>JARTUT010000875.1:2400000-3624895 GCA_030674115.1 Micraspis discolor
ATTTTCAGAGTCAGAGAATATTTCTCTCAAATGATACTTAGGAAAAAATTGTTCATAGGAATATGCCTTGAGATGAGTAGGTTTAACAGTATCAGTATTCAACTCACCTTTGCTTCATAGTGAGAAATAAAAGTCGAAGCAGTGTTTTGTCTCATGAAATCATTGAAAGCGTTTCTACTGCTTACAATACCACCATAAATTAAGCCAAAGAAACCACTCATCAAGGCTGTTTGAGTGACAACAATCACTTCATCGCTGACCTCATCGAACTCACTGAAAAGATACAAAATTACTGATGCTATTTTAATGTCTACCTATCACACTATACATCTTACTTCACTTGAAACATTTTTTTCACCCTTTGCCATCCATCACTTTTTCATCTATTATTTCTTTCCCTACTTCTACTTTATCAAAGTTGCTGGAAAAGGGTAAAGTAGCAGCCACTAAAACCCCTCTACAGTTAATATGTTTCAGAATTTTGAACATGTTTACTAATATAATATTTTTAAGAAGGTTATGAGCAAACTTTTATTTATCTATGGTTATGAGTTTTGATATCTCGAAAGTTAACTACTTTAACTATGTTGACTAAGAACTACCGAGTGCAAGCACCTACAAGGATGTCTTAAATAATTGTTTGGGACATCTTATATTTAACCTTTGAAAATAAACATATTTATATTGTAATTCTTCGAATCATGCTAAATATACAAAACAAAATATTTTTGCGGTTTGGTGAAAGCTAGGCCGAATTTTTTTCAGAATTAACTTCGTTTACTTTCGATAGAAAGAAAAAAGCTCTTGTTTGGGTAATTTTGTATTGCTTAGTAGCCGCTACCCTACACAGTAGCAAAAAGTTCTTGAATTTTTTTCCGTTGGAAGTTTATTTTTTTTGCGTATCAAAGGGTAGTACATTTCATATACAACGTATGCCTTCAAAGTAAAAATGATTTTAATGTCTTTTTTTCACCAGCTTTCACCGGCACGTAGCGTAGAAAAATACCTCAAAAAATTCGTACTGCTAATTTTATTATCTGCCTTATGAAAAGCGCTTCAAAATTAATAATTCATTTTCCTCTCTGAAAGACTCCTATAAAAAAACTCAGCAACTATTAGTAATTTGATTGCTTCTGGGTATTCATGAAATAAGATCCTTTCATTTTATGACAAAGTTGCATAAAATCCCAGAAAATTCCTAATTCCTTCCTATTGAACGTAAACATAGTTTTTACGACGCCACTGGTCACTAGCGATCGAGTTCGAGTACATCCGGTATTTTAGCTACTTTCTATGCTTTCTTATTAGGCGCTTTGATATAGATATTTAGATATCTGTAATTTCTCAAGAAATCAAGAAGAGCCATCTATTAAAGGATAAGTGAACAATGAATTTCATTAATCAAATAAGAAATTAATAGGTTAGATTTCTCAAACTTAAAAAAGTATGAAAATGAAAATGGACTGAAATTTCTCAAGAAAAATAAAATTTTGTGCGGATTCACGAATGAGAAATCAAAGAATTATGGAAAATTGCAGAAGTTGATTTTGGTTTTTGTTCTGTCGGGAACTTAGTAGTTGAAATCACAAAAATGCTATAGATACTAAGCTTTTCCAATGTTTTTTAAATTATTTCAATTATGGTAATAAAAAATTCTTGGACGTAATGTCTTTCCATTATGTTATTCACAGTGTTTTTTAATCATGAAAATAAGAAAAAGCGATCAACTGAAGTTGAAAACACTTCTGAAGCTATTTTTTCTCTGCCTCTCAGTTTTTATTTTGCTCTTTCTTTATTTATTGTGGAGCCTTGGTGCAGAAGGTGAAGAAGTCTCTAGTACTGTAGTCACCGAACCTGTTGTTTTCAAAAGGTAATTTATAAATAGCAGCTCCTTATTTATGGATCTGGAGCGTATATGTTCTTCAGTTTCATTCCTTGAAAAATTTGTGCTCCTGATCAAGTAGACTTCATAAAGCAATTTTTTTAGGCATGATGTTGTTGTGGCAGTGGTGGCCTGCGGGGACCGCTATGAAGAAACAATGATGATGTTGAAATCAGCTTTAATGTTCACAAAAATACACCTCAACTTTTTGGTAGTCTCAGATGAGAATATGATAGAAAGGTTTAAAGAGAAGGTTAATTGTCCACAAGTTATTCTTCACCTTATATTTCATTCAATGTCTTTTAGCTAGGGCAATGGCAGATAACACTAAAAAACCGTTTTGACTTCAGAGTCTTACCTCTAACTTTTCCAGTGGAAAACGTAGAAGAATGGAGAAAGCTATTCAAATTATGTGCATCTCAGAGATTATTTTTACCGGTAATGTCTCCCATCTGAAGATTTTTCCATAGTTATACAAGATATTTTATAGGAAATTTTGAAAGATGTAGATTCTCTCTTATATATGGATACTGATACTTTATTCCTTACCCCTGTCGAAGATGTTTGGGACCATTTCTACAAAATGAATTCCAGTCAAATGGCTGCCCTGGCTCCAGAACATGAAGAGCCTAACGTAGCTTGGTATAATAGATTTGCTAAACATCCGTATTATGGCAAGTTGGGTATGCTTCTGATAAATAATTTTTTTCTATCAATTCTTTACATATCAACTCTTTCAGGTGTAAATTCTGGTGTTATGCTTATGAATTTAACAAAAATGAGAGCCTTCCGATGGAAAGAATATGTTGTTCCTATTTACAAAAAATTCAAATTGAAAATTACATGGGGTGATCAAGATATAATTAATATCATCTTTCATTACCATCCAGGTAACTAAATGATTTTATGCTTGCTTCTTAATTTTAGAATACCCAGCTGACCGTTGAATTAGTGTCGCCTTATAATTTGATGTTTTCATGAAATAATTAATTTTTTTAAACTACAAATATTGTTCAGAAACTTCCTTATTTCACCAAGTTTCTGTATCTGGTTCAATGTATAAATTAATTGTGAAACAATTTTCATAAGGTTTTGATATACCTTAACCTTCCAATAACTATATAAAGAATGTCTATACTTTGCTTATTATGTTTTAATTTTTGGCTTCACATGATTTATATAAATCTGTTTGTATATCTCATTTGAAATTGCAATTATTACCCAAGACATCCACGATCTGAACATGTTGATGTACATGCCATTAAAAAAAAAGGTCACTCCCTTTTCTTTGTACAGTTCTTTCATGGCATTATGAATGTGGGTATGTCGTTCTCCTACTTGATTATGGAGGAATACCCGCAGCACGTTCATAGGATGCATTATTGTAGACACCAATGTACCTTGCAATGAATCTAAGATTACCCTAGACACTGATGTTATAACAGCCGGTTCATGCTTTTGGTTTTGCTGATCCTGTAACAATTCGTCACAAATTTCATAAAGTATAGATACTGTGTAAAAAAAAATCTAGTCAATGAAGCACATCAAGATTAAAATATTGCGTTATTAGTATAAAAGTATCCATCATAAATATACTGAGTGAATTGGAAAAATAATTGACTGCATTGCACACTATCATATATCGTGCTAAACTGCTTACTTTGGACATAAACAATATTATGATATCATAACACAACGCAATAGTTCTTTGGTCTTCCATAGCTGCGGAACCAAACCTCTTGAGATTTTTGTTTGAAAACAGGCACTTTGGATTTTTACCTATGACCTATTAATTTTCTGATCCTCAGAATAGTTCTTGAAAAAATAATGATTCTCCAAATGGGTTGTCCAGTTGATTTTTATGTAGTATCAATAGATATAGATCTTTTCCAGAAAAAAACTGCAAAAATTTGTGAGTACAGCAGTCGCTAGAGGATCCCAAACAATGAGAAAAGGAAATTTTATTGTTATAATGCATAATAAATGGATATCATGAGTAGTCTAAACAATGAAATCTCTACAGTACTTCATATTTCAATTTCCTGCAGATGCATCTGCAGGATTATTAGCAGTACAAGTAGGAAATTAAATGTGGCTTCTAGATCACGGGATCTCAATAAACAAGATTTTCTTCTCTGGGGATACATACAGTGAATCGTTTATATCAGAGCTAGTTAACAATAGTAAAGTGACTTTATTCTCTCCTCAGTCTTCTGTAACTGAGTGAGTGTTAGATGTGTACAGTTCGGCGGTTTTGTGATTCTCCCTTGGATTACATCTGTTTTAGCTTTTATATTCTCATCCTTCTGGCTCAAAATGTGGTACAAACATTCCAGAAGATTTCATGCGATCCCAAGACCCTTCTTGAAAGACCTGATTCTGGAGTTTATAAGGGAACCACATGTGTCCATTTAAAATACAACATTCCTTACCGATAAAATGGTTAAAAAGACTCTTCCAATATATTTGTTAACCCTGAAATTGAGATTTATGCTTTAAATGACCTGAGTGGCCAAATGTTTGAATGGTTGACAGATTTATCTGTTCCATGAATAATAAAAGGGATCGAACTCTTTTTATTCATTTCAACCCTGAAATTAGAATGTATGCTTTTAATGGCCAAATTTCTTGTACAGAAAGTTCGATGAATTACACAAGAAATTGAACACCATAATCGGAGTGTGCTGTGCTTTAGAGAAGGAACACTTGAATGATCATTGATTTTGATCGTCTTCTAATTTATTAATTTTGAGTTGTTCGAAGTTTTTTTCAGATTGAAATCATTTGTATTTGTCAATTAATTGCTCCTGTATATGGCAGCTAGGTTAATTATTTTTAGTAATAAAATTTCTTTTTACATTTGTCTTACATCATCTTCTTATCGTTTGAGAACCTTGAGCAGACAGCTGTACTCACAACTTTTTACAATTACTGAAAAATATCTCACATTTTCTGTGTCAATATAAGTTATGCATATCACTGGAAGTATGTGATGATGTACTGGGTGATCCATTAAAAAACTCACTTCATTTTTTAATAACATTGAAAATAATCTACTGAGATGCAGAAATGCATAGAGCACTGCATAAAAATAATTGCTTTTTATTTATATGCTCTCTTTGATTATATGATTATTGTTCTGTTTTTATGAATTAAGGAGTTTGAGATGTTTATCAATCCCATGAAACTGCATTAATACTTACCTATTTTTTATGTAGGATGCAAAATCCTATCTTATATATATATGTTGATATTTTTATTTTTATATTATCTTATGATATTCATAGAATGAATTTGTTCACATATTTTCGACCAAACTTACCAAAAAGTCTTCTTTCTTCAACAATAGGCTAATGAATATCATACTGCCAAAAATATTTCTCAAATAGACTACTTCAAATCCTCTATACAGCTCTCTTAAACCATTTTTAAGTATCAATGTATGGAAACAGTGCCATGTATTTTTGTATGTCTGATTGTAACGTTTATCTGCTAACAATACTTGCACCCTTTCAAATGGCATCAAAAGAGAATCCATGGCTCCTAACAATGATCCGGCGTAAACATTTGCTTTGAATTTCGGATGCTGTTGGAATGTCATATTGATATTTTGATGTATTATATAGGCTAAAGTAATCGAAGAACATCTCTGAATAATTTGTGGTAACACCCCTCTATACATTAAAAATAATCCTTCATGTATCGTGTAAAAGGTCACTTTTTTTGCATTTTGTCCCAGTAACATTTGTCTTAAACCAATTTTGGTTAGGGGGTAGGTCCAAACAACTCCTGTTATAATAGCTAGGTGATGACATATTAGTTCTTTCTGCCTTTGCGGATAAAAATACCAAATGTATGTAGGTGCCATTTTATAATAACTTTGAATTATTGTGTCAAAAGTGATTGATAAGTAATATGCAGATTGATCTCTATGATTTGCTTCTTTTTCTATACTAAGCACTTTTTGAATTTCAGATAAGTTATATATTTATTCTTGTCGATACAATTTTCGTCCTGACCACTGCATGTATAACAGCGTGTGTAAACCGGCAGAAAAAGAAGGAGTTGCAGTCCTTCATGGCTCCAGAGGATTTTTCCATTCAGATAAGCAGCCAGTGTTCAAAGCAATTTACCAAGCAGTAGAAGAGGTAACTATACATCGAAAGAGTACCAGAAATTGATCAATTAACTGACAGTTTATTCTCAATTTTAATGATAAGGTGTATGAAGAGAATTCAGGTCTTTCAGAACTAGCTAAAGAAAACTTCAGAATGATTCAAATATAATAGTGGGACACTGAAATTTCAGCTGCTATCTTTTTCAAACTTAACGGAGATTTGCAGGCGAAATTTCTTTTACTTTGTCACACGAAATTTTTTTTTCTATTTTTATGTTCGTCACAGACTAAAATATTACTAGTTTGTGATGTGATATCGTTAATTACATATGAAGAATAGTATATTCTAATACAAGTTGCAGAATGGGCACCTATTCCAACACAAATGCGAAATTGAACGCATGAGTGTTGGAATTGCCTTCTGCAACGAGTATTAGACGATATTTTCTCTATTTCAGTCAAGAATTGTGAGAAATTTATTGGAATTCAATGAAAAATTCAGATTATACCTCCTAGTGCCTTTTGTATTTTATTTTCGCAGTTGGTGTGACTGATACGAAAATTGACAGATTATAGAATTTAAATGGTGTGTTTGAATCTCTACATGGTTTAATATTGACAATTGACATGCAATGAACGCGTGTTGACATTCGAAAGGATAGGATGTCAGTGTTGTCAACCACAAAACGAAAAATATTACTAAAAACAATGCAATTACGACACTGAAATAGAGAAACTAAATTACATAGATACTCAATATAGAGGACAAGTGTGCCAACCTAAGTCAATAAGAAACTAGTATCTCTCTTTAAACAGGCTTAATCAATTTACAGGTGCAAAGTAATGAAGTGCTAATCTAGTACTTTGTGCTACTAGTACATAAACATATAAAGCCCATTTGTGGTCAGAATTCCCACTTTTTTGGCACGTTTTCATATCAATTTTTGTTGCAGTTCAATTTAGGAACCGATTCTAAACAAGTCTTCCTCCAGACCGTTGAGACTTACTTGGAAGAAAGGAAAAATACAAACTGCGGGCATGTGAAAGATATTTTCTCAAAAAATTTGAAAAAATATGTGGAAGCGTAAGTTTGATTACCGCTAATGAATTCTTGTGATAGTTTTTATTTATATTTTTTTAATTGTGAAGTATATACGATTTTATAAATTGTGTTATTGGTGATTAAAAGTTTTGTAGAAGAAAAGTAGTAATTTTGAAGAAATGTGATCCACTATAGAAAGCAGTTTTTACATGAAATAGCAAGCAATACATGTACCTACATTTACAGCATTTACTGCACCTGGTTAGCTACTGGTTATTTAAATTTCAATCACAGAGATAATATCTATAATATAAAAATGAATCGCAAAATGTGTTGGTAAGCGCATAACTCAACAACGCCTGGACCAATTTGGCCAAATCTTTTTTTAAAATGTTCGTTGAAGTTCAAGGATGGTTTTTACGGCGAGAAAAATTAGAATTATTGCTGGAAAAACCCTAAAAATAGCCCTTTTCTTTTTCCCATACAAATGATTTGTAACTAGAACGTTGATTCAGCACTTAGACTATAGAAAGAAGAGACACGGTATCTCGTCATGAATAGTGAAGCCACACTTGAAAGTTTCCAGTACTTATTGAGCGATTGTAATACTACGGAGTGGGAAATACTCTAAAATTTGTTCAGCGTTGCCACTTTGTCAAATTTTTCCAGTTCATTAATACTAAATTGTCGAGCAATAGCAAGTTGAAATGAAATTCTCTTAGGCTAAAGTTACATTGGATGTTTTTTCACTCGTACGTGCACGCCGAAAAAGTCAAACCAATAAAATCTTATAATGGCGGTTACATTTCATTCAAGTTTGCGCAAGTCGTACTAATAATTCCATCAAACCACGTACCCTTAAACATAGATTAAAGAGAATTCTCTTCAATCTATGCTCTTAAAATATAACCCCATTTCAGGTAGCTATCTCATTCAAATTCGTATAAAAACAAGATTCCACTTCCTTGAAAGTCTTTCTTACATTAATTGCAAGACAGTAAGTTTCATTAATATCTTAATCTGAGCTCGGCAACGCCGACTTTCAGATATTCATTGATAAATTATTCCTAATTCTCCGAAGCCAATCACAGTAAAGCTGTCAAGGACGGTTTACGTCAAATTTTAACAACGTTGCCACGTGAACGTATATCAATTTTGCATTCAAAAGAGTGTTTTTTGAGATTTTTCTGAATATTTTGAGGAAACTGCATTCACAAAATGGTTCTTAGATGTATAGTTTGTGGTAAATTGAACTCCCATCACCCTAACTTGAGTTTTCATAGGTAAGCATTACTTCATATAAGTTTTATATCAGTGGCGTTACATATTATATGTTTTAGATTTCCTTCTGATGTTGAAAGAAAGAATATATGGTTCTCAATTTTAAACTTGGTTGATACTGCAAACTTGCCTAAGTATATGTTCATATGCTCTGACCACTTTGATCCCAAGGACTTCTACATTCGAGTGAATGGTAGAAAACATCTCAAAATGGATGCTGTTCCTCTTACTCGGGATAAACTCTTCAATCTTATGTCTTCAAGGTATATTTGTGAATATTCTGACCTAATTTTTCTTAACCTAATTTGGGAATTCCCAAAAAATCTTTATACAGGCAATAGTTGCAAGAGCTTTGTAATATTCTCTAGTCGATTGAAAATTTGTAAATTAACCCCTAAAACTGGTTATTATAAGACAGTGGAATACTCATCAGCATTTTAAAGATCTAGATACAATATTATGAAGTATATTTCAATTAATTATTACCCATTTTTACAGTTCAAGCTCCACGATTAACGAAACACCACCAAGTGCTGAAAGGTAATAAATCAGTTATGATATATCACATAAATAACAAAACTCAAGAACAAAAAGGTTTTCTCAAGAAACTTTTAAAATATATATATGATACCTATATTCTTTGAGACTATTCTAACTCGATTTTTTTTTTTTTCAGAATTGAGGTTTCATCTTATGATGGAGAAATTCTCCAGAACATTGATTCTAATCCTTGTTCCCCAAAAAAAAAAGGTGAAAAATTTGTCTTTATTGTCACTTTCCTATTGAAATAAATGAATATTTTTTCAGTGATCAAGTTTCATCTCTTGATGCAGTAACTTGCACTAAAATTGATTCGATTCCTCGTTCTTCAAAAAGGTGAAACATGTGTTTCATTATTGAAATATTGCTTATTGAAAATATTATTTGTGTTACAGTGAAGAACATATTGTACAAACTACTGTCACAAAACTTGAGCAGTCTGTGGAAAATGTTGAATCAGTAATCTTTTCTGAGGAACCATCATCATCCAAAATCAAAAGAGGAAGGTACAAATTTTATTTTTTCTCCTGATCATTTGTGAATATAATGCAATTTTTTTCATTTATGAAAACTACAGTATTTTTACTATTTCTTTGCAGAAAGAGGGCTTATGTAGGTGACTTACATACAAGTGATTTTTCATCACCTGACACACGGAAGAGAAATATAAATATTGTAAGAACATCACTACAGCAAAAAAACAAAAGATTCGTTTATTACAGCAGTCTAATCGGAGGATGAAGCATAAAGTCAACTCAATGAAAACATTGATGGATCATTTGAGAGAAAACGATCCTTGATATCAGAAGCTTCAGCAACAACCATATCGGTATATACACTTCTTTATTTCAGTATCGTAATGAGTTCATTACAGTACCTACTAAAAACAGTGCAACAATTTGAATATTTAATTGAATTTCAACAGCATTTCACCAAATTTAACTGAACTAGAGAAATTATCGTCTAGTACAAATTGCAGAATTGGCTCCTATTTCAACAGTCGTGCTTTCATGATGGAGTAGAAAGCCACTCTGCAATTTGTTTCAGAATATAGTATTATATAGCAATGCGATCAACTCAAAGAACCATGATTTTTCAGGCATCCATCAATGCTGGGCCAGCAAGTGATTATTTGATAGAATGTTAAAAGGACCGAATAAGCAAACATACACTCCTTCGTTAAGAGCCTTTGCATTAACTCTGGCCTTTTATTCTCCAAAAGGATACAATTATGTTCGAAAGACTTTCAACAATAGTCTGCCTCATTTAGATACTCTCTCGAAGTGGTACCGATCTGTGGATGGAAGTCCAGGTTTTACAAATGAATCACTAACTGCCTTAACTCTGCGACAAAAAGAAGTATCTTATCCTTTGTTGTGTAATCTTGTTATGGATGAAATGTCCATCAGACGTCAGTTGAATGGACAGGTTCCAAATTCACAGGATATGTTGATCTAGGGACCAACTTGGATTCTGATATTCTACCTGAAGCTCGGGAAGCATTAGTGTTCATGCTAGTATGCCTGAATGGATCCTGGAAGGTGCCTGTGGGATATTTCTTAGTAAATGGATTAGGCGCTACAGAAAAAGCAGAGTTAGTGAAAAAATGCCTTAGTTTTCTACATGAGAGTGGAATACAAGTCACTTCATTGACTTTTGATGGTGCCCCTTCTAATTTTTCAATGGCTGAAAAATTGGGAGCAGATTTTAGTGATCCATCAAATTTGATTACAAAATTTCAGCACCCAGTTACACAGAATGATATATATATTATTCCTGATGCCTGCCACATGATAAAGTTAGTCCGTAATTGTTTTGCCTCCCAAAATGGATTGAAAAACAAAGACAAGGAGATCAAATGGAGTTTTGTATCAACTTTGGTTGAAAAACAAAAGATTGAAGGTCTTCATGCTGCAACAAAATTAAGGCAGAGACATTTAGAGTGGATGAGAGATAAAATGAAGGTGCGATTGGCAACTCAGACCCTGAGCAAGAGTGTTAGTGATGCTTTAGATTTCTTGAGAGATGATCTTAGATGTCTAGAGTTTCAGGGATCAGAAGCTACATCTGAGTTCATTCTGAAATTCAACAATTTATTTGACCTCTTCAATTCAAGAAACACTTGTGCAAAATATGTTTTCAAAAAAGCAATCGGTATTAGCACACTAGATATCGTTCATGAACTACATGATGATGATGACAGATTACATACTCTCATTAACATTAAACGGGATACCTATTACAAAAAGTGGAAGAAAAACAGGATTTCTAGGTTTCCTGATTGGTATGAAGAGTTTGCAACAAATGATCAACAAATATATTATTGAAGATAAATGTCTGAAATATCTCCTAACATATAAACTGTCACAGGACCATTTAGAGCTCTTTTTTGGGTGTGTAAGAAGCAAAGGTGGTCATAACAATAACCCTTCTGCTAGACAATTCGAGGCAGCATACAAGAGGTTGATAGTTCACTCACAAATATCAGCTTGAACACAGGAAATGCCATTAACTTGGAAAGCATCAGCATTCTTACATGTGGATCTACAAGTAGCGTAACGTCAACGGAACATTCAGCCAATATGGAAAATACTGAGAGTTATATTGAGTTGATGGAATGTATCGTCAAAGATATGGAGAGATATGAATATGCAACTTCAGCAGCATGGAATCTTACAACGTACTCTGAAGATATTGTGGGATATATTTCAGGATATGTGGTTCGGATTCTTGAACGATTCATTTCTTGCCGAAAATGTCTTGACCTATTAAGAAATGATATGGATATCTCTCTTCTGCAAAAAAAAGAAAGACCTATGGCAAATTAGTTCAGGCTAGTCAATTAGTAATTGATGTCTGTAAAGAGGCAGAAAAAATCTTTAAGTTTTTAATAAAACTTCTAGTATATTCAATAGAAAAGTGGAGCATTTATTACCAGTATTGGTGAATAAAACCATGCATAATATTACAACTCATGTTTTGGATCATTTTCAAAATCATCTTTTTGATGAAAATGTTATTGACGGACATTCTGATCAGTTGATCAAGTATATTTTAAAAAATTATTTTAGAATTAGAATCCATCACGAATGTAAAAACTTCTAGATGAATCCAGAAAAAAGGACGAGATTCATTAATACTAATCTGATTTTGTTTAGAAATGAATAGATTCATGAATATTTTTATGGGAATTCATGTGTGATATAGATGTATCGAAGACTACGTTAATTATTTTTCTAATATATTTTATGTACTGGATTGGTTGTTTCATTAAATTATGTACTTTTTTCAGCATATGATGGGATAAACCTTAGTTTATAGACTTCTATAATAACATTTTGCTATTTAGCTGATATTGACTAATTTTCTTAGTAAACTTTTTGGCGCTCTTGTTCAAATGAACAGAGTGAATATGAATTTGCCGAAATGTCTGTAATTTTTTTGCACGCTTGTTTCTAGTAAAACAGCGAACTATTATTCCAAATGATTATACCTACTAACTCGTTGATATGTATTATAATAGACAAATATCCAATCTCAATAGACAGCCACTCTACGCCACTGGAGGTGACTAATTCAAAATTTACGCGGACCTAATTTTTGCAACGTTGTCGGATGTATGTCGTGCGACAAGGAAACCATAGTTCTATCTGTGTCCCACTCAAGGGACATCGTTACGACTTTTGGCATCAACGATTACTGAATTTATGAATGAGATGCCGCGTCTCCCCTTTCTTTAGTCTAAGATTCAGCACTAAAATTGCCATTAAATATGCAAAGCAATGAAACTCCAACCTGCAACGTTTCGAAGAACTCTGCATTGGCAAAGGTTTTGCAGCAATGTGAATTGATTGTTTGGGATGAATGCACGATGGCACATAAAAATCTTTGGAGACTTTAGACAGAACCTTAAAAGATCTACGGAGCAATAATAACCGATTTGGTGGTGCAATGATTTTATTAGCAGGAGATTTTCGTCAAACATTGCCAGTGATTCCACGATCAACGCCAGCTGATGAACTCAATGCATGTCTGAAGTCCTCCAATTTGTGGAAACATGTCAAAGTACTTCATTTAGGCAAGAATATGCGTGTCGAGTTGCAAAAAGACCAATCTGGAAACATATTCTCTAAACAACTCATTGACATTGGTGATGGCAAATTTCCTATAGACATGTTGACTGGCTGCATTAACTTTCCTCAAAGTTTTTGTCAGTTAACTCGATCAAAAGATGAACTTATTCAGAAGGTGTTTCCAGATGTTTCTCAAAATTACAGAAACCATGATTGGTTGAGCGAACGAGCTATACTGGCTGCAAAAAACCTAGATGTAAATGAATTAAATTTCAAAATTCAAGAACAGATTACAGGCGAATTGAGGATATATAAATCAGTTGATTCGGCTACTAAGCAAGATGATGTAGTCAACTATCCACCGGAATTTTTAAACTCGCTGGATTTGCCAGGATTGTCACCTCACAATCTTCAATTAAAGGTTGGATCGGTGGTTATAATGTTGTGAAATATCAACCAACCGCGTCTTTGCAACGGTACACGGTTAGCGATAAAAAAATTACTAAACCATACTCAAAGGAAAGTATAAAGGAGAAGATGTTCTCATACCGCGCATCCCAATGATTCCGACTGATGTGCCATTTGAGTTTAAACGACTACAGTTTCCAGTGCGGCTTGCTTTTGCTATGACTATAAACAAGTCCCAGGGGCAATCATTAAGTGTTTGTGGTATTAATCTAGAAAACCCATGTTTCTCACATGGTCAATTGTATGTTGCCTGTTCCCGTGTTGGAAAACCATCAGATTTGTTTATCTATGCGCCAGGTAATCAAACAAAAAACATCGTATACCACGAAGCACTGCAATGATAATAATAATAATTATGATTCACATGATTCACAATAAAGCGATTACTTACTTTCAAATCCTTATATATGTTTTATTTAATTATTTTTTATTCACAACGCCCTATCACCAGGGTGACGGTTCTGTTCAGGAGAATTTTTTAAAATACGTAGGCACAAAAACTGCCACATTACAAATCTTTTTGACAGGACGAAGTCTGTCGGGTCAGCTAGTGATACCATAAATATAAGAGAAGAATAATGGGTGAAACCGCAGGAGTGCAGAAAATATGCACTCCTGCGGTTTCACCCATTATTCTTCTCTTATATCTAATTTTACCGCAATATATCCTCTTTTTTTAATTTACTGATACTATAAATGTAATTGAATTTCAATTTTTTTTTTTAATTTCCTAAAACTCTTGGGAATGTTTATTCTGAAACTGTTTGCTCATTTTTAAGACTAGGAGACGATATTTAAGAGCACAAAGCCATGTTCAGAGTGAAAAAAAATTCAGGTTAATGAGGAGGGTAGGTATTCAAGAACATTATCCAACTTTTGCTCCATGCTGGAGCGTTTCTCATATCACACAAGTCAAATACTGCTCTAACATTAGTGTGAAATAAAATATTCTATATTTGTATGCCATAAAAATCTTGTGACATTGTTCATCTGACATGTGTTTTTTCTATGAAGAAAAATGCTCTGGTGAATGAAAAAGGATTCATATGTGGATGGGCCGCTGCTGCAACAAACATTGCAATCACTTACCCCATTCAAAAAATAAGTGCAGTTCAAGTGATAAATCAGGAAGATATACAATTAGCCAGCAAACACGTGGTAGATGTCTGGCGTTTACGTTACATTTATAGAGGAATACTGCCGGCTTTATGCCAAAAATCTGTTTCTATTTCATGTATGTTTGGGTTCTACAATAACTTTTACAATTATTTAACAAGAAAAAACGTGAGATATGCGGGATACCTGAGTGGACTTGCTTCTGGAACAATGGAGTCAACCATCATGCCGTTTGAAAGAATGCAGAGCATTCTAATAAATCAAAAGTTCAATAAAAAATACAAACACATGCTGGATATCATGATCAAAATGAAACAAGAATATGGAGTCAAGGAATACTACCGTGGATTCAGTTTAATTTACTTCAGAAACGTATTTGGAAATATATGCTTCTTTCAATTGAAACATAAGAGTGAAAATTACATATCCAGAAATCCTGATTATTCGAACATCTTTCGATTCTTATATGGAGGAGTCATTGGAGTTGTCACATCCACTATTTTTTATCCCCTCACAGTTCTCAAACTGGAAATGCAAAAAGATATTGGACCACCATATTTTTCACCCTTCAAAGTGACCAAAGAAATTTATTCGAGGGAGAAAAAATTCAGACATTTTTTCAGAGGAGGAGTTATGAATGCAACAAGATCATTTATCTCTTGGGGCATAATCAATAGTACATATGAAATGTATTCTAGTATATTATTTGATTAGATTGTTTCTTTTAAGATTTTATATATTGAGTCGAAAATACAGCACCAAACTGAAACTTTATATAGATCTTTATTTCTTTAAAATTCAGTGAAATTTTCATAACCCAGAATAAATGTTACATTTATCAATTGACTGTGAACCATTCAACTTGTTTTTTTATATTTTAGGTTCACGCGAAAAAATATTTGCCCATAAATTTTGCATAAAATTTCATAATTCAGAAAGCAAATTCTTTTCTTGTTACTTTAAAACTACTGGCCGTATTAATGAGGTAAAGAACACCATAAATAAATTGAGGGATAATAAATCTCCTGGGCATGATGAAATTAAAGCTGAAATTCTTAAAGAGCAAACCTCTGATCGACATAATAAATAAATCATTTGAGTCGGGAGTATTTCCCTTGATACTGATGAACTCTATAATGAGTCCAATATTCCAATCAAACAGATAACGTTAAAAATTATAGACCTATCATGCTACTACCATCGATCAGTAAAGTCTTCGAAAAGATCTTAAAAGCGAGATTAAGTTCATTTCTAACAAAGAGTGAACTGCTGTTAGCTTCACAATATGGATTTAGGAATAAAAAGTCATGGAGCAATGCTATTTACGACCTAACAAAAACCATATATAAATCCCTGTACTCAAGTACTTCCTCAATAGGTGTTTTTATAGATCTGAGGAAGGCATTCGATACTGTAAACCACTCGATACTTTTATATGCCCTGGAGAATATGAGTGTGAGAGCTATTGAGAACAAACTGCTAGAGAGCTACCTAAAAATTGGTTGCCTGTAAAGTCGGAAAGTTTTACGTGACAACGACTTTGAGTGATAAAATAATTTTAATGTGAATATTCATTCGTACGCGTTTACCTTTGCTCTCTCTCTCTCGCTCTTAGGCGGGCTAACTGTGCTCGAGTGAAAGGGACGCGTGCCTTTCACTTTTTATGTCTGTCTCTCTCGCTCTTAGGCGGGCTAACCATGCCCGAGTGGAAGGGACGCGTGCCTCTCACTCGCTCTCATTGTGAGCGCATAACGTGAGCGGAGAGCGTAACGCAGTTTCTTGAAGTGTCACCCGGCAAATTTATAAGATGTTGTCACGTCAAAAATAGGAAACAACAGGTGAGAATTGAAAGCCAAGTCAGTGCGAAAATAAGTATTACATATGGAGTACCTCAGGGGACAGCGCTGGGGCTCATTTTATTCCTAATTTACTTGAATGAGTTGTGCATACAGAAAAGTACCAGTCTTTTCTGAAGCAAAACATTAGGATGGACTTGGGAAACTCAAAGACTGGTTCAATAATAATATTACATTTATTCAAATAGTTATTGTACATAATAAAAAATCATACACAATTAAAAATGAATAAGTCAAATGGTATATCCTAATTACAGGCTTTGCGATAAGAGTGAAATTCTTGAGTGGAATATTGCTCACAGGCCATTAAAAAACTATAAACCTCTCCTTTAAAAGCCCTCTCATTACATGCTATTTCTGTAAGTGTTAAGGAATGGATTGGGTAGAAGTAACGATCGCCCTACTTAGTAGGTCTCATGTTTCTATATGGTTTTAAAAGTTCATTACGTGCATGAAAGAAGTATATTACTTTGTAGATGTATAGGGCATGAAACGTTAAAATCCCAAACTTTTTGTAAAGTCCTCTACAGCTTTTAAGTTTAGCATGACTCTGAGTGCAACCTTTTGTCGCAGAAACACTGCTTCCGCCCCTGAGCAGCTACCCCAGAAAATGATACCATAGGCCAATGATTGAAACTATTTTCAGGACATACATATCTACTTGTTGTTTCAACACTCTTAATGTATAAATAACAGAGTTCGATCGCTTCATTAGTTCTGCAATATGGAAGTTCCATTCAACATGTCGATCAAAGTGAACACCCAGAAATTTTACTGTGCTTGAAGTGTCTACTTGATTATTTATGTTTTCTAGAATGACCACTCTCGATCGGTCACAGCTAAAAATTATGCAATCCGATTTTCGTTGTATTAAGCTCGAGTCGATTATTCACGCATCAGTTATTGATCTCCTGTAATACTGAGTTGGCTGTCCAGATTGTTGTCGCGATAGTAGGAGAAATAGGTATCACATTTGTATCATCGGCATATGTGGAAAGGCTAACAGTTCCATCTCCAAAGGATCCTCTGGAAATCAGGGAGGGCAGATCTTTAACATACAAAATGAAAAGTAAGGGCCCAAGTATGCTGCCCTGAGGGACACCAGCATTGGTTGACCTGAACGATGATAGCAAATTTCTTTTTCTATGGTTGTTGTAAAAGAAAAACAAATCAAGGTGTTTGATGAATTGTATTAAAAAATCAGAAGATTTATATTGTACATTGCAATACTGCTTACAGATTAAAATAAATAAAACAATGGTCACACTTATCATACTGAGTAAAATTCATGTTCTTTGGACAAAATTAATAATTCAGAATTTTAGTTTGAAAGAGTCAAGATTTATAATTAATAAGTAGTTGCTGGCATTTTCAAATTATTTATTACCGCAAAGGTAAACTCCTGAGTACTAGCTTGACCTCCTAAATCCTTGGTTCTTACTTTACCATCAGTCAAAACTTTATTTATAGCATCCCTGATCATTTGTCCATAAGCTGGAAGATTAACATGGTTGAGTAGTTTCGCTGCACATAGCATCATAGCTGTTGGATTGGCAACATTTTTACCCACAGCTTCAGAAAAGGTATGTCTTGCACCCTGTAGAGAGATTAGTACATTTTATTTTATTTCTTTATAGTTACAATTAAACTTACTGGTTCGAAAACCACGCATTTTGCAGAATATGAGGCACCTGCCACAACTCCTGCCCCTCCTACTAAACCTGAACAAACATTATCCACAATGTTTCCATAAAGGTTCTGGTGTTACCATAACATCAAATTGACCAGGATTTGATACTATTTGCATGGTACAATTGTCTACTATCATCTTCTCGAACTCAATAGTTGGATAAAGTTTTGCAATCTCAAAAAAATCACACATAAGATGAAAAAATTCAAATTAAATATCAGATTGGATGACAAAAAATTATTATTAAACACTGATATTTACCTCTTCACAACTCCTAAGGAACAAACCATCTCCCAACTTCATAATATTGGCTTTATGGACAGCAGTAACTTTCTTCCTATTATTTTTAACTGCATAATCGAAAGCAAATTTGGCAATTCTTTGAGACTTATTTGCAGTAACGATTTTCAAACATTCTACAACACCTTTTGCACTCTCATGCTCTAGTGCAGAATATTCTCCCTCGGTTTGCTCACGAATTATGACACAATCAATATTTTCATGTCTGGTTTTGACACCTGCAAAAGGAAAGTTTAGAAAAAAAGGATCGAGAAACTACCTTGTGCTTAAAAAAATCCCTAATATTTTAAATCAGTTAATGAGTAAATTACCTGGGAGCGATTTGATATGCACTACATTAGCGTAGAGATCAAGAGCATTCCTAAGTTTCATATTTAGCGTTTGAAGTTCACCGATATGACCAAAATCAGGTGATGCTAAAATTCCTTTAAGGCACACTCGGTTCCTCTCAATGGATCCGGCAACTACATCCAAATCCATACTTAGGGTGGGGTTGACTTCTGAGAAAAAGTAGGATTCAAAAACTATAGGTACGCCAGCACATTTGAAGAGATTATCTACGGAGGCCACCAGTTCCGGACCAACGCCATCTCCAGGTATCAAAGTACATTTGATTTTAGTTCCATCACCTTCAGTAATCTATAAAACCGTAATGAAGATGGTTGAATTATGCGATATTTGGTCACTACAGTTTCTTCAATAAATTACGCAAATATTAATTATTTGTTCATTGATTTTATATGTTTTAATGGGAACTTGATAATTCAAGATTCACAATCGTGAGATTTTTTTTTTAATAAGTGAATGATATCCCATGTGTTGTTCCCAGCGAAGTGATTTGTAAGATCTAATTTATATTGTATACTCGAATCATAAATTATACGCAGGAAGGAAAAATTCATAATTATGTAATATCTAACCTAGACATTCATTTCCATCATTATTTTTGGCAAAAACTTACTTTAGGATGATTAGCGATAACATTTCCATGTATGTTCCTACAGGCAGCAATTTGGCTGGTCTGAAAAATGGAGCATCCATCAAGCTTTTGACATTCAGTGAAAAACAGAAAATCAATTTATACCTGAACAAATAACCTTGGCAGATTTCTACTGATAAGAGACATGGCAAAAATAATTATTTGTTCCAAATGTTAGGGAGTTTTCCACTCAAATCCGGTGAAATTGAAACTCAATTTGAAACCGCTGATTTTCCGGGAAGAAATCTCTTCGGATTCTTGACCATCGAAAAAGGTAAAAATAATTGTATTAAATGTCGAACAGAATCAGATGTCACATTTGCTGCCTACAGAAATTTTGAATTTTTCAAGGAATCCAAATTTCATTTCATTTCATGCTGTGAGTGATCCTATTTTTACTCATTGAAAAATATACATCATTTTGACTGCGAACCTCGAAAAAAATCCTTTTTTCGATTTTTTTGTTTGACTAGTGACTGATTTCATACTGTAGGTCTTGAATTTCTTTATTAAAATACCATTATTTTAATATTTATTTGGAACTGTTCCACCAACATAAATTCATAAAACTAGGTAATAGAAAATTAGTTATTATCATTTTCATAATTATCATTATTATAATTATCATTATCATAAACAATTATTTTCTAATATTGCCAATAATAACAATTCTCAAAAGGAGTCTGAAATACTAAATAATTATGAGATATTAGATGTCTAAAATGCTGCAGTTTACCAAACATTTGCAATTTAATTCGGTGAAATCGATCGATGATAAAATTGCAACATTTTTCCTGAATACATATATATGTCGTAGTTATCCGGAGAAGAGATTTCTTAATTGTACCACCCTCTAGTCTAATCAATTTAAATGACCATAAAATACCATTTCGCTTCGAACAATGGTAGAATTCCATTTTCTACCATGACTCGAAGTGAATTTGGTTTCAGGGACGTAATAGCCCAATTTGAAAATTTATATTCTACTTACTTTTATACAGAGTTGAATTATGACTTACCTTGTATGACTTGGAGGGCTGTAGTATACAACACAAATTCCCTCAATTTTGTTCTATGGTCAAATCCCTTCTATTGTTAACCATCGAAAACCATTTGGAATATATTTTCTCCAGTAAGCTCTTTTTCTTTGAAACACATTATACAGGGTGAGTCTTTGACCACTGCGTTAATTTTAACCATAGGTTCCATACGGTTTTTCCATATTCAGTGCGTTAAAACATTATTTTCTCTCTAAGAAATATTTCACTCACTCGTGTTACATCAGATGATTATATCGATTTGATTCCTTTCAACTTCAAATATCTCAAAAATGGTGAAATTTAGGAAAAAAGATGAAGAATGATTTTATCTGCAAAAAAGACTAATGGTTCTAGGAAGTACAAAATACGGACCTTTAGTTTAAGAGATATTTGTTTTTCATGCAATTTAACCAATCTGTAGAGTAGTAGTGAGAAACCCACAAGAAATGGAATAAATCTATTAATGCCAAAATATGCATGACTGTTATCAAAAACCTTATACTAGAGATCATTTCAATTGATATTGTCGTTTGAATATTATAGGCGAAAATGCAATTTTTTTATGAAATTTCAACACTCTTTTGAACGGTGCCAAATTTGGAAAAATGTTATAGGAAGAAAATGTTTCTTTTGACGTCAAGAATCTATATTTAATCATCTCATAGGAGATGTCTATAGAGACATAGCGAGACATTAAACTTTCTCAGAGCACAATTTTTTGTTTATAATTCTGACAACCTCGTATAAACTGAACAAGTATTCAAACTATCTATCCGTTCTTTATTTCACTTCATGAAGTGACGCCCTATTCTATAGTAAATGAAGAAATTCCTATATATTCTAGAAATAGAAAGCTATGATGATGAAATTCGTAATGTATCAATTAAGTCCATGCGTGCTCGAATTTTTGTTGAAATATGAGGAATATCTTATGAGATATAAAGTATCAAAAAATATTTATTTGTATTTCTCACAGCATTCTTCGGAATTAAATTGCATTTTACTTAAATCTTTCAAATTTCCTACGTTAAATATGAGGATACGATATAAGAATATTTCCACTTCTCCAATGAGAAGTATGACTTCACTAATCAATTGGGTTGGAAGAAGCTGAAAAATACGAATTTTGAGTAATGAAATCATTCTTGATTGATTCGCCTAAAACACAATTTTCGAGAAATTTGTAATTTATTGCGATGAAATGAAATTATTTCGAGATTTTCCTCAATACATCTCTGTGTCAAAGTCGCTCGGAGCACAGAATTTTTTTAATGTTGTTAAATGAATTAAAATAGCTGTAAAATGCCATTTCACCTCATACTGAAAATCAAAGAATGAATTAGCGTAAATGAATGATCAAAACGCTTATAACTTTTAAACGGAACCCAATTGGGACATATAGAAAAAAATCTATGGTTAAATTTAATGTAGTTGACAAAGACTTCTAAAAAATTTTCATTGTTCAATAAAAAGCTCGTGGAACTTGTTTCCGCAAAATGCAAATAATGAAATTATTTTTTTATTTTGTGCCAGAGATAATGAATTAGCATTATCGAAATGTGGGACTAAAATCGATGAATGTTGCGCACGCACTTGATTTTTCATTACAATGTTGCCACAACTTGCAACGCTTCAAGTCATTTTACCCAGATATTTAATGCGCATAGAGAATTTTGAATCTGGCAACGTTGAAGTTTCTAATTCAGGTACAGACCATCGACCAATAGAAAACGAATAAAGTGACGCTATAGCTGTTCATAGAAGGAAACGGCCATTGCTCTTTATCAGTGAACTATTTCTGAAGCGTGTCTCTCTACCGTGATCACAAGTTCTATGTAAGTGTCTGTGGAAATCTGTGATATCCAAAAAATATCTGTGTTTAAAATAATAATCTGTGTTTAAAATAATAATATTCGGTGTTACTAATAATTCAAATTGAATTTAACAATTTGATATTAATATTTCAAGCATTATATTCGAAGATAAATCGAAGGGCAGCTTAGCATGGAAACAGCCGAAATTGGAAATGACTTCACTACTATATGCCGATGTTGCATGGAAAGTGGTTCTTACGACATTTTCAAAACTTATTTCGAGAATGAATCTCTGGCGAAGATTCTATCAATATGTATAAATCAACGAGTAAGTTTTATTATGACGCTACGGTTTAAATCAATTTTCATTAGTTTCATATATCTGTTCGGATTTTTGATTTGCCGCTCATTTCGTAGTCACTCAACTCTATGTTGAAAGAATTTAACACAAATTGGATGACTCCTCAGACCAAAGAGTAGCAGTCAATATTATACCAATTTTTTAAAATCTTTGTTTACAATTTATAGAAATTTAGAATTTTACACTTCTGTATACATTTGTTTCAATTCAATTGTTTTCACAGCAAGATCATTTTTTTGGCTTAAAATTGAAACAAAAAAGTCTATAGAATGAAAAAATATGATTATATTTATTTCTTAGTTTGTAGAATTCTTCCTCATAATTCGATTGAATTAATTCTTATCAAGGAATTCAGAGATATATTTTTTATTTTATTTGAGATGAAGTATAAATGAATAATATTTCAATTTGATGGGCAAACATAAATACTAACGCTTACTTTTAATACTTTCAGGTTTCCAAAAGCGATATTTTTCCTAAGAATATATGTTTAAATTGCTTGCAAAACTTGGTAGGAGCTTACCTTTTCAAAGACAAGGTAATGAAAACCCAAAAAGCTCTTCTATCTATAGCAAAAGTTGTGCATAAAGCAAAAGTTGAGACAAATGGGAATGTTTCCAAAGACCACACTTATCATCATGGGGAAGAAGTCATTCCGGGCCAAGAATTTGGACAACAGGTAGGCAAATCAAGAAGTGTTTTTGTTTCAGTCGCTTTCCATTCAGGTGCGTTTGACACCAGGGCTTGAAGCTCTGGTACTTTTCGCCTATAGCAAGAAGCGAGTTTACTGGAAAGCGACTAATACAAGGTGATATTGACATGAATAATTATTCATATCATCATTCTCTATTATATTTGAACAATCTAAATTTACTTGGCTAACTTCATTTAGTTCAAAAAAAAACCTCTTTACTTATGATATTATTACATTATTAATTTGTGACGAATGTTTGATCATTCTGAACTGAACTACGTTAACTCAGTTGAAACTTTTAAATATTTCTGTGTTTAGCCAATGTTAGCTAATGTAAAAGTCGAAGTTGAAAACCCTGATGAGTATATGGATCAAATGGCTCCAGGGCAGATGAAAGTAGAAAACAATCTTATGCAAGTTCAATACATCAAGGAAAATGGAGGAGAACCTCAGTATTGGCTGCAGGAAGTTGAGCAAGGTGAAGATGGAAATCGTAAGTATTTAGAAATTTTTTTTGCTAATACAGTATTCTTTAGCATCGAAATAACCTTATTAGATATTTTTTCTACGATCATGCTTTTTCTCCCACTTTCCGCACTCATTTTTTTTAGAAACTGCTACCTTTCTAAACTACCTACTTAACTAAACTACCGCACTAGTGCGAGAAAGTAAAATATGTCAATTTATAGTTAGTAAAAGTATATTTCATTGATTTTACCTGTATATTACTATTCAAACTAATAGAGGTTTCAAAATTCGTTGAAATGAAGAACCTGCGATACTGTTATATATCTACTCTATACTTTTCTCAAAACAAATCCACATCACTTTCTGCACTCCTTAGGAAGGAACTACTTACTGTAGCTCCCTGTAGATATGCACATTTCCACAGGTAGTAAAATTTTATTTAGATTATATTTTTTTCACATGAATATCATCTTTTATTCCTTTTTAGATATCTTATGAAACAGACTACCTTACCTCAGTGCTCTTCTGAACTTTGTTGTACAATTTTATTATTCATTCTTACATCTCAGAAATATCCGTTAATTGTATGATGGGGACACTGGTTTTTTAAGCTCAACTTCAGTTTTACACTATCAAGCTTAAATGGCATCAACTTATCATTCAAATTATTCGTGAAATTATAAATTTTTTTCTACTTATGCACTTTTAATGATAAGCAGCTGATTAGGCAATGCTTATGTTGTCATTGGTGAAAATTTTTTGAAGCTAAAAAAGAACATATTATTTGAAAAGATATTTGTTTCAACAAATAAATTTCTGTTCAATCCGAAACATGCCCCATTGCCAAGGGTGCTTTTTAACAATGAAAACAAAGAGTTCATTAGTTTTCATTAAATTGAAATTAGGAGGTGACTTTAATTTTAGGCTTGGCGGAGTATATCTAGTCAAAAGTTAACTCCATTCTATATAGCTATTTCTAATACTCTAATAAATATTCCTGAAATTCTAATTTTATTATGGTGGGTCATTAGACATTTACGGAAATGGAAAGCTAGAATTTAATGAAAATTTGGTTTCTTCAATAGGGACCACTACTTGATCAGACTGCGATGTTGCCATTTTTTTAATCAGAAAATGGCAAGTATTGTGCTGATTAAAAAGTTGTACCAAGTATATTTGTGCTTTCGTTAGGCCCAGACTATTTCCTCTCAGTAAGAAGTTTCAGATCTTCCTTGATTCAATTGACTGAAAGAATAAAGAATATAAGTACCAAATTGAAAATTTTGGGTTATGATGACCTAGAGTATTCAAAGTTCGTCATCTCTTCACGAATATGCTGTATGTTTTAGGTCCATACCACAAACAGTCTTATAATACGCAGAATTCAATATCGTCATTTCGTCATTTTTTCAAATAAATTCCTATAACTTGAATACTGTTTGGGTTTTACTAAAGTTGTGGCATCTTGCTGAAATTCTTGTAACCTGTGGTATCTAATAATACCCTTATATACTGCATGTGCTATTTGAAATAAAAAAGTTATAGTCAGTTTTTGATACAAATGGAAACTGTAGAGGTCTGAAAATTCAAACCACAAAATTCTGATTGGTTTTCTATAAACGTCTAATAGGCCATCACCATGAATCACCCTGTAAGTAGAGTAGTGCTTAGTGCAAATTTAGTAATTGCTTATCGATTGATACTTTAATCATCGAAAAACAATTTGGGGAGTTAGATCAAAAATAACATGTCATTATGTCGATTGCGATGATATTCAGAGATTTTTCCAGTAGTTCCTACAGGGTATGAGAATTATCAAGTCATGAGCAACTATGTCCCATCCGTGAACAATTTATATCATGTTCAATTACCTGACGGTCTTACATATTTTGAAGGTGATCCTGAAAATGAGGCCGAAGCGCAGTACCAAACCATCGAATTCGACGATGAGGGAAATGTGAATTATGTAAATGAGGTAAGTGGATTAAAATAATTACATCATTTGAACCATTGTATAAACTACAATTTTGAATCAACTTATACTCAGATGTCCTCACGAGGGCGCCACTATACCAATTATTCATCAATATTTGAACAACTTAGTTTTTATTTGTCTGTAATATAGACTACATCAAAGTTGTCAAGCCTAACTTGCTATTCATAATTCTTCATCTCTAATTTTTTTTATGTGATTTTAGATTTTTTCTAATTTTTGGGAGACTGAAGTGAAGACTTATCATTGTTGTATAATATAGGTACACTACACCACAACACATGATTTAGAACTGTGTTTAGTGAATTTTATTAATTGCTAATTTAAATTATACTGTTTTTTTTTTTTTTTATTGAATGAACAATATTGGTGATTCAAATATCTGTTTTCTATTATGAAGTGTTAGTATTTCTTCTTAGGGATCAAAAACAAGCTAAGAGATTAAAACATAATAAATGTTAGATAGGAAATCATGAGAAATAGTTAAATCGATTCAGAATCCAGAATAAGATATTTTTTTCCTCAATAGCTTCTCAAGAACATGAAAATTGCAGTAATATTACCGGTGAGCATGCGCATTTAAAGATTACAGTATCAGCAACGTGTTTCAATTGTTCAGAACTGAAATAAAAATGTAATTTGAACTGAAAAGTGCTGTTCAATGCAGTTCGTAGACCAACCCTAGTACCTCAGTACTTACACTTATGTAAGGAAACATATGTTTTTGGATGACAAAATAATTGAATGTAAAAAAAAAAATAGATTTAATATTTATATTGCTATAATGCAATATTATTACTTTAATACTATAAACTACTTTGAATATAATTCTATTATTATTAAATTTCTTCGTATATATTTTGCTGTTATATTTGTATTCTTATTTAATTTTTAATTATTTAATATTCCAGTCATAATTTCGATTTGTCCATTATTAAAATTTAATTTTTATTATTCCATTCTTTCATTTTTGTATGAAAGAAGTTCATCAATATTAAATACCCCTACATTTGTTGAGTTTTAATAATGCAATGAAAAACTTGATATGTCATATGATGCATTTAATCTTATTAATATTATTAGCTGCAACTTCTATTTTTATTCTCACTGCGACTCCATCATCTTGAAATTAACGTTTTCTCATTCCCCTCTAATAGATGTTGCTGAAAACTGAGTTGAAATATGCAAACAAAATAGTTAATTTGACTCATTAAGAACAGATCTCGATGTGTCCCAATAATAAATAAACAATTTTACTATGATATGTAGTCGATTTGCTGGTTGGCGATTGATGAATTAAACTAGGATAATTTCAAATTCAGTATATTGGTATCATAAATACACATAACATAAGCGACTGATCGCGGCATGAACATAAGCATAAGTGACGTTAACCTCTAACCATCTCGTACGCTTCGCGCGCAATCATAGAAAATACATAATAAGGTTAGGACCACAGACATTTTTTCTTTTTTCCTTCAGCATAATATTACAAATGTTACAGATATTACTTGCTTTTGCATAGTAAATGATTTTAGTTCTATTACCGATTGTGAATTTTAATATTTCCTTTGTTAGAATTTGTACACCTAATAATATTCCAGTCATAATTTTGATTTAAATTTTATTTTTATTATTCCTAATACTTTTCTTTTTGCTCTAAAGAGACAATTTCCTAAGGGCAAACAAATTTATAGTTGTGAATATATACATATTGAAATCTATTTAAAATCTTTTTATGTTGAAAATTCAAACGATTTTTTTGTAGGATAAGACCTAAAATTTCACTCAACATAATGAATTGTCTCCATAAAAATAGCTTGACTTTCCTAGAGAGGTTTTCATATATTTTAACTTATCGAAAAAGGAAACCCCAAATTTAATAATTGCTACTCTTATGTATGCATTCTCCATGAAACCTTCACCAAAACTCAGAGCACTTATTGAATAGATAACAAAACAAACAATTAATTCAAACTGCAGTATACTCTTGTAATGCGCCATCTAACGGCCAGCGGCTTTCGCGAATCAATTCGAACGTCAAATATTAGAGTTGCTAGGCGACCTCGAAATTGACCAATGAAAACGTTTCAGTTTGAAATCTCATTCAAAATATGTCAAGTGCATCATGTTAAAGCCGTATTTGTTCTCTCAGTCAAAGTTTTTTTTTGCAGGCTGAACCAGAAATAAAGGAGAAGGAGAAAATACACATATGCCGAATTTGCAACCAAGCGTTTGCCACATCCAAGCAACTTACCATTCATGCAAAATCATTTGATCATGCTCAGCGTTGCTGCAACACATGCTCAATGGCTTTTCATAGTTTTTCTGCACTTATTCAACATTGCATGGATACTGGCCACAAACGTCCTCCCATGTTCAAATGTCCCTACTGCTTCAAGAAGTACGATAACAAACTTATCTTGCAAAGTCACGTTAAAAATCATGTGAAAACAAGAAATATCATGGTTACCAAGGATAAAAAGGGTAATCTGGGTTGTCAGGTGAGCATTTAGTTTGAATAGGGAGAAATGAAAAAAAAATATTTTTATATTAACGATTTCAGTTAATAATTATCTGTATGCCTCGTTGTATTAGTTCACAAGTTTGCATTAAAGAGATGAGTTTTTGTAGTGAACCAACAGGTTTCATAAATGTCAAAAAAGATTAATCTTTATATATTTACTATTTTATTCATAAAATTTTTTCTATAAAATGACATCTGTAGTTTTAAATTAATAAATTATGGTCTTAGTTACACTTAATAAATACTGATCATTTCCAGGTTTGTCGAACAATATTCGTCAATATATCTGATTTGAGACAACATTACAAGGATAATCAAGAGACCCATCTGACGTGCCACATTTGTCTTCAAAAGTTCAACAATACGTCAAGACTATCCGAACATTTTGATCAACACCATAACGTGAAACCTTTTGGATGTGACATCTGCGGGGCAAGATTCATTAGTATGCAGAAATTCGAGCGCCATCTACATCAACATACTGAAAATCAAACATTCTACATGGAAAATCAGACTGTATACAAATGTCAATTTTGCTCAGATGGTAGGTATTTCGAGCAGGATTTATATATTTTTTTCATCAGAGAGATATGGTGCATGTAATAATGTTGAGGTCTTTTGTCTCAAAACCTAAGTAGGTAAGATAAATAGCAGATAACGCTATCAATGCATGAGGTTATCCTATCTTCCATTTTTACTTATTAACACATGAGCTGAAAATTCCTGGTCTAACAAAGAAAACGGGTGCAAAATTAGCTTTATACATCAACATAATCTCCATCAAGAGTCACGCAATCATTCCAGCGCCGTTCTAACATTCCAATAACACTTTTGTAGAACGATTTCTCTCTTGCCTCAAAATGGGTCTCAGTTTCAGCAATAACCTCTTCATTCATACGAAATTTCTTACCGGCGAGCATTTTTTCATGTCTGCGAACAGCCAGTAGTCGCTGGGAGCCAAATCTGGGGAATACGGTGGATGTGTGAGCTATTTGAAGTTCAATTCATATGGTTTTGCCATTGTTGTGATTGACTTGTGACACAGTGCGTTATCTTGATGAAACTAAATTTTTTCTTTGCCATATGCAGTCGTTTCTTTGCAATTTTGGCCTTGAAAGCTCCAATAACGCTATATAATATTCACTGTTAATGATATTTTCTTTCTCGAGATAGTTGATAATATGACACCACCATGATTGTAGATTTTATAGATTTTTCTTATGTTTTCTGGTATGACCGCCTCATTTTGACGTCCACTGAGTTCTGCATCATCAGTATCTCTACGACCATGTTTTCAATTAGATCTTTGTTATTCTTCAGTTCAATACTAAATGGTATTTATATTCTCTCTATGACTTTTCCAAATGAGTTGGGAGATAAGGAGAAATAGAGAATTTCTTAAATTTTTCATGAATTGAATTCATTGAACATGTTGATTCATTTTGAAAATTATTAAGTGTAGAAAATTTTGAACGGTTTTCACTAAAAGAACTTTTAAAGTGACAATAACTGGATTCATCAGAGAATGTTCAGAAAATGTGAGCAAAACATCAGCGACTCGCAATTCGGATTCAGACAAGGCCTGGGAACTCGAGAAGCATTAGTAGCAACACAAGTACTGATACAAAACTGCCACGATCAGCGGAAAGATGTATGCCTATGCTTCATAGACTTCGAGAAGGCCTTTGACAGAGTTCAACATCATAAATTACTAACAATTCTGAGGCAAATGGATATAGACGGCAAAGATATTCGCTGCATTGAAAATCTCTATCTGAAACAATCTGCTCACATAAAGATCGATGGAGAACAAAGCAATAATGTTGAAATCTGCAGAGGAGTCCGGCAAGGGTGTGTTCTCTCACCTCTGTTATTCAATTTGTATTCTGAGAACATCTTCCAAGGGGCACTTGAGAACGTTGAGAGGGGTATTAAAGTCAACGGAACATGGATTAATAACATTCGCTACGCGGACGACACGGTCTTGATTGCTGACAATATGAATGATCTTCAATACCTTGTCGACGTAGTAGGACAACACAGCGAGAGAATGGGCCTTAAAATAAATGCCAAAAAAACAAAATATATGGTCATTACTCGTCAACCTGACAGACTCAAAAATGCAAAACTAACATCTGATGGGTCATTAATTGAGCGTGTGAATAAGTTTAAATACCTTGGAGTATGGCTCACTGAAGACTGGACATCTGACCTGGAAATAAAATGTCGTATAGAGAATGCCCGCAACACATTCATGAAATTTAAACGTATTCTTACCAATGCGGACTTTAACCTAAACCTGAGAGTGAGATTCGTGAGGTGTTACATTTGGTCGGTGTTACTGTACGGTGTGGAGAGCTGGACACTAAAGGTGGTCACAATGAATAGAATAGAAGCCTTCGAGATGTGGGTATATCGCAGAGTACTAAAAATCCCATGGACGGCCCGAGTGACCAACGAAAATGTCCTACGAAAAATAAAAAAGAACGTGAATTGCTGCTGACGATCAAAAAAAGGAAAACTGCATACCTAGGGCATATAATGCGAGGCACGAAATACCAGCTTCTACAATTGATTATCGAGGGAAAGATTGAAGGAAGGAGAGGAATGGGAAGGAAGAAGATGTCATGGCTACGTAACATAAGACAGTGGACAGGCTTGCGAACAGTGGAAAGCCTAATACATACAGCTAGAGACAGGATAGAAATGAATCGTGTGGTCGCAAACATTCATTAGTGGATATGCATTAGAAGAAGAAGAATAACTGGTTAGGATGATGGAATTGGTGTATTAGAGTAATCCTCATTTGAGTTTATGTGCATTTTCTCATGTTTCTAAGATATCTAAGAAAAGACATCGTTTCCATAATTTTTTATCAATACGCTTCCCAACAACACCAATTGATTCATGAAACAAATATTAAGATCACATGGCTGAAGAAATATTAAATCAAAAGAATCTCAGAACATCAAATGCAAAGTTGCAAATCAAGCAATAAATGTACCATGAAGCATGCACCTGTGTATTTTCAACAAAGAATTGAAACAATCAGGAATGACATTGCCAAATCGCCCATTGTACGACGTAATCCAGAGTTGAGATGTGATTGTGAGAAATTTTAGTATACAAAATTTTTTTACAAGCATTACACCCCACATTGCAAGATTTAAGAAAGAACCAAAGCCTATTGGGTAATGCAATGATTTTATTGGTAGGTGATTTTCGCCAAGCACTCCCAGGAATACCACGATCAACGCCAGCTGATGAACTTCAACACATGTTTAAAGTATTCCATTTTATGGAACGACATTAAAACGCTCAGATTTAATATAAACATTCAAGTCGAATTGCAGATTTATTCCGATACTAACCAAAATGATGTTTTCAATCATCCAACTGAGTTTTTGAATGCGCTGAAATTGCCTGGATTACCACCTCATAATCTGCAATTAAGAATCTGATCAGTGACCGTGTTGCAGAATAAAAACCAGCCATATCCTTGTAATGGCACTCGATTTGCGATGAACATTGCCATCAAAGCTACAATTTTGAAGGGGAAATACAAAAGCGAAAACATTTTTATTCCGAAAGCCATTCTACTTTGAACTGTTTCAATTTGCAGTGCGGCTAGCATTCACAATGTCGATAAATATATCTCAAGGCAGTCACTAAGTGTTTGTGGCATCAATCTTGAAAATCCAAGTTTTTCACATGGCTAATTATATGTCTCATGTTTCCGTGTTTGAATACCAACAAAACTAATAATGAGCTAAAAAAAATTCAAAGAATATATTTAGTTGAAGCTATTTTTTCTTAAGTATTAGTTTGTGAGACAATTTACTATCCCAAGTTGAATGTCACACCCTGCATTTTTTTTTTAAATTTTCACACTTTCGTGGCACGTGATATCCGAATTACTCTGGTGCAAAACACCAAGAGCTCGCCGGATAAGCTAATGTGGATTAAGTATACTCCGAATTATGCTGACAGTACCCAAAAGCACTTTCTCAAGCCGAAGGTCATTCCGACATCTTCACTAAATTTCCTTACTATTTCCAGCATACCTTCTAGCTGTTTACGCCCCTTTGCGAACAATTTTAAGACGTCCATGTATAGAAAATGTGTAATGGTGGCCTCAGCACTCATGGTGTAGCCATATGCACTTCTGTTCAACATTGCGCTTAGAATGTTCATGGCCAAAGAAAACCAGAGTGGGCTGAGACTGTCACTTTGAAACATTCCTCTCTTTATTCGAATTTATATAATATATATATTCTGTTGAACATTAATAATTTACAATGAAATTGCTGATAGTAATTGTGCGGCTCAAATTCTGAGAAATTACATTCATTTATTTATCAATAACATGTTTTTCTCATTTTAGTTTATGAAGATGAAGCTACCTTGATGGAACATGAGAAGATCCATGCTATGCCTGAAGATAATAAAAGTCATTATTGTAACGATTGCGGCAAGCAATTTACGACAGCTGGTTTCTTGAGGAAACATATTGAGCGTTTCCATCTTGGATCAGAATACAAGACCCAGCGTGGAGCACCTTTCGAATGTGAGGTATGTGGGAAAGTACTTTCCTGCAAGGCCACCCTATATAGTCACATGAGAAATGTTCATGACAAAACCCAAAAATCCTACAATTGTGAAATTTGTGGAAAAGTATTGAAAACGAAAACTTCATTGGAATTGCACACTAATTTCCATAATGGACATTGTCCTTTCAAATGTGAAATATGTGGAAAAGCTTTCACCAATGCTACTACTCTGAAGAGTCATTCCATGATCCATTCCAATGAGAGACCCTACGAATGCTCGGTTTGCGAAAAAACTTTCAAACAGAAGCCCCACCTCACAACCCATATTCTTACTATTCACACGGGACTCAAACTTTTTAAATGTGACTACTGCGATAAGACATTTGCTCTTAAGGGAAATCTATCACAGCATCTGAAGACACATACTGGATGTGACTCACCATTTGTTTGTGCAATTTGTAATAAAGCATTTTACTTTGCTAGTAGATTGAGGAAGCATGAAAAGATTCATATGAAACAGTGAGTTAGTTTGATTTTTCGATATTTGTCTTTAATTGAGTGTTCATGTACATTAATTGTTCTAGTATTGTTAATTGTCAAAAATTGCATATATAGAGGTAAACTATGTGCCTCTGCTATTTGAAAATAATTATTATCATTTAATCTTTAATAAACGTTCTGTTATGATAATTAATTTTACTTTGTTATTCTCATTTCCACAAGATGAGACGGAAGTGTGAGACTAATCCCAACACCGACTGGAATTTCTGATAATTTTAATCCATTATTCTTTATTTTCTGTTGAAATTAATGTAGTTCGAAATACTCGAATTTATGGCCATCAAATTGCGCTTACTATTATACAGGGCGAGTCTGACCACTGCGTAAATTTTAACCATAGGTTCTTGACGTCAAAAAAACATTTTCTTCCTATAACATTTTTCCAAATTTGGCCCCGTTCAAGATATATTGTAACACCCTTTTTTACCTATTATGTATTTTTCGGGCGCCAGCTATTCTTTGCTTATCAGGGAGAATAGCAAACCTACCAAGGTAGCTTCTAGTCGAAGACAGAGTTCGGTTTTATCTAAGCTATTAGCGATAATTTGAGCAATCAAATAGGCAAAAATTTAATATAATTTATTCGGAATATATGTACAGAAAATTCCCTCAGTATGTTGAATAAAAATAACGTAAGTAATCAGCTATATTTCAACAAAATAACAGATTTAAACTGACAGTATGAAAGGTGAAAATAAATTAATTCGATATATAAGTACAGAAAATCACCTCGGTATGTTGAATACAAATAAGGTAAGTAATCAACTATATTTCAGCAAAATAACAGATTTAAACTGACAGTATGAAAGGTGAAAATAAATTAATTCGGTAATCAACTGTAAAAATTTAAACAGAACGCAAGAATTCAGTTGTACTTGTGAAAATAACACTTTCTAAGGACATTAACAATTACAAGTGAAATGCATAAAAATGACTTAGTTCTAAATCAATCTGGCTGCGAACGCTACTTTCTCGCAAATAGGACGCAACAAATTGTGATTGACGGTAATCTGAATAAAATATTTTACTGGCTCGCGAGAAGAGCTAAGAATAATTATTATATACAGACGGAGGGTTGCTAACTGCCCACGTGGACAGGAAGTCCACAGAATTCCCGTAAAAGGAATGAAATCGAACTCGGAAAAATAGGCGATTTTGATGAAATTGAAATAAAGGGTTTCGGCAATGGGGTTATTCGTTTACTCACTTTTTCTTTTCTTTCGTCGCTCAGGACACTGACGTCCGACAAAACCACACTCTGTGCACTGATGAGATAAACTAAAATCGCTACTATTGAATAAGAAAAATAAAATAAACTCCTGTGAATACTGAATCTAACTGAAAACTGAATAAAATTACCTATCTTAAAATCTATATCTAACTTGGAACTATAATCACCAAATCGGAAGGAATCTGAATCTCACTGAATCTAATCTGAATTATTAATTAATCTGCTAAACTGAATGAAACTGAATAATACTAACTGAATGAATCTGCTAATCTGACTGAAACTGATCTGAATTTTGAATCTGCTAATCTGACTGACTGACGGTAATCTCAATTCGCTAACCTGACTGACTGACTGACGGTAATCTGAATTATCTTCTGAATTTGAGGGCAACACGCCTTTTATACTCTCCCGAGGGGAGGTGAAACGGACACACACAGATGTGGCATTTGTCGCCTAAAATGATCTTCGATTTCGGTTTATCGCGTAAAAACAGATTTATCGGATTCTAGCGAAGAGAAATTTATGTTTTCAGGCCTTTTTTTCTCACCGAAAAACTCTGAAATAACGACTTCGAATCTTAAGGCGTATACAGGGGAACGGAAAATATATAAAATAAACGGAATACTTAAAATGAAGAATGATTTTCCTATACAAAAAAAAAATCAAACTTCATTACAATATGGTGTGTTGAAATTTCATAAAAAAAATTGCATTTTCACCTATAATATTCAAATTGAAATGATCTCTTGTAGAAAGTTAGTTATGCATATTTTGGCATTAATAGATTTATTCCCTTTCTTGTGGGTTTCTCACTACTACTGTACAGATTGGTTAAATTGCATGAAAAACAAATATCATTCGAACTAAAGGTCCGTATCTTATTTCCTAGAATCAGTAGCCTTTTTGCAGATGAAATCATTCATCATCTTCAACAATTCAGATTCAATAATGGATGCTGTGGAAGGTAATTTTCATTCAAAGTAAACTGAACTACAGAGGGGTATTTGCCCAATGTGAAAACTTAAAATGCTAATAACTTTTTAACGCAGCTGAATATGGAAAAACGGTATGGGAAAAAATGTTTCTTTTGATCTCACCCTGTATGTTTTGTTGCTTCCATGAAAAACAGTAAAACCGTAGGTGTAAGTCGTAGATTCTTTGGCTCTCCATTTACTTTGATCTTCATTTTGTATTATATTCCAGAGACAAAAAAAGGCATGTAGTCCTTCTTTAGTCTCTCTCAGCAAGCAAATTTGAAAGTATCTATTCTTTATTTCCAAAACAACTACTTATATCTTGCCAAATTACACATAACATGTCTATGTAGACAAAATTCCTTTTAAGAGAAATATTCAATTTCAAGAATGCTAAGTGAATATCTTTATAAAGAAATAAGTAAAGTAAACCCAAAATACCTAGCATACAAAGAAGAAAGTGCATGAAACATCAACGTAGCACATGGCTTCCAGGGCTGGACAACTCTGAACAGATCTTAGAAAACCTACCTCTATCAAGATCCGTTTTCAACACGGACGATAGAATTAAAACCAGAGTAAATCAAATGTTACGGAAAATCAAGTGTCTCATCAATTACTACTCGATGGAAAAGTGAAAGAGATAAAATTGAAACGAAACATTTTTTTTTTCATTTCATTTATTCATTAGCAATCAGAATACAATAAAATAATTCTATAAGCTAATCAGATGTCTGTAGAGCATGCGGCTCTGAAGTGGGTTTATAGGGTCTTCTCCAATGAAAAGACCCATTCTGTCCTACTTAAGGTCTGCTGGCCAATTCCTTTTGAGTCTTCGGATGGTGTGTGGTTCTAGCAATGGCTGTAGAAGGTCGTTTATGTGTCCGTGTAGTTTGTCGTGGTGTGAAACGAAACATGAATTAAAAGAAGAATCTTATTAAGCGAACTCTAGGAAGGTATATCAAATGAAACTAATGATGCCGCTGAATGAAATCATTGATGATTCCTTAAGACTAAAGAATCTATAGTCTAAGATGATTAAAAGATTTGGAGATAAGCACATGTGCTTGCATTGGTTGAACTGGATAATAAACAAGATAACTTAAAGAATTATAGCCCCATACCATTGCTAAGTCTTCTATGTAAATTATTAAAACGCTTAATCCTTCACAGTATACAACTACTTATTGATGAAAATTTAATAAAAGAACGAGCTGGATTCAGACCTAGAAAGTCATGCTGCAGTCAGATTCTTAATCTTCCCCAACTTACTGATTGATGTGAAACAGCCGAGTTTAGTGGAGAATTTCTCGTATGCCTCTGGAATATTGGCCGGATGGCGATGCAAATAATTTTGATTTCTAGAGATAATTTGGGATTTTTCTATTTTCACGTTGGAATCTGGTTATGGTACGTTCTCTATGAAGATAGCCCATGATAAATCCACCACCAGCACTCATTCGGTCGAATATTCCGAATGACGGACGAGTTTTCAATGAAAAAATTCATATCTAACAAACTAGACAGGATGGTGGCCAAATTTGGCCCTAACATCTAGGAGGACCAACTCAAAATTCATAACAAATCAACCAAACGTGAGAATGCTATCATATTCCTGCAGAATTATCTACATATTGACAAAAAAATATTTCAGTAGTTATCTGCAGGCCCATGGATGGTTAAAATAACGGTTTAATGATTATTCGAATAGATGATAATACCTCAAGAACTAGATATAGAATCGACACGAAATTTGGTATTTATTCTTCTCTCTATATACAGGGTGGCCATTTGAAAACGAAACAGACGAAATAAGTTTTTTCGATAGAAATGCTCGGACAGGTCGATTTCTGTTTTGAGGGGGACAACTTAAGATGTAGGTTACGGACGCATAGCGCTTCAACCCTTGCTGCTACAACCCTCACCCCCAATTTTTGAATAGGGAAGATGGGATGAGTGATACCCCAATTCAAAGGTATTTCTATACTGATTTCAGCACAGTAATTGTTTTTTCATTTTATGCATTAGTTCTCGAAATATTCATACGTTAGTTAATTTTATCACTTAAATAAATTTTTGCGAATAATTGACATTTCGTGCTTCCGAAACACCAAAATTTCCGTACTTGTATTTGAAATTGCAAAACATCTACCACTGGGCAAATGAAGTCATACCGTACGTGTTAATGCTACTAGGGTCAGATGTTCGACTAGCTGTTTTATTCACTGAAATTATTCTCCAACTGTACGGTATCAGAACGATTTGAAGTATTGATCTAAGAAATAAGACTTTTCAAAGTAAAGTAAATAATTTATCAAAAACTCACATCAATTAATTAAATATTCAAATTGTTCACCATTAGCTTCCATACAATGAAATAAGTTTTGTTCGAAACGATGGCGCACATTTTGCAGCATTTCTGGAGTGATTTGACGACATTCGTTCACTATACGTCTTCTTAAATCTTCTATGGAATCGGGCTGTGTAGAGTTAATTTTACTCTTCAAGTGGCCCCAAAGAGAGAAATCTAGTGGTGACAGATCTGGCTGGCCATTCAGTGGGACCCCTTCTTCCAATCCACCGATTTGGAAATTTTTGATCCAGATATTCTCGAACTGGTAAGGCGTAGTGTGGAGGAGCTCCATCCTGCCGAAACACAATCTGATCTTCCACATAATTTTCAGCATTGTTTTCAATAATTTCCGTCAAAATGGGATCAATGTGATTTTCATGACAGTCATGGTTGTTTTGAAGCTCAATATGTAGATTTTTCACAAAAAACACTACAAGTGCCATGAAAACACCACTTCATTTTCAAATACTTAGTTAAGAATATTTCGAGAACTAATGCATTCAATGAAAAAACAATTACTGTGCTGAAATCAGTATAAAAATACCTTTCAAAAGAGGTATCACTCACCCCATCTTTCCTATTCAAAATTTGGGGGTGAGGGTTGTAGTAGCAAGGGTTGAAGCGCTAAGAGTCCGTAACCTACATCTTAAGTTGTCCTCCTCGAAACAGAAATCGACCTGTCCGAGCATTTCTATCAAAAAAATTTATTTCGTCGGTAATCTCGTCTGTTTCATTTTCAAATGGCCACCCTGTATACAAAGTAACTTTATGACCACTTGCACCCCCTGGGGTAGCTAGCTGAGTTTTCTGTGAAAAATTTATATCTAGCAATGGGTAGATGCGATGGTGTTTAGACAACCATTTTATGGAGAAGAGATATCTCATCGGAATACCAAATACCATTCAGTATTGCCCTGCATTAAAAAAGTATTGCATCTCAGGCAGCCTAGAGGCTTGATACCTTTACCTGGAAGGCGACAGGTCCCCTGTTTAATCGTAGCGACTATCGAAAAAATAAAAAAAAAAGGCATGTCCCACACAATTGACTAATGGAGTGTCATAAACATAAGTAGGGGTTGCAGCCCACATAACTCAGATTTTAATGCAATCGTTGCAGATGACCCCAGTGTGCCTTGCCTCTCTTAATGTAGTGACCATAAAAATACCCATCTGATTTATTTATTTAGCGTATGGCATACATGAACACAACCACAACCAGCCAAAATTGTACACATTACGTCACAAAACACACAAGTGTACATCCAAAAATAGGAAAAAAGTAAAAAAACATTAATATAAACACAAATATAGCAAGATTTGAAGTCAAATTTTAAAATCGAGGCCATTAATCCAGTCCAGCACAGAGTCAGTGGCGTCATAGATGTCGCTGATTTCTCCTCCATCTCATGATATTGACTGACAGAGCAGTGATGACAATATCTCCTAAGGTCTACAGAGATCCCCAGGTTTCGACTGTTTGCTATTTTTTCTTGTCTCCCAAGAAAAAATGTGACTTTGTAGCATAGACTACCTATAGATAGGCAACTCTGGCATGAATTTCGGTCCCGGCTTAGAGAGCTCAACTTATAGCGCCATCTTACGTTATCTTAGAGTTGATTACAGATTCCATTCGCACAACGTTCCGTCTCGTGGCGCCCTCTAGTGCATTTTATAAGAGTTATCATAGGATTCACGCAAGCGCAGGTTGAATCCCATATTTTTATTGGATTTGAAAACAAATACATTTGAAATGACCATAATTCTTTTAATCTGCTGTATATTGTCACAATTTCAATAAAAAATATCATTTGATCAGAAAATTGTGACAATTTGCAGCAGATTAAAGAATTATGGTCATTTCAAATATATCCGTCTTTCAAATCAAAGAACATACTAATCTTTAGAGGATGAAAGGAAATAAACAAAAAAGAAACTTTAGAAATATATATATAATGCAGTAAATTATCAATTTACAAAAATTTCAATATCGAGGGAAAGAATAAACGAACCAAAAATAATTATGCAACAATTACTCATCAAGTTATGAAAATACATTGAAAGAATAAATTAGAATATTAGTGACAGATACATCAATTTAAGCATGAAATGCATTAGATTTATACTTTTATGACAGAAACAATTTCTAAAAGTCTATTTTCTTTTAGATACTTTTTAGGATGACATCTTCATTATTGGATCATAAGATCTTATTGTTTTTTTTTCCCGATAAAATTTTATAAATAGTTCTGTCATAAAAGTACAGAAATAATATCATGGCAAAATCAATAAACTTATTAACTGAAATTCCTTGAATTTGGCGTTTCAACGGTAAATCTCACATATCCGTTGAAGTATTCTAGGAATCTTCTGATAGACGATTTTTATGAAACCTACTATAAGTGGAATACCCAAAACTATAATCAATGACCATGAGCAGTTCACTTATATATAAATACCTTGTTGCCTCAAAGTTTCTTCAGGAGTTCTGGAGGGTAGACAAAATATGCTTACATAACCTGAAAGATTATTGAAATTACAAAAATGATAATCATAGGGAGTAGAATGAATTACTTGGCAAATTAAGTGTTGGTAGAGCAAATCTTTTCAGCTTTCCATGAGGGTCTATACAATCCATATGAAAATGCTTTATGCAAATAACACTTTTGGATGAATGAAAACATGGATTTCTGATTCTTTCCAACGAAACATTTCTAACACCCTCAACTTGTGTAATGAAAAACCTAGAAAGAAAACAGTGTTAGAAACTGTCCCAAATTTTTACTAATCAGAAATTACTACAGGAATATGAAACTGCTACAGAAAATATTAATTCACAGTACATTTTTAGTGAGTTATGAATTAATCCAAAACTACTACTTATATGAATACAACACATACCTTTTGACATTACTATCACTGTAGCAATTGGGAACACAGTAAGAATAAACCATTTAAATTAAATTAAATTGAATAAGTTGAAAATGAATAAACCATTTCAGTCAACCAGTTCATGCCCATCATAAAATAGTTTCTTACTCTTCATAAAGTCCACCAAGAGTGAGGTCTGATAAAATCCGTTTTTACCGATCACTACTGAGAAGTACTAATTTACCGATCCGAGCTTCTAAGATAACAACAGATGTCTCTACCGCTCGTCGAAGAAAAACGTGACCAGCTTTGTAGTAGGCGAGTTCCCACCCCTGCTTTGAAGCTCAAGCGAAATAATAGATTGTAGTACGGTATCAAGCAGAATAAATCTTTTTTTGAGCCGATTTTTTGTAGTAATTAAAATATATTGATTTGCCATACCTAATAATATCATGAAAACTGTCAATTATGTGCTAAATTGTTGTTTGCTAACGTATTCCAAAACATAAAAAATTCCTTTTCATTGTCAACTAATGTAAGATCACAAATTCATTTCTGTAAACAAAACACATAACTATTCACTTGATTTATTTGATAACATGACATGCACATCAAAATCAGAGTGACCCAGAAGTAAATAAATATAATCCATTTAAATATTTGGTAAAAAGGCTTCAACAATTAGTCCTGTTTTGTTGAATCACTTTCCGTATCATCGTTAATTAAGAATTGATTGCTCAGTCTCTGGCTCATAATATTGTATTGTAATTTCATTTTTTCTTGAATTTTATTCGGAATGACCATGATAGTAGTCACAGTATTTCCAATGAATAAGAAGAAGAAAAACGCAGATAAAACAGGCACATGCCACGTTGCTGATGGTAAGAAACTAAGTTGATATAGAGTATATGCGTTGTAGAGTTGAAAGAAGTAGCCTATAAATAGGAATGGAAATAAGAAACCAAGGCCACGCCACATCCATGAATGGAAACCCTCCACTGTAATATCCATATTATGGCGTTCACCCAAAGCCTTCAACCTAAAAATTTTTTCAAGTATGTAATCAAAGAAATATCACAAGTAATACAAATATGTCTCTGAACAAACCTATATAAAACTCCCTGTTGGTATCTGAATTGTAAATATTGTACTGTACTGATATAACCATTAAAAACCACAAATTGGTGCCTGAAAAGAGCCCATGCCTTATTTTCTGGCCATATCAAAAGAATAGCTGCAGCAACAGTTGATACAAAATGATGTAGTCGCCACCAGCCTTTTATTCTTGATCCATTGACTTTTAGGATACTCTCTCGAATCGTTAATGTGCAATAATACCAGACTAATAGAAAGATATGAGTCAGTTCTAATGGTCTGAATATTATAACTAAGTTTAGTAAGGATAATACAAAGCATATGATACTCAAAACTAATTTAAATTTTTCATATTCATCCTTGTATTTGAACTTTTCATCCTTATTCAATATGGAAACATTAACATTTCCTAAGATGATTTTTAAATAAATGCCATTCTTCTTTGGTAATGTTTGCTCGATTCCTTCAAGCTGTACCTTCCTTTTTAAAATATTGTTTTCCAATTCCTCTATTTGTTCCTTTGATCCACCTTTTCTTCTCAACTCTTTCAATGTTTTTGATATTTGTTCTAGGCGATATTTCTGATGAGTAAGTTGTTTCAATACATTATTTTGGAAATTGGCCAATTCTTCCAATTTATCTGTATATGTTTTGTTCACAGCCTGAAAAATACATGTTTTATGGTGCTTTTAAAAAATATATGATAATTCAACCTCTAAATCCTTGAATTCTGTTGATAATTCGACCCATTCTTCTAATAAACTTTCCACCATTATATTAAATGATTTCGAATGGTTTGAATTTGAATTTCAACAAAAAATACTAAGTCAGTAACTGGAAATTTCTACAGATCCTTCACCTGAAAGTTATATTAGAATTCTTTAAATAAAACACTTTCATTTATATCCTCAAGTTATATAATAAATCGAATAAATCTCTAGAAACTTCGACTTTGTATCCTCAAAAATAATTATTATTAATTTATCTAAAATATGCACTCGAGAAGACCGACCATAAACACGGTATGCATTGGCGTAACATTTTGGGGAAGCACAAAATCTCAATATCCCTAGATCTTACTTAAAAAATCAGAATATTTTTGTTGTACTGTCTACATCTTACATAAAAGTGATGATTCATGTTGTTTCAGTATTTTCGTAATTGGTAGTTATGTCTAGGTTTGAATTCATTTCCAGCATTTTCATGTTTTACATCCGCCACTGTTTTTTATAGGTTGTCGGGTTTTATATTTTAGTCTTTGGTTACTGTTACGAAGCAACAGTTTATGATAAATTCCTAACCTGACAAATCAATACCTTCATGATTGATATTTTAAGGAACCTATGTGGATTTTTGCAAGTCATTAATTGAAAAATTTTCCAAATTCGATAGGGAATTTATTTCTTAGACGTTGTACGTTGTTTTTATTAGTGTGACGAATTACCGTAAGAGGTCGCTCTAGAAACATGACGTCAGAATCAGTCAGAAATATGTCGGCATTCTGATAGTACAAGTGATGGTTATTGTGTAAAAATATTTATATTCGGTTATCCAAATTGTGTAAAAAATTAGTGAAAAGACAATTTATTAAATTGTAATATGGCTGCGATATATGGGAATAAGGACTTGATAGTTGGTGGAAAGTATCGTCTAGTTCGTAAAATCGGCAGTGGATCATTTGGTGACATATTCCTCGGCATCAATATCTCAAACGGGGAGGTAAATATCCTTACTTCACACCAAAATTTACTCAATTTCATTCTTACTATGAAGATATCCTTTCGATGTTAGCGATTCCTTTCAATTTTTGTCTCTGGAATTCTATGCAACACCTACTTGTACAACAAAGGCAAATGGCAGAACGACTTGCTCCGTTTCCTCGACTTTTTTACGACCAATTTTTTCAAACTGGAATTCTCAAGATATACTAATAATCAAATATCTGATAAGGGAAAACTTGAGGTCTTTGAAGTGGTGAATTTTTCTTAATGTGTTCATAATTACGACATGTTTCAAAAGTAGGTTATTTGTAGAATTGAAATATACAAGGCTCGTGGATATGTCACAGATCTTTCACAACATTGAAATTACTCATTCTCCAAATAGAATGCAATCAAAATTTTTGTTTTGAATTATATTTCCTTCATAGATCTATTTATTCTTTTTACCATCACAAAATTTTTTTTAAATGTTAGTTTAAGACCTCAAGATCTTGATGGAACGATGGTAGTTGAATATTAATTTCCTTGGAGGGAAATCTCCATGTTTCTTCTCAATTCAGGAAGTTCATTTATTCAATATCTTCGTTTGTTTTCCATTTGAGGTTTTCAAAGACATTGAAAGTGTTTCTCATTGACCATTTGAAATTAATCTCTGATTGTTTATTCAGTAATTAAATGTTTGTCTGAAATACGTTTATTGTATCTAATTGGATATTTTATTAACAGAGCATCGATTATTTACTATCTAAATGAAAATTTCCAGAAATTGGTTATAAAACTATTCCTTGAAATAATTTGTAAAGTCTTCAACCTGTATTAATTTTTTTTAATCATGGTAGGCTGACGCCTTCTTGCAAAAATATTTGCTTTACCAACATTCTATAATGTATATTTCATTATTAATTATGACCCATGATTAGCTCAATCAAATGAGAAAAAAATATATTCATATTCTGTTCCAAAGAAATAAAAATAAATATTAAATGAGTTTGGTCGTTTATTCATTTTTTTAATGGATGTCGTTAATACTTTTAGTATACAAAAATTTCCTTCTCTCGTAAAAATAGTTTTGTTGATTTTTTTAAATTTCGTTCGTAGGAAGTAGCTGCCAAATTAGAAAATGTCAGAGCAAGACATCCACAATTACTGTACGAAAGCAAGTTATACAAAATATTAAATGGAGGAGTAGGGATACCACACATTAGGTGAGTTTTTTGAAATACTCTCAGGAAGTGTTGAATTTTTCTTGAGTGACCACAATTTTGCAGTGATTTTCATATTCATTAAAAATATTTCAAATTTTGTTATCTGACGTACATTTCTGAAATACTTTCAAATTTCCAGTGTTGTAGATACAGGGAAATTTGGCAACAGCTTCGTTATTTCAAAGGGGACACTCGTATTTCAATTTCTTTTATTTCTCTTCATGAAAAATAAAAATTTATTTATTTTACTTTCCTATATTCATCTTGAACGCTTTTTAAAAATTTCAAATCCAATCTGAGTCACGAAAATGGCTATATCTCCCTCAATATTCAAGATTTCAATTCGAAATTTCGCTCGACCTTAAATAATAGTTTGATCTGCGCAACAGTTTCCGAATCTCAGTTGTAAGTTATATAAGAGTGGTAAAAAAAATACCATTTATCAATTGATGACGAGATATTGTTGATGATGGAGCTCGTGTTGATTGATTGTGGATGTAATATTTCAGGAAAATATTACATCCACAATAGAGATGGTAATAGCCCAAACAATCAATCAACACCATTTATCAACTCAAAAAATTGTTAAAAATTAACCAATCATATTTCATATTTAGATAAAGAACAAACCGCCCTACAATTTTTCTTTAAATTTCCCTATCCTATTTGGATTCTGAGTTATCTGCGTTTATTGAATTTCAGATTTTTTATACAAAAACTCCCGGAAATTTCAGAATGATTGTTGTTTGTCGTGTAAACATAACTAATGGTTTTCTATGGATCGAGTTGAGTCACAGATATGTAGATTTATGGAAGACTCGGAGAAAATATCAATAGAAATGAATCAAGGCATATTAAATCGATCTGAAATGTAATAAATGTAGATAACTTAGAATCAAAGCAAGATAGGTTTATGAAAATGTATAGTAAAATTGTAGAGTGGGTTGTTCTCATTCTGAAAATAAAAAAAATACTGGGTAACTAGTGTGAAAAAGCAGTTTTTTATATTTCGTGACTTGACAATTGATAATTTTTTTTGACCACGCTGTATAACTGGTCACTAAGAATTCAAAAGGTTGGCTCAGATCGAAATATTATCTATGGCCATGACAAATTTCGAACTAAAAACTAGAATGTTGAGCGAAATATAGTCAAATTTGACTTAAAATTTTAAAAAATAACAGTTAAAGATAGATATAAGGAAGTAAAGTGAATTAATTGAAATTCTTTATAGAGAGTCATGAAAAAACACAAATACGGGGTGTCCCAATTACAAATACAAAGCTGTTGCCAAATTTGATTACACCTGGCGACACTGTAAATCTGAAAGTAATCCAAAAATTCATAATATTGATCTAAACATTTTTCATGAATAGTTTCCATAGTAATTTAATAGGCTGATAGAAGCCATACCTATTCTAATGACACCTTCAATCATAATTTACGGAGAATAACTCGAAAATTTCGACCTGAACCTGTTGACTACTCAGTCCGGTAATTTATCTATTTTGAACCCCACTCTGAAGAAAAATAGTGAGCTGAATTTATATATACACCTTTATTAGGGCATAGTAATGAGGATGTGAAAATCGACTTTGATATCGTGCCGGCTGAAAAAGTTATAATGGTCACGAAAATCAGTTTTTCTCAAATATCTCGCGATCTATTGCTCAGAGGTCGATAAAGGTCATTATAAAAATTGTTTGTTGTGAAATTGTCTACAAAAAATGTCCCATGCATTCTTCTGTAGAATTAACCGTTTTCGGAGTAGAGCGCCGAGAGAGCGACTATACAGGGTGTAACTAAATAAGTGTAAAATATTTAAGGAGGTGATTCCTCATCGAAAAAAAGATAGGATCTTTCATATAAAGAAACTTCATTGGAGCATCCCTTGTTAAGATACAGCCCCTCAAAAGGAGTACATAAAATTTATATAACATTTTTTTCAATTTTGGTGCTTGTGAAAAAATTGTTATACAAATTTTATGTACTTTGAGGGCTGTATCTTAACAAGGGATGCTCCAATGGAGTTTCTTTATACGAAAGATCCTATCTTTTTCGATGGGGAATCACCTCTTAAATATTTTACACTTATTTAGTTACACCCTGTATTATAATGATGCACTCGTTTTCTCTTCACCTTCGAGGTAGAATGCAGGGCGCGTTTTTTTTTACCTGGTTTCCCACGTTGGCATAACCCATAATATGTAATGAGAGGTTTTTATTTGAATACAGAAAATAAACTTTAGTATTAGGTGTACAAATAAGTTTCCGCGGTTAGTCAAAAGATGGCCCCCACCAGAAGGTTATGGAGAAATTGTCAGATGTAAAACGTAATATCCCAAGTTTAGTCATCTGGCAACACCGTAACCTTAAAATACTAGTGATTCCGTATCAGCATCATTTGCGGGAACTTTGATTTACTTCTTTAATGTGAAAAAATGTGCATTGGAATAAAACTTGACATTTTTGCACGAAAAAAATTACGTGATGCTGATACGGAATCACTAGTACTTTAAGGTTATGGTGTTGCCAGATGACTAAACTTGGGATATTACGTTTTACATCTGACAATTTCTCCATAACCTTCTGGTGGGGCCATCTTTTGACAAACCGCGGAAACTTATTTATACACCTAATATTTGCTCAGTTTGGCAACATGAAAATTTTTAATGACCTGAGTGGACCAGCTCAATACGTTACAATCGACCAGCTCTAAGTTTCAGATGCGACACTTCTCAATGTAAATTGAGGGGTCTATTCTTATATAGTCTAAAGGTGTATACAAAAATTCAGCTCACTTGGAATTTTCCCGCAGATTAAACCTAAAATGACTGGACTAAGTCTATGTACAGCAGGAAGCATTAAAGATGCTTCCTAACCTTATCATTACGTACGATGCCATTCGGTAATTACACGAACGAACACGCTTATCTTCAGACCGGACGACCTGTAGGATGCGAAAAAAATTTGTATATATATCAAACTAGTAGCGAATTGACAATCCGCTCAAGTTGAACGTTCTCTTGATCGATCCATTTTGACCGCTAATGAAAATGAACGGTTTTTCTAGGTTATAAACATTCGATTCACGATCAGTTATGGACTTCGTAGTTTCTACACGATTTTGTCGACCTCGTTTTTCCGTTTGTATACATCTGCCGTAGATTTTTTGTGTGTGTGTGCGGGGTACCGAAATAATTTTGACGGCCTGGTTGTTGTGGGTAACTGAAAGTTTCACGGCGTCTACAGGATGTTGGTGGATTTACGTGCTGATCGTACCTTCTGTGAGTTTCCTCTGCCCAAACACACTGCCGCTACACGATTTGAAGTGTCAATTTTTCGAGCGTATGTTACTGCCGAAAAAGCCTGCAATCGTTTTGGTCAAATGTCTGCGAATTTCGAAAATTGAAGAGATAATAATTAATGATAATAAGGGAAAAGATATACTGCGGAGATAATAAATATGAGGGAAGTACCCTTTGGGTTACCCTCTGACGAAAAAGCATCAGGAAATTCTTATTCAAATTGCTCACGTTGAGTATTCTTAGGTACTAGTGGAAAAGCCCGTGTCTCCACGGGCGCAAGTAAGAAAGCGCGCGGTCGTTATTAGCAAATGCCCCCCTATAAGCAGCCGTTCATGTCATTTTGTGCATAGACTACCTATAGATAGGCAACTCTGGCATGAATTTTGGTCCCGGCTTAGAGCTCAACTTACAGCGCTATCTTTCGTCATCTTAGAGTTAATTACAGATTCCATTCGCACAACGTTCCGTCTCGTGGCGCCCTCTAGTGCATTTTATATGAGTTATCATATGATTCCACGCAAGCGCAGGTTGAATCCCATATTTTTATTGGATTTGAAAACAATTACATCTGAAATGACCATTATTCTTTTAATCTGCTGTAGATTGTCACAATTTCAATAAAAAAATATCATTTGATCAGAAAATTGTGACAATTTGCAGCAGATTAAAAGAATTATGGTCATTTTAAATATATCTGCCTTTCAAATCAAAGAACATACTAATCTTTAGAGGATGAAAGGAAATAAACAAAAAAGAAACTTCAGAAATATATATATAATGCAGTAAATAATCAATTTACAAAAATTTCAATATCGAGGGAAAGAATAAACGAACCAACAATAAATATGCAACAAATACTCATCAAGTTATGAAAATACATTGAAAGAATAAATTAGAATATTAGTGACAGATACATTAATTTAAGCATGAAATGCATTAGATTTATACTTTTATGACAGAAACAATTTCTGAAAGTCTATTTTCTTTTAGATACTTTTTCGGATGCCATCTTCATTATTGGATCATAAGATCTTATTGTTTTTTTTTCCCAATAATATTTTATAAGTAGTTCTGTCATAAAAGTACAGAAATAATATCATGGCAAAATCAATAAACTTATTAACTGAAATTCCTTGAATTTGGCGTTTCAACGGTAAATCTCACATATCCGTTGAAGTATTCTAGGAATCTTCTGATAGACGATTTTTATGAAACCTACTATAAGTGGAATACCCAAAACTATAATCAATGATCATGAGCAGTTCACTTATATATAAATACCTTGTTGCCTCAAAGTTTCTTCAGGAGTTCTGGAGGGTAGACAAAGTATGCTTACATAATCTGAAAGATTATTGAAATTACAAAAATGATAATCATAGGGAGTAGAATGAATTACTTGGGAAATGAAGTGTTGGTAGAGCAAATCTTTTCAGCTTTCCACGAGGGTCTATACAATCCATATGAAAATGCTTTATGCAAATAACACTTTTGGATGAATGAAGACATGGATTTCTGATTCTTTCCAACCAAACATTTCTAACACCCTCAACTTGTGTAATGAAAAACCTAGAAAGAAAACAGTTTTAGAAACTGTCCCAAATTTTTACTAATCAGAAATTACTACACGAATATGAAATTGCTACAGAAAATATTAATTCACAGTACATTTTTAGTGAGTTATAAGTTAATCCAAAACTACTACTTATATGAATGCAACACATACCTTTTGACATTACTATCACTGTAGCAATTGGGAACACAGTAAGAATAAACCATTTCAATTAAATTAAATTGAATAAGTTGAAAATGAATAAACTATTTCATTCAACCAGTTCATGCTCATCAATCATAAAATAGTTTTTTACTCTTCATAAAGTCCACCAAGAGTGAGGTCCGATAAAATCCGTTTTTACTGATCACTACTGAGAAGTCCTAGTTTACCGATCCGAGCTTTTGAGACGACAACAGATGTCTCTACCGCTCGTCGAAGAAAAACGTGACCACCTTTGTAGTAGGCGAGTTCCCACCCCCTGATTTTGTGTCTAGCTTTTATCGAGTGAAGACGTGTTTAACAAAATGCCCAAAAAACTTTCCGACGCCCAACTGAAACGCCACCAGCCGCGATTTCAAAACAGCCTTCTGAAAAAGAAAAAAAAAAGAATAAGAGCAGAGGCAATTGGAGCAACTGCAGAAAGAAAACGTGGAACGCGCGAAAACGAATAAGGGCCAGTTGATGCAAATTCTCTTAAGCTAACTTTTTGGGAAGCAAACGCAAAGGCACTGTTTTACTGGCGTATATTGTTTTGGAAATTCTTCGATTCTTCATCTGTTCCTGTGTAAAGTTCTCTGAGCAAAGCTGGTACTTCTTTCAATTGCATCTGCTCGCTTATTACAACTTTGCCTTTCTGGCAGCACTGGCTGAATCCATCTCACCCTTTTTCACACCTAATATGCAGAGCATTGCAAAATTGACACGATTCGCTCATTTCGCCGGCAGAAAACGCGGGAATCTCGTCTTCAACTGGAGCCCTTCTCGCTACAGATCGCATTGCGTAATTATTGTTATGAACGCGGCGTCGGTTTCTTTCAGTTCGGGTTGTCCGGGTAGCGTTTCGAGAACCCACTGGTCTGCCTCGTCGTCGTGTCTCCATTGTAAATTAAAATTTTACACTGGACCTAACTCAAAATTGAAACATCGGACGTGACCCGTTTTCAATTTTTACCCAAAAATGGAGAATAACCATCCAAATTTGGCTTTTCAATATCTTTTCAATTATAATTTTCTAAATTAACTTACTCGGTAAGTTTGGAAATTAAAATAAGCTTAAAATCAAGCTCTTCAAAACACGTCTTTCCTCTTTGAAAGTCAAAGCGGAAATTGCAGAAGCATGGGCGGAAGTCAATTTTGATTTGTTGAGCGGTGGCGCCATCTACAGCGAAAACATGCCATTCCATTATGAAATGTCAGACACTACTGAACAACAATACCACTTCAGTTTACACGACGCATGCGCGATCTGCAAACTAGATACCCACAACAAAGAGCACCTCTAAATGAATCGCCCTTTATATTTGTTTCAATATACAGGGTGGCCATTTGAAAACGAAACAGACGAGATTACAGACGAAGTAAGTTTTTTCGATAGAAATGCTCGGACAGGTCGTTTTCTGTTTCGAGGGGGACAACTTAAGATGTAGGTTACGGACGCATAGCGCTTCAACCCTTACTGCTACAACCCCCACCCCCAATTTTTGAATAAGGAACATGGGGTGAGTGGTACCTCAATTCAAAGGTATTTTTATACTGATTTCAGCACAGTAATTGTTTTTTCATTTTATGCATTAGTTCTCGAAATATTCATGCGTTAGTTAATTCTATCACCTGAATTAATGTTTTGCGAATAATTGACATTTCGTGCTTCCGAAACACCAAAATTTCCGTACTTGTATTTGAAATTGCAAAACATCTACCACTGGGCAAATGAAGTCATACCGTACGTGTTAATGCTACTAGGGTAAGATGTTCGACTAGCTGTTTTATTCACTGAAATCATTCTCCAACTGTACGGTATAAGAACGATTTGAAGTATTGATCTAAGAAATAAGACTTTTCAAAGTAAAGTAAATAATTGATCAAAAACCCACATCAATTAATTAAATATTCAAATTGTTTACCATTAGCTTCCATACAATGAAATAAGTTTTGTTCGAAACGATGGCGCACATTTTGCAGCATTTCTGGAGTGGTTTGACGACATTCGTTCACTATACGTAATTCTTAAATCTTCTATGGAATCGGGCTGTGTAGATTAAATTTTACTCTTCAAGTGGCCCCAAGGAATGTAATCTAGTGGTGACAGATCTGGCGATCTTACTGGCCATTCAGTGGGACCCCTTCTTCCAATCCACCGATTTGGAAATCTTTGATCCAGATATTCTCGAACTGGTAAGGCGTAGTGTGGAGGAGCTCCATCCTGCTGAAACACAATCTGATCTTCCACATAATTTCCAGCATTGTTTTCAATAATTTCGTAATAAATAAAAAATTATCGATTCTCATTTTTTTGAAAAAGATATGAATTCAATAATCAACAAAATGAAAACATATTGAAGCCAACTGAGAAAACACGTCATAATTAAGTCGGAAATCGTTTCACGAATTGGGACTGGAATATTTCTGTGCCATCATTAATGATTTGACGCCAAAAGCTTCGGGACCTTGGTTGGGTGGTTCTTATTTCTTATGTACCCGTCTCACAGTCCGGATCTGATACCAAGCGATTATCTTTTATTTATGTCCATGTCTAACGCTTTTGGTGGTATAAAATAGTCCTCAAGAGAAGATTGTGAAAAGATTTTTTTGCTATTAGGGACAAAATGTTTTCGGAACGAGGCAGGATGAAATTACCTTCTGAATGGTAAAAGTGACTGAAAAAAGTGTGCATATTCGAGCATTAACGAATGATTGTAACTATGTTAAATAAAGTCCCAAAATTGAAGTAAAAATGATGGGTTTCTTTCTCCTCAACCTAATATTTGCCGACGATATGAGGAGGAACATAGACGATGATGCAACATTCTTGAGATATTTGAAGTTGAAAGGAATTGAATCGATATAATTTTGTCCAAATTTTCTGATTTTCCCAAATCCAACTCTGTGCTGAAATGATTCAATAACAAGATTTGTTCAATGTTGCCATATTTTATGTCTATATTAAATATTTCTTCAAAAGGATGGGGAAATCTCTTCCCTCTATGGTTCACTAAAAACTAATAGATGAAATTAACCACTGAACAATTTTTATCTTACATTCACCACAAAATCTAAATTGCCATTTGCTGTATTCGTTGTTAATGATGTCTAGCACCTTGTTTAATATTTAATCCAGAATAATATTCCATAATAAATAAAGAAAAAGTTTTCCATCGCTCTTCGGTATATTTTGACCTTTGAAATAGGTGAAGTATTTTCTGTCAGGACCTGTTAAATTGAAGACTTGTCTTTATGAAGAGCTGGTTTTTTATAGCTTCAGGCTTTCAGGGTTCATCAAATTATATCTATTCTAACATAGGAATGCTGCAAATTGAGCTCATATGAGTTTTAAAAACTTCTGAACCCAGTCTCCTAGATTTGTTTTATACCTTTATTATCTTTATTTCATACACCGATTCAACCTTGTTCACAAACTTAAGAGATAATAGAATTTGACTTAGTTTTAATATTTCTGAATGTTTGTTATGATGCATGGTTAATTAAAATTCAATCAATATTGAAACTGGAAGATATAAGCTCATAAACAAGAAAGATTAGAATAGAATGCAATTTCTGACCATAATCATTTCATACTGAATTGAATAATTTAAAACTATCGATATTATCCCTAAAAATCTTTCCACTTTTTTTTTTTTTTTTTTGAAGATACAAATAACTTTTGACAGTTTCAAACAGAATCAAAACAACAAGGAACCACAGAATACTTTTTTTATTTGGAACTACCCACCACAGAGACGTTATAATATTTTAATGTGATAATAATTTACTCTAATTATTCTGTAGGAAAATTATAACTAAAGATCAATAATAGTTACAGATATTATCTTTCATTTAGAAAAACATTGCAAATATAAATTTTTTTCTCTCCTGGGGTTCGGTGATAAATTAATATTCTATGGTAAGGTATTAAAATTTGACATAATCTATGAATAACCATTATTCAATATTTATGTTCTTGTTTACGTTATTTACTCTGATTATAAAAATCAGTAATTATAGTCTAAACAGAATAGATTCATATTAATGATTTAACAAAAATTTTTTATCAAAGAACACCTAGTTGATTTTTCAAAATCAAATTTAGGTATTTCTTCAAGAAAGTATAATTGCACACCTAAATCTGGAAATACTTGTAATCTATCCAGGTAAATTGTTATTGGGATTCAGTACAGAAAATACCTGTTCACTGGTCTCTGTCGAGGAGAAGAAACTTCAGAAATATCAGTGTTTGGAAAATCATAGATGATTTTTTCTGGTTTTGAGTGAAAAAGAAAGCACAGTGACAACCTCTTGCATTGGAATTTTCATAGAAATGATGGTTATCATGATTTGGAAATTTTAAGAAGAAAATTTCAAATGTATGATGATAACACCCAATAATTCTGAGGGTTTTTTTTTGGAATTTCTTACTAGAAAGGCATGGTTTATAATCTTGAAGTAGAAAGAAAATATAGTAGAACAACAAAAATCTATGTTTATGGTGTTGAATTTTTTTTACCAGAAAATAAGTATTTTGTATCTTCCTTCTGGATATGGACCTCATCGGATGAAATATGAGTGAGTGAATCATTACTTAGAGGGAAAATAATGTTTTTAAACAATTCAGATTCAATAGTGAATGCTGTAGAAGGTATTTTTCATTCAAACTAAACTGGACTACAGAGGGTATTTGCCCAATGTGAAAACTAAAAATGCTTATAACTTTTGAACGCAGCTGAATTTGGAAAAACCGTAATGGAAAAAGTGTTTCTTTTGATCTCAAGAATCTATGGTTAAAATTAACGCAGTGGTCAAAGACTCACCCTGTATATCTGTAATTTGTCCAAATTATTTATGAATATATATTTCTATGAATTTGTCCCTAGAAGTTGAACATTTTAAGGGTAAGGGAAAAGGTTAGGGAATGAGTATGAACGAAAGGATTGAATTCCTATGGTTCAACTTTTAAGGTTAAAGTTACGGCATAAGGTACCAGCCAGTATAAACGACCCTTTACGCTTTTTTTGGTATAAAATAGTCCTCAAGAGAAGATTGTGAAAAAGATTTTTTTGCTATTAGGGACAAAATGTTTTCGGAACGAGGCAGGATGAAATTACCTTCTGAATGGTAACAAGTGACTGAAAAAAAGTGTGCATATTCGAGCATTAACGAATGATTGTAACTATGTTAAATAAAGTCCCAAAATTGAAGTAAAAATGATGGGTTTCTTTCTCCTCAACCTAATATTTGCCGACGATATGAGGAGGAACATAGACGATGATGCAACATGGTCTTCGTACATGTACTTCCGCGATGTTTGCTGGCTAAATAAGGACGATCTTTTGTGTAACGAAGAAAAGATCATGTTGCGAAAGACGGCATCGAAATCCACGGTCGTCGCGTGGTCTGCGAGATTGTAAAAAAAATTTCGAGGGGATTATCAAGGTGGGAACTATATCGACATACTTCGCTTAGACGGCGTTGTGCAACTTTGTTAGTTTCTCACCCACGTAACCGAGATATAATCTGATCCATTGGCGGCTCGTATCACTGTTCTAATTCTCGTTTTATCGTCATGTAAGGCAGTTACGTAAACAAGAAGTGGCATATACTTGATTTGCTTGTAAACGAACTGTGTTTCCTTATCTTTTTATCTGATTGAGCTTATTACTCTGAATGGCGAAAAAGAAGAAATTTCTGTGGTGACCATGCGCATAATCATGTTATGTTATACCGGAAATCACCCTTCGTATAAGAAACATACAGGTGTTTATTTCTCAAATAATTGATGTATTTTTTTCGGTTTTTTTATGCTTACGGACATTTTTTTTTAATTATCCGAAATGTAGAGATAAGTTAATAATTCTTTTATAACATGTCACCAAACCCATTCGGCTCCAGAGAGTGCACAAAGTACCTCCTCGGCTAGCTCTAGAGCTGAGACTACTTATAAAGGGGGCGCCACAGAAGGTAGATCACTAACTAGTTCTTACTTCACAACCGAATATTCGATATAATGCTTTATCTCTTACCAAACAAACAGTAATATCACCCCAAGGTATACACTTAGAGCCTCGATGGTAATCGTTACAAATAGCTCTTTACTTATATCTAAGCGACCTTCTCGATAGGTTGGGTTTTATGTACTAAACAGTATTCACTGAATTGGGCCTCTTTGATACTAATCAATCTTAACTAAATTCTACAGACTAACCTTCTATAACAGTCTAGGTCGTGGCTTGACTGAAGTACAAAAGGATATAGTTTCTCAACCCATAATTATTCTCACAGTCTCGTAGATGGAAACTGGGCTCAAATATATTCCTGGGCCAACGTAGTACAATTTCTCACAGCAATGCGCCCTGGGTAGACGACAGGTGTGGTATCTTAGATGGCGAAATCCAGTGGAGGTCCCCAAAGACAGCTCCCACGGCAGCTCGACGATAATTCAAAGACAGCCTAGACAAACAGCTCGAAGACTCCAAAGACAGTTCAGAATCTGCGGTACCTCGCAACGGTACAATAATAATTCCCAATTCGAAGCAGAATGATGCTAAAATACGAACAAAAATCTAAAATACCTCGTGACAAACATAGGTTAACGCACCAATCCCACGTCGTTTTTTCGCTAAAGCGCAAAAATCTCACCAACGAACAAACCAAACCAACATGATAAGATTTCTCTCAGGGCTTCAGTTAAAATCCTGTTCAGATCCGCAAAATTGCGATTAATTACTCCAGGACATTTCAACCAAATATGCGGGAAGAACGATGTCATTGACAACCTACGTCACACGATGACAGACTAAGACCACCGACAACGGCGTCCATCGAAACGTACGAGATAAGCTGGCAAACTACTGCGACTAACGCCACCAGTTCGGTTTGCAGGTACTAAATGGAGCAGGACAGATTGTTTTTATATGAAACAATGAAAGTTATAATTAAAACAATAGAAATATAGAAATAAACGTTAATTAACCATTAAAAATTATAAATCATAAATGACAGTTACTTAATACTTTTCGCGAGAAAGGTTCGTTCTTTTCGAAGCAACCTGTACATTCCAGTTCGAATGAAATGTAATGCTATGACTTGTGCTCTGAAAATTATGTTTGCTATGAATCATCCGTTTTGTACATAGAAGTTGAGGCTAAAATCGATTCGTGAACGTTTCTACAACTTGCCTAATCCAAGGTTTCAATTGCATTGTTTACATTTAATCAACAATAAACGTGAATAATGTTAATTAAACGTTTTTGATTCACTGCAGTCGGCCTCGAATATCAAGAATCTGACAGTATTCGGGATATCTTATAATTTTTGTAAAAAAGTGCAATAATTTTTTCAATTTTTCGACATAGAATACAAAGTTAGTGATATTTTATGATAATAATATTTGAATTTTACATTTATAATAATAGGAAGAATTTTGGATATGAAGAATTTGACTCTACGTACTACATAAATCCAGAAAATGTCAAATAACTCAGAAATTATCGAATTTAGGAGCATAATCATGTGAGAAAACTATCATTATTTTTGACCGCAGAATCCAACACAATTATAAAAAAATTGGGTTCTAATTTGAAAAACAGAAGTAATGGCCAATTTAAGATTACAATTTTCAAAACAAAATTTGAAACACCATGTGATGATATTTTTGAAATCCAAAAGATGCATGACCTATTCACATCCTTCCTCTTCGATGTTGTAAAAACGTAAAAACATATTTGGATTTTTTTCCAGTTTTTTTTTGGATATTTTGAAAACTATTCGATTTAATACAATTGTTTTAACAGAAAGGTATTCACTATTGAATACTCGATCATACCAGGGATGGAAAACTTGAAAAAAATTTATCGTCGAATTTATTTTCACTCCTTGTATAACCGGAAGCTTTTGGGCTTAGAAAATATTTTAGCTCTGTAGAGAACTTCGAACAATATCATAATCCCAATTTTCAGATTTCAAATATGTCTAGTTCTCCAAAAACGCCTCGAACTTGAGACACCCTGTAGTTCGCGCGGATTAAAAATGAAAGAATTTCATTATTGAAGAGAGCAGATGATTCAGCAGCTTCAATTGATTTGAACAAAAAAAATCATAAACTTGTGTTATTTTTAAGGAACAATCACCCCCCCAGATTTTTTTTGAGCCACTGTTAATTTAAAAATTTTAAAAAGAGACGTTGTTAAACAAAACTTTATAGTCATATCTGCTACCGATTTCGTAAAAAAGAATTTTGAACTAATTTTATGAAATCCTTAATTGTCACGAAAATTAAGTTTGTAATCTGTAGTGATGTAGTAGGGATGGGACATTGATAGATTTTCGTCGATGTTTAACATCGATGATAACATCTAACTGTACCATCGATGTTAACTGAACATCGCTAATTGAACATCGATGTTTGTGAACATCGGTGTTTTTACACTTATACTTAGGTATATCAATCATTCATAATAATTTAACGATAAATTCACAATATATCAAAAAAAATTTTCAATGTCTACTGAGAATTCTTATATTAGAAAAAAGATACAGGTAACTATAACATAAATTTGGAAAAGGATAATATAAAAATTGATTCAATAAATGGATAGAACTCTGGACACTGAAATAAATCAAAGGTCCCAAATACTCCTTATTACATATCCCTATCACCAAATTAGTGTAAACTGGAAAGCACATAATCAAGTAAAATTAATTTTTGGACTATCTCAGAAATCAAGTCGTTCATATGAACTTTTTTATTTTAAAATTACGCAAAGTTTAACCCCTTAAAGTTTGCACAAGTAATTAATTGACACCCTGTATAGTAAACGACCGATTCCAAAATTATCATAACACAAAATTGGGGTAAAACCCGAATATAACTTTCTCCTGACGTCAACCAGAACTATGAAGACTAATTTCACCCATACAGGGTGACAACAAAATATGGAATCATGCTCATGTTTGTATGTCAATGAGGATATGAAATTCGTTTTTTTGCAGTGTGGAATATTTTTGGTTGTACCAAAGAAGGGTCACAAATGTTTCCAGTTAGACAGAAAATGGACTATTTTTTGAATATTTGATGGCAAAATCGGTATATTTTATCATACTTTCATTGTACACTTCATTCTGAGTACGACGCTGTTTTCTTCTACAATTTTTGACAAGTCATATCCATGATTTTGAATAATATATAAGTCAACCGTATAAAAACAAACCTAGTTGACTGAAAAATGATTCAATAGCTGAATTTCCATAAATATATATAAAACATCGAGAAACCGATGTTTAATATTCTATCCGCAACATCGATGTTGAAAATCAGTTAACATCGATGGTAAAAACATCGACATCGATACTCAAACATCGATGATGATGTCCCATCCCTATGATGTAGTGATCTTTCCAACATTTCGACAGACATCTTCTGTCGTTTTCTAGGCAAAAAAATTCACTTTTAAAGAATCTGACAATTATAGAAAACCTTTTAATTTTTACTAATAAGTGTCTAATTGACTGAACTCCGAAAAATAGATCAAATTTGTACTTACAGACATCTTCAAGTTATTTAGAAGAATTTTCATCCAAACTTGCGGCAACTCAAATGATGGATTAAGGCGTAAATGCTGCCTCTTTGATTTTTCTTCTTGTATGCTTCTCTTTTTTGGATATGACATTTTATAAGACGATTTTCATCCACAGCACTTTGGATATTTGAAGGCCAGTTGTTCGAAATAACTTGAAGACGTCTTTAAATCACAAATTTGATTAAGTTTTCGGAGTTCATTTGACACATATTGGTGAAATTTAAACATTTTCTAATATTGTAGGATTTTTTAATGCAATCTTTTTGCCCAAATAATACACGTTTTCAATCATCAGAAATTTCTCGTCAACAACTACATCAATCTAGTTGGAATTATGCCTTGAATATCTTGTGAAGTGAGGGGAAAATACTTTCAAACTTCTACACCCTGTACCTTGAAAACGAAATAAATTGTGATCCCATGTTGATGGGAGAAACATCCCCTGCTTGGTGTTTTTTCGTTTTAAAAAATCATTTGTCGAATTGTGTTTTCTCTGAAGTAAAGAAAACAATCGATCTATATTTGGAAATGCCTTGAAATAATAACAATGGCGTTTGTGTTTTTCCTTCCAGTAATAATGAAAATACCTTGTACGTATCCCATTCAACTGCGAGCGCTCATTTACCCCTTCAAGCATTGCCGAGTCATTGCTCCAAAATTAGAACTCGACAATAATACAGAGAAATATCTCATCATTTCATATCATTTATTAGATGGAATTTGAATATCTTGAATACTTGGAATATACGTGGACGACTATTCAATCTCCTCAGACAAAAGTATCCAGAAATTTGAAATAAATGCAATAATGTTGAATGATTATTTGGGCTATTACCATCATCTATTGTGGATGTAATGTTTTCCGACGTTTCGATAGACATCTTCTATCTTTATCAAGGAGGAAAAGTAAAAACCTTTGAAAATTATCAATTTTCAAAAATTCAATATGACAGAAGTCATGAAAGAAAAATGAACGATGTTATATACTCATCTGTGATATGATGATCTTTTAAGTTGGATCGAACTATCAGCGTCCAAACTTCTGGCAGATCTATAGATGGAGCACTTATGGAATCAGGTGTTATTTCATAAATGCTGCTTCTTTGATTTTTCTTCTTGCAAGTTTTTCTTCTTTGGATATTATTGATGCTTCATCCCACTTTATACGATGATTCTCATCTACAGCATGTTGGACCAACCTGGATTTGTCGCTGTCTAGTACTCGTAGAAGCTTTTGATGTTCTTTTATTCGTACATTCAGAGGGCGTTTAGTTTCTCCGATGTAAGATCTTCCGCACTCGCAAGGTAATTCATATATGCAATTCTTTGTCCTTTGTGTCTCATTATTAGGCTTAACTTTTGTAAGTTTAGCTCTGATAGTGTCTTGAGTTTTGAATGCAGTCGTTATGTTGTATCTATTTCCAATTCTTCTCATTTTCTCCGACAAACCTTTTACATAAGGAATTACGGTTTTAATGGTCTGATTTATATCTGTTGGTTCAGGTTGACTTTCTCTTGTTCGTTTAGCTTTTTCTAATATCTTTTGGGGTAGCCATTGCTTCTAAGAGTTTTCGAGATGTTATTTATTTCTTCATTTTGGTTTTCTTCAGTGCAACAAATATTTATTGCTCTATCAAATAAACATTTTGCTACTCACAATTTAGTGTTTAGTTGGTGGTTTGACTCAAAATGTAGATATTGTCCTGTGTTCGTTGGCTTTTTATACACAGTGGTTCTTGGGATTCCATTTTGTTTATGTACGAGTACATCTAAGAATGGAAGTTGTCTGTCCTTCTCGATTTCAATTGTGAATTTAATTGATTCCTCTTGATTGTTTAGATATTGAAGGAATCCATCTATAGTGTCTCTTCCATGTTGCCAAATAATGAAAGTATCATCTACATATCTTTTCCACAGTTTGGGTTTAAGTACATATTTTTCTAATGCCTACTGTTCGAAAATTTCCATATATAAATCAGCTAAAATTGGTGATGGTGGTGAACCCATGACCATTCCAAATTCTTGTTGATAAAATATGTCTTCAAATTGAAATATGTTGTTTCAATACAAATAGAAAGCATTTCCATAATTGCTTTCACGCTTAGTGTAGTTCTTCCACTAAGGGTTTGATCTTCTTCAAGCTTTTTCCTAACTATGATAAGTGTTTTATCTGTGGGTGTTGTTTCAATACAAAGAGAAAGCATTTCCATAATTGCATTGACGCTTAGTGTAGTTCTTTCACTAAGGGTTTGATCTTCTTCAAGCTTTTTCCTAACTATGATAAGTGTATTATCTGTGGGAATATTAGTGAACAAACTGGTGATGTCGAAGCTGACCATAACGTCTTCTTCCATGATTTCTTGATGTTTCATTATTTCTATAAAGTGTTTTGTGTTTCTTATCATCGATGTTGAATTACTTTTAAATGGTGATATAATTTTCAGCAGAAATTTAGCCAAATGGTGGCATGCTGAATTTCTTGAACTCACAATTGGTCTTAGAGGAATATTTGCTTTGTGTATTTTTGGTAGACCATATAAATGTGGTGGTTTACTGAAGTGAGGTGTACATCTTGATCTAACGAATTGATCTGGAAATTCATTTCGATATTTATAAAGGATTTTGTAAATCTTGTTTTCAACTGTGGTGGTAGGGTCCATTTTTAGTCTTTTATATTTTCCTGCTTCTAATAATTAATTGATTTTTTGATTATAAGAGCCAACATCTAGAATTACAGTGGCGTTTCCTTTGTCTGCTGGAAGTATCTTTATGGAACTATCCGATTTAAGATCTTTTAATGCCCTCTGTTCAGCTTTATTTATATTGGGTAGAGGTGTTTTGTTATTCCTGTCTAACAAGGTTCTGATTTTCCATCTGTACTCTTCGGCTTTTTCAGGTTCTCGAATTTTCTGTGCAGTTTCTTCTGCCGCCAACATGATTTCAATTTTTGGTTTCGTCTTAGGGGCTATTGAGACCCTCGTTGAGGAGAGATATCTGATCTTCACTTGAGTTCTTATTAGATAAATTGATCACGGCTTTTGAATGATCTAAGGGTTCATATTTTCTTGACTCCTTCATAAGCTTCTCCATTTTCCTTTTTTGGACTTGTTTTTGTTGTTTATATATTCTTTCATAGCTATGTTTAATAGCTCCCAGAATATTTTCATAATCTTCAGCATTAGTTTTTGATTGAATGCTACATCTAAGGTTCTCGCATGTTGTAAGTAATTTGGCTTTGTTGAATCGATGTTGATTCAGTCTTTCTCTCATAAGGGCCTGACTTGTCCGTTTTGAAATCCTATCTGCTCTATAACTTTTGTCAGGAAGTTTCACTCTGAGACCTTTAGGAATTGGGTTTCGATCTCTTGCGAGATGGATGAATGTCTGACGGTTGCATTCCTTTGCCAATTTTATGCTGGTTCTTTCATAACTTCTAACTTCTTGAAACAATTCGGGCCCATACCGACATCATCAACAATATCTCGTCATCAAATGCAATAATATTTAGCTTCTTCAAATTTCGCATTCGTGTTGGAACAGTTGCCCATTCTGCAACTTGTTTTAGTATATACTATTGTGTGTTTACTGGGTGCAGGAATGAAATGAGTATTTTAATATTCAGAGTAGAATTGATGCTTGTGCACCTCAACTTGAACATTGAGAAACTAGTTTCCTGTAACTCTGCTAAATAGGTTTTGAGCTGCATTGGTTTGTCGGATGTACCAAAATCGTAAATTGTTTTTAGTTGTTCGAATTAATGATATATTTATCTATAATCCTATTTCATAATATTTTTATAAAGACGTTATTAGCCAGGCAACGAATTAAATATTATTCGAAATTTCCATTCATCGGCTTATACATAAACCATTTCTGTAGAAAATAAAGATGAAGAAAGTTAATTCTTTGCTTTCTATGAAGCGACAGCGCGTTAATTAATTTGTATATTCAGAGAACATAAACAAAATCTTATAGACGAGCAGTATAAGGTTGCCGTTATTTTAGAAACCGAACACCGCTAATGGGATAAACGAAATTATGGTGTTACCATTTATCAAATTCTGTATCATTAGGGATAATTGCTGCGAGAAAACTGAAACTTTCGACAGATGGAATTTTTTTTCGGAAATTCACTGATTTGGCGGTCATGTTTACTTGAAACTGAAGAACTTACTTACTTAAAAAACATGCCTCGTAGTCTTATAATTCAACTAATTATTTACATCACCAATTAATTTATATACAAATAATTTATGTTCACACTAACAGCTTACCTTTTATTTACATCTGTTCCCTATCTCTTTCTCATTTATGTCCCATAAATTATTCCAGATAATTCTTTTCTGGACCATTCTAGATATATTCCTGAATTTGAAGAACCTTTCATCGTTAAATTGTCTTGTTGTGATTCACTTTGGAAATTTCTGCCAGTCGGCGCCCTTTTACTCGGTGATATATTTATCCGTAAAGAGGCTGGCCTCGGACCATAGCAGGGCCGTACTTAGCCCCATTATTTCATTCTTTACAATGAACTAGGTGTGTTATTTGAAATAAGAAAGAAGCCTGTACGGTATAACCGGAAGCTGTAGAGATTTTAGGGATAAATAGAAGTAATTGAGTGTGGACATTACAAACTTCATCCAATGTTCACAAGATCGTTGCAAACAACCTTGAAACGTTTTTTTTTCTTCGAAAATATTTTTACATCTGTTTTTCATATTCACATTTGAAATAATTAAACTTTCAGTAGGGTATTGGATAAATTCCGTACGCTAATTCAGTAGTAAGATGTTATCTCTGAAGACTTCCTGGAAGGGTTGGGGTTATTTAGCGATCGCAGCATCCCTGCTGGTCGATGCATGGGTTTTTCCATTGACCTATATATTCCTTGAGTTTCAGCTCTTCATTTCTAGTTACTATACGCTTAGTCAGGGGGCATTCCCCTACATGGGACAAGTGTTCTAGACGCTATCGGATATTTTACTGATTCAGCTAAACGGAATGAATAGCTTAGCTTTGCAATGACGTCACGCAACGCAACGTTTTCAATTTTCCTCAAGGGAACCGACTTTCTAGACTAAATCATCGGCAAAATAACTGCTTGGATTTTTAACTGAACTATTGAAAACAGAGAAGAAGGTTATAACATGTATTTTTTGGGTTTGTTACCTTCTAATCTTCTGTCGTTTTTAAGGTGATTTTTTTTTAAAACGACAGAAGATGCTTGTTGAAACGTTGGGTAGAAAAAAATAGATGATGCGTATTGCCCAAATAATAAATCTACACGAGTTCCATCATTAAAAAATTTCTCGTCAACAAAATAATGTAACATACATCAAAATACACAAATTAAATTCTTGTTCTGAGAAGGAGAATCATTTCTTTTGTGTAATTTGGATTTAAATATATACAGGGTGTCCCGTAACTAAACGTCAAGAGGTTACTGGGCGATAGGCTAGGTTATACCAGTTCTAGCAAAAATTATGAAAAATTTAAAAAATTGAAATAAAACAATTGTACCTAACAATGGATTTGTGACTGTAATCAATAGCATTGTTATTTAAAAAAATAAAAATAAAACAATTTTACCTGACAATGGATTTCTGACTGTAATCAATAGCATGGTTATTTAGGATTACGTTTAAAAAAAAATACTGCAAAATTACAGAATCTGTGATTACAAAAATATACCTATTACCAATCAACCAAGTGACAAAGAATTTTTTTTTGCTACAACTGGTATAACCTAGCATATCGCCCAGTAACCGCTTGACGTTGAGTTACGGGACACCCTGTATATTTAAATGTATATAAGGTATTTTAAAGAACAAGTGTTTGCCCGTCCGAGATTTTGGTATGATGTACGAAGACCTGATAGATAGATATTTCTTCAATTGATTATATTTTGAATGATACTATATAACTTCTTCACCCTTATTTATTTTATGTCTGTGGGAATCTTAAGAATAGGTGACAAATAAATTCTAGTATTCTTGTATTTTAGAATACATGTTAAGCGACGTTTCGGCCAAGGATCCTTTGAAGTCGTAGAGTTTTAAGTGGAACAGGATTGTGACTGAAATGAAACTGAACGAAAACTGTTAGTTTGGTTATTTTTAATTCAAGATATTTGTAATTTGGACTTGAAAATATGAGGTGAAAGAATATTATTCTAAATGGTTTTCGATTTCAACGATATGCCTACTTTTGATTGGTTTTTAAGAGAAGGGAAATAGAACTTCGAACAAAACTTGAGGAAAACTGTTTGTATTTGTTTTTAATTTGAGATATAGGTGTGTTCCTTCATCGTGGCGGTTGTTCCTGAGTACTGTAAAATCATCGGTTGCCTGTAGAGTCGGTTTACTAATGATATTTGAACGTGGCAACGTCGTAAGAAAATAATGATGGAACGGTTTCGTTTTAAATTTACAATGAAATTTATTTTTCGAATTTTATATTTCAGTTAAACTATTTAAATTAAATTTTTGCTTTTATTATTTATAATGAGAAATTTTGTATTGACTTTATTACTTTCAGCAAGTAAACTGAAACGAAGTCGTTTTTCAATTGGTTACTTGATTATATTTGCAAATTTAATTGTAATTTTTTTTTGTAAAAATTAACAACTTTGAATAATTCATTGTAAGAATAAACTGTGATTTATTGTTCATAAATTTTCAATATAAAATTCCAATTTTTGTAACTGAAGCTTTTAAAACCCAGCCTCAATGTGGATATAGCAGAAAATTGTTCCCTTTGACGACATGCTGGTCCAACCTGTCATTTCAGGCACTTTGTTATGATATGTGAAAGATTTAACATACGTGTTATAATTTTTTGAAATCATAGTTACGCTCGTTAATTATTTCGATCGAATAGTAGAGCATTTAATTTTTTTACTCATCGGGAAATATTTCTGTTAACTTTTTGTTATAGTTTTGTCAATTATAGCATAACCCAAAATCGCTGCATTAGCCGACCGATGCTATTTATTCCAATGATGAAAGCACCCATATTTGACAATATATCACTGAACATATATTTGATACCGCAAGAATCATTACCTTTATCGCCTCAATTATCGGTTGCTCCCACGCCACAGCTCTCTATCCCTCCAATCCTTTTACCAAGGGTCTCTTCTTGCCATTGAACTTCATACTCGACGAAAACATGTAAATGTGTTATTGTATAACAGCTGTCCTCGCGTACGCATCGCTCACTCAAGTAGGAGAGACGCAGATGTCGAAGGCTGCCGAACGGGGAGGTCTATTGTGCCTCTTTGCCGCTCGTTCCGCGCTCTCGCTTGCATGAATCATGTTTTTTCGTGTATGCAGCCGGCTCCATCGAATTATGAGACAATATCACTTCAAAAGACCGTAGAACAAGAGCGCGAAAGCTCCTGATCCCATGTCAATGCTTTGAGATTTTTCGATTCATGAACAAATTCCGGATACTTTTTGCCCACAGCAGTACATATAAGTATTGAAGAGATGTTTAAAGTAACACAGTAGCCATCTTGAATATCTATCTCATATTTTCCATACATTAATATATCAACACGTTATACAAAATAAATAGGTCATAGATTTCATCAGCATCTATGCAAGTCGTATTTGTGGGTCGAGTGATATTTGTTGAGGAAACATATGATTATGGTGTTGACGACATCTTAGTAGTATTCAGAATATCAACACCTCTTCAAAGTGTTAAAAACATGTAATGGAATCTTTAAGAAATACAATAACTTTCCCTGAACGGTATCCACGGTTCGTAATCGAAAATAATAAAAGGAAATCCATTGATTTGGCAACCATGTCTTGCCGAAACACGCGTAAGTCGAACACCACGCTTCCTTGCCTTCAAAACGACTCGTTATGCGAGAAGCCACAAGTGGAGAAAATAGAACACAGATATCACTCAAGGTTCGGCTTTGTTTTTGTCTGCGCGTAGAGGTAACTATCTATCCGATCTAGACGGCCTGGCTAATCGATATGTTGCAGATAATGAAAAGCGGCGATAAAAGCTAATTGCGACAAAGCTGCTTTATTTTATGAACTGTTGCCGATAGCGAATGAAATGTTCCTCTATGCGCTGAAAGAAAAACCATTTTGTTCTATGTTCTTCTGATCGATGGTTATTACCATCGAAATATTGATCACTAAATAAGAAATGAGGTAATAGTGAAACCTCAAAAATAGATGCTTTAAATCGTGCGACTTAGTGCTGAAATACCCCGCGAATGGTATGTCGGAACCTCGACCTTTTCCTGAAGCACTCAATCTACTTTATACGTCCTCTTGAAGATGTCACACATGGAGTGAAATTTGAGTCATAAAATAGAACCATTGAATAATAAGTATTATTTGTGTTACACTCTCGTTTTAAAATTAATCTTAATAATTCGTAAAAATGAAATTATCTCGAATATTCTTTCCATGTCGGCCGATCTGAATATGAATGCGGCTGTATGCCTACACATCGCCGGATTATACAGATAGGAAACATTCATCTACTGCGAAACCCGAAGAGTGAAAGTAAGTCTTGGTCAGTTTCATGCAAACGAGGTGCCTTTCTTGCTTCGAACTTTGAACAGATCGTCGACTGCTTGTTGATAAGTCGACTTAACTGAGCGCGGTCTCGCTGCTACTTTGAGACGCCCCCGCTATGCCGAACGGTAAATTTAATGGTCGATACGCGGTGTCGCCAAAACAGTTTTATCGGGCAACAACAGACACACGGATGATGTCGAATTGATTCCTTGTCGTCGCTTATAGTGCTTCATTGTTCGATAACGCAGAATATAGCTCATTCATGAAATATCGTTGTCGAAGCAGGCTTGGAAAAAGTGTAGTCGGAGCTTTATTCACAATTACATTCGAAACTTTCCTATTGGAAGCATATTATATCCATTTAAAGTTCGCCTCTGTGTGTTTGATGCATACTTGCACCGTTTTATACACAGACTGGCTTAGCTAAGAGGTGCCTTAAATTGGGGTGGTCTTACCCTCGTCTTCGGTTGCACCCTACTCTCAATATTAACGGTTTAATAAAGAACGTGGTAAGGAATGGCGAATCTATCAACGTCGTTGAGTTCGATGATTTGTCAATTTCTGTAGTTGAAATATTCTGACGTACTTGGAGCTGTGAGCACTTTGTTGAAAGGCGAAAATCATTTTAATGTATTTTAACGAAAAATAAGAATAAAATTCACAGTAATATTGCTATATATGTTATGAAGATTGTTCGATTTTTTATTCCTAGTTGGAAATTGAAGAAACATAAAATCAGTTATTTTTTTATCAACATCTTCAATAGCATATATATGAGATAGTTCTAGGATCGCTATCAACATTTAATGAAGAAAAATGTGGAGGTAAATTAACAGTAAAGAAGTATGTTATGATTTTAGTTCACATCTTCATTCTACACGATATTCAATGGCTCATAATGGATTCTGAGCATTTCAGACACAAATGTAACTAGATCAGCTGTTGCCAACTCAAATTCGATTTTTCATAGCCTTCCTCGATGACAATATATCCTGAACGGACCATAGAAGGTTCTATGCTCTGCTACTGGCAGGATGGTAAGGAGCTGCTGCTTTTTCTCGTACCTTAAAGAAGCTTTTCATCGTAGGAATGAACGTAGGTTAAATACCTTTTGGACAGACCCCGTACAATCGAATGGGTAGGTGTTTGAACAGGCGAAGCCGGGAAAAAGCTCGTCCGCAACTGGAATCGGCCTTTAATGCACATGTCGGGACTAGTCGAAGATCGGTGACTAACTGATCCATTCGAGGTCGGTGACCTTGCGTCTATCTCTCTTCCACCGATAGAGGGCCCGTTTTGCCGGACGGTCCGTCGTCGGTCTCTTTTAATATTTTTTTAAGCGCCGTTCTGGCCGTGTCAACCTACCTTGAATTAATGAGACTTTGGTTTTATTCGTTTGATCATTTCCGCAAACGGAAGAAGGTGGACACACTGATTCGTTCTATGGCACCTCTTATTAATATAAATTCTAACTCATTGGTCGGTAATTCCTTGGTCAAAGGACTAAAATTATATTTTTCTGCCAAAATTTATTTATATTTATCATTATGATCTCATTTTAGAGAAGTACAATCATTCCTAAAGTGATATATGAAAAATTGAATAACGTCATGCGCCAGTCGCGTCATCCGACATTTATTTTAGCTGTTATTGTGTTTCAAGGTAGATATATGGATTTTACGTTATCGAGAACGTAAGAGTGTTCATAGAAATGTGGCAAGTTTTATGACCATTAAAAAATTTATCGTTTAAATAATATCTGAACAAAGCTGTCGTGAACGAACTACAAGACAGACCACGCACATGTTTGGCATAGTAGTCGGGACAGCCCTAAAACCTACAGAAATTTAAATTATTATTAAATACTCAACGCGAACAATTCAAACGAGAATTTCCCGATACTTTTCACGTGACCACGTCTTATAGTTCGACACAATCGGCCTCCGCGTCCGGCAACGTTCGACATTTGTCTTTACTACTTGAGTGAGCGATGCGTCCCCGTGGAGAAGTACTATACAATAATACATTTGCATGTTTTCGTCAAGTATAAAGTGCATTGAAAAGTGAATGTGGTATTAATTGTTTATAGGAACGATAATTGCGGCGATATAGGTAATGATTCTTTTTATATTGAATATATATTTAGTGATATATTGTCGAATATCGTGATTTCATCATTAAAATAAATAGCTTCGGTCTGCGATTGTTGGTTTTACTATAATTATAAAACTATAACAATAAGTTAACATAACTATTTCACGATGAGTGAAAAATCTACTTGCTTTACTATTCAATCGAAATTATTATAACATAAAAGTTAAATCTTCCACATATCATAACAACTTATCTGAAATGACTGGTTAGAGCTGCCACTAGTTTTTGGCGCTCTTGTTCACCCGAACAGAACTAGATTTTGCCCGAATGTCTGGCTTTTGGAATAAAAGCCGAAAATGGTTACAACGATTGGGTTTGACTCACTGATGAAGAATTCGTGGCGAAAGTTGAGTCTTCCGGCCGGCCATCCTCTCTAACATCCAAAAATTCAAGTTCTCATATTTTAGTAGGTTAATTATAATATTTAATCACAGTTTTATTGGGCTATAATCCGTCGGAATTAGTTATGAGCATCTGAAATTTTGTTTCTCAACAACTAAATATCCATCCGATCAAGTTGATACTTGGAATAAGTTTGAGGAGGCTGAAACGAATCGGCTTGCAAAATTTATAAATCATCATGCTAGAAAATTTTAAAAATTGTAAAAAAATTTTCAATACTACATCCTAAGACTTCATTTAGATTTAAATAAAGTATTTTCCATATATTTGAGGTTACGATATCTTTACTCCTCAAATTTCATTGGTAACTTTCCCCTTCTGAAGATGATCATTTTTTCATTTACTCAAGAGAAAAATGTCTGAAGTCAGCTTTGTTTTGAAAGATTTGCCATCACAGAACGATACGTTTGACAACTTTTGGACCTAGATATCTTCAGTTGGCGTAATATCATGTCAAAAGCGCTGCTCAGACAGACCATGTGCCATCGACCGGAACAGATGATTAATCATAGAGAAAGAATTTGATGGCGTTGTCAAAACTCTGAAAAGCAATGACGTTAGTTTTTAGGAGAAGTATAGAACAAAATTTGGTGAAAATTATGAGTAGTTATTTTCAAATTGAGATAAATGTTGTTTATTCAATAGGCCGCAACATGTGGACGAGCATTGTCTCATAGTACGGAAAAAGACTATGTTCATCCGATCAGAGTCGTGTCTGGATTTGTTAAGGTTTGAATATTTACTCGCAGGTAGTGCCAACAAGAGCGCCAATCAATCATCACGTTGTGTTCGGTAAATTTTTCTTATATCAAATGGAGGCTGGTTTTTGGTTTCAGCAAATTTTAACGATGTTTCCAAAGTTTAAATTCAAGATTTATGAAATATAATTTAATCACAGTTTATTTCTATAATGAATTATTCAAAATTATTGCGTTTTCACAACAAATTACAATTGATTTTGATAAAATAATCAATTAACTAATTGAACTTTCATTTAGTTTATTATCGTAAAGTAAAATAATAAAATCAATAATTAAATTTTAACAGTCTCGTAGAAATTCAAACAATAAATTTATTCAAGTAATTTGTAAATTAAAAATGATTTTCTAAACGAAGAATTTTATGAAAAAAATCCTAATTGGGAGAACTTGAAAATACAGTTGAATATTTTGCCAAGTTCCGTAAAAATCTTCAGGCTTAAAATCTAAAAAATGGGAAAGCACTGACGTAGGGTCAGGTATCTGAGGCGCTCGTTTCAGTATTATTCTTGAAGAAGGGGTGTATCGGGCCGACTTGCAGATTGAGACTGTAACGTGGAAGTGGCATGATAATAAGACCTAAAACTACGTTCGGGAGGAAAGGGGAGAGTCGGGCATTAACAGGATTGATTTCCATGAAATTAGAACACGACGGATTAGAAGGCAATACACAGCGCGGTCACGAAAGCTCCGCCGATCTCCCCTATGGAGAGACAGCCTTGTGTGCGAAGGGGGGAAAAGCAAGGGCGAAATGACTTCGGTGGTAGTGACCGGAAATGATCTTTCTCAGGGTAGCGCGACGATGTGACGAGGGATGGTTTAATGGTTATTTTTTTTTTCTTTTTTGAACGTACGAACGATTTTCGTTTATTCAGCATTTCGGATTGTTAGCGTATCCCTGGTGATTCCGGAAAAGGTTTCGTTTGTAGAATTCGTTAAACCTTTGTCTTTGAGTGAAGCCAATCGACGAACGTACGGCGTTTTAAATACGACAATTAACTCGCTTCATTTGAATTTTGTACTTTCGCAAATGGGAATCCGACGCGGGGTAGTTTCGTTCGAGTGATATATCGGTCATTAAGTCCCAGACCTAACTACCATTAAGAGAATATTCCTATGATTTTTCGAAAGTGCCAACTTACCAAAGATTAATGGCAAAATTTCTTGGCTTCTGATTTATTATTTATTGATATACATTGTTTTGGTCACTTTCAAAGAGGATGGATTCAATTTTTGTGTTGCTTTCTTATGGAAAAAAACCGTTCATGTCCAAGCTTCAATAACTATTGGAATATGCGAGATTTCCTCGCACGCATTCCCTTCCAAATACAGGAATCGAATCACCGAACGATAATGCTCGTTTTTTCATTTTTCAGAATATCACGAAGTAAATTACTCTGAAATGTCGGCAAATCAAATCACTTGATGAATTGGTGCTAAATTCAGAGACACGTCGTTTTAAGAATGGCACTAAAGGATGGTATACAGATTCTTTACCTTCAGTTCTTTCTGTTGCCAAACACGGGTACTTATCAATCCAACCTCGTAGAAGGAGATTATATTATAATAGATTGGTCCACTCTCATATTGGAGCTATGAATATTCAAAGAGAAAATACTACATGGATCAATAAGTCCCGAGACTAACCCAGAGATGGCTCCCGTAGTAAACCACTAATCACGTCTTTCTAGAGTACTAACCTTTGTTTGAAACGCGTCAAAATTTCAAGTCGATCGGACCAGAAACAGCTGAGTTATGGACATATAATGTCCGGAATCTCTCACATTCTTCATCATATTTAATTCATCATTTATTTCATTTTAACTTGAAAAAATGATAGTGAAAATATATCATTGTTTCTTACATTCATATTTTGTTTCAGATATTATGGACAAGAAAGAGAATTCAACGTCCTTGTCATGGACCTACTCGGTCCCTCCCTCGAAGATCTTTTTAACTTCTGTTCACGTCGTTTCACTATCAAGACTGTTCTCATGCTAGCCGATCAGGTAATCAACCTTAAAATACATATATTAACCAACAGGAATAAAAATGGTAAAATATGGAAGAACATTCAAAAACTTTACCATTAGATACGTAGAGCATTTTATGGAGCATACAACTTTCTTCGCTCATATCTCGGAAACGGTGACTCTCACGAAAAAAAGTATAGAGACAATTTTTGTAGATAATTGCACGATCTACAATTTATGTCTGAGCTATTTTTATGATAAAACTTACCGTTTGGCTGAAAAAAAGCGAAAAACCCATTTTCGAGACCTTTGACCTTGAATAACTTTTTTAGCAACAATGGGATTTTTGGGGACTTTTCACCCTTTCTTTCTAATGGTATCCTGACCATCTCTACCAATTTTCAGCTCTATGCGAATTTTGGTAACCTGGTATGTATACTTTGACCGGACTATTATAAGTTGATTGAATCTTACCGTAGCTGTGTCAACCGGGAAGGTATACAGGACTATGTGTTGCCGCCTTTGTGGTAAACATCAGCCTTGACAGTTCATATTTGGCAGTAGTAGAGTAGAGACGTGGAAAATTTTTAATATATTCGTTAAAGCAACGTGTTTTAATAATTGAAACATTGTATTAAAGTCAATCATCGATTACAATGACGATGATAGGTTACATTACATTTTTGGGGTAAACAACGTGCTTACAAGACGGACTATTTATCGTGTAGTGAATCATCTCGAAGGAAGAGGCCCAAGCATGGGCCACAACCTACTGCAAGATCGACTGAAATTATTACAGCCGTTCAAGAAAGAGTTCAAATCCATCAACTTCATCGACGCCGTGCTCTGGAGCTTGGTCTTCAAAGAACAACTATGGCCGCAATTTTACACAAGGATTTGCATTTATTTCCATTTTAGTATTCAGTTGACACGCGCTCTTTCTTCTTCAAGAAGACACAATAGAGGCTAAAATTTATCTGATATTTTATTAATTGCCAACGTGAAATAATTTATCAATATAAGATTTCATTTAATGAAAAATTATGTAGGTTTTTTTATCAAATACGGCTTCTCTAATCACAATTTTATTTACACACTCAGGAATAAAGAAAACGTCTTGAATACAAATTAAAAGGCCAATACTGAGTTTCCGTCGTAGGTCTCATAAGTATTTTTATTATAATTTTGTTAACTACGTCTTAATCGTCTAAACTTCAACATATCGTTTCGATTTGCTCGTAAACTTCGTCTGAGAATCGCTACTTCAACAGTTTCATTCCTAACGATTTCGAATACACCCCTAAACCGTTTTGTGATTGCCTGTTAACAAATTATAATGATATAAGCCCGCCCACAAAACAAACTTTGTACTCTCATCACAAGAATCTACAATTGAAATTGGCAAAAGTCCCGTATTCAAAGTGTCAAACCCTTAGACTATATCAAAGCATTCCTTTGTAAAATGTCGATTTGTTTCGACTCCCTCAGCTAACCTCATTGAAAGCGTCTTGTGAAACCTCACCCGGTAACACCGCATAAAATATTTTTCCATTTACTCTGGTCACAATATCTTCAGGGTCAAAATGATCTGAACAAATGAAAATTGCTTTCTTTGGGCAAATACTTGACCATCCCAACAGCGAAGCCCAAATTCTTCTTTTTTCATCGTCATGTGGGAACCTTAATTCAAGAAATCCTCATTTTATCTTATAATAATCTCATTGAAAACTTCCCTATTGAAACTTTCTACGCTACTGAACATGTAAATAACTAAATACTTCGGTTAAAACAATACACTTATCTATGGAACGATAAATTCGGATTAAAATTCCTGTCTAATCATTATCATTAATAAACAATAAAAAATATGAAAAAACCTAATACTGACTCTCACAAATTTTCTTCAATTTGCGTATTTATTTTCGATGCAGAGATGGCAACGTGTGTCTTCTAAACATCATGTGACCTTCAAACTGTCAAACAGAGAATGCGGCAGCGTTGTCTTGACTTTCATCTGAATTTCAGTAGTATAACTTTCCCGGCGAATCCTGTTTACGTATTAATGTACTACAAATTTAAAGCCCGGTTTTAAATTATTTCGAATCAACATATCTCGACACCAAATTTTTGTGTCGGCTAGAATTATGGATTGATGTTTGATTGTTTTTCTAGATGATTGGCCGTATGGAGTATGTTCATTGCAAATCATTCATACACAGAGATATCAAACCCGACAATTTCCTAATGGGCATTGGACGCCACTGCAATAAATTGTTCCTTATAGATTTCGGATTGGCCAAAAAATTCAGAGATCCAAGGACTCGGTAAGTATGAATTGGAAATCGTTTCACACCCTCTGCTCAAAGACGTATTGCTGCCAAATCGTCACAAAAGATCTGTTAGAAAGATGAGTTTTGCACATTGGCAATTTGACAATTTAAATATGTCTCCCGATTTTGCCGTAGATGAAAGCATAGAACAAAGAGTTTGTATCAAATTTTTCATTTTAAATCAACAATCTGTGAATTATTGACAAAGAAGTTCACGTTTTATGATGAAAAAAATGTTCACCCAATCAGGAATCGAACCAGCACCCTTCTGTCTCAAGTAGTTTGCCTCATCTCATCACCAACCATCTGCCCTGCAGTAACGATAATTTTCCTATTAATTAGTTAACTTGATGTGACGAAGAATCCTCTCCTCACTCCCTAATCTCATCGTTATTTTTTGTATCAGGTTGCACATATGCTATCGCGAAGACAAGAACCTAACCGGAACCGCACGTTACGCCAGCATCAACGCCCACCTTGGCATCGAACAGAGCCGTCGCGACGATATGGAATCACTCGGCTACGTGCTGATGTATTTCAACAGAGGCTGTTTGCCGTGGCAGGGACTGAAGGCGGCCACCAAAAGACAAAAGTACGAGAAGATCAGCGAAAAGAAAATGAGCACGCCCGTCGAGGTGCTCTGTAAGGTGAGTCGAGCCCGTTTTTCTGGCACCTTGGACACCGTGAAAGTCTGGAACGAATCAGTTCTGTTTTAGGGAAAATACGATTTATGCCAGTAAGGTAACACTTTTAAAATTCCAGATCATGGTATTTTCTTGGGGACTTTATTTTCCTACCGTTTTGTCTATTCTTTCATTAATTTATGTTTCTTGTTTACCAGCATTATCCAATGGGGCGCCTAAATAATTGGTCTTTATCAACTTATTGGTAGTTTTCGTCAGGACCATATACAGCTATTATTGTTTTATATGTATCGTAATTTTTTTAGTTGTACTGTTCATCGATTGGTACTTTTTAGAGATGGACATTTGAATAATCCAAGAAGAATTAAATAAATGTTTTTCGTATTTGTAAGAGGAACAACTTTCTTATTTACATATATGATACTAGTAAGCGGGTAGATCAATAGGCCCGTAGATCCATAGGCCAGTAGTTCAATTGGCCCATGGATCAATATAGACCATAGATCATAATGGACCATAGATCAATATAGACCACAGATCAATAGGGCCCATACATCAATGAAGCGCGCAGAAACACGAAACACGTCAAAATACCCGTTGAAAGCGAAAAAACTTGAAAGAACTGGAAAAAACACGAAGAAACGCGAAAAAACACGAAAGAATCCGAAGAAACACGAAAGAAACCGAAATTACACGAAACACCCCGGAGAAATACAAAAAAACCGAAAGCGCGCAAAAAAACAAAGTACTTGTAAATTGCACACCCTGTATATCACCCGATCGTAAACTCATTGTAAATTGCACACCCTGTATGACATTTTATCGAAATCAGCAAAATAACTTGTAAATTGCACACCCCGTATATCACATGATCGTAAATTAATTGTAAATCGCACACCCTGTATGCCATTTTATCGAAATTAGAGCCCATACGCGAAAAAACCTGAAGAAAAATGCATTTGGGACACCCACTCTATAATTGATTCGCAGTGGGTGCTTTTTCCATAAAATATTCAGACGGAAAAACTCTCGAAGAAAGACTCTGGTGAAAGTTAGTGCTTCCAATGCGCACAGCACGTATATCAATCGATCGCAATCGGTGCATTCCACAAAGGTAGTATAAACATTATTCGATACTGCTCCCATGTAACACCCTGTATATGAATCGAAAATAATTTTTCCATAGAAAATAAACCCAAAGAATTTCGTTTCAACTCCATCAATTTCACAAAGGTAAAATGAAAATTATTCGAAAAAGGTCTGAACGTGTATTCATGAACAGAGTGCTCAGCCGTTTTTCCCTGAATAAACTAAGTGTGTCGGATTTTGACATAGAGTATCATAAGTTGGGTCCGAGTTCGGAGAGGGCAATGAATTCGCGCGAAAATAGACTGGAAAATGACGATTTTCAAACGCATATTTGAGGTACTTTTCTTGAGAGTCGTGAAGCGTAAGTATTATCTAGAGATTCGGAATCTCCTGTAGATTCTTAATCGAGCACTTGGAAGGCCTGAAAAATCTTCCACCGCCCATATCGAGCGAAAAATTGATGCCTTATTTTCAAATTGTGACATTTTGTCTCATTTTACCGTAAAAATTGCCGAATTTAGAATGAAGAATTCACGGCCTTATCTCGTTACTTGGATATGATAATTGGTACCCAGAGATGGGGAATTTCCTCAAGTTTCATTTTCTACCGCCGAAAATGCGTTTAGAGGCTTGTAGCGCCCGCACTAAGCGAAAGCATCATGGGTGATTTTGACGTTTCGCGGGGCTGGCGAAACTAAAAATTGCCGTTTTACTTACGAAATTTTAGCCTACAAATAGGGGGGCTCCGGAATTCTAATGGGTTCTAAGGAAACTGGACGTCCCCGCTCTCGGAATATGTGGCGAGTCCCGGACCCGGGGCGTTCCGGCTTCGGAGCCTATTTCTTTTTTTCCGGGGCACTTTTGCCGATTTCGCGATTTTCGTTTGAAAATTTCCGGCACTTTAAGAGCGCCCGGGGCGGGTTTCGGGGTCGCTTCTCCTAGAAGAGGATACGCCTTTTCGATCTGTTTGCCCCGGGTTCGGCCCTGCGGGCCTCACGCTCGGCTACGCCTCGCGGGTCCCTGACGGGACCAATTTTGATTTTTTTCTCTGGTTCCCGATCTTATTGCTATTATTATATTGAAAAAAATGATTTCGAGGCATAAAAGTGAAAAAACACTTTTTTGGTAACTTAAGCGCAACCTACTGTGTACACACTTCAAGTCGTAGCGTAATGCTACAATGACATTAATTGTAGATATCAAGTTTCTCTACATTTTTTGTTCAATAAATTTTTTTGTAAAATGCGTTGTTTCCAAGAAAAACGCATTTCAAAATTTTTTTTGAGTTTTTTTCCATTTTCAAAAAAATGGAACACAGCAAAAAGCCTCAACATTTCATCCCTTCGGAAATTTTTGCTAGGACTAAGGGTTTTTCATGACAGATTGACTGAACTAAAGTAATGAAAGTACTTGAGATGTGATTAAGGGTGTCGAATCTTTTTCAGAAGATTTCTAATATTGCTTCATCAAATGATGTCGATTTTTTCTTAATTTAGTTTTAGCTGATGTTCCTTGCCTCTAGCCAGGTATTGGCTATTTAATTTTACATCAAATATTAGTTTTCTGTTATATTTGTTTTAGATGTTATTTTTTCCTATGAATCCCAATTACACATAAACATAAGTACCAAGTTCGATGATTTTGTCGATTTCTGTAGTTGAAATATTATTAGGCACATGGAGTTGCGGGCTCTTATGTTGGAAGAAGTTATTTAAAGATAGTTATGATAGTAGTCATTTTTGAGTGAAAAACCAATTTTCAGATAAGAAATAAACTTTTCAGTACTATTGTTGTGTTTTGAAGATTGTTCCATTATTTATTTCTAGTAGGAATATAAATTAACCTATATTTTCATTAGAAAATTTAATAGCATTATAGAGGGTGTAACTAAATAAATGTAAAACATTTAAGGAGGTGATTCCTCATAAAGTTACAATATTGAAATTTACCTAACGTTTCCTACTAGCAAAAAGACATTTATCCAGTTATTTATTTGGTTTACCCCATGGTTGTAAGGGTGGGAAACGCAACCCCTAAAGTTTATTTCCAATGTAACTTTTGGTCTTATTATTTGTTTACCATTTAAAAATTTATTTCCGATAGCCTCTTTCATTTCAAACAAAAATGTCTCGTGAGTTTTTGCCCAAAATAAACCAGTTCGCAGCAAAAATTATTTTGCGAACAACTACAGAGATAGCTACATCGTCATAAATGCGAACTGGATTTATTATTATTCTGTAGTTAGTACCTGTATTTCCCACCCTTACAACCATGCGGTAAACCAAATAAATAACTGGACAAGGGATGCTCCAAGGAAGTTTCTTTATATGAAAGATCCTATCTTTTTTTCGATGAGGAATCACCTCCTTAAATATTTTACACTTATTTAGTTAGTTACAACCCTGTATATAAAGCGCTCATTTGATATGAGTGATTTTCGGTTTTCATTATGTTTACTGTCAACGAAACCAAGTTTGTAAATTACAGAAAAAATATTCTATTGCATCTACAATATACAGAATATGTTCTATATGACCTTTGTCCTCTTCATTGCAGAAAGTACCACGAAGGAATTAACTAGTAAGATTGCTTAGGCTATATAAATTTTTTTTTTACAAAATGGTGAAAATTATCTAAGGTATATAGGTAGATAATTAATACCAATAAAGTAAAAGAGTCCTTCAATAATCGATCACAATGACAATTATTACATTTCAATACTATGATTGTCATATTAAAATTATGCGTTACGACAAGAAATCGGCTGTAAGGTGATTGATTCTCAGAAGTACCGGATTATGCTAGTTTTCTTCATTTGCATTCGTGTTAAGCACCAAAAAAGTTTAAATATTGAAATTAACCTAACGTTTCCTACTAGCAAAAAGACATTTATCCAGTTATTTATTTGGTTTACCCCATGGTTGTAAGGGTGGGAAACGCAACCCCTAAAGTTTATTTCCAATGTAACTTTTGGTCTTATTATTTGTTTACCATTTAAAAATTTATTTCCGATAGCCTCTTTCATTTCAAACAAAAAATGTCTCGTGAGTTTTTTGCCCAAAATAAACCAGTTCGCAGCAAAAAATTATTTTACGAACAACTACAGAGATAGGTACATCGTCATAAATGCGAATTGGATTTATTATTATTCTGTAGTTGGTACCTGCATTAAACGACTAAATGGTAAAAAACAAAACTAATTTATTAATAACAAAACACACAACACGTAGAAATAATATTTTACCATTTAATCGTTATATGCAGGTACTAACTACAAAATAATAATAAATCCAGTTCGCATTTATGACGATGTAGTTGTTCCTAAAATAATTTTACCAGTGCTATAATCAGTTTCCGACATAACCGGAAGTTTTTGAGACTTCTAAATATTTCATGGAATTGCTCATTGCCTAAAACCCCAACATCCAAATTTTTTAATTTTAAAATTATCATCAGTACTCCCATAAACGCCATTATCCTGAATCACTCTGTATGTCATTCTCCTCAAGGCAATGTCTATACAAATAATAGGTTGATGATATTCCAACAGAAATATGGCACAATCAAATGTGGATAAAAAAATTGGAACGAAAGATGAACCAAGATAATGATCTCTAATAGTACCCTAAGAACTTTACCGTTGCGGAGACCCGAACTTGACGTCTATAAATAAAATCTCCATGATTATTCGTGACGGCTGTTATTGAACTTGCTGCATAAACAAATGTGAACGTCAAGATCCGAATTCCGAAAAGGCGAAACTATAAAATTGGACGCATTTTCTGATTCGCCTTATCATTAATTCGTATCAGCTTATAACGTTTCGGAATAATTTTATCTTTTACTCTATGTCGATTAATGACTTGGCGTTATGTTATACGAGGTATGTTCATTAACTAAAAATAGTATATTCTAATACAAGTACCAGAAAGGGCACCTATTCCAACACGAATGCGAAATTCGAAAACGAGCGACGAAGGAGTGAGTTTTTGAACGCATGAGTGTTGGAATTGCCTTCTGAAACGAGTATTAGACGATATTTTCTCTATTTCAGTCAAGAATTGTGACCAATTTATTGGAATTCAATGAAAAATTCAGATTACACCTCCTAGTGCCTTTTGTATTTTATTTTCGCAGTTGGTGTGACTGATACGAAAATTGACAGATCATAGAGTTTGAATAGTGCGTTCAAATCTCTACATGGTTTAATATTGACAATTGACATGCAATGGACGCGTGTTGACATTCGAAAGGATAGGATGTCAGTGTTGTCAACCACAAAACGAAAAATGTATTAGGTGTACAAATAAGTTTCCGCGGTTTTTTATAAAAAATTAGGAATTTATTGTAAAGGAAAAGTACATTACTTTTTATTCAAAGTATTTTCCATCATTTGCCACTACTTTTCCCCATCTTTCTGGCAACATTCGGATACCCCGTCGAAAAAACTCTTCATCTTTTGACGCTATCCACAAATCTACCCAATTTTTGGTCTCTTCATATGATGTGAAGCGCTGCTCAGACAGACCATGTGCCATCGACCGGAACAGATGATAATCAGAAGGGGCTAAGTCTGGTGAATACGGCGGGTGGGGTAAAACTTCCCAGTTGAGTGTTTCCAAGTATGTTTTTACCGGCGCCGCAACATGTGGACGAGCATTATCGTGTAAAAGAATAATTTTGTCGTGTCTGGAGTAGTAATGGGCGCGTTTTCCTTAAGTGCCCGACTCAATCTCATCAATTGTGTTCGGTAGAGAGCTCCAGTAATGATTTCGCTTGGTTTCAGCAATTCATAATACACGACACCAAGCTGATCCCACCAAATACACAGCATGAGTTTTTTTCCATGAATATTCGGCTTAGCTGTCGATGTTGATGGTTCGCCGGGCTTAACCCATGACTTCCTCTTCTTTGGATTATCGTAGTGAATCCATTTTTCGTCACCAGTGACTATAAGATGCAAAAAACTCTTTTTTTTTCTTGGCAAGCAGTATTTCACTCATGCATAATCGGCGTTCAACGTCTCTCGGCTTTAGTTCATATGGAACCCAATTTCCTTGTTTTTGAATCATTCCTAACGATTTTGAACGATGTGAAATTGCTTGTTGAGTCACTTGTAGAGTAAGTACAATTTCTTTTTGCGTTTGGGACGAATCTTCCTCCAATAGTGCTTCTAATTCCATGTCTTCGTACACTTTCGGCCTTCCACTGCGTTCTTTGTCTTTAACGTCAAACTCACCGTTCTTAAACTTTTGAAACCATTCCTGACAACTTCTCTCACTTAAAGCAGCATCACCATATGCTTCTAGAAGCAATCGATGCGCCTCAGCTGCAGATTTTTTCACATTAAAGAAGTAAATCAAAAGTTCCCGCAAATGATGCTTATTCGGAATAAAACTTGACATTTTTGCACGAAAAAAATTACGTGATGCTGATACGGAATCACTAGTACTTTAAGGTTATGGTGTTGCCAGATGACTAAACTTGGGATATTACGTTTTACATCTGACAATTTCGCCATAACCTTCTGGTGGGGCCATCTTTTGACAAACCGCGGGGTATCCGAATGTTGCCAGAAAGATGGGGAAAAGTAGTGGCAAATGATGGAAAATACTTTGAATAAAAAGTAATGTACTTTTCCTTTACAATAAATTCCTAATTTTTTATAAAAAACCGCGGAAACTTATTTGTACACCTAATAATTTAATTAAAAATAATGGCGGCCAAATTTTGATAGGCACCCTAGTAAATATATATTCTATCAATTATAAATAAACATAAAAATTTGGTTTTAAACAAAAAGTCCATGAGCACACCAATCCCGCAGCGGGATCTCGTACTAACAACTACAGTAAATCCTATTTCTGAAAGTTGTCTTCATGTTCATCAAATAAAATCCAGTTCGAGGAAAAATCTGCAAATCTCCCTGATATTCGCCCAATTCCTTACAACGTTGAACCAACCAATGGACCGGCGTGCGGTAAAAGGTATGGAACAACCTGAAGGGCAGCATTCGATTATTGTCCACTAATTTTTTAAAATAAAATCCATCGAGCCTGTTACGTTATTCAATAGTCGGACCTCGTATTCGAGACGAAACCAGTTTTGACGAATAGGCTGCAACTTGAAGAAGTATCAAGTTGGTGGAATAATCGAGATATGAACTCGGTGAGACATGGAAAAGAGCAGGTTGTTTCGCCGGTTCTGTTTCTGTCCCAACAGCCGATTTTTCTGGGTCATTGTCTTCCAGAGAACCGCTGCTCCGAACCTGATAGTTTTCCGTTTCGTAAGAGGCGATCGATTTCCGCGACACTCTCCCTCTTCGAAGAAATAGACGGTTGAAAACGTCAATGAAGAATCCTGATAAGATTATAAAAGGAATTACGGAGCAAAATATCAAAGTTCCTACTTATTTCTACATATATATACCAAAGTCAAAATTAGGGAATCTCCCACAAAAAATGGATTATGGTCGGGACTTCGTGCAAGCCATTCATAAGTACCCTTTCTTCCAATCCATCTGTGATGAAATGTCCCATCTAAATAATCTCGAACAGTGCGAGCGTAATGGGGTGGTGCTCCATCCTGCTGAAACCTGATATTATTTGATAATTGTCTATTTACATCCAATGCCGGAATCACTTGTGTCTCTAACAGCTGCGAATAGCTATCTGCGTTTAAAGTTTCTTGTAGGAAGAATGGTTTCACGATTCTGTTGTTATAAATGCCGGCCCAAACGTTCAATTTTTGAGGATGTTGTGTATGAGCCCCTTGAACCCAATGAGGATTAGTTTATGACAAGTAGCACCTTCATTAGTTGCACTAAGTACCGTTTTGGGATTGAAAAAAGACGTGTAAAGATATCGCAATAATTTTTTTTTTACATGAAAGCCCGTATCTTAATCTACTTTTCAACATATTTTCCGTGAATATTGACGCACTTGTCATAACGTGGCACCAGTTTTTGGATAGCCTCCTCATTAAATTCTGCCGCCTGACTTGTTAACCACTGTGTCACAAATGTTTTGACTTCGTCTTGCAGACGCTGACCGCCCAAGTGTTTCTTCAAGTGCAGGAACAAATGGTAGTCGCTGGGTGCCAGATCAGGCTTTTCGTCCACTTTCTGCACCAAACTTCATTCGACCGAAGGACGCCCACTCCGTTATTCATCATGCACATTTTTGCTCTCCCCATTTCCTTATCATTCCATCACTCATAATGTTTTGTCCGTAAACTTCCCGATCTCACGATGAATATCGATCGGTTTTACGCCTTTAGCACTAAGAAATCGTATAATAGCCTGTACTTCACAATCAGCGGGACTCACGATTATCGGAGGCATCTTAAACACTCAGTAAACAACGTATACAATGAAGAATCAGACTGTAATGGCAAGAGATGTAGGTAACCAGCGCGCATGCGTGGAACGCCGACCGTAGTGCTACGCCGGCGGAATCGCAAAACGGTACTCACTTAAAAAAAATGCCTCGTATATATCAAGGACAGCCGATAAGTGTGTGTGGCATCAATCATTAAAATTTTCATACGACCAGTTAGATGTCGCATGTTGCCGTGTCGGAATACCAACAAACCATTTATATATGCGCAAGAAAAAACACTGAGAATATTGTATACCATAAAGCATTAGAATAATGAATACACTGTTTTTCCACATTATACCAACTCGTATTAATTAGTCATTGCTAACTAAATATTGTAAGCCAAAAGTTCAAAAGAATATATATATTGTTAAGCCAGGACAACGTCTATCGAGTCAGCTAGTATATCGTATAATTATGTAGTGAAGTGTTTATCAATAAATATTTTTTTTATTCCAGGGTTTTCCTGCCGAATTTTCAATGTACCTGAACTACTGTCGCGGTCTTCGTTTCGAAGAGGCGCCTGATTACATTTACTTAAGGCAATTGTTCCGCATATTGTTCCGTACACTCAATCACCAGTATGATTACACCTTCGATTGGACGTTGCTCAAACAGAAGACAACCAACCCCAACGCCGTGGGTTCCTCTGCGCAACCACAAACGTCAACAGCAGTTGCCCAGCCCCAAGGTGAGTATACCTGATCGCGCTTACTTCGGAAAACCTTTCGATAAGCTTCTTTTTCAAAAAAAAATTAATCCATTGGTTTTCATGAGAGATATATGTGAAAGTTGAAATAACGTCATGCGCCATTTGTGTTGTACGCAATTTTCGGTACAGCGCATGCGTATTTTGCAACGTAGGGTATTGACTTTACCGCATCACGTATGTGCCTCTGATTTTGTCATCACAATATGGTTTGGCGCAAAGATCATCTTGTTTAATGGTATTTTTTGTGATAAAAATATTTCATTTCCAAAAGATTGTTCATGAATAATTAATTCTTTTGAATGATCATAGAGATTGCCGCGATTCTTTGAAAGCTGTTACATCCTCAATGACGTAAAACCATGTCTTCCATACAACTACTTCAAAACCCAATAGCAGATTACGGATGACGCTAGTAGCGCATGACGTTATTCAATCTTCCATATCTCTCTATTGAGTCGCATTTATCAGCAGTTTAATCGATCCACTCAAGAAATTGATCAAATTTGTTAATAAGTTGATCCATTCGTGATCGACTATTATTATCTTCATTGGTGAGTTTAAAACACACCCGAATGGACAAGAGAAGAAACCTGAAACACAATTTCAGTTTTCAAGGGCACAGGAGACATAAGATTAACCTTTCTTCGGTACAGTTCTTCTTGGCTATCACCTGGTTGATGAATACACCCACTAAAATAAGTCAATATTTACTTCTTTTGTCATTTTTGCAGAAATTCGAAAAGTTCATCAGAGGATTGCTTTTATTACCTCCTTATCCAAATATATATATATACAGGGTGACTCTTTGACCACTGCGTTGATTTTAACCATAGATTTTTGACGACAAAATAAACATTTTCTTTCTATAACATTTTTCCAATTTTGGTTCAAAAGATATGTGTTGAAATTTCATTAAAAAATTGCATTTTCACCTGTAATATTCAAACGACAATATCAATTGAAATGATTGATAACAGTCATGCATATTTTGGCATCAATAGATTTATTCCATTTCTTGTGACTTTCTCACTACTACTGTACAGATTAGTTAAATTGCATGAAAAACAAATATCACTTGAACTAAAGGTCCGTATCTTGTACTTCCTAGAATTATTAGGTTTTTTTCAGATAAAATCATTCCTCATCTTCCTAAATTGCACCATTCTTGAGATATTTGAAGTTAAAAGGAATTGAATCGATATAATTTTGTCCTAATTATCTGATTTTCCCAAATCCAACTCTGTGCTGAAATGATTCAATAATCAGATTTGTTCAATGTTGCCATATTTTATGTCTTTATTAAATATGTCTACAAAAGGTTGGGGAAATCTCTCCAGTCAATGGTGCCACCACTAAACACTATAGATGAAATTAACCACTGAACAATTTTTGTCTTACATCCATCACAAAATCTAAATTGCCATTTGCTGTATTCATTATTAATGATGTCTTGCACCTTGTTTAATATTTCATCCAGAGTAATATTCCATAATAATTAGAGAAATGTTTTTCATCACTCACATAGATACTTCAGTATATTTTCATGAAGACCGTTAAAATAGGTATTTTCTGTCAGGACCCGTTGAATTAAAGACTTGTCTTTATGAAGAGCTGGTTCTTTATAGCTTCAGACTTTCAGGATTCATCAAATTATATCTATTCTGACATATGAATGCTTCAAATTAAGCTCATATGAGTTTTAAAAACTTCGAACCCACAGTCTCTTAGATTTGTTTTGTACCTTTATAGAAGTTTTTTCACATCTTCATTTCATACATCGATTCAACCTGGTTCACAAACTTAGGAGATAATAGAATTTGACTTAGTTTTAATATTTCTGAATGTTTGTTATGATGCATGGTTATTTAAAATTCAATCAATATTGAAACTGGAAGCTATAAGCTCATAAACAAGAAAGATTAGAATAGAATGCATTTTCTGACCATAATCATTTCATACTGAATTGAATAATTTCAAACTATCCTTACAATATTTTCCACATTTTTTAAAGAAAGCTACAAATAACTGTTGACAGTTTCAAACAGAATCAAAACAACAAGGAACCACAGAACACTATTTTATTGGGAACTACCCACCACAGAGACGTTATAATAACATTTTAATGTGATAATAATTCACTCTAGTTATTCAGAGGAAAATTATAACTAAAGACCAATAATGGTTAGAGAAATCATCTTTCATTTAAAAAAAATTTTCAATTATTAATTTTTTCTCTCCTGGGGTTCGGTGATAAATTAATATTCTATGGTAAAGTATTAAAATTTGACATAATCTATGAATAACCATTATTCAATATCTATGTTTTTGTAATTAAAACAGATACTCTGATTATATAAACAGTAATTATAGTCTGAAAAGAATAGATTCATAATAATGATTTAACAAAAAATTTTTATTAAAGAACACCTAATTGATTTTTCAGAATCTAATTTAGTTGATCAAACTCAATTTCTTCAATCAAGTATAATTGCACACCCAAATCTGGAAATAATTGTAATCTATCCAAGTAAATTGTTATTGGAATTCAGTACAGAAAATAATCATCAAGCAAAGTAACATCACTTTAAAATAATTATTCGTAGTGACATCGTTCATTGTTGTTGAAGATTTCGAAAAAGATTTTCATATTTTTAACAGTATGATATCAATAGACCTCATAGACCTGTTCACTGGTCTCTGTCAAGGAGAAGAAACTTCAGAAATATCAGTGTTTGGAAAATCATAGATGCTTTTTTCTGGCTTTGAGTGATAAAAAAGCAAAGTGACAACCTCTTGTCTTGGAAGTTTTCATAGAAATGATGGTTTTCATGATTTGGAAATTTTAATGAAGAAAATTACAAATGTATGATCATAACATCCAATAATTCTGAGGTTATTTTGGAATTTCTCACTGGAAAGGGATGGTTTATAGTCTTGAAGTAGAAAGAAATTATAGTAGAACAGCAAAAATCTGTTTATGGTGTTGAATTTTTTTTACAAGAAAATTAGTATTTTGTATCTTCCTTCTGGATATGCACCTCATCGGATGAAACATGAGTGAGTGCATCTTTCTTAGAGGGAAAATAATGTTTTTAAACAATTCAGATTCAATAGTGGATGCTGTGGAAGGTATTTTTCATTCAAACTAAACTGGACTACAATGGGGTATTTGCCCAATGTGAAAAATTAAAATGCTTATAACTTTCTAACGCAGCTGAATATGGAAGAACGGTATGGGAAAAATGTTTCTTTTGATCTCAAGAACCTATGGTTAAATAAACGCAGTGCTCAAAGACTCACCCTGTGTAAATGAGTTAGGGATTAACTCAAAGAAAATGTTGGTTTGTTAAAAAACATTAGAATATATTCCGTTCACATCTGATTAAATTGACTAAGTTCCGTTGATTTCTTGAATGAATTAATTGAATTGCTGGTGAATCTTTTGAAGTAATGATTGTCTCAAACATAGTGCAAAGCCCCTTAGCATGGTATCATCCTTTTGCTTTCTGTAACATGTGAATTGCAATCGGTCGAGAATTTAATTGATGTTATAATAGTTAGTTGATATTCTCAGATACCTGTATTAGGGTCATTACCAGAAAATTGGTCTATATCAGGTTTCAAACCTTTTTTTTCCGATTGACTGAGAACTTGAAGGCCCTTTGTTATTATATAATTTTTTTAATCCAAGCTACCATCGATCCATTTAGAATTTCCTAATGTAAATTGATGCAAAATTTTTATACTTATTGGGAAAATGAAATTATAACCACATAAATGGTCCCTAACAAAAACCTGTTTTAATGTGAATGAAGGAAATATCCAGCGCATTTTGATGATTGAAAAAAGGTAAAATAAAATCTGTTACTCGTTAAATATAATTTGAGAGATTATACAATCTGTTCTCTAAAGATTTTTCGGACATGCGTTTATGGGAAATTTTTTAAAAGGAGTCTAAATATTTAATCAAGTGTCTGTACAGAGGGGCTAGATCATGGTATGGAAACTGACTGGAATTGTTTGTTTTTATTGTGTTCACTAACTAATGGGATCAATTTATAAGACTTCATTCATTCAATATGCCATATTCAAGACAATAGACGACTTTTGTTTGCCGATATTTGAAAATAAAAAATTCAAACTCCTTCTAATGCGATTTGTGTTCAAATTTCTACTTGATTCAAAAATCAGACTGTAATATTGCATCTGATCAATGTGGTCAAATTACTGTCGGGATTGGCATTAGTCCATTTTTTATTTTACAAACATTCTATTTGAAACTACTTATGTGAAGGGATAAAAACCAGCATCACACATTATGTGTGATATGTGAAAAAACAACTGTAAATAATTGAAGATCCACACACAGCCTTTCTAGAGCACCATGTCCCTTTTATGGTTACTTATCGATAGAGAGTTAAACTAATATACATCATGCTTCTATTCAATTAATTAAAAAGCTATATACGGAGTGCTCAAGATTATGGAACAAATTCATTTTCTCAGAAGAACAATATTCGGCAACAAAATCCTGGAACAGGTCAATTGTTGTTTCACCTTTACCAAATGTTTATGCTTTATTGAATAGGGAAAGTGGGTCATGTAGTACTTTTTAGGCAAAGTCCTTGTATCTTCTTTACAGGCGTACAGAATTTTTTTTCAATTAGTTCGGAGAGGATTTTGATACGTACACTTTATCATGGCTCATTTACTTTGAGACGATGATAACTTACGAAATTTGCAGAAATACAGACTGGGGAGAATACGCTTCGACCACTGCGCATCCAAAATTAGTGGCTAAATTCTTATGTCAAATTTCGACCATTTTTATACTTTCGTAGTCAGCCGTTCTAGGTTGACATATTTGTCAGATGAATTAGAAATTGCTCGAATTTTACATTGTGCTGATAGATACTTCGATGCTTTCAACATGTCTTGTATTGTTAAAACGTGTAAAAACTATAAAACAAAGAAGGTCGAGGGAATATCATTTTATACGTTAGTTTTTATTGAAATTATCCGACTGATCATACAGCATGGCATTGTTTATCTGCTCAGTGGCGTGTTGTTTACTTTCCCAGTAATATGATTCTTTTTAGTTTCCCAAAATCAGTTGATATGAGGACAGTTTGAACTGATATTCTGAGTATAGATTCTGAAGCTTTAGATTTATCTAAGAAATTGATATACTCTATACATTTCATTTTCATTTTAATTCTATACCAACTATCCCTCAGATACACTGTTTTCTACGCCAATGAACCGAAAGTATAAAAATGGCGGACGAAAAATTAGCCACTTCGCGCATCTCGAAGATCATTCTCCCCACTCTATATCTCTGGAAATTTGTCATCGAATGAAAGTCGACTAATTTTTCAAAAAAAATATTTTTTTTTCTTGAGATTTTCTACACGCCTGTAAGGAAGATACAAAGACATTGCCGAAAGAGACCCACTTTCCACATTCGAAAAATTGAAAGGGATGATGAAGACGGCACTGGGTGCAAAAAAATCCTGCAAGAATGCAAAAATACTTGGTAAAATCGAAGCAAAATTGACCTCTTTCAGTATTTTGTTTTCAAATATTTTTCTTCTGAGGAAATGAATTTGTTCCAGGATTTTGCGCGCACTGTATACTGGGTGGTTCAGAAGTTTGAAAATAGTGAAATTATTCTGCGAACAGATGGGCAAATGAATTTCTGAGACTGGGGCGTTTAGTAATTTCCCCTGAGAAATCGTATGGCATATCAAATTTTGTGCCCGAATCTTCGCGCATGATTTTTCGTCCTAATTGGACAAAGCCAAAAATCTTTCCGTTATTCAATTTGCTTAGATTTTTGCCAGAGAAACATCTACAAACTCAGTCTGTCTGAAGTTTCACTTGTCATCAAAGATTAACTTGATAAAATTAATAGGTCACTCGTACGCTTGGCGTCATCTATTGAAGTTGAGCAGTACTTCCAGAAAAATTGAATTTTATCACAACGTCTTGTCTTAAAAATGATTGTTTGAAGAGCCAACCCAAATTTCAAAACTATGACGAATGCAATCAACTGATTGAATTATTCGATCATATTTTTGAACATGTCTGGAACAGAAACACAGTGTTGTGTTGTTGGATGCGGAAATTGCCATAAAAAATATTGAGATTGCCAGAAGACTCAATAAAGGCTATTTGTCCACAATTGATGTTCTAGATGAAATTAGTCCAGTGATGATCATAACTCAAATTTGTATTCGCTTCAAATTTGTCTAACTTCTGTTTATTCTAGGCAGAAGTTAATGAGTGACCCTTATTTCACTGTTTCGGAAAAAAATCAGATGAAGCTTTGCATGAGGTATTCATCATTTTTATCGAAAATGAATATTTTCTTATCAAACTTCTATTTTTCTTTTAGAAACTCAATGAAAATAAATGATCATTCGGAAAAGATATGGGCTCTACAGAATTATTTTGTACTCAGCTGTAGTGTACAGAATTTTTTTTTTCCCCTATGTTCCCTATGTTCATTTTGATCAGATTGCGTTTTTGGCCCATTTGGCCCCAAAATCTGATACCTCAGATGAAATTACTTGAAACTCCAGTATCAAAATTTCCAACCGTGTGTGGAATAAATTCGCCGCTTCCAGGCTTATGAACTACCCTGTATATCTAGGCATTTGCTGGCCCATGTACCCCCTCGTTTAACCGGTTAATTCCCTCAGGCAATACACTCATTTTTAACCCCTCCTTTTCAGTGAACCGTGACAAAAAAGAACAAGATGAAAAGAACAAGCAGATAAATTCTAAAGGTACAGGACACTGATAATTTCTGAAACCCTTCATGCTTTTAAGATAGTAAATTTCTTTGATTACCCTAAAATTCTTCAGCCCTGTCTGAAATTGAGTTTCATATTGTTTTGTTTCATCTTCATTATGGAGTTAAACATTTCAAGTGTAACAGTATCAATGTGGAATGGAAATAACTGAGACTGAAAGATTTGCATAATCCGAAATTCCACTATTCCTAGCCCTGAATGATCTTTGACAAGTTTGAAAATTAGTAAAGCATTGCATCAACGGCATCAGTTATTTCATCAAACTATAGTGATTAAATGTTGAAACCAAGATATCGAAATTTATTATTAATCATGAAGAGATATTTTATGAAAGCCAATCACTATGGAGATTCCACAGTTGAATAAAGTTAGATTCGGTGATGGAAAATGGATGATATTGTTGTTTGATGTACTTATTTGTATCACTCACTGAAACTAACTTATTTTTGCTTCACTTTGTTCTCACTAGAATTGTTCACATTATTCATCGCCTCCTCATTATTGATTACTTAAAAAGTATTAATGCTTCTTCAACCAAACGCACAATTTATTGAACTTCTTTTACACCAAAATTGAATAAGTATTATTATCCAATACCCAAAAGCTTTAAATGTGAGTAAAGCTGTGTTCACATGTTTTTATAGTATGCCTTGTAGTACAAGTTATATTTCTCTCAATTTTCATTCACTAAATTTCAAGAAATTTCAAAGAAATAACAGTTCAGTTATATTTATAATAGACGGTCTTGCAAAATAGAACTTGAGTAAACGTGTTATTACCTATTGGTTGAGAAAAACTACCGGTGGACACATTCATATTTGAAATACCTTCTTCATCTTCAAATTCAACCCCCTTTGATAGAAACCGTTAGTCTAGAAAAAAACAGTGAATAAGAAATAATATTGAACAAATTGAGATCAGCCGTTCTTCATTATTGAGAACCCCATAGTTTAAAAAGCTAAAATCTGTCTGACAACCGAAACCGGTCGTCAGTCATTACCAATTATTGGATAATTTAAAAAGTCTTCGGTTTTTTTTGTATATAAGTGGAGGGGAATATATCAAATTAAATTTTCCAATTTACACCATATGTTTATTTCCTTCAAGAACATATTGACCATTATTATCTATGACATTTTGCCATTTCGGGTAGTTTCATAATTCTATATGTCTATTGGAGTTGATTCGATTGTGAATATTCATGTCATTTCTTAAAAGATACTCAAAATGTCTTCAGAATACAATTGAGTACAGAAGGGGGTTGATTATGAGGGTGGCGATGAAAAAAATTTATTTCACAGTGTGAATGTGACGTGTTTTATAAAATAATACAAAATTAATTCAATTCTACTGTCTAACTCTTAACACTATAGTAAATGGCATACTTTGCTTGGCAAGTTTTCAGGTGTACAGTGAAAACCCATTTTTTTTTTAATTTTTTACATATCAGAAGCAATTACATTAAAGCATTTCGAGAAAAGTTTCTGATATGTAAAAAACAAAGAAAATAACTGAACCTTCAGTTTATTAAATCCCATAAAATCATTTAAACTACTTCCAGGTTAAAAAAAAACCGAATAATCGATGACCCCATATTTTTCATGAGTGGACCAATAAGAACTAACCTGAGCCTTAAATCCATCATTAATGTTAGTTTTCATTGTCAATTGTCAGTATAATATTGATATAAAAAAATTGTCAATTTGTTGAAAATATTTTTTCGATTCAATATTACCCATCAAAATTTTCCAGAATAAAGTATATTTATTTGGTATGTGAATGTGAAATTTTTTAATTGTTTTATTTGATATTGTAAATAGACATTAGTTTGCAGAATAATTTGTATGAATTTAATCATTGGTTTGAATAAAAATAAGTTCATGAAGGAGTTTGCCGTTGTGTCGATTTATTTGACTGTGTCTTCAAAATTCAAGATTTATCTAATTTTTTTCAATGAATACACGTTTTCCTGTCAGTAAAACCAATTAAGGACTTTTGCTAATAATTCAGGATTTCCAACACTGAACATTCATCATCAAAATTTCCTGACATGTGTATTCATCATTGGTCGGGAGGAAAACCTCATATCAATAGCAAGAATCCAAAAGGTGGGAAAATGGATTTTCTGTTGCACAACCTAACGGATAGAGTTAAGATTGGACCTTTGAGTCAAAAATAAAACAAGAAATATTTTAATTAGAGGCAAAAATGTCGAAAATATTAAAAAGTAAAAACAAAATAAAAAGGATTGAAATATTTCCCTAAAAAGAATATTCATCACTGACGATCAATGAATAATCTGTTTTCTCATTTTTTGGTTACTTGCCTATGATAGCGAACAGAGATCAAAAATTGGCAAAGCAATTGTCAGTAGATTTTAATGCAAAAACTGGTGTGGATAATCCTGACTTTATAGTGGAAGTGCTCTGCAGTAATTCATCATGCATTCCATCTTCCAAGCATGTGTTATCTAAGCAGTGAAGTTTACTTATATTTTGGGAGTGTATAAGGTCACCAACCAAATCTTTAATGAAAACTAACCTTTGATTGCATGCGTTTTATTTTTCTTCAGAAAGAGGAATTTAATGATGTGTAATAATATTTTTGTTTCGTTCTAGGCAACCATTAACACATCGTCATGGCAAAAGAAAAACAACAACATTAATCATTAAGTGAAAAAACACGAATTATTATTTACTTTGTCTAACGGTCATATTTACGGATATTGTAATATAAAGTAGAAATAAAATTTGAAAAAAAAAAAGCAAAAAATATTTGTAATCCATGGGTCTTCTCATCTTTTTCATGATATCACCATCAAATAGGATTAAGGAAGGAGGAATCTAAATATATTGTGTGGAAGTAACATTTAGGTTTTTTTTTTCATGAAATTGTATGTTTATTTCTGTAAATAGCATGAAGTTGTTCATCTTATGTATTTATATCATAAATGTATTGATAAGTCTTTTTCTAGGAAGATTAAAAACTGTTTAAATTTACCAAATTCTGATTTGAATTTCATCCATATCATTTTACACCGTCTAGTGAAGTTTCATCACAGCACGTAAAACTTGAAATTTTATGTGATTAAATCAGTTATTGAGAGAACAATGAAACTTTGGAAAAATCTAACTTCTGTAAGACCATTTTAAGACCCATGTGATACAATTGAGGTTAAGTCGCTTACAAAATAGACTTAAGCCTCATAAAGATGTGTGAGAGAATGTTTGATTGATTCGTAGTGTGATTGCAAATATGGCTGTATTATTTCATATGGATAATGTAGAAATAAGTTGTAAAATATTAATAACATTTCGGATAATAACTGAGTACTATAAAACGTCAATTTCATGTCTCTTCACGTTCTAATAACATAATGTGTCCCAAAATGATATAATAGATTTCATCAAAGCTAAATTTCTTTTCTAGTAAATATGTAATTTTCGGAAATACAAACCGATCAAAATTTTCATTTCTCAACATTAATAGATAATAAATATCTGAATGTTTGTAGCAGATCACTTATTGAATAGATTCATCTCATATTCAGCTAAATTTAATATAAATCATGAAAAATTACTACGCGATGTTTTGACGTTATTCTTGCTTTAAATATATTCATTCATAAAATTTATAGTTATTTTATGCACTTACAAAAGAAATTTGAATGTTTTCACTAAAAATTAATGAGGCTGAAGCAAGTAAATGGGTTTGATTCGATTACGAATATTTGTCCTTTTTCGTATTCCTATGAGATGGTTTCTTGTCTTGCTCTAAATTATATATAGTCATAACGTAAAATGGCTCATATGAAATTGGTACATCTGCTTCGAACTACATAAGAATCTAGATGTCCTTGTATATAGCCCAATATTTGTGATGATGAAAAATTTAGATTTTCCACGTTTTAGCTGGAACTTGATAAAATAACTAGAAAGGTTATTTCGTTGAAGTTGGGGTTTCATGAATATTTTTCCCTTGTGTACATTTTAATTTCCTTTAAATTGTATTCACTACAAAACTTAGTTAGAATTGACAATGTTTATTTTAACTCATTTTTTCGTTAGTCATTTGGATTGGAATGTAAGTGCAATTCATTGTGTTTTTAACAAGAAGAAATCATTTTTCGAATATGTTATGGAATAAAAAAATCAAATTCTTCATCGAATTTACGTGTGCTGAAACTTTATAAATATCTGAAGTTAAGAAGATATATATGTCACATTATTTATTAATGGAATTCATCACAGATTGATGAAAATTTTTGTACAAATGTTCTGACGTCTCTGATTTACATTGTAGAATAAGGATATCTTTAATTGGGTCCCTCGATAAAGACTTAAAAGTTTTTGTATTCTCTAGTTTTTCGTGTATTTTTTATAGGGATTTGGAACTGAACAATATGTAACTTATTCCAATAAGATTTTGCATGAGGTAAATCCTCGTTTGTCAAAATTAGTCGAGTAACTTCTAATCACAATTAATTGATTTGGAAAAAATAATTCTCGGCTGTTTGAAATATATTGTTATCTAATATTTATGTCAAATCAATGTGTGTATTACTAATATTAAACTAAATACATCCAGCGGATTTTGATTTGAACATGGACAAAACTATTGATTTTATTCAATGTGTTTGCTCCAACTATCTGGTACTCACTTCATCATGCTATCCAAAATTATCTCAATCGTAGGATTCGCTATGAAGGTTAGATGATTCATTGGAGAATAAATATTGAATAACTTAGTTTTGATCTTCGTGCCCGTTAAATATATACATATATATGGAATACTACTGTATATTTTAATGTCTCATTTAGTTGTAAGTATCTATATAATTATGAAGGTATAATTTTTTTTTTGGCGAAAGCCTTTATAATTTTAGTTATGGACAGCTTTCGAATTTTGTAAAAATGCTGTTTATGAGTTAAAAAAGGAATAAAACCTTGAATCAACATCTATTTACATGTCACCTAACCCGTTTTGTCAAACATGTAGAACGCTACTTGTGATGAATTGCTCAGTGGTTAAGAGCCTTGTAACAACCAAAGGTCATAGGGAAATTTTCTATTCTACAAAATACGCCCACTATTCACTGTTGAGTTTGAAATTAAACAGTGCTGTGTCTTAGATAGCACAATAACAAGCTTCTTAGAGGCATATTTATTTATACCTAGGTTATTAGACAGTATAGCCATAATATATCATATATTGAATAGATTAAACCAAAGTCATTAATTAAATTAAAATAATTATTAATAACTATACAGTAAACTGAAATGAACCCTTTATTAAAATGCTAAAAATTCTGATGCAATATGGTGCATGTTGACATAGATGTTCCAGATCTGAATCAGGCAGTTTTACTTGCGGTGATTCAAATAAATCTTATTTTGTATATCAAATTCAAAGAGGTACCGGTTGAAAAGTAAGTATACACAAGATTTTTTCCAAATAAGTGAAGTAATTAGCCAGTTTTTTCCATCTGGATTCTTAATTGTTGAAGAAATTCAAGATTAATCTGATCCTCACCTCTAAGGTTGTTTCTCTGTTGGTTCTATTTCAATTACGTAAAAATAGAAGTGGAGGAAGCTCTCGGAATTTTGTCTTTGCACCATTTATTCTTGAACATTTCTAAATGCAGAACAATTACATTCACACTTAATAAAACTACTATTCTTTTCCAGTATAGAATATATATATATATATAGAATATCCACCTACCAGTGACGGCTCGGCAGGGTCGGCCTAAACCCAAACGACACCGAAAAAGAGAAGGTGAAAATAAATATTTTTTTAATCGAAACTTATTTGAAAAATTAATAGCAATATTTAAATCTCGAGAAATTCCCTTAGTATCTTTTCCTCTGTCCTCTATATATCTCATATTTCCACTCAACACATCGAAGTACACATTATTTTGGTCAAACACCTCAAATAATTATTATTCCAAGTTCCCGCATCTGTCCTTATACGTAATAACGCACAGCTTTCAGTTTATGATTTCATCTAACACATACGTCGATCGAAGTTCCTATTATGGAACTCTACAATACCAATACCTCGACTGTGACACTTGCGAGGTCGGCCGAGAAGACTTGGCCGTCGGCCCTCCCTATGTGAAACGGCAGGCGGGTGATATTGTTTATTATTATCGATGTTTATTGCAAATATCAAATTAAAAATTGTAATTTAATATCCGACATCTTCATATGTTTATACTAAATTTGAGATAGAAAGAGAAATCATTATGTATTAAAATTTTGTCACGTATCCTGTTAATAATTGAAATTTTCACCCTCAAATCTCAAATTACTATTATCATAAGTACTTGAATATTATTTCAATTTCATAAAAAAGTGTATTCGTACTGTATGGAATAAATTTTATGATTTTCTGACCATAAAAATTCATAATTAGTAACTGTAAATAGCAAAACAGCAACCCACGACTTGTTTATTTTTCAAAGACTAGGTCGGCCAAGATACCCTTGGGGAGGGGGTATATGAGAATTGCATTGCGTGTGTTTACACTTTGATTATCAGAGTTCAGTTCACTAGGTCAATAGTTTGGAGTAAGATGTTAGTGTGTAGGGCTTAGGGTTGTACGAGTTTTCGTTCGTTTTCGGTTACAAGTTGAATGTGAGTGATCCAGATGGCAAGTGTAAGAGAGGTAGTATCAAATTGCGGTGATTTGATTAGTTTTTTAGTAGATAACAGGTTTTCCATTATTAGAATAATTCTAATTGACAACGTTCACAACATGATGAATATGATTTTAATTTTACTAAGTTTTAAGATGAATTGTTGGACAGTTATACATTTTAGATATGATTGTCACTGTATTTGTAACATGTAAACTCAAAAAGCTCAATGTACGCCGAAACATATGTAGTAAAGTATTAATAAAAAAAAAGATGAAATCCTAATTTCAATCCAATCCCAAGAAAATTGCTTCTAAATTATATATATATACATATATATATGCCTGGTCTGGCCGACCCACTCCTAGAGGGCACGAGCCGTCACTGATCGACAGTATTGTCAATTCTGCTAGTAGAATGTTGGGATTTATGTTTAGGGGGTGTAGGGTTTTTAGAGATATCAAGCCTGTTTTTAGTATCTATTATGCTTGAATTTCGCTTCGGTCATTTGGAATCCGCAATACAAGATATTAGGTGTACAAATAAGTTTCCGCGGTTTGTCAAAAGATGGCCCCACCAGAAGGTTATGGAAAAATTGTCAGATGTAAAACGTAATATCCCAAGTTTAGTCATCTGGCAACACCATAACCTTAAAGTACTAGTGATTCCGTATCAGCATCACGTAATTTTTTTCGTGCAAAAATGTCAAGTTTTATTCCGAATAAGCATCATTTGCGGGAACTTTTGATTTACTTCTTTAATGTGAAAAAATCTGCAGCTGAGGCGCATCGATTGCTTCTAGAAGCATATGGTGAAGCTGCTTTAAGTGAGAGAAGTTGTCAGGAATGGTTTCAAAAGTTTAAGAACGGTGAGTTTGACGTTAAAGACAAAGAACGCAGTGGAGGGCCGAAAGTGTACGAAGACATGGAATTAGAAGCACTATTGGAGGAAGATTCGTCCCAAACGCAAAAAGAACTTGCACTTACTCTACAAGTGACTCAACAAGCAATTTCACATCGTTTAAAATCGTTAGGAATGATTCAAAAACAAGGAAATCGGGTTCCATATGAACTAAAGCCGAGAGACGTTGAACGCCGATTATGCATGAGTGAAATGCTGCTTGCCAGGAATAAAAAAAAAGAGTTTTTTGCATCGTATAGTCACTGGTGACGAAAAATGGATTCACTACGATAATCCAAAGAAGAGAAAGTCATGGGTTAAGCCCGGCGAACCATCAACATCGACAGCTAAGCCGAATATTCATGGAAAAAACTCATACTGTGTATTTGGTGGGATCAGCTTGGTGTCGTGTATTATGAATTGCTGAAACCAAGCGAAACCATTACTGGAGCTCTCTACCGAACACAATTGATGAGATTGAGTCGGGCACTTAAGGAAAACCCGCCCATTACTACTCCAGACACGACAAAATTATTCTTTTACACGATAATGCTCGTCCACATGTTGCGGCGCCGGTAAAAACATACTTGGAAACACTCAACTGGGAAGTTTTACCCTACCCGCCGTATTCACCAGACTTAGCCCCTTCTGATTATCATCTGTTCCGGTCGATGGCACATGGTCTGTCTGAGCAGCGCTTCACATCATATGAAGACACCAAAAATTGGGTAGATTTGTGGATAGCGTCAAAAGATGAAGAGTTTTTTCGACGGGGTATCCGAATGTTGCCAGAAAGATGGGGAAAAGTAGTGGCAAATGATGGAAAATACTTTGAATAAAACGTTATGTACTTTTCCTCTACAATAAATTCCTAATTTTTTATAAAAAACCGCGGAAACTTATTTGTACACCTAATATATATAGAACAAATATAAAATAAGTTGCTGAAATATTCAAGTTTTAGAGTTAATTTCTCTAATTCATGGAATAATGATAATTTTCAATATATGACCAGAAAACATTTCAACTTGATTTCGCTTGAGAGCAGGCGCACTGTGGGTGATTTAGTTTTTTGAGGAAAATTGTAAGTGGTGAGTTGCAGGTACCGTATTCATTGCAGGAAGTACACATTAATGTTGACGAAACAATTGTTATAAAAAACAATAAAAATTTGTGGAAATTTGAATCTTATTATTTATTTAAAAAGAATTTTCACCAACTAACACCGATACAATTAAATATTTTTTTGCTCTATTCATCTCATCTTCCATTACATTTTTGGTACATCCACTTGAAAAATATTATTTCGAGTCAATTATTGTGATTAATAGTATATTCTAAAACAAGTTGCAGAATGGGCGCCTGTTCCAACACGAATGCGAAAACGAGCGACGAAGGAGCGAGTATTTGAACGCATGAGTGTTGGAATTGCCTTCTGCAACTAGTATTAGATATTTTCTCTATTTCAGTCAAGAATTGTGAGAAATTTAGTGGAATTCAATGAAAAATTCAGATTATACCTCCTAGTGCCTTTTGTATTTTATTTTCGGAGTTGGCGTGACTGATACGAAAATTGACATGCAGAGTAGGGATGGGACATCGATAGATTTTCGTCGATGTTAAACATCGATGATAACATCGAACTGTACCATCGATGTTAACTGAACATCGATGTTTGTGAACATTGGTGTTTTTACACTTTAATTATACTCAGGTATATCAATCATTCATAATGATTTAACGATAAATTCCCAATATATCAAAAAAAAATTTCAATGTCTACTGAGAATTCTTATATTAGAAAAAGATACAGGTAACTATAACATAAATTTGGAAAAGCATAAAATAAAAATTGATTCAATAAATGGATAGAACTCTGGACACTGAAATAAATTAAAGATCCCAAATACTCCTTATTACATATCCCTATCACCAAATTAGTGTAAACTGGAAAGCACAAAATCAAGTAAAATAAATTTTTGGACTATCTCAGAAATCAAGTCGTTCATATGAACTTTTTATTTTAAAATTGCGCAAAGTTTAACCCCTTAAAGTTTGCACAAGTAATTAATTGACACCCTGTATAGTAAACGACCGATTGCAAAATTATCATAACACAAAATTGGGGTAAAACCCGAATATAACTTTCTCCTGACGTCAACCAGAACTGTGACGACTAATTTCACCCATCTGTCTATACAGGGTGACAACAAAATATGGAATCATGCTCATGTTTGTGTATCAATGAGGATATGAAATTCGATTTTTTGCAGTGTGGAATATTTTTGGTTGTACCAAAGAAGGGTCACAAATATTTCCAGTTAGACAGAAAATGGACTATTTTTTTAATATTTGAGAGCAAAATCGGTATATTTTCTCATACTTTCATTGTACACTTCATTCTGAGTACGACGCTGTTTTCTTCTACAATTTTTGACAAGTCATATCCATGATTTTGAATAATATATAAATCAACCGTATAAAAACAAACCTAGTTGACTGAAAAATGATTCAATAGCTGAATTTCCATAAATATATATAAAACATCGAGAAACCGATGTTTAATATTCTATCCGCAACATCGATGTTGAAAATCAGTTAACATCGATGGTAAAAACATCGACATCGATACTCAAACATCGATGATGATGTTTCATCCCTAATGCAAAGGATAGGATGTCAGTGTTGTCAACCACAATACGAAAACTATAACTAAAAACAATGCTATAATGAGTTCATTACAGCATTGTTTTTAGTACTGTAATGAACTCATTACGACACTGAAATAGAGAAAAAAAATTATCTACTCCTAAAGTTATTATCAGAGTAATATGATATACATGATAGCGTCTCTAATTCCCCTTCATTCAGGAAAATGGGCAATAATGAAACAGAATATCAATGAAAGTATATATTCAAATATCATAAAGATAGATTTGAACAAAATGAAATACTAGGTAAATGTATACAACAGCATTCAATAAATATGTGAACATATTTCACAATTTCAATAAAAAAATAACAATTTTGTGCAATTTTCCAATAATACTTATTTTTAGACTTGATTATTCACTATATTTTCTCTTTTGAGAAATGTTATCTACTAAAATATATAATAAATAATACTTTCCAAACATTTCTAAGGATAATAGAACAACATGAAAACTAGTAAAATAACAAATAAGTAATTTTACAAGTTAACCATGATTCATACAAATTAAGAGAAAATGTCAATTCAGTTCTGTTGATCTCATTTAATCATATTTGCATTAATTAGGATTACTGGATTTGGATGAGCGTAGCCGATCCAATCCAGATCGCTCATCTTCTTCATCGCTAGTATATGAAGACATTCCAGATAATGCACCTCTAGTCGATGTTACTTGAATTAATTCTGCATCTGGAGCATTTCTATTTTCATACAGTAATATATTGAGAGTTTCTTCCAAAATGCGAGCTTCAGGGCATTCAACTTTAGTATGCTTTTTATCAGTAGCATAAACAATAGAAGTACAACATACTTCAGAAACTTTTTTGCCATGACCATAAAATACCCAACAGCAGATTTCACATTTACTTATAACATCTTTGAGAAACATAACTCGTTCACTATACCAAAGAGATAACTTATCAAAAAGTTCTATATTTTTCAAAAGATTATCGTCAGAAGTTGTAGTATAAGAATACTTATTATTATGTCTATTGATCAATAGCTTTATTGCAGGTTTTGTAGTTGAACTTATAAGCATTTCCTCTTCTTTATGAGAAGTTATAAGGGGTACTTTACAAATTGGTTCATGTTCTACCTTTTCTTTTTTTGCTAAGGCTTGAGAACAACAGTCTACTAACTCGGAAATGCAGTAATACTTAGCTTCTGCTAGTAATTCGGCTATTTCTTTACTAAATTCCGGTAATGTGACATTTCCATCTCTCAAATAATTCAATATTGACCCAAAATGTTTCCCTGACCGATCAACTAGAATCCAACCTGAAATGATTAAAAACAGATCAAAACTTAATGAGGTTTACCCTTTATGATTCCCTCATTTAATTACCATCAGAATCTGCCAAGACTTCCATCCTTCCACTAAACATAGCTCGTAGCATAGTATCATGTTTAGTTAAGGTTCCTATAGTGGTGTAGTAAAGAGAACCTCCAACATTCAATTTCACATATTCTGAAGGATTCCCTTTAATGACTGTTTTGCCAGACATTTTGTCTTTTGGAACTGAATAATATAACGTAATTTGATGATTCTAAGAATGAAAACTTGACACTTTTGATAGCTTACCAATATTGGAATTCATATAGAACTGCTGCAGTGAAATGTTCTTCACTACAATTATTGAGCAGAACAAATGATATCATTCACTTGTCCATTAAATATATCATTTAATAGGTCATGCTCAATCAAGTTAATAGTAACGCCATGGAAAATTGGAAAATTCAGATAAATTATCAGCCTTCGCGTTTTGACAAGACAAAAATTATTCAATGAAGATGCGTTCTGCGTTCCATGAATCGTTTTCAATGTATGTCTTACAAATTTCAGGTGTACTTCGGATTTCAAATTTAAAAAAATTTCTAATTCAAAATCAGTTTACTTATTGATTATGAATGTTCAATTATTTTCAAAAAGGTTTGCAAATTGTTTTATTAATTCATTATTACATTCTGTGGTCCTGTTTAGCAACGAATATGAATAGGGATGGGCGTCGTTAATCGAAAACATCGATTATTCGCAAAGCATGTATGTAAGTGTTCTGCGATGTCATTTCATAATCAATTATGTTGCCAGATTGTGCAATAGCTATTTCTTGGGAATGTGATATTTCGATTTCAAAAAATATATAAAGGAAGTAATAATTTGTTGAATATAAGTATTCACCCTGTATAGTTAGTAATGATTCAATATTATTGTGCAGGGTATAATTTCAATAATCACAAATTCCAGAAAATCCCTTTATCACAGCGTTATCAGTTATCACATCACAAAGGATCTCAACAACTGCGGTAAAGTTCACACAAGTGATGCATATTTCTGTGAAAACAAATGAACAAATGTCATTGAAAACTCTATGATTAGCATGGTCGTGGAGTCGCATTATTTCTACCGGTAATTTCAATATTATTTGTAAATATTTTACGTTTATTTGAAGAGTAATTCTATTATCGTTTCGGTAATTCACTGAAAATGGGGTCTTACGCTTCGGAACCCAAAGTTGATAAAGAATCCCTAGATGAATATAATGATAGATTGAATTGTGCAGCAAGCTCCATGCAAGGTTGGCGCGTAAGTCAGGAGGTAAAGTTTCAATTTGATGCTGATATATTTTTATTAATTAATAATGTAATTGCAGGACGCACACAACTGTTTGCTCAACTTTGATACAAATGTTTCATTTTTTGCGGTGTATGACGGGCATGGGGGTCACGAAGTGGCCCAGTATTGTTCTGAAAAACTTCCATATCATATCAAAGAGACCGATGCTTACAAAGAAGGAAACATAGAGAAAGCACTTACAGATGGATTCTTAAGTTTTGACCAAACAATAACCACTGAAGATGTGATTAAACAACTCAAAGCAATAGCTGAGACGGAAGAAGATGAAGTAGATGAAGATGACGAGGAAAATGTAGCTAATCTTTATGAAGAAGCTACAATGCCAATAGAACAAGTTATTGAAAAATACACTTCTAATTTGCTGAATCCTGTTGTAAAGGCATTGAGGAAAGGGGATAAACCTCCCAAGAGTCCTTGTCTGAAAGCTAAACAGCTTGATGGTGCAGGTGAAGGTACTTCTTCTGTTAAATGTGAGGATGCACCGAGCACTTCTCATTCTACCAACGAATGTACCAATGATAATGATACTGTTAAAGCATCAGGTAAACTATTTTATTCTGTTTTCAGTTGTGTTCAACTGGGATAACTTCAATGATAAATCTATTAACTAATTACTTATTATAATTTTTAATGTGGTATACATGAAATCACTACATGCATATTTTAAGAAATGTTGTTAACTCATTTAACTTTCATAAAATTGATAACAGATGTTGAAAAAACAGAAGATGAATCTGAAAAACAAGAAGATATTCCCAAAATTGAAATATCATCACCTAGTGGTTCTAAATTAAACGGAATACAATCAGAAGATGAGAAACAAAAAGAATCACCTCAAAATGGAGATATAGCCACTGAGAATTGTGATTCGATAAAGGTACAAGAAAATGGAGAAGGAACTCCAAAAGGTAATTTAGTTAAAGTTCATTGAAACATTTAAATATCTGTTTATCTTTCAAGGAAAAGGTAAAGCAAAAATGAAGAGAATAACACCTGCTCCAGTTAGGTCCAGTCCTAGAGTGAAACTATCTCCCAACTCGCTGTATAAAAAATTACTTGTCCTTGACAATAATGATGAAGATTCAGAAGATGATGAAGATGCAACATTCGACGGAGATCGAGGTGATTATTGTTGGTTGACTTTTTGTCATGTAGCTCTACTGTCATTTGAATGAGGAACTATATTGCCTTTACCACTATTAATATTTAATGATTATTTAAATATTTCAGAAGCTAGTTCTGAAGATGAAGATGAAAATTCTCGAGTGGAAGGAGAAGATGATTCTGAAGATAGTTCCGAAGATGATGATGCGGATGATGAAGAAGATGATGAGGAAATGTTAGAGTTCACAAGAAATCTGAAAGATGAACCAGGTTCAGATAGTGGCTGTACGGCAGTTGTTGCTGTTTTAGGAGAGAAGAAATTATGGGTTGCAAATGCAGGGGATTCCAGATGTGTTGTTTGCAGAAATGGTACGTTAAAATTTTATTGCTAGAAATTTGAATGTAAACAACTGTTTTGATCCCGAGCTTAACGATACTTGTCGAACTACATTGCCTGTGAGTTTAAGGTTTAAGCTAAGGTTAATGTAACAGGGTACCATAAGATTCGGCATACAATTCAATGGGGAAAACACTTTCCTGCATATAAGTTCAGTGATATTTGATATGGAACTTGTTTACAAAAAAGCTGAAATTTCTGAACTCTACTCACTGAAGTTGATAAAGCATTTCTAAACAAATTTTCTTCAGTTTCTCTAAAACATATTAAAAAGCTCTAATCGGAAATAAAATATCTAGTAAGCAAATGTGTGAATCAAAACAGTTAATATAGTTTGTTCAAGACATATTATCATCAAATCAAGCCTTGAAACTTTAGTCGGTGCATTATTTCTGGTTATGTTCTCTGCTTGAACCACGGAAATGAATTATAACCTTGTTTTATCTCCGTGCTATCTTATAAATAATTAGTTCAAACTCAAATATTTATACAGGGTGAGTCTTTGACCACTGCGTTAATTTCAGCCATAGATTCTTGACGTCAAAAGAAACATTTTCTTCCTATAACATTTTTCCAAATTTGGCCCCGTTCAAAAGATATAGGGTGTTGAAATTTCTTTAAAAAATGCATTTTCACCTGTAATATTAAAACGACAATATCAGTTGAAATGATCTCTTGTAGAAGGTTTTTGATAACACTTGTGCATATTTTGACATCAATAGATTTATTCCATTTCTTGTGGGTTTCTCACTACTACTATACAGATTGGTTAAATTGCATGAAAAACTAATATCCCTTGAACTAAAGGTCCGTATCTTGTACTTCCTGGAATCATTAGTCTTTTTTGCAGATAAAATCATTCGTCATCTTTTCTCCTAAATTGCACCATTTTTGAGGTCGAAAGGAATTGAATCGATATAATGTTGTCCAAATTTTCTGATTTTCCCAAATCCAACTCTGTGCTGAAATGATTCAATACGCCGTATTAGTGTGACGTCACATCATGCTCGTAACCATAGTTACCGGTTCCAAACAAATTATTCTTGAGGAGTTTATAATATATTTCAATTGATATTTAATTGAAATTGTGTATGTAACTTACCTCTAAACAATTTTTCATTCTTAGAAATGCCTGTCAGATGGAAAATACTGAGCAATCCAAATTAAAACTGAGTTTTTGGAACCCGTAACCATAGTTACGTGCAGATGTGACGTCACCACTAATACGGCGTATAATCAGATTTGTTCAGTGTTGCCATATTTTATGTGTTTATTAAATATTTCTACAAAATGTTGGGGAAATCTCTCCAGTCTATGGTTCCACCACTAAACACTATAGATGAAATTAACCACTGAACAATTTTTCTCTTACATTCACCACAAAATCTAAATTGCCATTTGCTGTATTCAATATTAATGATGTCTAGCACCTTGTTTAATATTTAATCCAAAGTAATATTCCATAATAAATAGAGAAAAAGTTTTCCATCACTCACATAGGTACTTCGGTATATTTTCATGATGACCTTTGAAATAGGTAATGTATTTTCTGTCAGGACCTGTTAAATTGAAGACTTGTCTTTCTGAAGAGCTGGTTCTTTATAGCTTCAGACTTTCAGGGTTCATCAAATTATATCTGTTCTAACATAGGAATGCTTCAAATTAAGCTCATATGAGTTTTAAAAACTTCAAACCCAGTCTCTTAGATTTGTTTTGTACCTTTGTAGAAGTTTTTTCACATCTTTATTTCATACACCGATTCAACCTGGTTCACAAACTTAGGAGATAATAGAATTTGACTTAGTTTTAATATTTCTGAATGTTTGTTGTGATACATGGTTAATTAAAATTCAATTAATATTGAAACTGAAACCTATAAGCTCATAAACAAGAAAGATTAGAATATAATGCATTTTCTGACCATAATTATTTCATACTGAATTGAATAATTTTAAACTATCGAAATTATCCTTGCAATATTTTCCACATTTTTTTTAAAGAAAGCTACAAATAACTGTTGACAGTTTCAAACAGAATCAAAACAACACAGAACACTATTTTATTGGGAACTACCCACCACAGAGACGTTATAATATTATAATGTGATAATAATTCACTCTAGTTATTCTGAGGAAAATTATAACTAAAAATCAATAATGGTTACAGATATTATTTTTCTTTAAAAAAAACTTTGCAATTATTAATTTTTTCTCTCCTGGGGTTCGGTAATAAATTAATATTCTATGGTAAGGTATTAAAATTTTACATAATCTATGAATAACCATTATTCAATATTTATGTTTTTGTTTTTGTAATTAAAACAGATACTCTGATTATAAAAACCAAAAATTTACGCATGTTCAGTAATCAGTAATTATAGTCTAAACAGAATAGATTCATATTAATGATTTAACAAAAAATTTTTTATTAAAGAACACCTAGTTGATTTTTCAGAATCAAATTTAGGTTATCAAACTCAATTTCTTCGAGCAAGTATAATTGCACACCTAAATTTGGGAACTCTTGTAATCTATCTAAGTAAATTGTTATAGGGATTCAGTAGAGAAAATAATCATCAAGCAAAGTAACATCACTTTAAAATAATTATTCGTAGTGACACCATTCATTGTTGTTGAAGTTTTCGAAAAAGATTTTCATGTTTTTAACAGTATGATATCAAGAGACCTCATAGACCTGTTCACTGGTCTCTGTCAAGGAGAAGAAACTTTTTTCTAGATTTGAGTGAAAAAAAAGCACAGTGACAACCTCTTGCCTTGGAAGTTTTCATAGAAATGATGGTTTTCGTGATTTGGAAATTTTAAGAAGAAAATTACAAATGTATGATGATAACATCCAATAATTCTGAGGTTTTTTTGGAATTTCTCACTAGAAAGGGATGGTTTCAGATTCATTAGTGGATGCTGTGGAAAGTATTTTTCATTCAAACTAAACTGGACTACAGAGGGGTATTTGCCCAATATGAAAACTTAAAATGCTTATAACTTTTTAACGCAGTTGAATATGGAAAAACCGTAATGGAAAAAGTGTTTCTTTTGATCTCAAGAACCTATAGTTAAAATTAACGCAGTGGTCAAAGACTCACCCTGTATATCCCTGTTGTGCAATTGAAATTATTTCCGACAAGCCACGGATGTATTTCAAGTAAAAATTTTTGGGGCATACATTTTCAAGTTCGATTAGTAAATCAAATATTATTATTGATACCTTGAGGGGCAATTGAAAAAGTTGTAGAAAATCGTATTCTTCTTGATGCATGATGGGGAAGGGAACTTTTAGACAACAATCTGCTGCTCGTCAACATATTTTAGATGAGCTTTACATTCTACATAAATCTGATATCAAAATTATTATATTACCACTTAAGCAAGTGACATATATATATATCTTGAACTGGCTATACATATCATTAACAAAATTCTGTTGAAAGAGCTCTGTATGATTGGAGGACCTTTTAGACCAGGTCTAGCTATCCAACTCAAAGATTCTTTGGAACAGAAACAAAACTTTCTTACTGAATGTTGTTATTGTCAGATCGACAATAGTGTAATAATATTTTCACTTTGTTTCTCTAATTAAGTGTCTAGTGTGTTAAGTTGCCACGGAATAGATGACAGATTTTTTTGCAGGCAAAGCTATTGAAATGAGCTTTGATCACAAACCAGAAGACGAACAAGAAAGACAGAGGGTGGTGAAGGCTGGAGGTCGTGTTACCATGGATGGGCGTGTGAATAACGGTTTGAACCTCTCTAGGGCAATTGGGGATCATGCATATAAACAAAATAAACAGTTAGATGCTAAAGAGCAGATGATTACCGCTCTACCTGATGTCTTATCACTTGACTTAGAGGAAGGAGATGAGTTCATGATCTTGGCTTGCGATGGCATTTGGAATTCTATGTCCAGTCAGGAAGTGGTCGATTATATCAGGCCGAAAATAAAAGAGAACAGAGAAAAGCTATCAAGTATTATTGAAGAGGTAGGTGGTTTGAATATTTTTCTCTATTTCAGTCTATTCAGTTTATTGGTAACTATGAATTCTTTCAGTTGTTTGACCACTGCTTGGCTCCTAACACAGTAGGAGATGGGACAGGATGTGATAACATGACGGCAATTATAGTTCAATTCAAAAACAACCGTAAACGATCTAGTTCGCCAGACTGTGAGGACCGAGAATCTATAAAAAAGATTAAGACTGATAGTGGTGAAGCCGTAGTGTAGTGATGGAATAATATGCCTTTGAATATTTTCAAAATGAAATTTGAATATCTGTAATATTATTACGAATTTATGGTATTCAAAATTCATAAGAAGTTGGAATACGGGTGGTTTGAATATTATGGAGTCAAACACTTTGATATGTTCATTTACTTGATATCGAAGATTATACTTTTCCTAACTAGTTTGGGAGACCCTTCTGGAAACTCTTCCAATGGTTCAATGAAATAGTCACATTTCGAGCGATAAATGGATTTTTGTATGATGTTAGAAGGTTGGAGTACTTTGCAGCATTGAGTGCATAGGATGTCGATGTACAACATACCCTTACCACGGCCGTCTTAACACATGGCCCGGCGCCTGAAGCGGCAACGCCGCAAAAGACGATGTCTGGGAGGTATACGCTTAGCTGAGAGATATGATGTTTCGAACGTAGCATTTCATTTTCTTATGTCATTAAATGTGTTTTTCGATGAATATCTGAAAATAGGATGGAAGTATGCCCTACTCAGTCAATAAATTGAATACAAAGTCAAAATTGAGATCAAAGCACATTGGATGATGTTTTATTCAATTTATTATCCAGCAAGAACCACAGGGAGGTGTAGGACCATCTCTCGCCATAAAATGTGAATTCAAATATAACTTTCAAAATAAAATCAACTCAAATAAAACTCTCTACACATATATATAACAAATATTTCGACTTATTTGTCTCGATTGATCAGTAACAATTTCTAGCTGCCGTAGTTGGTCAAAATTTTCATTATTCTCATCTGATAAAAATGCTTCTAATGAGGTCAAGGAATCTCTCAATAAATCTGATGTAGATTTACTTGTTTTCTCATTAGACACATTTTTATAACGAGAGAGCAAATTTGTAACTTGAGACCATCTGCTGAGAATCAGATCAGGACGAAGTATCCATTTTAGGTCATTTTCGGAAATTAGACAATTTTTATGAAATATTTTAATCTCGAGAGCTTCACTAATCTGTATAGAAATTTCAACCGATAATAATTTTTCATAATTGACTGCGTTATCGCATTTTTTAATTTCCCAACCAGATATATCAATTTTAGCCGAATAATTTTCAAGAAAGTCTTTAAAATCTTTGATCAAATCAGAACTCAAAAAAGCTTCTACTTTATTATTATTCCTAGTTAAAATTGCGCTCCTTCTACATTGAGGATCGGTCCTTTTTATTTGATTTTGTTTCGAAAGGCGGTAAATTTGGAAAAATGTTTGGGATAGCGCCTTCTTTCAATTTTGGGAATCTTAAAGAAAGTAATTTAATGGTTCCATCGGCTTGCAAATGTTTATCAAATTTAATTATATCGTCGGAATCAAAATGTTTCTCACAAACAAAACTATTATTATTGGGAATGAAATCTCGCGGAATGGCCCTCCTCCATAAAAGCTTAAGTTTTTCGGGAAACTAAAACAACTAAAATATCCTTCTTTTTTCGTAGACGGATAATTACTTTTACAGGATGAAATACAACACGTTTTGACCATTCTGGACGCAAATGATCTCAAGTCCAATTGAATATTTAGGTTAGATATTAGATACTTACCAAAAGACCAATTTAAAAAAGTTATTCCAATGTAGATTTACTGACACTGACAAACACTTCCACTCGAATAATCGCGATAATTCGCTAATTTTTCACATAGATTACCCGAATAAACAAACTAAACTAAGATGACATTACAAAAACGCGGGAACTAGACTGCTTGCCGTAATTATTTCGTGTGGGTAAGATACCCCAGTACAGTGTTGCCGTTGTTACCAATAGCCGGGCCATGTGTTAAGACGGCCGTGCCCTTACAGACATGGACACAGTACACATAACCTTAAATGCAGACCAGGTTATTTTGGGTAAATTTGTTACCCAATCTAACTTGATGTTAGAAAAATATGCCACAATGTTTGTAAAAGATACAGCTATCACATATTCAATTCACAACGTTCATAAAATGCAGTTTGCCTTCATCATATTTAAACCACCTTGTATTATATCAGAGAATTATTTTAAATTTCATCATTGTGGGTGCTTCCCTGAAGTGAGGGTAGTTCTAATAATGATAATAATTTAATGTAACATTTTTATAATATAAAAATTATAAATTTTCATTGAATTCTGTTCACCATGGTATAGCAGGTGCCTTTAGTTACAAAAACTGTGGTGTTAAAATGATCATAAACATTACGAGAAGTAGTTTTAATTACCTCTAGTTTATGTATTTGGTTTCAATTTTATGTGTCGACTGTTTTAATTTATTTAATTTTCTTAATTACATGTTTATATTCTGTCTTTTTGAACAATTTTTCTGTTGAAATACATGTAATAAAGTGTAATTTTTAGAATTGGATTATTTGATTTATGAGGTCTTGTTGTTCCATCTCTGTTTTCTGTAGAGATGTGAGTTGTATTTTCAGTCTTTCTAGCTCCATAGATTTCTCCATTATCAAGGCCTAGGAAAATATTGATTATTAATTGCTTAAAGATGAGGAGTTACTTACATGAAGTTGTTGCTGATGGTTCTCTTTCTGTTTTTCCATGCCTTGAAGTATGTTCCTGGCTCCTATGGCTTTCATCTTTTCATGCTCAACCACTTTGCCCAGCTCTTCAACAATGGTGGTGAATTTTCTGGCAATCCTTTGAAATTCATCGATTTCTAAATGAAATATTGAAAAGCAATATCAAAAAATGAATGAACTCTCACCAAAGTAAACATAAATAAATCTTCAAAAGTTATATCTTACTTTCTGTATATGTCTTACACTCTTCTTTCAGATCATTTGTTTGTTTCGAAACCTCTGGTTCTAATATGCACACTTTATCAACTTCATCAAAATAAATGCCATATCTAGCTAAAATTTCCGCCATTATTATAACATCTGTTTATGTTTTGTCGTCATGGAGATGGTAACTATAGAAACTATCTTTATATATTTTATTCCCATTGGTTATCAGAAACTATCTTTTCGTACTTCCGGGCCTAAAGTGACAACTTCACTCCCTTGTGACAGGTACTTAAGTGTCACATTTAATCCCTCCGGAATTAAATATTGACGAAACTCCCGGAACGATTAAATCACAAACAAACGAATTTAAGGGATATTTTATTGAAAAATACAATTAATTAGAATGGTAATTAACGTTAATTTTCAAATTAATATTGTGACAGTTCGTCATATTGACCAGTCTTTCCTGGGTTAATGCAGCAGGTAACTGACGAGTAACAGATAGGTCCTTATCATATTGAACTGGTGTTTGTTTCGAAGATCCTGCGGAAACAGGAAGCGAGAATGAGGACTGTGGCATAACTATAGTGGACGAATCGGCGACTTGACCAAATATTTTATCTGAAATTTTTTGTTTATTTTTAATAGACGATTCAATATATCCCTCGGCCACGTTGGAGGATTTCCATCCTCCATGTCTCTTCAGCACGTCTATTGTTGCTCCCGAATCAGCTAACAAAGACGCAGGTGCGTCTAAAACAATGTCCCGTATAAGACGTCGCATTTTCTAATTTCAAGAAAGCTGCTATTTGCCGTGGAAATGTACCAAACATGTTTTTTCCTACTACTCGCCTAGTACATTCTTTGTTGATGTATTGAACAAAAAATTTTGAATGAGGTGTCCTTGTTTTTCGCAATGCCACATATTTTCGAAATATAGCCACAAAACTGATGGCACTGTTTTCTGAATTTTTGATCACAAAATTTCGGTTAATTTTATTTTTGGTGTTTCTAATCGCAATTAGGAAGGAATCGCCCAAATCTCTCACATCGTCGATTTCTAAATCAACCAACTCTTTCCACGACAAGCTCCCGCAACGCCCAAAATAAGTGCAACCCTAAAAAAATTGATTTCTTAAAATTTCTGAATATAAACACATTTCCAAATTTACCTTAAGCATTAAATATTTATCATCCGAGGCCTCCCGTAAGAACTGATCTACCTGCTCAGACGTGAAAATTCTTGACTTCTTTGGCTTAAATCCTCATTTCTTCTCTTCAAAAAAGCTAATAATTTTGGAAATTTACTTATATCAATATCTTCTCTAATGTTAATAACCGATTTCAGCATTGAGTAATGTGCCCAGAGAGTCGAGGCACAAACTGCTTTTGATTTATCATTGAAGTAGACTAACAGCGCATTTTCAGTAGGTTGTCTCACATTTTTAAGCGGCACCACTTTTTAAAAGCATCGTACTGCTGCTCGTATAGTTTTCTAGATTTCGGTGGTAACAATTCTTCACCTACTTCGGCTGCTCTTTTATCAATATCAGATACACCTTCTTCACGCATGATACCAATAATTATCAATAACAATGTTTCTTTACAATGACACTAGTAATGACAATGTTTCTAAATTATAATTGTCACAACGCAATGTTACTATGGTAACTTATTTTAAAGACAGTTTATTAAATGAGTTGAAGAGAGAAAATCTGAATTTCTCATTGAATTCCAATAAATTTCTCACAATTCTTGACAGAAACAGAGAAAATATCGTTGCAGAAGGCAATTCCAACACTTATGCGTTCAAATTTCGCATTCGTATTGGAATAGGTGCCCATTCTGCAACTTGTTTTAGAATATACTATTAAAAACCTACCCTCGAGAAGCCTCTGGTGGGTTAATTTAATCTACATGGAGAAATTACTCTATGATCAAAAGTTTCATCGATGAAGATCAGGGTAGTTTGGTGTTTTTGGCCCTTTTCAGTTAGTGATCAGGTTTCTAATTCCAGATTCTAACTAATTATAGTCCGGTCAAAGTATACATACCAGGTTACAAAAATTCGCAAAGAGCTGAAAATTTCATTGAATTCCAATAAATTTCTCACAATTCTTGACTGAAATAGAGAAAATATCGTCTAATACTCGTTGCAGAAGGCAATTCCAACACTCATGCGTTCAAATTTCGCATTCGTGTTGGAATAGGTGCCCATTCTGCAACTTGTTTTAGAATATACTATTATTTTGAAGGGGGTATTACTATATAGGGTGGCCATTTGAAAACGAAACAGACGAAATAAATTTTTTCGATAGAAATGCTCGGACAGGTCGATTTCTGTTTCGAGGGGGACAACTTAAGTTGTAGGTTACGGACTCAAAGATTGAGTTTCAGCAAGATTGAGCTCCTTTCGCAATACGCTTTGTTTGTTCGACATCTTGATTAAAGATTTCTATGTCAGTGGATTGGAGGAAGGAAACCAGTCATGGTTGTTTTGAAGCTCAAAATATCAATTTTTCACAAAAAAACACTACAAGTGCCATGAAAACACCACTTCATTTTCAAATACTTAGTTAAGAATATTTCGAGAACTAATGCATAAAATGAAAAAACAATTACTGTGCTGAAATCAGTATAAAAATACCTTTCAAATGAGGTATCACTCACCCCATCTTCCCTATTCAAAATTTGGGGGTGACGGTTGTAGTAGCAAGGGTTAAAGCGCTTTGAGTCCGTAACCTACATCTTAAGTTGTCCCCCTCGAAACAGAAATCGACTTCTCCGAGCATTTCTATCGAAAAAATTTATTTCGTCTTTAATCTCGTCTGTTTCGTTTTCAAATGGCCACCCTGTATAGTAGAATTTAGTTTATCTCAATGGAGTATCTCTTTAATTTTAAGAGTATACATTTTTACGAGAGTTCTTAATGATTAAAGCACTGACGTGAGGTCAGGAGCTTCTGCGCGCTATTCTCCAGGCCACAGTGTGATACTAAAATAACGTCCACAATGAATGAAGAAGAATCAAGGAACCTTCTGGCAACTTAATTTTATCCACAAACGATTTTTATTGAGATCTTAAGGGGAAAGTTTACTATGAAAACGATTTCGACAATAAAAAGCGCGGAAACATTAGTCAATTACCTCCTGTATCTTCTCGTGGATTGATTCAAGAAAATAAAATTTGGTAATATGCAATATATCAGTAACCTTCATATATGCATAATTTTTTGTTGAGGTTTGACCAATCTTATGAGTAACTGAATATTCTTGGTATTTGAAAAATTTTATAGCCCAACGATCTTCAAAATATATTGTGTGAGTTGTTGAGAAAATCTAATTTCGGATGCTCATATAACTGCTGATTCATTAGACGGATTCAGCCCAATAATGAACTTGACCAAGATATTTTAACAACCTATTCTGAAAATTCTAGCTCATCTTCAAAGGTAGAAATTATTTGGCCGAACATACTCAAATTTGGCCACGGATTCTTCGTCAGGACGTCGAACTCAATCGTTTTAAATCATTTTTGGCTTGACACTGAAAATAATAGACTTACAGGCAAAATGATAGCTCGATGTTCTACTAGTTAAATAGACTGGCAAAAAGCGCTCAATAAATCTTATGAACTTAGTCAATGATAAACAATCATACAAATCACATATAAAACAAGAACAAACATGTTATTATTATTATCTTCAGTATAACTCCGAATGCTGAGCATTATTTTCAAATTAATAATTATTATAGTGCGGAAGCTGTTCAATTTACTTTACTCACTTTCCCCAAAAGCATGAGTATCGGAAACAAAAAAGAAAATTTGAAGCCAAGGAGCATTCAACCAAATATTCAAAATAATAAAGCGTTCTTTTATGAAAAATATATATTTATTATTGCACAATGTAAAAGTTCCAACAATTCTAGAATTGGTATCTAGATATTCACATCATGAGATTGGTCTATAAATTACTTCACTATCAAACGGACTCTGATGATACTCACTGAACACTGCAGAACTTTCACTCAACAAACTTTGTTGTGTTTTGAAATGTTTATCTAAGAACTTCTTAATAAGTGCTCCTATTGCATATGGGTTATTGAAATGCAAATAATGGGTTCCATCTTCATAATGAAAATCACAATCTTGACTATTTTTCTTTAAAATATCTAATACGGCATAAAAATTTTCTTTAGGACCGTAATACTGGTTGTGCCTAGCTTTACAAACAAAAATAGGTTGAGTTATCGATAAGGAATCTTTCATAATTTGCTTGTGTGGCCAATCGCACATAACTTTCATTTTTAATTTTGGATCTCTGGTAAAATAATACTTTCCTGGGAATTTCTTTGAAGGACTTAGGTTCCTTTCTAAAAACAATGGAATTCTTTCAGGTTTAATTTGATCGTTGTAACCAATTCTAACTTTTTCAATTGCTTCATCTAGAGTATAAGACATAGATTCATTCTCTAATAACATCAAATCATCGTACTTAATCAAAAGGTCAATATTTTTCCTTACTGTTTCTGCATTGACTGTTGTTTGAAATGGGTGTAAAGCATCGATACAAATCAGGAATTCGACTTTTTCTGGATAAATAGTTGTAAAAGCAAATGAAGTAAGAGCTCCTATGGAATGTCCCATTAAACCAACATTTTCCCATTTAAAATAATCACATATCCTTTTCACTACTATTGGGAAGGTGAAAAAATGATAAAATACACCTCCAGGTAATCTGGATGAATAACCATGTCCAGGGAAATCGATTGCAAGGAAGCTAAAATCGTCATTTTCACTCAGATAGTCGATAAGTGGTTCAAAAGTTCCACAGTTGTCCTGCAAATTGAAGAATCAAAAATCAATCATTTCATGAAGCAAAACAAACCTGAATTCCATGTAAACATAAGATTGGTTTTACTTTGGTAGATCCCCACCATTTTCCAGCTATTTTTCCCCAGGGAACCGGTATACTGATTTCTTTGAAAGACTTTCTAGAGATTGAGTGTAAACATCGTTTAGAGATGAATGAATTCCGTAATACTGATAACATGTTCAATAGGTTAAAGGTGATAATTTAACCTTTGACCATTTTGAAAATACATCATCTCTTTTTGTCATATATTTTTTATGTTCTTTAAGTAAGAAATATGAACAGTTATGCTACCTACTGCTAGGTATACGCATTTGAACCTACCAAGGTTAATTATTTTTACTGATACGGAATACAATACAGGAATATAATCTCAATGATTTGAATTGGTAATTGGGTAGATATGAGGACATAATAATAAGGTAATAAAACAGAAGTTTTTTCATTTATTCAGAGTTAATGACGCTATACGTAGGTATTTATTTTTGAAAAATTTTTCTATCATGCTTTTAGCAATCGCTTCAGAATTTTCACTTGTAAGTGCCTAGTTTATATTATTTTGGATTTAAATGGACCATAATCGCTTGGAATTGATTATTCTATAAATATTCGAATATCGGGTTTATAAACAGAGAATAAATTTTCTACTCTGGTTTGAACATGATAAGAACACAGTACAGGTATCACAGTATAGGGACCAAGCAGTAGTCGCACTTCGTCGATTTTGAACTGAAATCGCTTACACCAAAGGGAACTCGCGCATTCCTCCCTGCGCATAACCTCTAATCGACCGCGAATGTAAAATTGATTAGAAAAGGTTATTTGCGTTATTTGAAAACTTAAATATTTTGATTTAAGCTGGTAATAAGTTTTCACTGTGATATTTAGAGTGTTGTTTATTCTATATTCATATAAAAATTATGACTCCGCTCATAATGTAACTGTAAATGTAATCACATTTCCTCACTAACAGAACGCATTCAATAAAAGATATATTGTTTTACTGTGGTTTTAATATCACTTTGAAAGAAACAGTAATTAGTGATTAAATTTACTCAATAGTGTATTCAGAAACAGCAGAACCGGTGCCTCTGAAACTTTTTGAAATGTGTTAAAAATCATAGGTACATTAGGATTGTGAATGAAATGACTCATTAAAATTTTTCTAAACTAGGATTGAGTTTAAAAGTAGGTATTATATGGAAAAATAAGTAGTTGTTGGTTGAAAGCATCGAATGTGTTTAATATCAAATCATCAATACTTATAATTTCACTGAAACGTTTATCTTCGAAAAAAACTATTTTTATATTGAATTGTTTCGAACAAATTTTTTCAATGAATTCTGTGATGATTTGGTTTGAACTGATACTATTTTTTACTATATACAATTTATGAAAAGAGGAATTTGATTATGGAATTCTTAACTATCGGCAAACCCCTCAACACGAAATGTTGCAAAAACATTGATTTCTGTAATAGGCCTCATATAAATGTTCTTGCTTCAAATTTCTTTTGAACTTAAGAATCCTGTTTAATGCGATTAGTTAAATGTAGTAAATTTTCCAGATTAAATCAACATCAGAGCATATAATTTGTTACTTGTTAGAAGATTTCTCCCAGTTGTTTATATTTTTTGCCTTAATAAATTTTTCTCAAGATTCGTTCAGTCTAATCTAAACTTGTAATACAGTTATCAGGTAATATTGAATTATCTTCTCATAAATATAATAAAAAAACAGGTTTTCTGATATAAAATTATATTTTCATATTTCTATAATGAATATAATATAGTAATATACAACAGAATAAAATACTATACAGTATCATAAAAATATAGTTTAATTCTGCATGCATTTCAGTCAACAATTATGTATACATCAATACATTCAAAATAACAAGTATACAAAGACTTTGTAAGTGATATGATAGAAATATATAGAATGAATGTTTACGCTATGTGGTAAATTTGCATTAAGATCAATTCCATCAGAAAATTTGTACCTAATCTATAAATAAAACGAATACTGACAAACTGAAAATACATTAAAGCTAATGCACAATTAGCAGGTTCGAAAGATCTGTCACCATTGCATTGGTGAAATCCAATTATTTGGTCAAGAGATATATCATAAAAAAATGAGTTTTGATAGACATCTCATCAACACATAATATGCAATCCTCTGCTCTTTCTGTCATAGTTTTTACTTTCACCAAAATTGCTCAAAATACATATTCATTCAAACCAACGGAAAAGTTCCATTTGGTAGTTATTCTGCATAGAGTAGCCTTATGAGGTAAGAAAAAGTTTTTCTTGAACTTCTTAAACTTTAGATCCCAAAAAATAGATAGTAGGTGCAAATTGTTTATGTTTATGGAGTACCTGTAGCCATGGGGATTTGTTCTTTTTGGCTATCATGAAATCAGCCATGTTCGAGCTGAAATTATTCCTGCAGAATCGAATGAAACTTTCATCCTCAATTTCTACAGTTTCTTTCTCCTCTTCAAATTCTTCACCATATATTATAAGAAAGTTTCGGATTATTGAGACCATTGTTTTTGCAGTTGTATACGCTACAATTGTTAACCATTTTGGAATTAATTTGAAAATAACACATAATTGAAACAGAATACTTACTTGAATGAAAATAAATTATTGAATAAATGAGCTTTGCTGGTTTATGGTAGATTTTGACTCAAAGAAATTCCACTGAATTTATAAGTTAGGTTGCATCTTTTTCTTCAACTACTTCTTTGAATTTTAAATAGATCTTAGAAAAATTATATTCTTCCATATATTGAACGAATTAATTATACAAAGGAATTATTTGAGATGTCTAAAATAATAATAATGACATTATTCCAGACATCTTAGATGAAAACAATGAACATTTTAGGTTATGCGCAGGGAGGAATGCGCGAGTCAGACTTGGTGTAAAAAAATCCACGGAGTGCGACTACTGCTTGGTCCCTATACTGTGCAGGTATTATGGCTGAGACCATAGATAAGGCTGAGACAACATTGTCTCTGTAGTATGGTGTCTCTCACTCCTAGTTCTTAATCTATGGTATCTGTTCTGTGATAGGAGCAAATATTTCTATGGATAAGAGTAATGAAGATCTGAGCAGCCACGTTGCCAGATAGAACCATTAATTAGAGGTGGGCGATTACGAATGATCGGCATAATCGATTATTTCAGTACCACTAATTTTAATAATCGATTATGGAATTAGTAACTAATAGGTTTTCATAATCGAATGATATTAGTAGTTAGAACAACTTATGGCGTTTTATGATAATATAGCGTACGATTCGATGCTGTGAAGCGTATACGTTTTAATTTCAATGTGATTACGCTCAATAATAATGATATTATTATTATTATTATTGACATTCAATTTTTATTATCTGAATATTTGCCAATCTGCAAATTTCACAATAGTTCGATGGTATAATCGAGTATAATGGAGTACACTATTATGTGTAGCTGACTGGAGACGACTAGTATAATCGAGTGCTGCATTATCGTGAGACGATTATGCAGCACTCGATTATACGAGCGAAAGATCGTGTTGTCCCCACTCCCCACGGAGCTGTACAGATTAGTATTAGTAATTACTAAGCGTTATTTATAATCGAGATATCTCGAGACATTTCTATAATCTAATGATTTCGTTAGTGTATCTCATAATCGCCCACCTCTACCATTAATCAGGTATTTGAAGAATGAAAGACAGCAATATTCAGCTCGATCTAGTCAAGGAATAGTAAAAAAATTATTTTGGAGTTTTCCACAGAGGGAAGATATACCGAAGTATAAATAATACATATTTTTCCTCTTATTAATGCGTTTCATCCTTGGTGTGACACAGAAATTGTCAAAGCCAGTGTGGGTTTTTAAACGTGTGCGCCATAAATAATTGAACCTATGGCCATTTTCAGTATTCACATGTCTGTGGTTTTAATTGAAACTTTTATGTGTTTTATCAGTTTTTTCACTAATTGATGTTTGTTTCACATTTAACAAATTGAAATAATAATGTAATGTATTCTTTATTTAAAATATTTTTAACGAAAATAACAGTTGTTCTTTGAGTATTGTCATTACTTGTTATAACACTAGTGATCAAATTTTTTCCGGAAAGGAAGGCAAGGATTAATTTATCAGCAAGAAAGAATTTCTGGATTCCATTTGAGCTAGTGGGGTGTTCAGTAAGAAAATTCCTCACCATATTGTTTTCAAATAAAAGATTTTCAGTATAATTCTCTGTTGGGTACCCATAAGAAAAAAATCTTCACTAGTCACCTGATGGTGATCTGTCAAATATACATGTTTCGATCCATTGAAAATTACAGGTGTGGACTTTTCTCAAAAATATCATCTGCAGACAGACTCCTTCACTATCAGAGCAATATTGAATCAATTTTCAATATAATCTTCCAACTATGCATCACACCCCATATAATATTTTTGAATTTCTTTAATTTAAGCAGTTCCCTGCGAGGTGTATGTCCAACTATAATTTGTTCCAGCAGAGAATGTAAACCCCTAATATAAAATTTTTGAGAGTAATACTAGGTACCATGAAAGTTAACTACTCGATCAACTCGTAAATCCGACAAATTTGTTGATGTTATTTGATCAACATTTTATGATATCCACTATAAATGACTCAGATTACATTCTTAAGCAATTTTTTTTTCAGGCATCAGAATGGTTTAAAATATCTCAAAATTCAATGTCTTTTTGCTCTAGTAAATGAGAAGGATCACAATTTGCTTTGTGCATTCGTTTGATTTGAAAGATGCTTATCACAAAACATAGAATAGGCTTCAAAATTGCTAATCTCAGGTTTATAATATTTATCAAGGAAAGTGTTGATGAGTGAAGCACTTTCCTCTGGTACACTTAAATGTAAATGATGTGGTCCATTTATCACTTCGAAAGAAAAATCCTTATTAGAAATCCTCATAGTTTCAACGATTTCAGAACACTTCTCTCTGTATTTTTTTGCATACATCTGTTTTGCCACAATTAGCAAAATTGGATTATTTATAGAAGCAGCATCTTTAAGAATTTGATCTTGCGGCCAGTTGAACATAGTTCTCACTTTCAACATGGGGTCACTAGTAAAACTATACTTTCCAGGAGTTTCCTTAGATGGTGCAATATTTCTTCTGAGTAAGCACAAAATAGACTCTTCATCTAACGATTGTGTGTATGCTTGATCCATTTTTTCTAATAATTCCTCCCATGAGTAGGAAGGTGGTTTTCCCGTGAATTTATTATATTTCATGAATTCATCAATGCTTTTCCTCACAGACTCCTTTGATACTGTTGATTTCAATGGTTGCAAAGCATCAATGCATATTGAAAAATCAACTTTTTCAGGATATACTAATGTTGTAATGAATGATATCATAGCCCCAAGAGAATGGCCTAAAAATGACAATTTTGTAACATTTAAATAGTCATAAATGAGTTGGACTAGGATTATATGATTCTGAAAATTATATATCATTCCTCGAGGAAATGGAGATGAAAACCCATGTCCTGGTAAATCTAATGCTAGAAAACTAATATTTCTATTTTTACTCAGCAGAGGAAGCAGCTTATCGAATGAACCACAATTATCCTAAAAAAACATATTTTTAAATGTGTGCAGCTGAAATAATAATAATACCCACTCGAAGACCATGAAAGCAAAGTATGGGTTTGCAATTAGTAGAACCCCACCATTTCCCAGCAATTTTTCCCCATGGAACTGGAATTGAAATCTCTTTGGCTGCGTTCATGGATGAAGTATTTAAAAAACGTCGTGTGTGGAAAAATGGGTGATACTGCAGTATCGCTTTGTGACTTTCAATTCCTAATTTCATAATTTTTCAGTTATTTATTCTCTTTTAATAATTTTTTTGGGGTGACCTTTGGAATTGGCCGAGTACCTCATCACAGAACATCAAATATTTATTTAATCATGATCATAACCTAACATCTTGATCAGTGTAGTGATGTTAGTGTTAATAAGGCATGATGACAATAATAATAATTATTATTTGCTAAGAGAGACCGGTCAGTGTTTTGGTCTTTCTAGCGGTCATTTCATATCATCTTGTGCCATAAGCAATAAGAGTTAGGAGGACCAAAATAATGACCGATCTTTTGTTTGAAAAGTCGAAGAAAAAGCCAAAGCACTTCTAGAGTAAGCTAGTGGACTTGGAAGTATCGTAATCTCTCTGGAATAAATTATGAAAATGATAAAATAATTAGAGGTGGGCGATTATGAGATATACTAACGAAATCATTCGATGTCTCGAGATATCTCGATTATAAATAACGGTTAGTAGTTACTAATACTAATCTGTACAGTACAGCTGCGTGGGGAGTCGAGACATAAAGGTATTTCAAGCGACGAACCAAGAGTAACCAGGTTATGATTTTGGTCCATCTAGCGGTTATTGCTGGTTCTTCTTGGTTATTCCTTCGAAATCCAGAAAGAATAACCAGAAATTATCGCTTGAATGCTCGGGTTTGGTTATCCGTGCTGTCATTCTTTATGAAGCCGGACCTGATCCAAAATATCAGTTCCGCGTACCGGCAGCCATCCCTACATTCTTTTGATTCGCTTTTATTTATGCTCATAGGTTATCTGCATAACACGTTATCTGAGCATTTATCTGATTCAGATAAAAAGGGCACATTCCCGAAGCTTATATAAAAAAAAAGACATTTTTATTAAGCATTTTTTATTAGCCAATATATCCTTATAATGGAATTACTGAAACTACAATAAATTTAACAAGGAAAAAATACTAAATTAGACTCATATAATATCTATACATGTAAAAAAATGATCATAAAAAATTATTTTGTGAGTACCTAACTAGGAATGAAGAAAATGACAAGAAATGATTAAAATGAAAAATATCAATATTAACAGCTAGTAAAAGGAAGAAAATTAAGGCAAAGAGACAGAATGGGAATGTTTTAATTTTAAAGTCAATGACGAATTTTTTTCGAGAGTTAGAAATTAAATCTATTTTTGCATTATTTCAAGATTATACTTATTATCTCATGATGGTTTTAACAAACAATATTTTGAATTTGTATATTTCAGTTTATTCCAATTTAAAAAAAATAGAGTTATTTGGTCACTTCTACTGGTTCTTCTTTCAATTTAATGATCTACCTTATAATTGCTACCATATTGTGCATTCTCAGAACACCCAAACTATTGATATGATGATTTGCAGATACTCTCAGTATTGCACACATAACATAAATTTGAAACAACCTGAAAATTTATCTTTTCATAGTTTCATTAACAGAATTCTCAATGGATTTTTATTGATTTCTTGTGGCTATAATTTTTAGGTTCTTGTAATTTTCAAATCATTATCAATCTAGATTGCTTCACACAAATGACATTTTCTCTTTGAACCTTTTATTTTATTATAGAGTTATCCTGAAATTTGAAATAGAATTTAATATTATCTTTATAACAAATTCAATAAGAATACATGGTTTTTCTGTGTTACTTCAACATACTTTCAGTTGATGACTGGTTAAGTTTCTCTCTACATTCAATGTTTGCAGTGCTGATAAAATTTTTGATTACTGCAGCTAACAAAATACACAAGGAATTCTGTTTTTCTCTAATGAAAAGCAAATCTAATCTGTACATTCTACAATGCTTCTAATGGTTTCCAAATCATTTTTTTACCTAGGTGATTTATAGAAATGGAATTTTTCTCCATTGAATATACAGTTTCTGCTTCCAATTTTATTTTTGAGTTTTCCTAAAATTTAAATTGTGATCAAATACCTACAGCCTTCAAAGTTAAAATTCAAGAAAATCATTGGATTTATAAGTTTCATTTCAACACACCTTCAGTTGACAGACCAGTTGTATTACTGAACTGTAATTTACGATTTCCACATGATTTTCAGCAACATTATTCAGAAGCACATGATTATATTAGATCCTGAGTATTTCCTTCTTTCAAGAACTGTATTTCATAATTGCTCTGTTTTTTATTATGTTAAAGAAACTCTACATTGTGGTCCCATTTTTGATGAGTTCTTTCCATCCAAACAACACAACTTTTCACCCACGTTCTTTAAGTTTTCTTTTGAACCTGTGAATTTAGGAAGAGCGTATTATTTTTAATTTTATCTTAAATTGCCTTAGTTCCTACCTGGAGTTGAACTTCCATTTCATTAAATAGAATTCGTGTTGCTGTAGTTTGGATTATTAATTATCTCTGTGAAATATTCAATAGTCTTTCGGTTCTACCAAGATCAGTTTTTCAACTTCCAAATAATTCAAAGTCCTTGCTATTGTTTACTATTTTCATGTTTATACACATCTAACCCTACTTGCTCTAATAACCAAAATCGTAACCCTGCTCTCGAGCAGGGTTACGATTTTGGTTTGATTTGACATTTCTCGATCAAATTGAGGTTAATTCATGACGTCACGGATCTATAACCCAAACCGCTTGAATGCAAAAGGTATGTACCACAAAAGAACAAAGATAACCGGTTACTCTTGGTTCGTCGCTTGAAATACCTTATAGACGACAACACGATCTTTCGCTCGTATAATCTCGGCTTTGACGAGATACGAGAGACTCCATAATCGATTATGCAGCACTCGATTATACGAGAGACGATTATGCAGTCTCTCGTATTTCGTCTAAGCCGAGAGACGATTATGCAGCACTCGATTATACGAGCGAAAGATCTCTCGGCTTAGACGAGATACGAGAGACTACATAATCGTATCTCGTATAATCGAGTGCTGCATAATCGATTATGCATTCTCTCGTATCTCGTATAATCGTATTTCGTCTAAAGAGACGATTATGCAGCACTCGATTATACCAGTGGTCTCCCGTCAGCCACACATAATAGTGTACTCCATGTTTTGAAATTTGGATATTAGTTATTTATTAGAGAAGCATATTATAATAATTTTGAGATTATACCATCGAACTATTGTGAAATTTGTAGATTGGCAAATATTCAGGTAATAAAAATTGAATGTTAATAATAGTAATATCATTATTATTGAGCGTAATCACATTGAAATTAAAACGTATACGCTTCACAGCATCGAATTGTACGCTATATTATCATAAAACGCCATAAGTTGTTCTAACTACTAATATCATTCGATTATTAAATCATTCGATTATGAAAACTTGTTAGTTACTAATTCCATAATTGATTATTAAAATTAGTAGTACTGAAATAATCGATTATGCCGATCATTCGTAATCGCCCACCTCTAAAAATAATATTCCCTGACAATGATGTGTGAAGTTGCCGCCACAGAGCACGAAATGACGAAAGGCCGGGCCGGGCATATTGCTGTCTACAGAACTTTTAACTCAGGTCTTACCTGGGAATCCCCTAGGTCAATTAAATTTGATGAGTTGCTTATTTAACTATTTGTTTTTCAATCATGCTTCTAATTGAATGATGTGCTCTTTGTATTGCTGCTGTTAATAGCTTTTATTCATAATCGTGAATGCCATTTTTACTTACGACTCAGGTATTTTATTTTATTTAACCTAAAATATTCGTTTTGCCGAAAGGAAAAACCATTATTTCTTTGCAGTGGAACAGTTGATTATTTAAAACCATATAATAAATATGCTGCAGAGTAATTACTACGATGTTGATCAGCTTATTGATGGATTAAGAAGGACACATATTAGGAGAAGACCAAAGAAAAACAAAAAATACGACAATAACTACTTCCCAAAAGCTCAACAAGTGATTACTTATAAAAGTGAATCGCCAAAGAGGTTTTCGTGGGTCCTGCATCCGAACCAACTCGAATATAATTGGTTCATTGAGCTTATTCCACATACCAAACAATTCAATAAGGTAATTGAACCATTCAAGAAATCAAGGATACAGATACTTAATGTTTATAAGATCTCTAATAGATATTTAGAGAGACAATATGATTTGAAAAAAGAACAAAAAGAACTGACAGCCAACTGCCAAGAACTGAAAATGTACCATTTCACTACTCAGAAAAAGACAGAGAGCATTATTATGAATAATTTCAACTGGAGATTGAGTGGAGAATCAAGGGGTCATAAATATGGTTATGGTATATCATTTAGTCCTAATCCAATATGGTCCGAACAGTTTTGCAAGGATAAACATTGTAAGGCAGTCTTTATTGTTAAAGTATTGGTTTCCGCCACACATGTTGGAGTACCTGAGATGGAACTTCCACTGTATGGTTTTGATACCACAGTATCACGAGATAAGAAAGTTTATGTTAAATTTGAAGATTCTGAATTTTTTCCTGAGTATCTTGTATACTATGACTATGTGAAAAAATCATTTTAAATGAGTTTTTTTACAATTTTTCCATATTTTGCTCTTGACTTATTATAAACATTTTTTTCGGCAATGGCTCTATATATTTTATTGTACTGCTTTTTTGATTTGTTACATTTCAAACATATTATGAAAGTTTAGAATCTTTTCTTTGTTGTTTCTTAATGTTATTATTTTTATTTGAAATAATGCTTTTTGTCTTTAATTATAGGCTTGGTTTTCCCGCAAATATATTTATGTATTTGTAGTATATATTATTCACTGTTATTGGGTAAATATATTATTATATTTTGTTAATACAACTATACATATTTTATTATTATACAATTACTAAAATTGATTTCGAATTGAACTTTTTATTAGTAGGATATTTAGATTTATTTGATATTAGCTCTATGTATGGAGTACGATTCTAAAATTTTTTCACGAAAGACTGGCCTACAACTTATGTTGATTTTTATTCAATTGGTAAAGCTATATTCTGCAATCAAATAACTGACCAATTATTTTGGTTGCAAGTATAAAAATTTTGAGTTCTAAAGGAGTTATTTGTTAACTTGTGTAATGAAAGATTTCAGTGCAGGTGCATGGTGTGTGCACCATGCCAGACTTGCTTTTAGTGTTATGGACCCCTACATACCTGTATGGGAAATGTAAAAACAACAAATCAGGAATCAAACTTTGGATGTATGTATATATGACACAAGGAATTACATTAGATGGTAACACCAATTTTGCTTAAAAATTATAATATTGAAATTAGCTGAACAACATAACTGATTTTTGCCTGCTTGTTCTAGAGTAATGAACTAGAAGAACAGCGTGCTATCGTTTTGCTCAACTGTTTGTAATTTGCGAGCCGAAAATTGTTTCAATCAATTGGGTTCGACTTCCCGATGAAGAAGCCCTGGTCAGTATGTCTTACCATATAGCCTCTGTCTTTCGAAAAGTTCTGACAAATGCGTTTTATGAGAAAATTAAATGTTACTTTTTTCCCTCTTCGTCTATTAGAGATAATTGATTGTCCTGGTCCTGTAGAGGATTCAGAAAATTCGATTCTGAAGATTTTTAATACCGTTTCAGTACGTATGCTCTATTCATATTCTAAGTTTTTACAATTCTTCAGGCATCCTATAGGCATTTGTCTTTTATATTATTGATGCTATTGAACATTGTTTGTAATGGTTGTTCTTAAATACTTAAGTTCAAAAATTGGGGGATTTACAAATCGACAATCATTACTACGAAACTAGTAGGTCGAATTGGCTGAATAACGAACTTATCCTAGATATGCATCCATCGAGCCTACCATGAAAATTTCATCCCTTTAGCTCATTCCGTTCGGAAGTAATCGTGTAATTGGATGGAAGGATATAATTGATTTTTACTACGGATTCTTCATCAGTGAGCACAAACAAAACTATTGATACCACTTTCACCCAAATATTGAAAAAATACTGATATTTGCGCCTAACTCCAAGCACTCTGTTTAGTTGGAAAGAGCGCCAAAAACTGCGAAAACTTACGTAACTATAAATTCAGTCGTTGTTTAAATTTGTTCTATCAGAACTTAAATGAAACTACATTTTAATTGTACATATTTTATTATCATACAACTAATTAAATTGACTGGATGTTTTTCAAATATACTTATTTATACCAACTGCGAAGAAAATAGGATGAGAAATTTTTATAGAAACATTATTATAGAACAAAAGGAAATTTACTTGTAGATTATGCAATAGGTGAAATTTCTTTGAAATGAAGCTGTAATAATGGGTTAACAGGACAAACACTTTTCTATCAATAAAACCTTTCATGAATCATTTTATATCAAAATTGTTTATTTGTGTTTGGTCCCACAATTACAAACTGAAATGTTGAATTTCCTGACGTATATCATTGGGTTCACGATAATTGATATACTGATATCTCCAATTAGAAATTTTCTAACAAAAATTGGTCAAAGAAGGCACATGTATTTTAAGTTGTGAGAGATATGTTCAGTTTGGGAATGAAAAAGAAAAAAAATCAAAATTTAATTACAGGATGAAGATAATTGAACACCCAAAACGGTGTTCAATTATTTTTATATATAATAATATTGAAAGGTTTTAAAAATTTTTTGTGGGAAACAATTTTCAGAAAAAAAAACATTCTATAATTTTTACATAGATCATTGGTCAATCCTAAGAAGTAATTTGTTCCATCGATAAAAAATGTTTGAACATTTACCCAAGTGGGAAAAATGTCTTAATCACTGAGAAAAGTCTAGACACACCGAAAAGGTCAATTTTGAAATTCCTGCGAATATTTTTTCGCGATATCTTATATAGTAGGGGGAATAAAAATATTCTGATACAGGTTAATCCTAGATATTTGCGACAAAATTTATCAGGAGCATTTTGAAATGAATTTAGGAGACTTCTATTTTTTGTTCATATGAAATGGGCCCCTACTCAAGAAAGGGATAGTGATATTTTCGGAAATTTTCTCTACAGAAAAAACTTCTGCGTCTTTACACGTTTAGAAATATTATTCACATTCATATGATAACAATTTTTTTGTTGTTACTTTTGTGATTTCATTTCATTTAAAAGTAAGACGTTTTTACTGTTTTGGAGGTATAATCACCTACTCTTCCCCTCACCTTGTAGAACCACTAGTGAATTGAACCTTAAGCCCCGCCCACCTGCCATCTTTTTGCTATATTAGAGCCACTTCATGAGACTTTTACGAAAAACAACAATAACTGAATATGTTTGTTGATTTATTGTGATATTCGAAATCAATACGCCGCATTTGTGGTGACGTCACGTCGCCATTTTTAAATGTCCACGGTTCCAGACAACTCAGTTTATTTGGAATTTTGAGTATTTTCCACTTGACAGGCATTTCGACGACTGAGAATCAGTTTAGCACAATTTCAATCAAATATCAATTGAAATATTGTAAACTCATCACTAAAAATCATTTGTTTGAAACCAAAATATGCATGTAACCATGGTTACGTCTATAGTGTTATAAATTGAGCATATACATGAAGGATTATTCACGTTTTGGCATTTGTTTCTGTTGACATATTAGATTATAGCTCGAAGGTTGATTTTCAGATTAATTATTTGAAATCTGTAGATTAAATATTTTTTGTGATGGACAAACGAAGTAAAACTTAAAATATTATCGAAAGAAATTGTTTTGGATTTTCTACTATATAGGCGAATGCTGTATACAGAATTTTGTCGCATTTTGTGTTTCATCAAAAGGTACAAGTATACTTACAGCTGATTTATATTCTATGATATGAATTCTAACGCGTCGAAATTGTTATTTGTACCAGAAATTTCTCAGTGATGAAATATGTTTTAGCAGATATATGAATATCGAATCTACATTAGAATTAAGCTAAGTATTATAGTATTAATAGGTACAGGTAAGATTATTAATGAGGTCTACAGTAATCACTTAATATTTCACTTCACATATTGGCACTAGGAGTGTTCAGTTCTTATTGCTGAAAAGAAAGTTCTTGTTATGAAAGTTAATATATTTACATACTCTAAATTATATTGTAGAAAAGTATTCACAAACATTTATGAAACAACCATTCACTGTCAGATATTGTGCGACATTTCGATGTATCCTTTTATGAATTTTTAAATTTTTGGATATCTTCTGTGACACCTGTTGCCATTAACCAACAGAACCTATATTTACTGTGATTAAAACATAGCTGAAGTTTTTATATGATTAAATTTCAAATTGGTTTGAGATGGCGAAAGGTCCCAAGATAACTAAAAAATAATTTCACCTTGAAATTTGTAGTAATAATGAATAAAATCCTAAAGATTAATGGCGTCAGTAGGATTCATTTCTAGGGGAGGGGAGAATTTTAGGAATATCATAATATATCATATCGTTCATATGTCATAATTCAGTATATTGTCACATACTATATTACCAAAAAGATTTTTTTTCGCGAAAAAAAATGAATATAAATATTTCACATTTTAAGATTTTTGAAAGTCTGTATTGTATTTTCCTGGGAGGGGGTAATTACTTCCCCCCTTAGTGACGCCACTGCTTGAGCTTTTCTGAATCATACACATGTATAAATATATAATTCCAAAATTTTTAAATTATTACTGATAACTAGGAAATTCAAAACATTGGACACTTCACTTATTCTATTAAATATGGTTATATTTTTATTCCGGTATATCCATGTGTCTTGTAGTCCCTCAGTCTACGGATGGTGAATTTATTTCGCTTAGGCCATCCTATCCGATTTTTATAGCATATACTTAAAAGCTGTTGTTGATTTTATTACAAATTATACCTTATGTCATATCAAGTTATAATGAATTCCCTATATTAATTTTGAGTGGCGTAAATCATATAAAAATATAGTTCTAAACAATTCTCATAGTAGGGAGATGTAGGCAATAGGAGACAGTTGGCAATGGTGATCTCCTCAAAATAACAAAAACCGAACGATGCGAATGTACTCGTACGCTATACCCTAGTATTGCGAAATTTTCCCTCGCGACCGTCGGTTGGCTTAGTTCGCGGGACGCATTTCCGGTTGGCAGGTGTGTGAAGTTCTTGTGCCATTTTCATCTAATGTTTATACTTGATGAATACGAAGGTGAGTTATAAATGTAATGAATGTTGTGTGGTACTGTTTCAGAAAAAGTTTTATTGACCGTGTATCATGCTTTCGTTTAATCGAGGATATCCTATGCAATATTATGTTGGGGTCTCGACTCTAACATAAAACGACTTTGCAGTTTGCAAAGAAAATCTGTCGTCTGTCTGTCTCATTGCACATGTAGGTAATTTGAGTCGGGTGATCCTTAATACATACATAGTAGGCCCCATTGCTCGCGTTAACTAACTTTGGTAAAATAGTGTTATTGTTTATTTGTATAAGCCGAAAATTCGTGCTAGGGAAACAAATGAAGCTAAGTGGACTTAAGACCACCTGGAAAATGCTGTGAAGCTGATTGAAGAACAACATTTGTCAATAACGAAAGCTGCTAAGATGTTGAATATTCCATTTGCCAGTCTTAACAAGAGATACAAGATAAATATAATTAAGCACCTCGCCTCAGCCGTTATAATGCGTTTAGACAATTAGCGGATTAGCCATAGAGTAAATGGCCAACGTATTCTCTGGATGATTTCGAATTAAATGAAAAGAGCCGCCTTTGAATACGCTGAAGCCCTTACACTGAAAAATAATTTTAGTATATAATTTATTCTAGGCTAGCCGGGCGAGTCTGGTTTGATAGATTTGTTACCAGGAATACTATTTCAGTGCTGAAACCTGAAGCTACTAGTATCAACAGGGTTCCCGCCCCCAATGGAACTGAAGTTCTACAATTCTACAAGCTGCTAGTAGACTTATTGGAAAAATACAAATTTTTACCAACAAATATTTACAATTATGATGAAACCGGCATATCTAACGCACAATTATTTATGCAATATTTGTTGATCACCATTGCCCACATACTGATCACTATTGCCAATCAATGTCGACAATGGTGATGAAACTTTTTTTTATTTTGTTGATTTTACCAAAATTGGTAAACTCATGTGATAAGAGCTGATCTCTGTTGATAATTAAGAAAAAAGTGACGTTTATGATTAGAATCGAACAATAAATAGTTGATTGATAAACATGTTTTGTTTTTGCTTAACTGATTGCCATTAACTACATCTCCCCTAATATATATAACTGCAGTGATTATATATTTATATATATTAATTTTTAGGGTTGGTTTCCTTCTGTAACATAATAACACAATACAGACTATCAAAAATGGCTGTTCCGATCCAATTTGTGCATTTCTATTCTGAAGTTACCGAATAAGGTGATTGCAAATTGGTTTTCATTGTTGCAGAACATTTTTGGAAACGGCGAATGATCTTCAATTTATCGCAACGCGTCATATGTTTTCCATAATAAAAAATGGAAATCAAAAATAAATATATTATTTAATTTAATGAAGATTTCTATCGAGTCAAAATTACAAAATGGAAAAAGATAATTAGAAATTTATGTAAGACAACTTTGGTCATCTGGTCAGAAATTCGAGATTCAAGACACAAACAGAATCGAAGTGCAACAGTCAGATTTCTCGTTAATCCTAAATATAATACAACTTTGAGTGAACAAAAAATTATGTCATCATTTCGTCTCGTCCTTCAGAAAACACTGCGTTTCTTCGATGTCAGCCTCGTCGTCTTCAGGCGGAGATGGTCCAGATACTGATAGAGTAGGCAGACCGAAATGTTTTTCTTCCAGTGATATATTGTCCACACTTTTGGCCTTCCTGCAGAGCTTGGAGACAGAACCGTATCTACGCATGAACTCCTTGGAGTCGAAACCTGGACCGCTGTATGAAGTGAATATGGCGGAGTTCATTCTTGGCCTCTGAGTGCGGGAATGATGAATGCAATTCTTGAAAAACGAAGAGAAAATTGAAATAATTGGTTTCGATAACATTGGTGAGGGTCATAGAGTAACAACGATTCTTGTTGTTGTTCTATGACCATAACGAGAAGAAAACGAAACCGACAGAACATTATTACACCATTAATAAAATATTATTACATCATTTATGAGGTCTGGTTATTAAAAAACGCGACTGCTAGCGAAGAATTCGTTCTGGAAAGAAGGAGATGTCGAAACACAGGGTAGGAAGGTTGGAAGATAGATGATTGCAGTACAAATACCGATTTTTCTGGGTGTATAAGTGCGATAGGTTATTCGATATTCATCAGGTTTTCCTAGCCCATATTAAAATATCAAAAAATTATTATAGTTGCTCATACATCCACCTGTTCCGCGTGAAAAAATCGTATAATCAGACCATTATTTTAGGGGGATACATTCCTGTGAATACTGACAACTGGGGTGATAACATTAAAAAAAAAAAAAAAAAAATGAAATCAGAGGTGTCAGCAAATATCTTTGTCTGAAGAAAATGTACCAGAAACATAAACAACGACTTGTTGCTAACATTGGAGTACTCTGCCCTTTCATATTCCACGGTCGTTCGCTGGGCCAAGAAGTTCGAATTGAAAATACAGGGTTCAACTAAATGAGTGTAAAATATTCAAGGAGGTGATTCCTCAGCGAAAAAAAGATAGGATCTTTCACATAACGAAACTTCATTGGAGCATCTCTTGTTAAGATACAGCACCCTAAAGGGAGTACATAAAATTTGTATAACAATTTTTTTCACAAGCACCAAAAAAGTTACAATATTGAAATTAAATTAACGTTTCCAACTAGCAAAAAGACATTATCCAGTTATTTATTTGGTTTACCCCATGGTTGTAAGGGTGAGAAACGCAGGTACTAACTACAGAATAATAATAAATCCAGTTCGCATTTATGACGATGTAGCTATCTCTGTAGTTGTTCGTAAAATAATTTTTTGCTGCGTACTGGTTTATTTTGGGCAAAATACTCTTGAGACATTTTTTGTTTAGAATGAAACAGGCTATCAGAAATAAATTTTTAAATGGGAAACAAATAATAAGACAAAAAGTTACATTGGAAATAAACTTTAGGGGTTGCGTTTCCCACCCTTACAACCATGGGGTAAACCAAATAAATAACTGGATAACTGTCTTTTTGCTAGTAGGAAACGTTAGGTTAATTTCAATATTGTAACTTTTTTGGTGCTTGTGAAAAAAATTGTTATACAAATTTTATGTACTCCCTTTGAGGGGCTGTATCTTAAGAAGGGATGCTCCAATGAAGTTTCTTTATATGAAAGATCCTATCTTTTTTTCGATGAGGAATCACCTCTTTAAATATTTTACACTTATTTAGTTACAACCTGTATATACTCCTGTAGTTTTCGAATATCCAAGCGAAATTGATCTTGATCGATTGGGTTTGAATTCCTGATGAAGAAAACAGGGTAAAATTTGAGTATGTCCGTACGGCTGGCCGTATAATCTCCATCGAATGGTCAGGAGTTATAAGCATCTGAAATTCATAACTGGGAAAATATTTGAATTAGGTTGAAATAAGCAGGTTTGCAAACTTTCGGAGAAATCGACAAGTTAACAAATTTTTGAAAAATTCCCCAAAAATTTTTTTTTCAATACTCTATACCTGATAAGATATCTGTCGTATTCAAAGAAGAATTTGTGAAAGTATGGACATATTTAATATCTTACATATTCTCAAATTTTATGGCCCTACCTTTCCCTCACCAGAAGATATAATTATTTTTTATTTACTTAAGGGCAAGCAATCACAAAAAGTAATTTTAATAAATAACGTTGACATTCACGCTTTGGGTCGTCCAAAACTAAACAACAAATTTTCCATCTCCCAGTCCTCGAAATGGTTTATTACTGTGAATGTATATTGTCAAAATGGAAAAGCCAAATTCCTGTTCTGTAAAAGTTTGATGTAATCCTCGTAGAAGATTTCATTCCGAAGAATCGCTTTTGTGTAATTTGGAATTGAATATATCAAAGGAAAAATGTTTGCCCGCCTAAAATTCTGGTATGATTATGAAAGAAGATCTTTTTACCGATATCTAAATTTTCCTGATTATGTTGGCATACGCATTCAAGTTTAAAGTGGAACAGGATTGTAGCTGAAATGAAACGAAACGAAAATTGTTAGTTTTTTTTTAACTCAAGTCGGTGCTTTTCTATTTTTTTATTAGCAGTCTCGTTATTTATTAATCAGACCTTGTATTGCTCATTGATGAAAAGTTGTCAAAGTGTCAAGTTGACACATTGATTACTGTCTATTATAGTCGGTAAATTAAATTCGTAAGTGTTCTTAGTTCTGAAAAATACTTTTAACTACCAGATTTCGCTTCACTACCAAACTACAGCGGTTATTTTGTTAATAGCTAAATCGGAAAGAAATACTGTAATTTTTTTTACTTTTTCTAGTATTATAATGGCTCTCCTCTTGAATGTTCGTTTACACATAACACACTAAACTTATAAACTCTTCAATATAATATTGTCACTTGACACACTACATCATACCTACAATTAGTAGACATACTGAATAGCAAATTAAAATGTTGTTAGCATTCTCCTTTGTGCAACGCATTATATAAAATTTTCATTTGAAACATTCATCATAAAATGATGAAATTTGCATATATGTTTAGATGTGACATTAAGGTGCTAGTAATAAAAATATCTACATTACGTGTAAAGTGTTTGTGGTGTTCATAAAAGCATTCAAATATTTCAATGAGAGTTCTAATAATGAGACTACAATTATGGTGATAGTTTTTATACAACCAAAATTCAAGGGTTTAACCAATCATAACACCATTTCAAACTTTTATTTTTCTTTATTTTAGATTTTGCGAATAGCTACTAGGTTCTATGCTTAGACTTAAGTTCTATGGGAATATTCGCGCAATGAACGTAAAATGTACATGCTGTTTATGGAGAATTCATCAACGTGGACTACTCAAACTCATCAAAACTCAAGTTTTCATAATAAAACCTATTGAAGACAGTTCTTTCGTATTCCGTATTAAATACAGGGTTATGATAAAGTAATGCACAAAATTCATAAAACGTACATCGATCACTTTTGAAAAAAATGCAAAAACACGTCAACGGTGTTTTATATTCCGCATCTCTGGACATAAGTTACGAAAATAACAAGTCAAATTTGTCAAAGTTATGACGTCATCAACATATTTTTTTAATGGGAAGCTAAGATTTTTATTACATTATGTGATAAAGCTTGTTTTATTACACTAGAGAAGAATGGTTGCAGTAGAGCTAAAATAAGAAAAAAGAGAAAATGAATAAAAAACGAAATAAACGTAAGTTTCATAATAACTTTAAGTCCATTAAACCAAAACTATTTCTTATAGGAATTGTTCAAACTGTGTTATATGCAGTGGCGGCGTAGCATAGGTTGACTTTCTATCGAGCACCCTCAAAATAAAACGACAAATATTAAACGTGTTTACGTGACTTTATTTTGCTAAAATACTCAATGACATTATCAAAATTTACTTTCCTCTCCTTTTCAATGGATAATATGGATAGACTGGAAAGTCGTGTTTGGCTCATTGTAGATCTTAAGTAAGATTTTATTAACTTTAATTTTGAGAAACTTCTTTCACAAGTAGCCACCGAAACACAAATAGTAAAAAAAATGTTAGACATAGAGCTAGACTTGGAACAGACTCAGAATAGTCCCTTTTTACAATAAATTTCAGAAGATCCAAGGTAGTCCATTGGATCGCTTCTTGAAGAGAAATGCTGGCGGCTTCCAAGTGGCGCCTCAGTCGTAAAATCTCCAAAATAATGTCCTCTGCTGAAAATTCATCATAGATTTTTGTAAGATTTGGAACTTTATCACGAAGTTCTTCTTCTGTTGACGTAAGCAGAGTTTCAGACTGAACAACACCAAATGTTATGAGAATATCATCCATTGCTTTGTAGCGATGCTCTAGTTCTTCGTAAAATCTATCAAGACATTTTAACATAGCTCTATGCAACTCTTGTGGCAATGTTAGTCCAACATCTTGGGACATTTCTCCTAGCATTCGTTTTCGGAATCTCCTCCTTCCTCTTCTTTCAACGGAGATATCCAAGTCCTCACATTTCTCAGTTGCGTAGGAAATAGCTCTTTCCACTATATGTAAAAAGAGAGGTAGCATAAAAACTGAAGTCACATAAAGCTGGTAAGAGTGTGGATGCTGCTTCTCTTGTATCGACGTTTTCTCTGCTGCTTCTGAGATCACACATCTCTTCGAGTGTTGATACAAGTTTCCCAAAATTATTCTTCAATGACTTAACAGCATCGTGATGAGCACTCCATCTTGTCTCTACTAGTCTTTTGACCGATACGCCTACACCTTTCATTAGAATTTCCCATCTATGTGTGGATGACGACAAGAACGTGTAAACTCTTTCTACTGTTCCAAAAAATGTTACACTTGAACTAACACTCATGAAAGAGTGCACCCCACATAGATTTAGCGAATGATTAGCACAAGGCATGAACAAAGCTTTAGGATTGTAATAGATTGCACACCACCATGAACTCCTGCCATGGTTGCAGCGTTATCATATCCTTGAGCCCGACATAGATGAATGTCCAAGTTATCACTCTTTAACTGCGTAAGGATATTTTCCGAAGTGCGATTGCAGTCTTTCCAGCTATAGGGAATAAACCTAGAAATGATTCCTTCACTTCGCCAGCGGCTACTATCTGCGTGACAGAGTTGGTATTTCTTTGTCACCGTGTTGTCACCCCTTGATGCTTGGCACCCGGGGCGGACCGCCCCCACCGCCCCCTTTACGCCGCCACTGGTTATATGAGTCATTTCGTGTCTAATTCGTTCCATTAACGCCCGGTTTCACAATGTCTGGTTACCAAAAGTTAACCTAAGGGTTAAGCTAAAACCACCGAAAAGTGTTTCACAGTTGTCGGTTACACATTTACCAATAGTTAACCAGTTATATTTTTGACCACTGGATAATTCGATGGTTAAGAGCTGACCTGCTGATGACTATAATCCCTTAACCTCATTTTTTACTGTTTGTCAGTGTTAGTTTACTGTAGCATGACTCTCGAATATATTGGCAAACTTTAATAAAATAAGAGTTATGCTTTGATATCATGATGGACTTGTATGATGTCAACGCCTTCAGTGATGAGGGGAAGGTCTACGGCGGCCAAAAGTTACCAGACCAAAAACGAACTTTTTCAAAGAATATGATGAAATGGATTTCTTCGAGCGCTTTCGACTCACTCCCAGAACAGTACAAAACGTGATAGATGAAATAAGTGATCAGATTGAACATAATACAGGAAGGTAAATCTTGAAATCACAGTAAGTTTAGCTTAATTATTGGATACTGTTATTTTTTCAGAAATGATTGTCTGTCTCCAAGTAATCAGGTGTTGCTCACTTTAAATTTTTACGCCAATGGCTCATTTTTAAGGACATCTGCTGACATGTCAGGTGTAAGCAAAGCAACTGCTAGCAGAGTTGTCAGAAGAGTTAGCTATCCCCACGCTATATAAAAATACCCCAAGATGCAGAAATACCTTCGATTAGACAGGCATTCTACAACATAACAAAATTTCCAAGATGTATTGGTGCCATTGACGGTACCCACATAAAACTTCAGTCACCAGGGGGTAATAAGGGGGTAATAATATTTAGGAACAGAAAGCAATACTTCTCGATTAATGTGCAAACTGTCGCAGACCCAAATTTGAAAATTAGGATTATAGCAAGGTGGCCTGGATCATCTCACGACTCCCATATATTCAGAAATTCCTCATTGTACCAATTGTTCGAGGATGGTGTATATGGTGACTCAGTTTTATTAGGAGATAGTGCATACCCCTCTAAGAGTTACTTGATAACACCTCTTCATGAGGTGATAACTGCAGCTCAAGCTTTATTCAACGAGTCACAAATCCGAACACGTAATGTCGTTGAGAGACAAATTGGAGTATGGAAACGTAGATTTCCAGCTCTTTCAATGGGAATGAGGGTATCGTTGGACACAATTCAGACCATCGTAGTAGCAACAGCTGTCCTTTATAATATTGCTTGTGATGCAAAAGAAAATGTACCCGAAGTAAGCAATGACCAGGAAAGACTTATTGAATTGGAAAATAATATTGGAACGGCATTAAATGAAAATGTTGGAAACAATATCACAAGGAATAATTTTATAAATTATTTTGCCAATATATAATTTTTATTGATTGTATTCATGGTTATACCTGTGTTCTATGTGAATTTTTTAATATCGAATAAATTATTTGTTGAAAGTGTTTCATGATTTCTTAAAACAGAATATTAATTGAAAAATGTGATCAAATTGAGCACAAATAATTCATGCATCCTACTCCACATTCCGGTGAGAGATGTATAAATGCAATTTCTAAAATGAACGATTTGAATTGAAACATGATTGAGTAAGGCAATGATATCGATATGTTCAAAATAAATACTTTCATCAGGGAATCAGCAAAAAGAATTCAGTGAATGTCTCAATTTTATTATATACATATATTTATTTAACATCATTATTGCTACCATCTACAATATTGATGCCATATTCAGCCAATTGCGCATCTATAAGTAGATGCTTTTTCTTAAAAGTTCCATTTTTAAATTGTGCTCCTGAAGAAATTTTTCTTTTTGAAGTTTTACAAATTCTAATTTTTGTTCCATTAGGTAGTGGACGGATTACCTATTATTTTTGTGGTAGTTAACTTTTTTAATTTTCTAACATTTTGCCCCTCAATTTCTCTGATGGAGCTCTCCTCAGATTTTTAACTGTACCTATATGAACTCCAATTTTCGGAAGATGTTTCGCAATCATCCTCTTGTGGCGATGGATCCTCAGAATTTTCAGGTGAATTTTCCCTTTTCTTCCGAATAAATGACTGGTAAATAATATGGTTCTATGGTTTGAAAATGTCAACCATTGCCAACCTAAGTTAACCCATGGTAATTTGACCAACACCGTTACTAATTGTTGTGAAACGTTTTCACAGTTTACTATTAGTTAACTAGAAAGTATTTGGTCAAATTACCGACAGGTTAACTATACTATGTGAAACCGGGCGTAAGTCTTCTAAATTGACTGGCCGGTTAATGTAGACCCAACTTTTCAAATGTCCACACAGAAAGAAATCAATGGGGGTAAGATCAGGTTACCTAGGTGGCCACTCCATTGGTCCACGTCTTCCAATCCACCGTCCTTCAAACTGGTTATCCAGAAACCTTCGAACAGTAAGACTATGATGTGGTGGTGCGCCATCTTATTGGAACCAAATACTGGGATCCAAGTTTTCCCCATTATTTGGATCCGAAAATGCCGCAAGTAGGTCCGGAAGCACTGCCATACGAAGATGTTCCAAATATCGTTCAGCTGTTAAATTCCCGAGAAAGTAATAAGGACCAATAAATCTTCCTGACGATTCCTACCCAAACATTAATTTTTTGGGGGTGCTGGGTGTGTTTTGTCTGCATCCAGTGGGGATTTTCCCGAGCCCAGTAGCGACAATTGTGGCGATTTACAGAACCACTTAGACAAAACGTTGCCCTTGAACGGGGCCAAATTTGGAAAAATGTTATAGGAAAAAAATGTTTCTTTTGACGTCAAGAATCTATGGTTAAAATTAACGCAGTGGTCAAAGACTCACCCTGTATAGATGAATAAAAATAAAGCGCTTTAAGTGTTCTGAGGGGGATAATTTCTTCCACTACCTCCCCCCCCCACTCCGTAGGACCGCCATTGAATTGCATCTTAAGCCCCACCCATCTGCCATCTTCTCGCTAAATAAGCTCAATTTTTTCCTGTTTTCCTAAAGAGAGTAGAAAGTAGATATATGTGTATCTTTTTTAGTAAGAGATGTAGTACTAACTCGTCGAAATCTGAATAGCAGGTATAAATGAAAGTTTTGAATTGATAAACATAAATTTCATTATGCATTGCAATGAAAACAATAACCACACGTGTTCTAAAAGAATACCCCATTGATGCCTGAAAAAAATCATATGGTACCTACCTTTAAACTTATCTAATTATACATAATTTCAGTTCAAATGATTTCATCAAAAGCCTGTGTATGAAAACAAAACTTTTTCCCTCTGCGCAAATGTATACAAAAATTCCTGAGATAATCAATCGCTGAAAATTTCATTATTTCATGTATTCTACTCATTGTAATTAATGAATTATGTGAAGCTCTAAAAGCGGCACTTATGATCTAATTAACCTAATTTTTTGAGAGGATCAATACTCACCAAAATACAAATCTTCATTCGGAAATGTAATGATTTTTTCGGTATTGTTCCCCTCTGTGTTTGAGGTGCTGCAGTAGATGCCTAAATAGCCATTTTACCATGAGAAAAATACAATGAAATATACAGGATGGATGATATGAATCATTCCTTGCATTCCATGAAAGTGCGTGATATTGAACTGAGAACTAATTCTTCATCCTGTATATTTTCATCAGCAATAAGGATGAGATAGTTTCAAAACACTACAATTTTCCGTGTCAAATTCATTTGCTAAAGCTTCAGAGGCGAACATGCAAGCTGCAGAATTGTTGTATGGCTCAGAAAAATTGAATGTTTTTTTATTCTTTAATTTTGATTTGTTTAATGAACGTAAATCTCGACGCGCTGATGATTATTGGTGAACCTCAAGGATCACTGCTGGGGTTGTTACTGTTCACCGTTTATGCAGTCCTTCGATGGCTCTACCTCGTGGGTGGTGGGGAAAAGAGTCAATAATTAATTATTAATAATATTGCAAAATTTGTAATTAAAAAAGTTATAATAATAAAGTAAAAAAAAAAGAAAAAAAAACAATAACTGATGACATGTTATAGGTACACACGTATAATATAGGTATAGTTAAGAGTACTGAAAAATAGTACTCACTTCGGAGCGCTGTAAAACCTTAGCTATTGACTTAATGAAAAAATGATGCGAATAAAAGTTGTTTCTCAAAAAACGATGTACAAAAATGGTCAGACATCATATTTTCGTAAAATGATAAAAAAAGTTACATCGAAAATATAAATTTTTTCTCAAATTTCCGGAGATTTTCGCTTATAACTTTTTTATTTATAGTTCTACGACAAAAAGTTACTGGAGCAAAGTTGTAGAGAATTTAATTTGCAACAAAAAATGATAATAAATTTTTTTTATAAAATAAATAGTTTAAGAGATATATCGTAAATACCATTTCAACCTCTATTTTCAAGATGGCGGCCGTGGGACAAGGGTGGCGACCCCACAAACTTGGTTTTAGCTTTACACTGACCCCCCCTACACATCAAAAAAATAAAATTGCGTCCTCTAAAAAACGCAACCTAAAATGTAACATTTCAATGGACTAGAATTCTACAGCTTGGCGACAGCTGATAGACAATACCCGGAGGTAGCTAGACGGCTATAAAAATTCATTTTTTTCCAAAACGGCGATTAAGTTTTACAATCTATTGGATAAACAATGAAATCATCTTATTCAAGACGACATAAAAGCTCCGCAATTCGTTGGGTTCAATAAATTAATAACTAATTAAGAAAAACATTCAAGTGTTCGACAAATACGAAACATGATTTGCAGCTTGCACAGCGTCTATCGTTTAAATTAAGACTTACTGGGGAAGAAGAAGCATCAGAAATAAGGCTCCTCTTAGGTGCTAGGTGCCTTCGACTCGGTGCAACAGGGCAAACTGACACCCGCATTCGCGGGTCTCACGCGTTCTGCGTGAATACCGGAAACAGCGGCTCCACGTGCAGCACCCCTAACAACACATTAGCAAAATTTCATCACCATATGGAATGCTGTTTTCGTTTTCAGAACCTCTCAAATCATTTCGAACGGGATATTCTTCCTGATGGAGTATTATTTTGAAGATTATTTGAGCTGTTTCATTCGTTTGATTTCTCCAAACGTTTTATTGAAAATTTGAGAGCAGACGAATTATTGCCGTAATGTTGAAAATTAAAGGAGTGTAGACAGCACAAATAATCCTCAGATCATCACTCTTGATGGAAAAGATCAATTGTCGATAGTTGAGTAGGTAACCGAGAAAATAAAGCATATATACAAAGTTTATAATAATCGAAAATGTTTTTCAGATTGCAGTTTGAAAATTGAAAAATCAGATTTAAGAAATATATTTTTATAATCAATATATAATGTACGTCAGTTATGTTCATAATATTTAAAAGGGTGAGTAAGAAGTTGGACTATTCTAAGGATATTCGATCATTCGATTAATTTCGAAAAAGCGATTTGTTGCATACATAGCATGAATATAATTTTCAACTTATAAAAATTTGTAGCATTATTATTATAGAATGAAAACAATAAGGGATGAAGGTTATAGCCCAAATAATAATTCTATACCATCAAAAATTTCTCATCAACAACTTATAAAAATTTTTTGGGAACGTGAAACTTATAAAGATGATTATTTAAGCAGTTTCAGTTGCACAGCTAAAATTTTTTCTAGTGTGGCGCTAAGGTAAACAATAATAAGTGATGCCAAAAAAGAACGAATGTTTTCCTATGTATTTTACTTATAGTTTTCAGTGGAGAGTGCCATAATTCCATTCCACCTATAATCATATAATTTGAAAATACCAAAATTAGATTTGCTGAAGATATTTTTTACCCTATATCTTCAAATCGCTTATTTAAAAATCATATCAAAAAAGGAATATCCTTTCAAAGTAGTCCTAGGAATAGCTTCTTGAATTCTAGCCAGGTGGTAACCTTACATCCTATATAATATTAACTCGGCTATCGTCCATTGTCATCAGATTAGGAAAGAAAAACTATTGGGAATTTTGGACACTATTAAATTATCTATTGTTAAACTTGTGACAATGCCAACGTTTCGAAACAGACTTCGTTTCTTTTTCAAGGCTGTAAATGAATAAATAATACATTACAAGACATACAATATGATACAACACGAAAATAAATTACCTAGTTACGATGAAACAATATTGTACGCTTTTTAAAACATTCAGACATTTTCTAAGAAGACAAAAATTTTTCCTAGAGGGCAGGTACACAACGTAAACATCTGCCTCATTAATTTCTATATGCATGACAATGACAATTAACATAAGGTAACAAAACATTTACATAGAATGGACTTAACACTATTTACGAGGCCAGCTATCACTTAATACTTTCTTATTATATTATTATAGATCGTGCTTAGGTGTTGAACATCTTCTCTATGATTTACAGTGTGATTTCGTTTTATATGAATCATCTCGCTTATGTTACGTCTTGAAGTAGAAAAGAATAATAGTTTACCTTTCTTGGATTTATTGATAATTAGAGAAAACTCCAATATTATTACTGACTGGTATACTAAACCAATAAGTACAAACAGATGCATAAATTTTCACAGTAACCATAGCATGCAACAAAAAACTAATATAATAGAGAATTTACTAAAAAGAGCTTTGAAACTAAGCAACGAAAAGTTTCATGGGAAGAACTTAAATAAAGTTGAAAACATTTTAAAACAGAATAACTATCCCACATACTTAGTCAAGAGAATAATAAATAAACACACATCCAACGTAAGTCGCGCAGTTAATGTTTCTTCTAACACGACCGTTTCTTCTTACTTGAAGTTTCCATATATACCGGGTCTTTCTCACAGAATTAATAAAATATTCAAGGAGTTGAAGGTCAAGTGTGCTTTTTATAATTTATCCAACACAAAGAGATTCTTCACAAATTTAAAATTCAGAACACCTTATAATTTAGAATCGGGAGTAGTTTACAAGATACCCTGTGCTAATTGTGAGAAGTGTTATATTGGCCAGACAAGACAATATTTACGTGATAGAATTAAGCAACATAAAAATAAAACTGCTCTAACTTTTCATCAAATGACTATGGGCCATAAATTTAACTTTGAAAATGTACAAATTCTTGATAGAGAACAGGTTGGTTATAGACGTAACATAAGCGAGATGATTCATATAAAACGAAATCACACTGTAAATCATAGAGATGTTCAACACCTAAGCACGATCTATAATAATATAATAAGAAAGTAATAAGTGATAGCTGGCCTCGTAAATAGCGTTAAGTCCATTCTATGTAAATGTTTTGTTACCTTATGTTAATTGTCTTTGTCATGCATATAGAAATTAATGAGGCAGATGTTTACGTTGTGTACCTGCCCTCTAGGAAAAATTTTTGTCTTCTTAGAAAATGTCTGAATGTTTTAAAAAGCGTACAATATTGTTTCATCGTAACTAGGTAATTTATTTTCGTGTTGTATCATATTGTATGTCTTGTAATGTATTATTTATTCATTTACAGCCTTGAAAAAGAAACGAAGTCTGTTTCGAAACGTTGGCATTGTCACAAGTTTAACAATAGATAATTTAATAGTGTCCAAAATTCCCAATAGTTTTTCTTTCCTAATCCTATATAATTTTATTTCCAAACAAACTTGATATACCTATATCATCAAAACTAATGCAATTAATTCTTAGATTTATAATTTTGTTCTTTTCAAATTTGTGTTTCACAAACCAAAGTTATTTTTCATCGATTAACAAAATTGAGTAAATTATTTAATATTCAATAATATTCATTTTCTAGATTTATTAATATCTTTATCATTGTCAATTATTTAGTAGGTGTTCTCCAATAATTTGATTTTTGTAGCCGATTGAATTTCAGATTTTCCCTCTATTGAAATAACTCAAAATTTTAAAACAGAATGAATCTCCAAGTAGTTTTTATTTGTAAAATCGAAGTGTGAAATACATCGTGTGTTTGAAAGGACTTTAAGCTGTTTGTGCACACGGAGGCTGCACAAAAACAAAACAATGAACTTGTGCTATCTTACTTTGGAAATATCAATAATCTGATTCAATGTCTGAAATATAGCCCATTTCCACGGCTCTTGATGCTCCACAAGTACATTCCAGACGATTCTGCCTTACTATTGTTTTTTTCTTTGGGGTTGTCTTGTTTGTCAGGCTCTATTCAGAACAATTTTTCAATTGAATCCTCATAAATGTTTAAAAATTTTTCTTCCTGTATGTATTCAGTACATGCTAATCGATCATGACTGAAGGTACTTCTCTACAGCTTGGACAATATGCAATGAGGTGCAACTTACTCTAATCATTAAGAAAATATTATTCGACTTTCTAACTGAAATCTATTTGAACATCAAGGCATCGTTACCCTATTTATTTCAAGTTAGCGTTTGAAAAAGTGTAAAATTGAGGATATAATACTCGATCCTAGTATTTAGACCGCACCAGTTGGCCGAAAGGGAAAAATACAAATATTTTTGAAATTGAAGAGAGTGTACACGCCACATTATTTTAATGTATTCAAAATCGGTTGATATCAAATAATTGTGAATATTTAAGTGGAGAATCCGTTTTTACAATGAATTCGATCTGCAAATTTCAAATGCAATTCTTATGACCTAAATTACCGGTTGTTGAATACTACTATGTGAATTATTCTTACTTGGTATATATTATGACTTACTCAATATGATCATTATTTATCAGTTATGTTTTTTTTTCATTCTGTATCTTTTTTATATTATTTATTATACTGAAACTAACCATAGTATTAATAATGTAACAATTAGCATGTACTGAATGAAACACAGGCCACTTCTTGAATTGCTTCTTTTTTTATATCTTGAGAAATACGAAGACTATTAGATGGATAAGTTGGCCATCTAAAAACCATCCTCCTTTCTTACTAAAGATATATATCATTTTATTATAAATTGGTATTGGTGGAGCATTAAAATTTGTTCATTTTCAAAATCTTCGTCACAACATCCAGTACACTAGCACAGATTTCAATAACTTATTACGTGGACTTTAGTAAGAAGTATCGAACGATAATTTCTCCATTAAAGTCGAGTTTTGTGAATTATTTGCTGTTGAAATTTAATGAAATAATCGGACTGAAATTCCTAATGACATTTTTATAAATGAATTCTAATCAAAGGTACCAGCTGTCTCCTAGCATTTTTGAGAAAAAATCTCTGTTAATCCTGACTTTTTATACTGATTTACCTCGATATCTGAAGAAGATATATCTAAGTATCAAAACTCTGATTACAAGAATATCAATAGAAGTTGGAAACCGCCCAAAAAATCATTCCTGCAATAATCTGGCAAACACTGTATGAAAAGAAATCATTCTATATTACTTAGTGTATAAATACATAACATTTATGATGTAACCAAGTAAGGTCGGTTATTTATGTGTAACCAAATGTCCACCAGAGTAACTGATTTTTATCTATTCTATAGTCTTCGTGTTTCTTATGGTGGAATACCTATATGATTGAAGAAACAATTTCAGTGGATTCTTCCATTTTGATTCCTCTCAACGTTTTCAATGAAAATGTTCAAATTAATTCAAAGTAAAAATAGGAACATCATCCGTATAATTTTTTTTTTCGAATGTACCTACTACCGAAATAACATCTTACCTGTTGACAAGTTTGTTCTCCATGCTGATTACACGAATTTCCACTCGCTACAGCTGCAGCACATGCCGCTGTTCCAGGGACTTTCAACTGTTCGTGTTTATAGTCAGGTTGATAGGGAAGTAGCATTCTTATTTTACCCCAACGGTTGAAAAATAAGGCGATTGCACCAACCCAAACAAGCAGCACTAAGAGGACTATACCTATTTCTACTCCACGCACCTGGAAATCAAATGGGAAATCATTCACTTTACCGCAATCACAACGATTTCATCAAGCGAAAGTGGCAGAATGGGCTCCTATTTCTAACAATAATGCGAAATTCGAAAACGAGCGATGGAGGAGTCTGGAAATTACTTTCTGCAACGATTATTATACGATATTTTCTGTATTTCAGCCAAGATTCGTAAAATTGTATTGAATTTCAATGAACATTTCAAGTAAGATAATTTTAACATATAGTGCGTGTCAAAATTATGGAACAAATTCATTTTTTTCAGAAGGAAAATATTTGGCAACAAAATCCTGAAACAGGTCAATTTTTGTTTCATTTTTACCAAATTTTTATGCATTTTTGAAGGATTTTTGTTGCATATCAAACCCTCAAAGATTTTTGAATAGGTAAAGTGGGTCATGTAGTACTTTTTTGCAAGAACTTTGTATCTTCTTTACAGATTATCTTATTATCTTTACAGATAATTTTTGTTTATTTAGTTAGTTCAAAGAGGATTTCGGTATGTGCAGAAGGAAATAAACGAAGATGGTATTTGCCGACACGTGCTTCTGCTGATTTGCTTCGTCAGGCAAGGTAACCTTAGGAATAAAGACATGGTTAGAAGACGTTCATTTCCTTCATCCACTTGTTGATTCACCCGATATGCATTGTCTACTTGAAAATATAATTTAAGATAAAATTTAGTTTAAAGTCTCATATAATGTTTTCCTTTTTTAAAATTATTAATATTATGCAGGGGATGGTCCAATTAGTGACATCAACAATTTTTTCCATATTTCTCAAACCGAAAACACCTAATGTATGTTATGCAATTTTTTCTAGTTTTCGAGTTGTATTTTTTGGGTATTTGTAATGACTTCTGCCAGCGAGGTATTGAAATCTCATATTTTTTTCGTAGTTGGTATTTTGCATTCTTTTGTGACATGATTGTCTTGAATGTTTTTTCAATAAATCAAAATAATTCAGCTTCTTGAAGTTACTTAAACTTTCACAATAAATGCTTTTTTAGTTGGTTCTAGGTACTCAAATAATCAAAAACAAAAAATGAGTTTCCACAGCTTCGGGCTAAGTATAAAACCTCCACATGCTTTTAAACTAAAAACATCTTAAAAAAATTGTACCCAGCCAGTGTGTTTGTGTTGTAATCCGCTTTCGAAGGCGGATAGGCTTAAAATCATAGAAACACGATAGAAGCTTGTTTCAATGAATTTATCTACTTTTTCATCATCGTTATGGTATGTTAAACTAAAGTAATTTTAATTCAAATTAAATTTAAATCCTTGTAGAACAACTGAAGCATATTTATTTTATAATTATTTCGGTTTCACAACTAAGATTTAAAATCTGAACTAGAATAAAATTTAAAATGACTAGTTGGAAAATTACCTGATTTTGATAAAAAATAAATGGCACAAATGACTGAAAATTGACTAATTATTACAATTACTTTTATCTAAAAGTTTTCATTATTTAAATCAAATCTAGATACGTAAAATATAAAAAAATATGGCTTTATAATTGAATAAATAACTTTTTTCAAATTTAAAAAAAAAATGAATATAGTCCTACATTTTTGGTGAACTAATCTTTCTAATCAAAAATTGCAATATGGGAAATTGTCTTCATTAGGATTGAAAAAAGAATAAAGTGATTTCTCAAATTTTAAAACAAAAAAATTAAAATTAACGGGCGATTGAAAAAGTTTTTAGATTGAATGCTTACTGTTGAGCTATTTGGCGTATATTCTGGCAAGTTCGCAGGATCTAGAACCTCCCTCGACGTTGGAAGCCCCGTCGAGGAGCTAGCCAGGGGGTCCTGCTGGGGGGAAGTCCGTGGGGGCTCTGGAACAAGAGGAAAATCTGTAAAACTTCCTTGAATGCACTGAACCGTGAAAAGAATTATATTTCTGTTTTGCCTGTCCACCAACTTCATAGGATTATTCTCATCAAGAAACAACATTCAGGTTCGCACTTGATGTACAAGAACTCCTTTGAGTTTTCGCATTCAAGATGTAGCAACCTGAATATCTATTAGATAAGGTCTCCATCATGAAACTGCTACAATTTATCCTTTTGTCGATGTAGAATTGAAGAATTGCACAAGAGATTCATTTATGTCATTTAACTGGGTGGTAGGGTCATTTTCATGAAGTTGATGATTTGCTGTTCAAAGGCAAACTAGGAAGACGCATACTTCGATTTAGGAAAACAAGGCTAAAACCTGAAGTTAGTTCTGTTCTTTGAATCAATTTAAAATATAAATGAGTGAAATACTTTTCAACCAAATTAATCCAATCAGGTCGATTCCGATCGCATCTCGTTAAAAGTTTTTCTGAAAATATTTCATTACTCATAAGATATTCGTCGGATTTGAACAGAAATTCGCGTACAAAGATGGCCCAATTTGTGACGACAACAATTTTTTTTAGATTCCTTGTATCTGCATCTGATGCATGTTCCGCGAGGTTTCAAAATTAATTTTTTCTTGTAGCGGGTATTTGCAATTGTTTTTTGGTGACATGATTGTCCTGAATGCGTTTCAATATAAAAGAATTCGTTTTCATGACATTACTTATAGTTACACAAGAGGCATGAAAGATGGAACTTTATGGTTTTAGAAGAATTTACTCAAACATTATACTTCAATTCAAGAATACTACAAGGATTTTCCATAGCTCCTGGATAAGTTAAGGAACTTTGTTTGACCCTAAACTATCAAAATCATAAGAAAAACATTGTATGTACTTAATCAGCCTGCTCTAGTTGTAATTGGCCTTGGTAGGTGGCAGTGACGGCTCGTGACCTCTAGGAGTGGTTCGGCCAGACCAAGCATATTTATATAATATATGTATATATATAATTTAGAAGCAATTTTCTTGGGATTAGAGCACTGTATTGAAATTATGATTTCACCTTTTTTTTATTAATACTTTACTACATATGTTTCGGCGTACATTGAGGTTTTTTCAAGTTTACATGTTACAAATACAGTGACAATCATATCTAAAATGTATAACTGTCCAACAATTCATCTTAAAACTTAGTAAAATTAAAATCATATTAATCATGTTGTGAACGCTGTCAATTAGAATTATTCTAATAATGGAAAACCTGTTATCTACTAAAAAACTAATCAAATCACCGCAATTTGATACTACCTCTCTTACACTTGCCATCTGGATCACTCACATTCAACTTGTAAACGAAAACGAACGAAAACTCATACAACCCTAAGCCCTACACACTAACATCTTACTCCAAACTACTGACCTAGTGAACTGAACATTGATAATCAAAGTGTAAACACACGCAATGCAATTCTCATATACCCCCTCCCCAAGGGTATCTCGGCCGACCTAGTCTTTGAAAAATGAAGTCGAATTTATTCCATACAGTACGAATACACTTTTTTCTGAAATTGAAATAACATTCAAGTACTTATGATAATAGTCATTTGAGATTTGTAAAAATTTCAATTATTAACAGGATACGTGACAAAATTTTAAATACATAATGATTTCTCTTTCTATCTCAAATTTAGGATAAACATATGAAGATGTCGGATATTAAATTACAATTTTTAATTTGATATTTGCAATAAACATCGATAATAATAAACAATTTCATCCGCCTGCCGTTTCACATAGGGACGGCAAAGGGTTCTCGGCCGACCTCGCAAGTGTCACAGTCGAGGTATTGTAGAGTTCCATAATAGGAACTTCGAGCGACGTATGTGTTAGATGAAATCATAAACTGAAAGCTGTGGCTCGGCTGGCTGAGCTGCGTTATTACGTATAAGGACAGATGCGGGAACTTGGAATAAAAATTATTTCGATGTGTTGAGTGGAAATATGAGATATATAGAGGGCAGAGGAAAAGATACTAAGGGAATTTCTCGAGATTTAAATATTGCTATTAATTTTTCAAATAAGTTCCGATTAAAAAAATATTTATTTTCACCTTCTTTTTTTCGGATGCGTTTGGGTCAGCCAGGCCGACCCTGCCTACCCTGACGAGCCGTCACTGGTAGGTGGATATGCTAAAACTCATTTAAACCGTATTAAAGCTTGTTTCAACGATTGAAACACAATAAAAACGTGTTTTAACGATAACTTTTTATCATTTTTATAGTATATTGAAATCAAATATGTCGTTTTAAATTAAATTTAATTGAAATTCCTGTGAATAACTGCATTATGTGTAATTTTGTAATAATTTCGGGTTCAAAACTAAGATTTAAGATGAGAGTAAGAATAAAAATCAAAAGAACTAGTTGGGATATTATCTGTTTTTGATAACAAATTACCGAACAATGATATAGTTATCACAATTTTTTTTAAACGAAGCGTAAATGAAAGATTTGAGTGATCTATTGATTATAACTCGAAAACAAAAATAGCTATCAAATTATTAAATTAAATTTTCTAGTAGCCATCTACCTCTCAGTATACACAAAGTTTTCAATCCTTCTACTATGTGATTCTTATATTATAAATCACAGAAGAAATTAAATTCATATGTTGAAAAAATAATACTTAGACATACATTTTTTGGAATAACATGGATACTTACCCAGCGTTCGGAAGACGATGGGCCTACTTCTATGTTTTTTGCCGCCCCAGACGGCAGCTACTGTCAGTTGGTATTGAGTATCCGCCTTTAGCCCACTCAAAGTCACAGCATCTGAATTCCCTGCGACGACGGCCACCACTCTGTAACTAACAGACTGGTTCATTCGAGCTACACGAGTAACACCCTACATGACATTAAAATATATACTTAGATTTGATTCAATATACAACAACAATAAGGAAATAGTTTTCTAAAAAGGGATATTATGTATGTATAATAATGGAATCGTTAGTTCGTTTTGTGATTCGTCTGTGTCATCGAAGTGTAACAAAACCGAATATGAACATTTTAATGACTGCTGCGACAACAGAGGAGTTCCGCTTCATGCGCCGACAAAGGGATTAAGAACAACAACAAGAGACCGCTCGCCATAAAGCTGTCACATAAAAAAACAATTAATGGTGGCATATTTATGTGACATAAAAGAGACCGCTACGATCGTTCTGGAATGTGAAGCATCTTTCTGGTAACTTCTAGAAAAACAGCGCCGGATATAAATGACTGAAGCCGATTCATGGATTCATTCATGGATAGAACTTGCCGACGAGTAAACAGGTGTTCCTAGTGAAATTCTGTTGATAAATTGTGTATATAAATTATTGATAATTGTTAGTTAAGTGTGAATATAAATTAGTTTAAAGGGGACTTGTATTGTTTTTCTATTTCGCTGAGGAAAAACGTAACAGAAGCAATAGCTACCTACGAAGAGTTTGCATTGTCGATATACCGGGTGTCCGGGAAAATGTGGGAGAGCTCTCGGATTCAGATGGAACATTAAAAAATAAGATGACAAGTTCCCATAAATTTATTTCCTATTGCCATCCCTACAGAGGTACGGCCTCCAGAGGGACGCCACTGGTAATCAATTTTTCTTGAATAACTCTTAAACTACTTCGTTTAATTTAATGAAAAATTTAATAAGATTAACAGTAGTAAGGACAGTTAGGAGTTTATAAAGAAACTTAAATAAATATTACTGCGTCCAGTACAGGGGTGGTCGAAAAGGATACCTGAGTGTAGGTCACGTTTTCTTTCATTATAATGGATTTTTCATTAGAGAATTCTTCTAAATAATCCTTCATTTTGCCCTTCCTAACATTGTAATAGTTTATTATATACCGCAGGACTGAAGTAGTACATTTAATCCTGAAGGTAAAGTTTATATATTCAGAAAAAAAAAAAAAGTATAATTTACCTGAAGGATTAAATGTACTTCAGTCGCAAGGTATATACGATATTTTTCGTACTTCCGGTCACAATATTAATTTGAATATTAACGTTAATTACCATTCTAATTAATTGTATTTTTCAATAAAATATCCCTTAAATTCGTTTGTTTGTGATTTAATCGTTCCGGGAGTTTCGTCAATATTGTGACACTTTAGTACCTGTCACAAATGAGTGAAGTTGTCACTTTAGGCCCGGAAGTACGAAAAATAATTTTACCATCCCTTTGTAGAAATACTCATCATGGTATTCAACCAAACGTATTCATAACTTGACATTTCACATAACCAATTCATCATGAATGAACCGGGGTAAGTTTTTTATTCAACTCTTTTTCGTTTTTAAAATTTATTTTCAGCAACAATCTGTCACGTGTGCCAGAGAACATTTTCGTGTTTCTTTTTAAGAATTGGCATTCGAGGTCTATCCATCAAGACGATGTGAAGAGGATACCTAGGAATACTCTGTCCTATTTCTACAGATAAAAATGAAGAATCCTTTAGATCTCACAACCTCATCATAAACCATTCATAGAATATTCATTATGTAACCGATAAATTCTTTTCATAATTATAGAACTGTGAAGTATATAATTCACAACTATTCATCAAAACTGCATATCATTCTAAACAAAAAACTTCTTGATTTATCAAAAACTAAGTTTGAATAAAGAAATGTTGTCCATCTTAAACACGTGAAATTGCACTTATAGTGGTTGGCTTACTAGTTTCAATTTTCATTGTTTGGAATGCCTCAAAAACTAATTCTGTCAATTTTTATATGATTTCTGATGAAATAGACTTTTTTTCAGTTTGAGCTTCGAAAAAAAAACTGATGAATACTATTTGAGCCTCGTATACACACCTGTTGTTTGGTCCATTCTAGGTAGTTTGCACGTCCACTTATTCTCCCCAAACAAAGTATTTTCCACTCCAATAAATAAGCAAGTGTTCGCGATCTTTTCCACGAGCCTTATATGTTCAGGAGAAGATTGAAACTGAGCCGTTTCGTCTGAAGTCGATCACGAAAGCATATTTTTTTTGGGTCAAGTCCATTAAAACCTGGGGAGTACTCGAGGAAAGGCCTATCGAAAATCATTGCGCCATTGTTTTCTGCACTTAGCTTTTGCTCTCATAATCGTGGTAGGGTGAACAGATTTTAATAACCCCTTAAAAAGGAAAGAAAAATGTTTGCTTCAAGGAACCAATGAGGCAGTAGACTCACTCTTTATCAAAAAAATATCAAATATTTGAGCCAATTTGAAAACACTCTGTTCATGAGAACAAGAGCGTAAAAAGCGTCAAAAAGTATTTTGATAAACTTATTTCGTACCCTGTATAACTGGAAGTGTTTTTAAATCTGTAGAGAAGAGCAAATAATATCATAATCTCAATTATCAAATTCTAAACAGATCAAGTTATCCATAAACATCTAGTATAATTCATATGTTAATAATAAACAATAAACTTTTAGTGCTCACAAGTTTTTTTGTTTTATTGAACTTAAAAATAACCGTTAATCTCTCTGGACACCTTGTAGAAGATGACTGACTATGACCATTGAGTATCAATCTACCTAGAGGGGAAACGTAGTTCAAAGAAATGAAGCCAGAAATTTACTAGTACGATTTCTGGTTTATAGATGGACTGTATGTTTCTGGAAATAAATGTATTTGTTCTTTATAGCATCTAACGGAGAGTTACCGAACTATTAGACGATGGCCAGGGCCGGCTTCAGAAAATATGTTGTTCTTCACGAAGATTAATAGTTATTTCATTTCGATATTTGTTCTTCCGAATTAAGATTCAAGGGGAGGTCAAGATAGCAGCATTATAAATTGAATCATATAATAATTTATCCGAATTTCTCCCATGTATGTTATGTCATTGGATCTTCTCAGTTATGATTTTATATATTATACTTGTGTTTTTATAGAATTTCAGGAAACATTTCTTTGAACGAACATAAGATTTCGAACTGAAATGGCGCGTTTACATTCGGTCATCATTTTCAACTTAAAAATGAAAATCGTGAGGATTTATTCACAATGAATGTAACGTAAACACAACCATAAAATATCTTCACATTAATGGAGTTTCACACATTTTAGGCAATTATGTAACTTAATAGACAATAGACGGTCCCATATTAATTTAACTCGCGCTGTATTTTGTAATGAATATGAACTTGAATATTGATAAAATAATGATTAAACTTGAAAATATGTTATAGGATTCTATGCGTTACATTCATTCAGCTCTTTCTATGCTATGCATTTGAAATACTATGGCAGACTTTCTGCTGTCATTATATCTTACGAAAATTGTTTAAAAGCACTAGCGTGAGGACGGGTTTTAGGGCGCTAGTTCTCAAAATGATTTTAACAAGAATTTGTACTAATATAGAAGATGTAACATTATATCAATGTTTCTGATTTTATGTCTATAACGTCTCAAGTATGGAGTGACTTAACGGAAATGGAAAATTGTAGAAAACTATAAGATCAAAACCGTTGAAAATATTTGATTTCTTATGTCATCTTGGAAATTATAAAGCTGAAATTCATTAGGTATATTTAAAAGGAGTGTGTAAACGCATGGACGAACATCCTCGCATTAAACTCAGAATGAATTCTTGATTATTGAGTCGATCTCAATTGTAATATTTCTCGGTTAGACATTCCAAAGTTATAGATACAGTAGGACCTCTTTTATCAGAACTCTGAAAATTTACACCCAGTTCGAATTAGTGTATAGAGGATTTATAAGGTATTTTTCAAATGAATCCAATAATTTAGTTTTATTATTATTAATTAAAAATATTTCATTACGGGAGATCTTCGTAAACAGACGTATTTGATGAGAAAAAAACGAGAAAATATCAAATTTCACTATGAATATTTTGTTTCTGTTGCTTCAAACATCCGAATACACCGAAACATTTTACGTCCTTTTTTTTTCGTTCACCTGAACTGCCCCAGTTTCATTTCAGAAACCGCCAAAACTATCGAATTTTTTTTTGGCTCAATACAGAGGATAAAAAATATTTGGGAAAAAAGCCAGTTGTTCCTCAGAATAAGGGTGATAAAATAAGAACTTGGTCCATTTATTGCTCATTCAAATATATATGTTACATACAATTTTCTTGTGTACATGCGTAACTGATCTAAATTCACTTCACGTATTTGATATCACCAACAATATGCCCATAATTCATTCATTAAAATCGTCATCTAAATATACACAGATCATTGGACAGTAAGTCAATATATCTAAATAATAAAATATTCTGAGAGCTGATGTCGAATAAATCCGGCCCTGGCTCAGACCAGCTCAAACAGAGAGACCAAGTCGTTGCAACCATAAATACAATGAAATAAAGGTTACCGTGTTTACACGCTTGAGACCGCCACTTTACCGGTAGAATTTTTGGCGTCATTTCTTTGAACTGCGTTTCCCCTCTAGGTAGATTTATACTTAATGCTATGACACAGGGGATCATAGCAGGTGAGAACGACCAATTTATAGCTTTAACACTAGAATCTCCGGTTTTTGGAGGAAAACCAAATTATCGCCACAGAGCGAATATAAATGTAGAACTTGATCAATGCTGATAATTAATTAGTATTCGTGAGTAGTTCAGCAAAAATTTAAGTATTCAATTTGAGAAATAGGTTTGTTCATTAATTCTAGCGGTTGTTTAAGTATCACACTGGTCTAGAAGCTGGAAAAATACTTTGAAACAAGCTCGCAAAAGCTCTTGACCCCTAGTCACTTCTTTTCTAAATTTTAATTTTTGTTTTAGTGATCCCTAATACCTAATTTTCTCCCACTTTTATAAGTTTTTAACGAAAATCACGGGAGTAGTCGAAGACTCCCCCTATATATGGATTGAATAGAATTTTATCGAATGTTCGATATTTCATTGATGCATAAATTGGCAACAAAATCCTATGTGAATAATTGAATAAGATATCTAATCGAAATGTGTTGGAAATCGAACACACGGTAATTTCATAGTTGATGGATACTCTAGTAATTGAGCAGCCCTTAATTTCCCCTCAGGCCTGAGGTCTCAACTGTCAAAGTTATTACAGAGGCATCAAGCAATCTATATTCTTGAGAGGCTGCGATGTATTCAGTTGAACGGTCAGGTCGAACACGCGTTGGTGTTAGCACATTTTGTACCGAACCCGTCGTCTCAAATTTAGCGACCGAATTCTTAATAGCGGTCTCAGAAGGTCGATTATGTTGTCCGAAAATATTACGGATTTTACGAAATCTAATTATCACTTGACTAGTATTCAGCTCTGTTTAGATTATTAACAAGCAATTAATTCTTTTGAATGGCTATAGAAATTGTCACTATTATTTGAATAACCCTAAGAACCGAAAGGCAGAAAATTACCTAACCGGAGTAATCTAAAGATCTAAAGACATAATTTATAATAAAATCTAATGTAGGTCATTTAATAGGTATGGACACAATTGAGGTTAATCGAAAAATTAATTGCTGCGAATCAGAAAAGAGGTACTCGAATAAATGTTAGTTTACTATTTCTGAGAATACTCATTAAAATATACTTATGAGAGGTAGATGAATAAGCAAGTGGGGATTGCTGTAGATATATAAATTTCACATTGAATAGCCAGAAATGTCCTTTCTCTTCTGTCGATTAAGCCGTAAGTTGTAATTTCAAGTCCCGAAATTTTTTCACTACCATGGACAAGGAATTGTGGAATCGTAGGTAAGTGTTAAAAAAGATTTCAACTCAATAACATATATCGAAACATCCAAGAAACGAAATATATCAAGTTCGTTACTTTAAAATAATGTTTTAGAATACATTTTATTGAATAAAATCTCACTTATCATTTCTATTTCTATTTCCAGAATCCATCCTACAGAAAGAATTAGTTGGGTTCAAGTAAAAGCACTGGAGAAGATGTATGGGAATAAATGCATGGAAGCTTCTTGTTCTACGGGCTGCAAAGTTGATGAAAAACGTCCCATAAAGAAAACATACTTGAATTTCAATAACAACGTTGTGAAAAAACAAAAATAAAGAAAAGATAAAATCAGAGAATCGAATGCTTTTGTAATTATAAATTAATATTAATAAGTGTATCTGTTTAAAATTAGTAATAAATCTAATATTTGTTGAATAAAATATTCATCAAAGTGACATTAGTATCGTAATTTTGAAATATAATGAAATAAATGTTATAATTGACGAATAAAAAATTTCAATGAATGAAATATTGAATGATATAAAAACCGAATATTACTGTTATTAAACAAAATCGACCTCCAAATAGAATTTGAAAATGAAGAATTTCTTTACTATATAAAATATTAATATTTCAAAAGTTAATTATATATTAAACAGTTTCATGTTTGACAAGCTGATCGTAATCCGCAATTGATAATCGAATTGCCAAAACTATTGAAAATACAACCCCCTATTACCATACATGAACAACTTCAATAATTAATTTAGATATAATATTTTTTAAGTTAAGTTGAATTTTTTTAATTCATTCAGAAACTAAAGAATTTTTCAAAATTTTCATTTTAATACTTATTTATAATTATTCTCAATATTCTATAAACAACATCTGAATTCTACGTGTAATCTTAAATTACAGGTGAATGAACTACAATATTTTTTCTAGTTAACAAAATATTAACATGAACTTTGTTATTTACGTCATCTACGTCTATTGGGAACATTTAATGAAGATCAGAATTGACAATAATAAAATTTTTTTTCTTAATAAGAATTTCTAACCTTTTATAAACGTATTATTTCATATTTAAATTGTTTGAATAATTAGTACAGAACTTTTTAAATCATACTTTATAGTTCTCTTCAAATTAATAAACAACAATTTCTTAAGAACAGAGTATTTAATTTCTTCATTTTTTTTTGAAATGCTTTATAAATTACAAAAACGTCCCTGTGCATCAAAATATTGAAAAAACTTAATTTCGATAATGATAAATAAAAAAAATAATATAATTGATTTCGATATTTTTATGCACACGGAGGTTTTTGTAATTTTTAAAACCATCTGACAAAAAGTTAGTTATTAGTTTAAGGCCAATTGTTGATATAATGAACAAATGAAATTGTTAATGAAAACAATTTTGTTTGTTAATTTGTAGAGCACTATCGATTATGATTAAAAAAAATGGAACTAATTGTTTGAAAAATATAAATATGAAAAAACGTTCACAAACAATAAAAATAATTATTGTTTTATAATTATTGCTTGTGTCTCTCCAACGCTTCTACAGTTCTTCTATATACTGACCACGCCCTTTTCTTATTCTTCATCATTCCTATGATCTCATTCGTTATCCGAGGAGCATGTCTTGTAATTCGAATTTCTCTCTGCGGAAAATGTTTATTAAACACTAACCTACTCAACTGTATATAATATATCACCGTTGTTTTTTGACAGTTCTCTATGAATTAACAAACAACAATTTTTTTTATGAACAATATCAGTGGTTTTTATACCCACAATTTTTTATTAACAAAGTATTAACAATCCTTCATTTTTTTTCTGAAAGTTTTAAAAATTATAAAAAATCTCCTAATGCCCTAAAATACTGAAAAAAAATTATCTTCATAATAATAATAATTAAAAAGATGAATGTAATTGTTTTTGGAATTTTGATGCACAATTTTGTAATTTTCGAAACTGCCAGAAAAAAAATTATTAATTTGCTTATAGCAAATTGGTAATACAATAAACAAAGAAATTGCTAGTAAAAAAAATTTTTTGTTTGTTAATTTGTAGAGAACCAACTAGTTATTTGAACAATATAAATATGAAAAAACCTTTAAGAACTTAAAAATATTTACTATTGAGGCCAAAGTTTATTTTTATCATAAAGAAGAATAAATTGTACTAAAATATTGAAATAGTCTATTTGCTTATAAAAAAATTATTAACAAATGAGAATACATTTTTTTTAAGTTACTAAATGACTGTTATTAACATAAAACGGCAAGTAAGCTACAAATAGAAAATAATACTTTCTAACATAACGGTGAATTTTTGGTTTAAATTGAAAATAATATTATAAACAAATTAGTGATTATATTTGAATTCTTATCACACTTTCTCTTGTTATAGTTATACAAAAAAGGTTATACAAGGTGAAGAATTCATGTGGCAATTATTCTAATATTTTTTATTTACAATTATTTAGGATCCTGGAAAAAGTTTTCTTGACAATGGTTCATTAGAAAATTTACCCTAATGAAAAATTCCTAAGGGAAGTAGTTCTTTGAAGTGTTAAGATTCAATCATAAGTTTTCAAGATTTTAAATTTATTATTTATACCTACCCTAAAAAATTTTTTTTATTGTAACTGGCGGATATTTTTAATGGTAAATTTAATTATTAATAATGGAGGTACAGTTTCGGTGATCAGAAATTCTTATTCAATAAATTTCATCCCCTCTCAGGTATCTTTTCCAAAATGCCAAAAATATTAGATTAATATTAAAAGTATATATTTCAACATCACTTTATTAACATCATTAATTGTTTATAATTTTTGAAATTTTCAATACACTCCTGCAATTTTTTCGCACAAGGATCTATATAAAATCCTTAATCGAATGAGCTATAGCTCATAATTTTAGTAGAAGTATGTTGAAATGCAGAAAAAACTGAATGACAAATAATTTTTTTTTTGAAAATAAGACCATTGGTTTCAATTTTATAGACCAAAAAATTCGAATCTCACAATACTATTCTGATTAGTTCCTTCTAATCTATTCTGAGTATGATATTTTTTATTTTGGAGTAAAATATTGTACTCCACACTCAAAACTGTCCAAGTTGATGCATTCTGTACATGCCGGGGAAAACAATGTACTTCCTAGATTTAGATGCAATGAAAGAAATCGTGACATGCCAAAAAGCACGTTGCAATTTAGTCGTTTTCAATTATTCCAGTAGAACGACGCAAAATGATTCACTCAAGACTGAATTATGCAGAGAACACTTTAACCAATTGGGGAGACAGTAGAGAATCTGAATGTTCTTTAGGGACATGTCTGTCAATATTGAGGACGTCTGTTGCTGATAATTCAATTATTAATTCTGTCATTTCTCGGTAGCCCTTCCTCTTCCATGCCCCCATTTGACGTAAGGGGTTAATAAATTGGAGAGAAATGTTCACAAAATACATGGTCGTATCATGTGAATGATACGACAACTTGATTCTTGTTGTTCAACAGCAATTCTCGAAAGTATTCTAAATGAAGATTGAAATTAATGATTTGAAATTTCACTATTTATTGGTAAAACATATAACTATTAATTATCACATTACTTAAATACATTAACATCATTTATTTATTATTCATTACATCATCAAGTAGCAGTAACCACGCTGATAATAATTCAAATAATCAGATAATAAATTAATTCGAACATAAGTATGTTTTTGTTTTTCTCTATGTATATAAAAGGTAATTATCACAGCTGCAAACATTTTGTCCTCGAATTGAAATTCAATCATAGAAACACGTCATGACTTGGTACAATTTGAAAAACAACTTAAAAGACAAATATAGTGTAAATTAAATTTTTAAAAATTCTTATTTTTTGAAATCAACATTGTTTCTTTTTTCCTATTTTCTGCAATATTTACATATACTTATAGGAACAATACTGTGAATGTAATAAAAACTTTGAGGCCAACATAGTGGCTTTGACACCTTCGACCTCGCAGTATAGTCTACACTGCGCATGCGCCAAATCTAGTCTAGTCGATTTCAACAAGCGGCGATTTTGACCTTTCAGTTTTGCGCATGCGCAGTAGAGATGATGCTACGAGGTCATCCTGGCATCAATTTTAGGTGCGTTTGGACTGACATTCACAACATATGTCTAATATATATATGAATATTTATGACAACTAACCTAAACTTATCAACCATCAACAGGATCATCAAAAAAATTTTTTTGATTATGTCCTATCAAATATTTATATATTATACTTAAATTATCACTATCAGTTTTTTTGTTAATTGTGTTTTCTTGCATATTTATCTCTATCATCTCGACTATCAATCGTTTGTAATAAGTCTTTTCTATTATCAAAACCTTTCCATCCTTGAAATTAATACTGTGACGGGAATTGACCGTATGTGTAGCTAATGCGCATCTTTCATGATGTTTTCTTATATCAGATATATGTAACGTTAGCCTGCTCTTTAACCGATGGCCCTGTCGATGGTTAATAGAGTAAGGTAGTCGTCATAGATGATCTCAAGCTTCAATAATAAATAAGAAAAATGTTGATGTCAAAAAATAAGAATTTTAGAGAAGTTAATTTACACTAAATTTGTCTTTTTAGTTCTTAATATTTAAGTATAGACATGTTTCTACGATAGAATTTTAACTAGAGGACCAAAGGTTTGCAGCTGAGCTAATTATATTTTATATATAACTTCATATTCAGTGAGTAAAGAAAAACAAAAAAATTCTTATGTTTGAATTAATTTATTATGTAACTAGATGAAAACCCAGCTTCGCTCGGGTGAAATTTGACTCATAATACACATCTAGGTGCAAAATGTAGATAGATGTTTTTTTTAATACCTCACATTAGAAACCTCAAAAATTGTAGCCTATGTGTTATTCTGATGTATAAGCTATATTGTGGTAAAGTTTCATTCAAATCCATTCAGTAGTTTTTACGTGAAAGAGTAACAAACATCCATACTTACAAACTTTCGCCTTTATAATAGTATCAGGATATTTGTATTGCAGAATCCCTGAAGAAGGGTGGAAAAAATGCTCGAAAGTTCGGCACAGAATATAGTCTTATTTCACATCGCCTACATAAATTAGTCGTTACACCATTACTCAAAATACTTAATAAATATATATAGGACCTCCTATATATTTTTGCAGATGATGAAACAGCAAAAAAAAATTAAACACCAGATACACCATTTCATTTTCTTGCCAAATTTCATAAGTGCTGTTCTTGTCGTTCAAAAGATTTTTATTAGGTTCCGCAGTATATTATAATGCTGTATAATGAGTTGCAATAGGAAAAGTGTTAAAGGTTTTAATTTATATTAGGAAATATTTAATTATTTGTTCATCATTGCTTACCAATTTTTATAATACCAATCTTATTTGTTAACGACAAATTTTTGATGATGGATGGAACTAGTGTAGAATTATTATTTACTAAATAATTATTCCACATTAATTTCTTCTATAAAGTTTCGAACTTCGAAGAGTCATCTCGATTATATATAATCATTTATTTATGTTAGTCATGTTTTGATCTTTTTTCTATTTTTTTGCCGCTTTACTAATTTACGCAAATATTTTCAAGAAATATTTTTGCCTAGGCTCATCAGTTAGAATATTTTCATAAGAAACAAAATATTTTGTTAAAAATTTATTGTGAAGAAATATATCAGAACATCGTCCATTTTAAATTGCAATTTAATTCAATTTTTTTTAATTTTCTATTTTAAACTTAACTTATGTTACAAATATTTTCCACTGTTGTGTCCTTAATAGAATAGGTCCTGGCCTAGTATCTTCCTTATTCACTTGGCTCTGAAGAATGAATCTTCTTCATCAATGCTTGTACAAAAATATCTACCATGGATTTAGTACGAGAATATCTGCATCGGGTACTTGATTTGATTTTATATCGAGGTCAACTGGTTTTGTTTCGTCAATGATATCTTAAGATCGATTTAGAGCGACTACGTCTAATTTATTAGACTTCGATTGGGAACGGCTATGTCTATTTTGGCTTCTTGAACGAGATCTAGACTTCGATTCAGAGCTACTACATCTAGATTGACTTCTGGAGCGAGACCTATAATTCGATTCAGGGCGAGAATGTCTTGAGGGCTCCTTGACAACGATCTGCTGCTGTAGGAGTTCAAACGTCTGGACTGGCTTCTTGAACGAGATCTATAATTATATCTTGAGCTAGTTCGTCTGGATTGGCTTCTCGAACGAGATCTATAATTATATCTTGAGCTAGTTCGTCTGGATTGGCTTCTCGAACGAGATCTATAATTATATCTTGAGCTAGTTCGTCTGGATTGGCTTCTCGAACGAGATCTATAATTATATCTTGAGCGAGATCGTCTGGATTGGCTTCTCGAACGAGATCTATTATAAGATCTTGAGTGAGTTCGTCTGTAGTGGCTCCTTGAATGACATCTATAGTTAGATCTTGATCGAGACCGTTCATGATGGCTTCTAGATTCCCTGGATTTGTAATCTTCAATCAAGCGTATTTTCTTACCATTCAAATAAGTACCATCAAGTTTGATAATAGCCCTTTTCATATACGAGTAGCTTGCAAATTCAACTATACCCTCATTTTGATTTTGCTTATGGGCATCGGCATATGTAACTTCTCCAGTTTGCCGCATGAAATCTTTTAGGTCTTGCCAAGAAACTCGGGATGATAAATTCTCAACAATAAGCCTATAATTAGTTCGGGTAGGTGGATCATAACGCTCTAAATATCTGTTATTGCGGCCATAAGCAGACCTCCCTTGTCGAGGTTTACGGATTCTTGCTCGCTCGACAGATACACGAACGCCTAAAAGTTTTTTACCATTTAATTTATACACTGCATCATCAACATCACGTGGATCATCAAATTCAATAAATCCATTGCTATTTCTTATAAGGATAGACCGTATTCTACCATATTCATGACAAAAAAGCTCGAGGTCCTTCTCACAAGTTCCATTAGGTAAACCACCAATGTAAATTTTTGATTTTTCCATCTTGCTATTGCAATTAATGTTTATCTTGAGATTTGATCTCGACTGCTAATTCTTGGAGCCTGAAATGGAATTGATGTTATGAATTTTATCTGCAATAATTACACAAGTAAAATAAAAATTTCAATCAATATTTAGTAACTACCACCCTCTCGTAAGTAAAAGTTTGAAAGATGTTTAAATCGTGTTAACTATAAAGTTCAAATAATGCCTCCGTTTACTCCAGCAGGCTCTAGCTAATTTTTACTTACGTGCTAGATCTATCGTATCTCAGATGTCTAGGTATATTGTTACACTTTTGCTATCGACTAAACACATAAAACAATGATCAGACTCTACGTCAAGAGCTTCTGACTGAATTCGTCTATAAATTAATTCCATAGAACATTGATGCCCTATCCTTCTTTTTCTTCTTCTTCTTCCTCTTCTTGATGGCGTCAGTGCGTAGACAAGAGATGTAGGTAACCAACGCGCATGCGCGGAACGCCGACCGTAGCACGGAATCGCAAAACGGTACTTACTTAAAAAACATGCCTCGTATATATAATTCCATATAATTCAATGGAATTATATATATATGATAATTCAATAACATAAATTTAATCATTAGCATGAAAAGAGAAGAAGAAGAAGAATAGTTACATCAATGTTCTATGGAATTAATTTATAGACGAATTCAGTCAGAAGCTCTTGACGTAGAGTCTGATCATTGTTTTATGTGTTTAGTCGACAGCAAAAGTGTAACAATATACTTAGACATCTGAGTAGGAACACGATAGATCCAGCACGTAAGTAAAAATTAGTTAGAGCCTGCTGGGGTAAACAGAGGCATTATTTGAACATTATAGTTAAACACGATTTCGACATCTTTCAAACTAAAGGTTTTACTTACGAGAGGGTGGTAGTTCCTAAATATTGATTGAAATTTTTATTTTACTTGTGTAATTACAGTTAAAATTCATAACATCAATTCCATTTCAGGCTCCAAGAATAAGCAGTAGAGATCAAATCTCAAGATAAACATTAATTGCAATAGCAAGATGGAAAAATCAAAAATTTACATTGGTGGTTTACCTAATGGAACTTGTGAGAAGGACCTCGAGCTTTTTTGTTCTGAATATGGTAGAATACGGTCTATCCTTGTAAGAAATAGCTATGGATTTATTGAATTTGACGATCCACGTGATGTTGATGATGCAGTGTATAAATTAAATGGTAAAAAACTTTTAGGCGTTCGTGTATCTGTCGAGCGAGCCAGAATCCGAAAACCTCGACAAGGGAGGTCTGCTTATGGCCGCAATAACAGATATTTAGAGCGTTATGATCCACCTACCCGAACTAATTATAGGCTTATTGTTGAGAATTTATCATCCCGTGTTTCTTGGCAAGACCTGAAAGATTTTATGTGTCAAACAGGAGAAGTTACATATGCCGATGCCCATAAGCCAAATCGAAATGAGGGTATAGTTGAATTTGCAAGCTACTCGTATATGAAAAGGGCTATTATCAAACTTGATGGTACTTATTTGAATGGTAAGAAAATACGCTTGATTGAAGATTACAAATCCAGGGAATCTAGATCCCGATCTAGAAGCCATCATGAACGGTCTCGATCAAGATCTAACTATAGATGTCATTCAAGAAGCCACTACAGACGAACTCACTCAAGATCTAACAATAGATCTCCTTCGAGAAGCCAATCCAGACGAAGTCACTCAAGATTTAATTATAGATCTCGTTCGAGAAGCCAATCCAGACGAAGTCACTCAAGATATAATTATAGATCTCGTTCGAGAAGCCAATCCAGACGTTTGAACTCCTACAGCAGCAGATCTTTGTCAAGGAGCCCCTCAAGACATTCTCGCACTGAATCGAATTATAGATCTCGCTCCAGCAGAAGTCAATCTAGATGTAGTCGCTCTGAATCGAAGTCTAGATCTCGTTCGAGAAGCCAATCCAGACGAAGCCACTCAAGATATAATTATAGATCTCGTTCGAGAAGCCAATCCAGACGAACTAGCTCAAGATATAATTATAGGTCTCGTTCGAGAAGCCAATCCAGACGTTTGAACTCCTACAGCAGCAGATCGTTGTCAAGGAGCCCCTCAAGACATTCTCGCCCTGAATCGAATTATAGATCTCGTTCCAGAAGTCAATCTAGATGTAGTCGCTCTGAATCGAAGTCTAGATCTCGTTCAAGAAGCCAAAATAGACATAGCCGTTCCCAATCGAAGTCTAATAAATTAGACGTAGTCGCTCTAAATCGATCTAAAGATATCATTGACGAAACAAAACCAGTTGACCTCGATATAAAATCAAATCAAGTACCCGATGCAGATATTCTCGTACTAAATCCAAGGTAGATATTTTTGTACAAGCATTGATGAAGAAGATTCATTCTTCAGAGCCAAGTGAATAAGGATGATACTAGGCTAGGTCCTATTCCTCGATTAAAGACACAACAGTGGAAAATATTTGTAACATTAGTTAAGTTTAAAATAGAAAATTAAAAAAAAATTAAATTAAATTGTAATTTAAAATGGATGATACTCTGATATATTTCTTCACAATAAATTCTTCAACAAAATATTTTGTTTCTTATGAAAATAATCTTAGCTGATGAGCTCAGGCAAAAATATTGCTTGCGTAAATTAGTAAAGCGCCAAAAAAATTAAAAAAACATCAAAACAAGACTAAAATAAATAAATGATTATATATAATCGAGATGACTCTTCGAAGTTTGAAATTTTATAGAAGAAATTAATGTGGAATAATTATTTAGTAAATAATAATTCAACACTATTTTCATCCATCATCAAAAATTTGTCGTTAACAAATAAAATTGATATTGTAAAAATTGGTAAGCGTTGATGAACAAATAATTAAATATTTCCTAATATAAATTGAAATCTTTAATTGTAAGTACTCTTTTCCTAATTCAACTAATTATACAGCATTTTTATGACGTGCGGAACCTAATAGAAGAGAACAATAAATATCATAGATATTTGGAACATATTTCAGAAATAAATTCAATAAAATAACATAATTAGGAACGTTAACTCCCAAATATTAAATATGGAAACCAAAAGGTGAATATGCACTTGAAATCAACAGGTACCATAGCCGGCATATTCATCTGAATGAACATACAGATGTGGATTCGTTACAATAATTGTATACCTTCCAGAAACAGTAAATTGGTAGTTTAGCTGTAATCGAATTTTATTGAGGCTCATACAACAACGTTTTTGCTTATATATAAATCAGTTTCTTTCGAAAATCAAAAGTCAATCAGTTGAAACGTAACAACCTGAAGATGTCATATTAAGATGAAACAATTGTGGTTGTAAAACTAAACATTTTCGAAAATTGAAAATGTCCCTGTTTAGTCAAATAATAAAGGAAATAAACGCGAAGAAAAGGTAACATCAATTCAGGAAATGATTGGTTATAGAATTTTGAGCCAAATTTTCATTGAATTCGAGAAAAATCTAATGTACTGATTATTAGGAAAATACTGTATGCTCATTAAATCTTACACTTTTTGAAAGTAAAAAACTGCTGGATCAACATTGCCCGAAAAAAAATTCTAACTCAAACTTACTATGGTTAAAATGGCGATTAGATCAATAATATTATCTCTGAAGGTTTCTGCATCCTGTAGATTCGCTTATTTAATTGAAAATGTAACAATCGGATTAATGCATATTTCTCCTAGATATCAGTGGGAATCCATAATGTTCAATGTTAATTTAATCCTATTATTCATGTTAAGGTGGAAGGGAGTTGGGTTAACGAGAATTTATCAGCTTAGAATTCAGAAATTAAGATAAACATGATCAATTCATGCTTTACATGGGTCTAAACTATTCATGTTTCACCTGGAATTGGAGAGTGGACAGACACCAATAGGAGAGCTTAAATGGGGAGGCGAGCTAGATTAGAAAACTAGTATAGTACAGGAGGATTCGGCGCGTGAGTACAGAAAACTATTCCACCTCAGTTTTTTAATGCGGTTCCCTTCAAATTATTCAACTAATGATATAGAAGCATCTTGCCATGGGACAATACGGTGCCATATTGTTTAAACAGAAATTATTTGAACAATTACAAGTAATTGTAATTTTTCACCCGGACAAACTTTTGTTGTATATTTGTTGAAATACAATTTCGAAAAGTCCTATGATTTAATTGGATAAATATTTATTATTTTTCGAGATGTGCATTTTCATAGGTTGAAAAAATCTCGAATTTGGATGCTTTTGACCCGTGAATAATATACAAAATAAATAAAGTATGAATGAACCTTATTTTCTATTCTATGTACACTAGTTGACATATCTCCAATTAGGATTTCAAGAAATTTAACCTATGAGTATCGCCGTCTCATTCTGACTCATAATTATTTATCAATTTATCATTTATCTTTTAATCTATAAATTTTATCAGAACAGTGGGACATTCGATCGCATGTTTTTTTTCTGAGCCATTCATTCTTTTTATTTTGAAGCAGTATTAATTAAGATTGTTAAACATTGTTGCGTCCATGCCAGTGATTTTAAGCATAATTAACATTTTTGTATGAATATAGTTTCAATTTGAGAATATTTTCTGCTCTTGGGAACAACTAAAAATGAGATGACACTCACGATTATTATAACAAATAATTACCAGAATTGAAAGTATATTCATGTTAATATTTATGTTAATTATGCATAAAATCACTAGGATGGACGACGCAACAACAGTCCTAATACTGCGCCAAAATAGAAAAGAAATATTTCCTGAAATCTTAATCGAGGATATTCTCAACTGTTGTAAAAGAATTAAAAAAAAATTTACACTTAATATTTTTCTTCAATATATTGTTGATGGGTCAAAAGAATCCAAATTTGAGGTTTCTTCAACCTTTGAAAATTAATACGGGTGATTCCACAAAAATAGGGCTACTTGGTGTTTTCAGAACCTTTCATTAAGGCTGTACATCACCTTCTTTGTGCTTATACTATTTCAATGCGAATTTACTTCAAGAATAACGCATAAACCGTTTGTCGGATTTCATTCAAAATTTGAGTGAGAATTGGCATGAGTATTCCCTAGTGCGTACCTTCCGCCAATTTTTGATATGATGCATAGTTTTTGGCTAATTACACTTTGAAAATTGACATACTCTTCAGATGCAAATATTTCCTCAAGGAAATATTTTATCGAAAAAAACTCATAGGTAGTCGTTCGGTATTTCATTGAACTTTTTTTTTCAATTTTCTCAATTTTTCGAGTTATTCTCGTACTTGTATTAAATAATTGTATTTGGCCCGCCTCCCAATGGTTTACACCTCTTTACGGCAGATAGGCCAATAGAATCTTATCTTTCATTTATGACCCCAGGTATGATTGCCACAACTATTTTTACCAAATTCAGGGACAATTAAATGTATGCCGTAGAGAATATTGCGACTTGATTCTTTATTGCGATAATGATTTCCATGTGGAAACCATAATAAGGGATCGGAATTTCTGGAGATATACGATGCTTCCAAAATTAGGAGACTTTTACAAGTAGTGCATTCTTCCAGAAATAAAAGATGACAGAATACCATGAGGAATGAGTGTCCGCGAGATAAATTGAAATTATTATGGAAGTGGGTAAGTGTTTCTCACGAACGAAGCCTACATTCTACTCTCTCAGCGGAAAAAATTATATCGAATTTTTTCAGATGCAGGGGTCGAACACCCGTAGAAAGTTATATTTTTTTGACAAGGGGGCAGGGTTTTTTCTGCTGAGGTTATTCCTTGGCCTATTGCATCATACGCAGAATTGTATGGTACCCCGTGCACCAACCTCAGCTAGGGACATTTTGTTTCAATATGTATTGCATTATATCAGCTCCCTCAATCCAAATAATATATTTAAAAACAAAAATTTTTATTACCCATGTTTGATATGCCCAGGAAAAATGTTTTGTAGACATGGAAATTTTATATGCTTCTTCATTTGATTAGATTTGTCCGAATAAATTCTTTTTCATGTAGTATAGCGCCCCATGTACAAATTCAAGAGCTTGTTTTAATTAATTTGCATCACTCACATTCACATAAATAATTATAGGGTCAATTTAGACATTCAGGGTTACATTAATTTCCAACAAGCTGAAAGTTGGTGCAATTGTTCACAACCTAATAATGAATAAAATTTGAAAGTTTTTCATTATTCCGCTGTACGGAAATATTCAAGTCAAGGTCAAAGGTCAAGAATGCGTTTTTCACGATTTTCAGCAAAAAGGCAAGTTTTATCACAAAATTAATCCAGAGAAAATTGTAGAACATATATTATCTATAAAATATGTATCAACTTTTTTTTCCTAAGAGCCACAACGTTTCAAATAGTTATAAAAGTTGTAATCGTCATAATATGCCTTCTGGGATATGAGTTTATCCATCATACTATACTTATTTTTCAATGTACCCCCAGATAGCTCGATACACAATTTTGACTCACCCTGTATACGTGGCCAAATCATGTATATTATGACGATTACAACTTTCATAATATTTTGAACCGTTATATCTCAAAAACGGTGACTCTTTGGAACAAAATATTGATACACATTTTATAGATAATTATATGTTCTACAATATTTGTCTGGAGTAATTTTAACATAAAACTTGACGTTTTGCAGATAATCGTGAAAACCGCATTTTTTGGCCTTAAACCTTGAATAAAATTTTTCCATACATGGAAACCAATATTTTATTCATAATTATGTTTTGAACAATTTCACCGACTCTCAGCTTGTAGGGAATTTATGTAACTTTACCCTTGTTATTTGGTCTCAATTGACCGGTCTAAATAGAATGAACTCTGTATTTACCATTCTCTTCGAAACCCACAAAAAATCCATAAACACAAATTTACGTTCCGTTTCGATCCTACCCACCGGCGACAGTACCTAGAAAGTTTATTAGGGGTCATAAATACCGTACAGACCGTCCTATTTCGTACAATGGGCGTGCCTGTTTTCAGTTCCTTGAAATTTTCGCTTGGTGCCATCTAGCGGAATTCGAGTTTCGCCGCAAGGTGGTGTACAGCCTTAAAAAAACTTTTTTTTTACAATTCACTGGCCTGATTTGTCTTACACAAATCAATCTTTATGAATCATAGTTTTTTTGGGATGAAAAATAATTTAAGTGCTAATTCTCTAGCAGTGTCCGAATACCCGAATGTTAAATACAGTCTTAATCTCGAAAATCAATAACCTAATTGTTTTATTTATCTTTGTTACGTTGACAGCTGGGTTTGTGGTTATATAATAAATAAATTCAAATAAAAGTAATAAATATTTTTGACTTTCAAACAGTGTCCACAGTTTTTAGCATCATTCCCTAATTTTTTTTTTTAAATTAATTTAAAATTCCGCGGCCTAGAAAGTATTGATAGCGAATGTCATTAATTGAATGACAAGATTGACGTGAATTTAGCTACGTATTAATTAGTCCTGGAGATCGGCCATTTTGTAAACCAGTCTAGTTGCCGCGTGCGTCGTTACCAGAGATATAGAGTGGGGAGAATACGCTTCGACCATTGCGCATCCAAAATTCGTGGCTAAATTCTTATGTCAAATTTCGACCATTTTTATACTTTGGAAGTCAGCTGTTCCAGGTTGACATACTTGTCAGGTGAGTTAGAAATTGCTCGAATTTTACGTTGTGCTGATAGATACTTCGATACTTTCAATATGTCTTGTATTGTTAAAACGTGTAAAAACTATAAAACAAAGAAGGTCGAGGGAATATCATTTTATACGTAAGTTTTTACTGAAATTATCCGACTGATCATACCGCATGGCATTGTTTATTTTCTCAGTGGCGTGTTGTTTACTTTTCACAGTAATATGATTATTTTTAGTTTCCCAAAATGAGTTGATATGAGGATAGTTTGGACTGATATACTGAGTATAAATTGTGAAGCTATAGATTTATCTAAGAAATCGATATGCTCTATACATTTCATTTTCTTTTTAATTTCATACCAACTATCCCTCAGGTACACTGCTTTCTACACCAATGAACCGAAAGTATAAAAATGGCGGACGAAAAATTAGCCACTTCGCGCATCTCGAAGATCATTCTCCCCACTCTATATCTCTGGTCGTTACATCACGTGCCAATCCACACACGCGTTCAGTCGAAAACGTTACTAGGGACTGATGATTTCCTACTTATGATCCAAGTTCGCCACAGAAATTTAACATCTGCGATCCCTTCATTATTGCCCATTCGTATTAGGTACTCGATTTTTATTTTGAAGAAACATGGCGCTCAAGAAAAAACCTAAACTTACAAAAGAAGAAATAGCTCCTAAAAAGTCGAATGCCGCAAAAGCACGCCTGGAAAAAATAAAAAGGAACCCGCTTCTATTCGCTCAACAAAAAGATAAAAAGGCTGAAGTGTTTAAAAGAAAGGAGAAAGGATTGCCCAGGTCTGTTAAAGATATGACCCTACGAGAACAAAGAAAGACCAGAAAGAAGTAAAAAAAATACTCAACTGAATGTAGAGAGAAAAAAAAATAATTCAAGAGATTACTGTAATTTTCATTGAGCACAATACTCCACCTTCTTCTGAAGTTGATATTTTTGAAGAGCAGGAATACCAGAGCTACCAAACCGTATCAGAAAAATTGACGCACTAACAGCTGAAAGCCAAAGAAGACGAAGAGTGAAAAATAAAATGCTGCTGAAACAAAAGGGTACCATCAAAATGTAAAAAAGAAACTCAAAACTCAACAAAGAAAATACCAGAGACTAAAGCAAAACATTAAAAAACAAATGATGCTCTTACACCATAAAGTAAAATTGAAGTAATGGCCAAAGTTCCTACGCAGAAATAAAAAGTGAAAAAAGCGCTATAGTGGCGTATATAGTGGCAAAAGCTAAAACTCCTCAAGAAAAAACTAACATGAAGAAGGTTTTGTCAGGTCAAATTGTTCATAGCGTAGTGCGTAGACAAGAGATGTAGGTAACCAACGCGCATGCGCGGAACGTCGACCGTAGCGCTACGGCAGCAGAATCGCAAAACGGTACTTACTTAAAAAACATGCCTCGTATATATAATTCCATATAATTCTATGGAATTATATATATATAATTCAATAGAACATAAATTTATTCATTAGCATGAAAAGAGAAGAAGAAGAGTAAGATGAAGAAGAAAAAGAAGAAGAAGAATAGTTACATCAATGTTCTATGGTATTAATTTATAGACGAATTTAGTCAGAAGATCTTGACGTAGAGTCTGATCATTGTTTTATGTGTTTAGTCGTTAGCAAAAGTGTAACAATATACCTAGATATCTGAGTAGGAACACGATAGATCCAGCACGTAAGTAAAAATTAGTTAGAGCCTGCTGGGGTAAACAGAGGCATTATTTGAACATTATAGTAAAACACGATTTCGACATCTTTCAAACTAAACGTTGTACTTACGAGAGGGTGGTAGTTACTAAATATTGATTGAAATTTTTATTTTACTTGTGTAATTATTGCAGATAAAATTCATAACATCAATTCCATTTCAGGCTCCAAGAATAAGCAGTAGATATCAAATCTCAAGATAAACATTTTTGCAGGAGAAACATGGAAAAATCAAAAATTTACATTGGTGGTTTACCTAATGGAACTTGTGAGAAGGACCTCGAGCTTTTTTGTCATGAATATGGTAGAATACGGTCCATCCTTATAAGAAATAGCAATGGATTTATTGAATTTGATGATCCACGTGATGTTGATGATGCAGTGTATAAATTAAATGGTAAAAAACTTTTAGGCGTTCGTGTATCTGTCGAGCGAGCAAGAATCCGTAAACCTCGACAAGGGAGGTCTGCTTATGGCCGCAATAACAGATATTTAGAGCGTTATGATCCACCTACCCGAACTAATTATAGGCTTATTGTTGAGAATTTATCATCCCGAGTTTCTTGGCAAGACCTAAAAGATTTCATGCGGCAAACTGGAGAAGTTACATATGCCGATGCCCATAAGCAAAATCGAAATGAGGGTATAGTTGAATTTGCAAGCTACTCGTATATGAAAAGGGCTATTATCAAACTTGATGGTACTTCTTTGAATGGTAAGAAAATACGCTTGATTGAAGATTACAAATCCAGGGAATCTAGATCCCGATCTAGAAGCCATCATGAACGGTCTCGATCAAGATCTAACTATAGATGTCATTCAAGAAGCCACTACAGACGAACTCACAATAGATCTCGTTCGAGAAGCCAATCAGAGAAGTCACTCAAGATATAATTATAGATCTCGTTCGAGAAGCCAATCCAGACGAACTAGCTCAAGATATAATTATAGATCTCGTTCGAGAAGCCAATCCAGACGTTTGAACTCCTACAGCAGCAGATCTTTGTCAAGGAGCCCCTCAAGACATTCTCGCCCTGAATCGAATTATAGATCTCGCTCCAGCAGAAGTCAATCTAGATGTAGTCGCTCTGAATCGAAGTCTAGATCTCGTTCGAGAAGCCAATCCAGACGAAGCCACTCAAGATATAATTATAGATCTCGTTCGAGAAGCCAATCCAGACGAACTAGCTCAAGATATAATTATAGGTCTCGTTCGAGAAGCCAATCCAGACGTTTGAACTCCTACAGCAGCAGATCGTTGTCAAGGAGCCCCTCAAGACATTCTCGCCCTGAATCGAATTATAGATCTCGCTCCAGAAGTCAATCTAGATGTAGTCGCTCTGAATCGAAGTCTAGATCTCGTTCAAGAAGCCAAAATAGACATAGCCGTTCCCAATCGAAGTCTAATTCTTGTTTACAAAGGCAATCTAGACGATCTCCCTCCATGTCTAAAAGTCAAAATTTCATTCAAGAAGATAAATTAGACGTAGTCGCTCTAAATCGATCTCAAGATGTCATTGACGAAACGAAACCAGTTGACCTCGATATAGAATCAAATCAAGTACCCGATGCAGATATTCCCGTACTAAATCCATGGTAGATTTTTTTGTACAAGCATTGATGAAGAAGATTCATTCTTCAGAGCCAAGTGAATAAGGATGATACTAGGCCAGGTCCTATTTCTGTATTAAGGACACAACAGTGGAAATATTTGTAACATTAGTTAAGTTTTAAATAGAAAATCAAAAAAAATTAAATTAAATTGTAATTTAAAATGGATGATACTCTGATATATTTCTTCACAATAAATTCTTTAACAAAATATTTTGTTTCTTATGAAAATAATCTTAGCTGATGAGCTCAGGCAAAAATATTGCTGGCGTAAATTAGTAAAGCGCCAAAAAAATTAAAAAACATCAAAACAAGACTAAAATAAATAAATGATTATATATAATCGAGATGACTCTTCGAAGTTTGAAATTTTATAGAAGAAATTAATGTGGAATAATTATTTAGTAAATAATAATTCAACACTATTTTCATCCATCATCAAAAATTTGTCGTTAACAAATAAAATTGATATTGTAAAAATGGTAAGCGTTGATGAACAAATAATTAAATATTTCCTAATATAAATTGAAATCTTTAATTGTAAGTACTCTTTTCCTAATTCAACTAATTATACAGCATTTTTATGACGTGCGGAACCTAATAGAAACTTTCGAGAAGAGAACAATATATATCATAGATATTTGGAACATATTTCAGAAATAAATTCAATAAAATAACATAATTTGGAACGTTAACTCCCAAATCTTAAATATGGAAACCAAAAGGTGAATATGCACTTGAAATCAACAGGTACCATAGCCGGCATATTCATTTGAATGAACATACAGATGTGGATTCGTTACAATTATTGTATACCTTCCAGAAACAGTAAATTGGTAGTTTAGCTGTAATCGAATTTTATTAAGGCTCATACAACAACGTTTTTGCTTATATATAAATCAGTTTCTTTCGAAAATCAAAAGTCAATCAGTTGAAACGTAACAACCTGAAGATGTCATATTAAGATGAAACAATTGTGGTTGTAAAACTAAACATTTTCGAAAATTGAAAATGTCCCTGTTTAGTCAAATAATAAAGGAAATAAACGCGAAGAAAAGGTAACATCAATTCAGGAAATGATTGGTTATAGAATTTTGAGCCAAATTTTCATTGAATTCGAGAAAAATCTAATGTACTGATTATTAGGAAAATACTGTATGCTCATTAAATCTTACACTATTTGAAAGTAAAAAACTGCTGGATAACAATTGCCCAAAAAAAAATTCTAACTCAAACTTACTATGGTTAAAATGGCGATTAGATCAATAATATAATCTCTGACGGTTTCTGTACCCTGTAGATTCGCTTATTTAATTGAAAATGTAACAATCGGATTAATGCATATTTCTCCTAGATATCCATAATGTTCAATGTTAATTTAATCCTATTATTCATGTTAAGGTGGAAGGGAGTTGGGTTAACGAGAATTTATCAGCTTAGAATTCAGAAATTAAGGTAAACATGATCAATTCATGCTTTACATAGGTCTAAACTATTCATGTTTCACCTGGAATTGGAGAGTGGACAGACACGAATAGGAGAGCTTTAATGGGGAGGCAAGCTAGATTAGAAAACTAGTATAGTACAGGAGGATTCGGCGCGTGAGTACAGAAAACTATTCCACCTCAGTTTTTTAATGCGGTTCCCTTCAAATTACTCTATTATTGATACAAAAGCATGTTGCCATGGGACAATACGGTGCCATATTGTTTAAACAGAAATTATTTGAACAATTACAAGTAATTGTAATTTTTCACCCGGACAAACTTTTGTTGTATATTTGTTGAAATACAATTTCGAAAAGTCCTATGATTTAATTCGATAAATATTTATTATTTTTCGAGATGTGCATTTTCATAGGTTGAAAAAATCTCAAATTTGGATGCTTTTGACCCGTGAATAATATACAAAATAAATAAAGTATGAATGAATCTTATTTTCTATTCTATGTACAATAGTTGACATATCTCCAATTAGGATTTATAGAAATTTAACCTATGAGTATCGCCGTCTCATTCTGATTCATAATTATTTATCAATTTATCATTTATCTTTTAATCTATAAATTTTATCAGAACAGTGGGACATTCGATCGCATGTTTCTTTTTTCTGAGCCATTCATTCTTTTTATTTTGAAGCAGTATTGATATTGTTAAATATTGTTGCGTCCATGCCAGTGATTTTAAGCATAATTAACATTTTTGTATGAATATAGTTTCAATTTGAGAATATTTTCTGCTCTTGGGAACAACTAAAAATGAGATGAAACTCACGATTATTACAACAAATAATTACCCGAATTGAAAGTATATTCATGTTAATATTTATGTTAATTATGTATAAAATCACTGGGATGGACGACGCAACAACAGTCCTAATACTGCGCCAAAATAGAAAAGAAAAATTTCCTGAAATCTTAATCGATGACATTGTCAACTATTGTAAAAGAATTAAAAAAAACTTTATGCTTAATATATTTCTTCAATATGTATATTGTTGATGGGTTAAAAGCATCCAAATTTGAGGTTTCTTCAACCCTTAAAAATTAATATGGGTGCTTCCACAAAAATAGGGCTACTTGGTGTTTTCAGCACCTTTCATTCAAAAACTTTTTTTACAATTCACTGGCCTGATTTGTCTTACACAAATCAATCTTTATGAATCATAGTTTTTTGGGATGAAAAATAATTTAAGTGCTAAGTCTCTAGCAGTGTCCGAATACCCGAATGTTAAATACATACGTCTTAATCTCGAAAATCAATAACCTAATTGTTTTATTTATCTTTGTTACGTTGACAGCTGGGTTTGTGGTTATATAATAAATAAATTTAAATAAAAGTAATAAATATTTTTGACTTTCAAACAGTGTCCACAGTTTTTAGCATCATTCCTTATCATTAAATTTAATTTAAAATTCCGCGCCCTAGAAAGTATTGATAGCGAATGACATTAATTGAATGACAAGATTGACGTGAATTTAGCTACGTATTAATTAGTCCTGGAGGTCGGCCATTTTGTAAACCAGTCTAGTTGCCGCGTGCGTCGTTACATCACGTGCCAGTCCACACACGCGTTCAGTCGAAAACGTTACTAGGGACTGATGATTTCCTACTTATGATCCAAGTTCGCCATAGAAATTTAATATCTGTGACCCCTTCATTATTGCCCATTCATATTAGGTACTCGATTTTTATTTTGAAGAAACATGGCGCTCAAGAAAAAACCTAAACTTACAAAAAGAAGAAATAGCTCTAAAAAGTCTAATGCCGCAAAAGCACGCTTGGAAAAATAAGAAGGGACCCGCTTCTATTCGCTCAACAAAAAGATAAAAAGCGTTTAAAAGAAAGGAGAAAGGATTGCCCAGGTCTGTTGAAGATATGACCCTACGAGAACAAAGAAAGACCAGAAAGAAGTAAAAAATACTCAACTGAATATAGAAAGAAAAAATAATTCAAGAGATTACTGTAATTTTCATTGAGCACAATACTCCACCTTCTTCTGAAGTTGATATTTTTGAACAGCAGGAATACCAGAGCTACCAAACCGTATCAGAAAAATTGACGCACTAACAGCCGAAAGCCAAAGAAGACGAAGAGTGAAAAATAAAATGCTGCTGAAACTAAAGGGTACCATCAAAATGTAAAAAAGAAACTCAAAACTCAACAAAGAAAATACCAGAGACTAAAGCAAAACATTAAAAAACAAATGATGCTCTTACACCATAAAGTAAAATTGAAGTAATGGCCAAAGTTCCTACGCAGAAATAATAAGTGAAAAAGCGCTTTAGTGGCGTATATACTGGCAAAAGCTAAACTCCTCAAGAAAAAACTAACATGAAGAAGGGTTTGTCAGGTCAAAATGTTCAAAATGTTCAAAATTGTTCATAGCGTAGTGCGTAGACAAGAGATGTAGGTAACCAACGCGCATGCGCGGAACGTCGACCGTAGCGCTACGGCAGCGGAATCGCAAAACGGCACTTACTTAAAAACATGCCTCGTATATATAATTTCATATAATTCTATGGAATTATATATATATAATTCAATAGAACATAAATTTATTCATTAGCATGAAAAGAGAAGAAGAAGAGTAAGATGAAGAAGAAGAAGAATAGTTACATCAATGTACTATGGTATTAATTTATAGACGAATTTAGTCAGAAGCTCTTGACGTAGAGTCTGATCATTGTGTTATGTGTTTAGTCGTTAGCAAAAGTGTAACAATATACCTAGATATCTGAGTAGGAACACGATAGATCCAGCACGTAAGTAAAAATTAGTTAGAGCCTGCTGGGGTAAACAGAGGCATTATTTGAACATTATAGTTAAACACGATTTCGACATCTTTCAAACTAAAGGTTTTACTTACGAGAGAGTGGTAGTTACTAAATATTGATTGAAGTTTTTATTTTACTTGTGTAATTATTGCAGATAAAATTCATAACATCATTTCCATTTCAGGCTCCAAGAATAAGCAGTAGAGATCAAATCTCAAGATAAACATTAATTGCAATAGCAAGATGGAAAAATCAAAAATTTACATTGGTGGTTTACCTAATGGAACTTGTGAGAAGGACCTCGAGCTTTTTTGTCATGAATATGGTAGAATACGGTCCATCCTTATAAGAAATAGCAATGGATTTATTGAATTTGATGATCCACGTGATGTTGATGATGCAGTGTATAAATTAAATGGTAAAAAACTTTTAGGCGTTCGTGTATCTGTCGAGCGAGCAAGAATCCGTAAACCTCGACAAGGGAGGTCTGCTTATGGCCGCAATAACAGATATTTAGAGCGTTATGATCCACCTACCCGAACTAATTATAGGCTTATTGTTGAGAATTTATCATCCCGAGTTTCTTGGCAAGACCTAAAAGATTTTATGCGTCAAATTGGAGAAGTTACATATGCCGATGCCCATAAGCCAAATCGAAATGAGGGTATAGTTGAATTTGCAAGCTACTCGTATATGAAAAGGGCTATTATCAAACTTGATGGTACTTCTTTGAATGGTAAGAAAATACGCTTGATTGAAGATTACAAATCCAGGGAATCTAGATCCCGATCTAGAAGCCATCATGAACGGTCTCGATCAAGATCTAACTATAGATGTCATTCAAGAAGCCACTACAGACGAACTAGCTCAAGATATAATTATAGATCTCGTTCGAGAAGCCAATCCAGACGTTTGAACTCCTACAGCAGCAAAGATCTGCTGTCAAGGAGCCCCTCAAGACATTCTCGCCCTGAATCGAATTATAGGTCTCGCTCCAGAAGTCAATCTAGATGTAGTCGCTCTGAATCGAAGTCTAGATCTCGATCAAGAAGCCAAAATAGACATAGCCGATCCAAATCGAAGTCTAATTCTTGTTTACAAAGGCAATATAGACCATCACCGCCCATGTCTCAAAATCAAAATTTCACTCAAGAAGATAAATTAGACGTAGTCGCTCTAAATCGATCTCAAGATGTCATTGACGAAACAAAACCAGTTGACCTCGATATAAAATCAAATCAAGTACCCGATGCAGATATTCTCGTACTAAATCCATGGTAGATTTTTTTGTACAAGCATTGATGAAGAAGATTGATTCTTCAGAGCCAAGTGAATAAGGAAGATACTAGGCCAGGTCCTATTTTTGTATTAAGGACACAACAGTGGAAAATATTTGTAACATTAGTTAAGTTTAAAATAGAAAATAAAAAAAAATAAAATTAAATTGTAATTTAAAATGGATGATGTTCTGATATATTTCTTACAAAAAAATTTAACAAAATATTTTGTTTCTTATGAAGATAATCTGATCTAAAATAAAAGTATAAAATACTTATTCAAGTGTATTTAATTTAGATAATTAGGCGATCGTCAGTCCCTAGCCATGCAGATCAGTTCCTAGGACAAAAAATCAGACAAACCAAAATTTCTCCTGAAATACTTGGTTGTTTAAGTGGCCCTTTGAAGTACAGGATAGATATATGACTACCGATGGCATAGGCTAAATATAAATCTATTTGTATTCAAATTGTGTCGTGGCCAATAAAATCTTCAAAGTAGTCCTATTTTAGTGGAATCACCCATATTTCGAAAAATAATATTGTTATCGTAATAAACCATAGGGTTTTTTAAAACTGTATTTATTTTAACTAAATAAAAAAAAATGTACGATTCGAAAAGAGCAATTCCTAATTATTTAAACAATATGGCCCTGGGTTACCCCCTGGCAACATTCATTTATATCATTAGTACAGTATTTTGAAGAGTATAGCATTAAAAACTGAGCTGCAATAGTTTCTTGTATTCATGCGCCGATTCTTCCTGAACTATAGATATATTTTAGCAAAGATAGATAGCTTAATCAGATATTCAAAATAACTAACCACTATGTCAGAAATTCTCTGAACACAGGCGCATGCAGGAGAAACTCTTCTCTTTGTGAATTTTCGTATGGATCCGGCGGAACATCATGACTGATGTCAAACTCAATAAATAAAAGAAAGAGTTTATTGAAGTGGAAAATCAATATAAAAGAAAGCAACACGGGAAACCTAAAACAAAATGCTGAATAATTTATTCATTTCCAATCGATTTCTGTTTTGCTACGGAAAAGTAGAGGACATTTATATTTATTTACATATGGTATTGTGTTATTCGATTATTTCAAAGAATACTTAATAGTTCTTTTACAAATAAAATTTTCGATATTGAGGAAAATTGGAATTGAGCGTTGGTTAATGGACGAAGTCTACTCAGACGTATGGAATTTGAATAGAGAAGTAACTGTGACGAAGGTTAAAAATGTTTTATCAGAATGAATTCCTTAATCCGAAGGGATATTAAAAAGTGTGCAATAAAATTTATGATGCCTTGGATATTACTTCGAAAACTTGTTGGGAAATGCCAGGTGAACTTGTAACGTCAAATTTGAAATATACATTAACATATCACTGAACTTATACGGAAGGAAAGAGTTTTTCACTGAGGTTTTCCCCTAATGAAAGACCGTTAAATTAATCTCAGCCCAAACCTTCAAGCTACACTGTCAATATTGTTTAACAACTGAAATATTGTAAGTTTAGGAACAAAAAATAAATTAAAGAATGAAATTAACATCGAGGAAGATTTTAAAACGTGGTCAATCAAAACTTCAACAAAACACCTATTTGAATAATACTTCAGAACAAATAAGTATCATATAAAAATTTGAAATGTTGTGTACTTATATAGTTTAATGATCCGTTTAGTTCTTCAACCTTTCAATGTGTAGGTACGTTCTAGTGTAAATCTAGGTAAGGTAACGAAGTACCAGGTAACTTGGGGTGGGAGTTATTGAGGAAACCAAATATTACATGCTCGTAACTGCTGAATTAATCGATTATATTATATTATATTTGACTAAATAATGAACTCTAACGAGATATTTGGTCAATTAACCCATTTTGAGAATATGAAAACTCTAGGTCACCTCCTTCGGAAAATAGTAAACGATTGATAAGTGTTTTTTTTTACTTGTTGAAATATTTATAAAGAAATAATAAATGAATAAAACATTAATATAAGAGGTCAACCTATATTGACCCGGTACAAACGCGATATTTCCATGTATCTCCTGTTGATATCGTGAAATATATTAAAGCAAATTTCCAGAAAAAACATCGAATACTCAGACAAAAATAATCCGTTTACATTTCCCGAGTTTCCAACCATACTTGACAACATAAGAAAGAAACTTTCCAGCGTGGCATTTTCCCTGCAAATGTTTAAGTTTTACATGAAAAGGAAATAAAGTTGAGGTAAAATGCTGCTCTACGTATATCCTACTTTTTACTGGGCAGGTCAGAACGGTTGATTTCCCTGGAGAATTCCTGCTCTTTATGGAAAGCTAATTTGTTCCATGCTGTATCAGGTTGAGAAGATTCACCTTTAAGAGCTTTGATGTTATTAGGTTACCTTTTTCCTAATTATTAAAGGGGTTACATACGACTAACATGAACGTTGAATATCACTATGTGGTGTACAGATTCTCATGTATCTTCGTGTGAGAGGTTAGAAAGGGAGTTGCACAGGGTGTAACTAAATAAGTGTAAAATATTTAAGGAGGTGATTCCTCATCGAAAAAAAGATAAGATCTTTCATATAAGGAAACTTCATTGGAGCATCCCTTGTTAAAATACAGCCCCTCAGAGGGAGTGCATAAAATTTGTATAGCAATTTTTTTCACAAGCACCAAAAAAGTTACAATATTGAAATTAACCTAACGTTTCCTACTAGTACAAAAACAGTTATCCAGTTATTTATTTGGTTTACCCCATGGTTGTAAGGGTGGGGAACGCTACCCCTAAAGTTTATTTCCACTGTAACTTTTTGTCTTATTATTTGTTTACCATTTAAAAATTTATTTCCGATAGCCTGTTTCATTCTAAAAATGTCTCATGAGTTTTTTCTTTTTTTCTCGAAAACTGTTGGTTCTAGCGACTTAAATGATGTATAGCTTTTTTAACTAGAAAAGCCAGGGGAGTCGATATTTCTAGTCCAAAATGACGTACAGAGTAGCACAAAAAAGTTGCAACGGTTTAAAGGAGATTAAATGATTGCCAGTGGCGCCCTCTGAAAAATACAAGCAAGTCGACATCAAATTTGAATTTCTCACCCCGATGTATCAGCTTTCATGCAACTGTTTGGAATCAGTGGAAAGGTATTGAAGAAAACACGAATTATTTATTCTACTTAAACACCCTGTATCACGGAAACGAAGCATTTTCGGACCCATATTTATAAGAGCTTTGTTGCTTGAAATGATGTGATCTATCACCAATTTGAGTTTGTCGGAAACAAATCAGAACACCATGTATAACCATGATAACAACTTTTATAGTTTTTTGAATCGATATATCTCAGAAACGGTGGCTAGACCGAAAAAACTATTGATATATTTTTTATAGACAATTTTATAACCTACAATTTTTGTCTGAGGTCCTTTTATGATAAAACTCAACGTTTTGCGAAAAATTCATTTTTTTGATCCTTGACCTTGAATAATGTTTTTTTTTCCTTACACGGGGATGGGGAACTTTCAGGTATTGTTGTATTACCCATTTTCAGATTGTTGGGAATTCAAGTACTTTCGAATGTCTTAATTAACCGGATTATGTAGCATCAAACTGGATCATCTGTGTTGCAAATCAAATTAGAATGACAAAATTAGATTGCGCATGATTAGAAAAGTACGGTAACTACGTATAATGAGCTACGATAAACGCCCGTAAATAACTTGATGCGATAACGTTAAGGGCTCGTTTATACTGGCCGGTACCTTATGCCGTAACCGGTACCGTAATAGTTGAACCATAGGAATTCAATGCTTCCGTTCATACTCATTCCGTAACCTTTTCCAGTACCTGTAAAGTGTTCAACTTCTAGGGACAAATTCATAGAAATATATATTCATATAATTATTTCGACAAATTACATATTTATATTAGATAATTAGATTAGATTATCTTATAAGGAAATAAAATTATCTTATAAGTAAGACAAATTAGGGGAATGTAATAGTGAGCGAGTTTTTCTGACACATGCGCATTCCATAGAGCGCCAATTATTTATATCAGAGTATTGAATACAGAATCAATCACTGTTTTGATAGCGGTAATTTCAAATAATATAATAAAATATAATTCAAGATGGTCAGCACGTTTCAAAACATTGAAACTTAAATTCAAAATGACAATTATTGACAAGCATAGAGCAAAATCCATAAACTCTATGTTCTGTTTACGGTTAAGTTAACGGCCAGTATAAACGCCTACTGAAATTCTTAGGGAATACGGAATACGGTAACGGCTTACGGCATAAGGTACCGGCCAGTATAAACGAGCCCTAATACTATACTTTATACCGAAATACGAATGCACTATACCGTAAGTAGCATAATGCGCTAATAGGGCTTGACGTTGTCTTCCATATTCCCATATATGTTTTGGAACACATATAATTGTGATTTTGTTCTCAAAATGCCTACTTACGAAAGATTCAGGTTTTCATCAGAAAATCATTTCACTCTGTTTTTTTATTTAATAAATAATGAATATTTTTGAATGGGCATTGAAATTGTGATAATTTCATGTATGAGTTAAGGTATTCGATACCGAAAAACCGGTCATCTATACGACTCTGAAAACCCTAAAGCAGGTAACGCTAACAGTGCATGCCATTAGTACATCTTCCATTAGTCTTAATCAACATATGCTTCAACGTAAATAATTACTATCAACTCCATTAAAAATGGTAGTCCTGAAAAAAACTTTTATAGTACAGAAAAATGATTGACATCATACCTGGCATCTGTAGGTTTATAGGTGACGTCATATTTTTCTACAGTTTCGAAGGATGTTGCCCACGACACCTTCACCGAAGTAGGACTTATAAAAGTAACCGTGATATTTTCTGGAACTCCGGGGCCGTTAGGCATCGAACCTGAAAACAAAAAGGAGAATGTCATCAGCGAGACATTAAAATTTCAAATATAATCACTTTCCATCGACGAGCGCAAATCCATCTTTCGGATGAAAAATCTGAGAGAAAAATCGGGACCTTGTCGGGATATAACAAGGTGGCTATGGGAATGATCTTGCGAAAACCGCAGGAAACATTATTTTTATATGAAGTCTCTCAGACTTCAAGGGAATATTGACGTCAAAGAGAGTCGATCGGAAAGAAAAAACGAATATTGAGTTGAGAAATTTGAAAGGAAATTCGGTGGCTTCCATGAAACGGATATTGAAAAACAATTGGGTCCGAATAGGAACGATAATAAGGAAGGAATCAGATGATGGCTCATTTTTATTGGTGGAATGAAATCGTTTAAGTTGAAGAAAACTACTGATGTAAGATCAGTAGCTTTTGAGCGCTTGTAGTGAAGTCTTTTTCTAGACTCCCAAACAGTGCAATACAGAAACAACGGAGATAGAAAATGTAACGAATCTACAAATATACAGGATGAGTCTGGGTTCTTGAGATCAAATGAAACACTTTTTTCCCATGACGTTTTTAAATATTCAGCTCCGTTAAAAAGGTATAAGCATTTCAAGTTTTCACATTGGGCAAATACCCCTCTGTAGTCCAGTTTACTTTGAATGAAAATTACCTTCCATAGCATCCACTATTGAATCTGAATTGTTTGAAAACATTATTTTCCCTCTGAGCAATGATTCACACACTCATGTTTAATCAAATGATTATATCGATTTAATTCCTTTCAATGATAAAGGAAGTACAAGATACGGACCTTTAGTTCAAGTGATATTTGTTTTCCATGCAATTTAACCAATCTGTAAAGTAGTTAGCCCAGTCATTTTAGGGGTTTAACCTCGGAATGAATGATAATGAGCTATAAATTGGTATAAACCTTTGTTTTGTCGTTCTAAATGTTGTCTCAAAAGTCACGAATGATACCGTGTCCGCGTCTTAAGATATTGAAGGTGAATGATCATAAAAATTGTTTCTTGTGAATATCTCGCTTTCTATTGCTTAAATGATTCTTTTATCTATAATTAATGTTGTAGAGTATAAAATTCTCTACAATTTTCAGTCCATGTTTTTTTTGATACGATCAACCGTTTTTGAGGTAGAGTGCGTAGCGCAGTCATGCAAGGTCAAGCTTGAGTTATAGTTATCAGTACGTTATATGAAGTCTATTATTTATTAAATTATTAAACAATGGCCATTATTTATGTACTAATTATTAATATTATAAGAATTTTTATTGGTTTTAATTATAAAGATATTTTAGCCATGATATCTTGTACTTGGTGTTAAAATAAAGTCTTAAATGTTGATATTAATTCACCTGCCCTAATTAACCGAAATGTTCAATTTTGATCGGAAAAAACATCCTCATCGTTATAATCAACCGGCATATTCCTCAACGATCTATCGATTTCCTGCATATCCAATTTTCTCACCTACGACACGGGAGAGACCTCTGAAGAGTTTTCCCATATGGCTTTTCTCCTTTATTTTCCAGATATTCCTAGGATGGTGTCCCTACAGACCTGAAATCATATCAGATCAGACCTGGATGAAGGGGATTGTAACTCGCTGTGATAGATATCGACCCCTTCAAGGTTATTTATTATTTGAACGCCATCTTTGTATACAGTCAGAACAATAAATAATTAGACATTTTAAGAGACATGTTTTGGTTGAGATCGATCAGAAGGATGAAATCAAATTACGAAAAGTTTGAAGTGAAGTGAGGAACATTAGCGCGTTGTTGTCTAGGGTGAAACGATGTCCGTACGAATTTTTACGAAAATCCAAGTTTATATATCATATAGATTTTTTTTTTTGAATGATTGTTTGGGCTATTACCATCATCTATTGTGGATGTAATAATTTCCGACGTTTCGATAGACATCTTCTATCTTTATCATTTTCTTTCATGACTTCTGTCATATTGACTTTTTGAAAATTGGTAATTTTCAAAAGGTTTCTTACTTTTCTCCTTGATAAAGATAGAAGATGTCTATCGAAACGTCGGAAATCATTACATCCACAATAGATGATGGTAATAGCCCAAACAATCATTCAAAACGAGCTCCATCATCAACAATATCTCGTCATCAACTATCATATAGATGTCTAACATTTCGGCTCAGAAATATCCTCCCAATGGTCTTCCCTATAACGTCTTCGAAATTAATGAAGTAAGGCTTCATTGTATGATTTAGAGTTTCTTCTGGCGAAGTTGCTTCGTTGTGGTGATACCAAGTTAATGATATTTTCAAAAAATCCTCCAGCCAATGGAAATATTATCTAAGAAAATCAAACAATCAAGGAGTAAGGAATTATAAACACTTTAAAAATTCTGTTTATTGGTGTTAAAGTTGTTAATCGGACGATCCATGCTTCATGAAGGTCACAGGGTATTCGTCAGATTAAGCTCAATTTTTTTCTTCTTCGTAATTCAATTTTTTTTTGGGTACTCAAGGGTCAGTTTAGGAGACTGCCTTTTTGGTTTGTGTTCTTCATGGAATCAAGTAGTTTTTCAGTATTCAAGAGGTCGATAATATCAACAATGGGCTGCAAGAAATCAAGGTTATATATGATCAATGGCATACTGATGATGGTGTGGGCTGTTTCCATGTTAGAATGAGATTAATTTCAGTCACATACATTACATGGCGGTTATCTTCTTTAGTAATTATTGAAATCAATATCTAAAAGTGACTCTTGTGGGTCAGAGATTTTGAGAAATACATAACTATTCTCGGTAAGTATTTATTTCCTCCCAGGAACCGAAATTTTAGTTCTTTTTGGCACTTTAACATGATAGCACGTTTTGCATTGACTGCTTCCAATGTTACCCACAACATAACTTCTTCTCGGTTTAATTTGTTAAGATAACGTAATTTTACTATGATTTGTTCAATATTTGTCTAAAAGAGATCGAAAAGGAGCCTTTTTATACATGTACTTGCAGTTTCTAATGTTCTTGCGTTCATCCTGATATAGCTCCTCCCTGGGGGCCAAATTATATCCTATTACGAGGCCAAAGACATATGCTAGTTCAAGATTGAGATGCATTCCACGACGAGAGATTAAATCATATCCAGTACATAATTGGAGCTTGTGGCATAACCACCTTGTCATGGAGCACATTCTTCAACTGGGATGAAAATTGGAGTCATCGAGTCTCTGTATTGAACATCTGTGTGGAAACTATATACCCCGTTTCTGGTCAACTGGCGGGCCATAACCTCTGGGACGTTATTTTCTATCTGGGAGGAAACTATCGCCTCAGATAGCTTTAAGATAAGTCCCTAGTGTTCTGTTTTACTTGGGAGATTAGACGTTCCTCAAACTTGTTATTTGTGAGTTGTACTTATACACTTCAATATAATTGTCAAAAACCGAGGGGAGTTTTTTGCTGGATAATTGAACCCACCTAAGAGAATTAAGAGTAGAGTCATGCTCGTCACTTTGTCCGTTACAAACTAAATTGACCGAAAAAAAAAATATCCAAAATTGAAGTGTAAACATAATGGATACCAGAACCCAGCCATCACTCAGTATTTCCATGCAAATTATCCCTGATTTCGATATGAAATGGATGTCAGAAAACTCAGAAACACATCATTACTCCATAATTCCACGAAGCCGTATTAGGTATACTTGAATACATCCATAAGAATAATTACTGGCACCATAGGATCTACACCGGTTCATTGGTTACCAGTTTTGTCAAACATTGTCCCTCCCCATATTCGCAGACAGACTGCAGCTCTGAATTCTTGGAACAAATATCATTCTTTTCCCAATTTATTCCCAATTATTTAATATATTCCACGAAATAGAATTCCCAGATTGAAGTCAAGTAAACCATTATGGTATAATACGTTCTTCAATATCAACATAAATGATAAAGAATTATGGAAGACTGAATTGAACCTTTACGAAATGTTCAATAAGTATCTCGTTTCTGATCCTTCTGAAAAAGTTCCTGGTTTTGATGTTCCAAGAAAAATTTGGACAGGTCTTAATCGTTTGAGAACAGGTCATGGTCGTACCAATGGCATGCTATTTAGATGGAACTCAGTTCCAAGCGCAAGTTGTGAATGTGGAGAAGCAGAAGAAACAATACCTCTCATCAATAGTTGTCCCATATATAAATTTCAAGATGGTTTTAGGGCTATTCATGATGTTTCCGACTCTTTCTTGGAATGGGTTTTAAATTTCAAACGAATATGATACTTATTTTTGTTATTCAGTTCTTTTTTCTGCTTTTGTCTTTTTATTTCCAGATTCGATGTGAGCAACTTGAAGAAGTCTCTGCCTCCATCAATAGAAGACCACTCTTGAAGAAAGAAGTCCCTAAAATATATTTCAGCTTATTTTTGTATTTTCACACTGAGACGGGGAGCCAGGGTTTTTTTTACTGGGGATTTTTCCCTAGGCTTTTATGCCATACGCTGAATGGTATGACACTCCGTCACTAACCCCTCATCTAATGCTTTATTGTTTGCTAACTAAATATTGTCAGCCAAAAGTCCAAAAGAATATATTTATATATATATATCACAATATTAATTCTTCAGAGACAGAGCAAAGTGCTGAGATCTCGATCACAACCTGCTATTTCTGTATTAGTATCTCATGACTTTATAGTGTTAATCCTTTCGATTTAACAATAATTATTAATTATTATTGAGAAATTTTATTCGACACAGATGAAAAAATTAGTGGACATGAGTGGTCGATTCGAAAAGTCGAACAAATTGTTATTATCATTATAAAATTATACAGTTTCTTATTTACCAAATAAACAAAAATTATGAAATATCATACAACTAATATTTTATAGTTCAAAAATTGAATTAGTATGATATGCAGTTTTCATTAAAAATTGAGGTGCTTCTCACAAACTCAATTTTGAGACTACCCAATGTGACATTTGCCTGTAGGGTGAACTGGTTGCCAATGGAAAAATTTGAATATAGTACTTGCTCCGGCAACCTGTACAGGCGCGTTCAACTGTGATACACAGCATTAGATTGATTCCCTATAGTCGGCAACTCTCATTCATATTTCGATTCTTCATAAAGCGACCCCAAAAATTTTTGTTCAGATTAATTCAGAATTCTTAATATAACAGTCATCACCGAAATGCAAAGCAGCCTGGATTCGAACCCGAGAACACCGTACTTACTAATCAGGCTTCTTGGTTCTTGTATGTATGTATATCAACTTCAAGATGTTCTTGAAAAATAGCTGCCAAAACATCTGGATGGCGCTGCAAAACGAGGTTCCTGCTTAGTTGGGAAGTTACATCCGCTGCATATAGCTGTGCAGGCATATCAAACCTGCCAAGCCAGGTTTATCTTTCTCAAGGTGATAACTTGAATTTCAAAGAAGGTGACAATATTTGAAAATTTTTCAATTGAATGTCAAGATTGGCAGAACTCTGAAAACTAAATCAAATTTGTACTTATCTATGGAGTTCTTTAAGTTGCATCGAACAATTTTGCTCCAACTTCTGGCAATTCAATTGATGTATACCTATGAGTTTAAAAGTTTTTTCCATTAATGCTGCTTTCTTGATTTTTCCTCTTTTAGTTTTCTCTACTTTGGATATGAAATATTTATAGTTCCATTTTATCTGATGATTCTAATTTACAGCATGTTTGGCTAACGTTGTACAGAGAAAGTTATTTTATTTTCACTGTTTAAGAGCGTTTTCTTTCTCCGATAGAAGATTTTCTGCATTCGCATCGTATCTCATATATGCAATTCTTCGTTTTTTGATTTATATTATTAGGTTTAACTTTTGTTAGATTAGCCCTGATGGTATCTTGTCTCTTGAAGATGGTTGTTGAAACAATTCTATTGCTCCGTAACTTCCAACGATTTGCAAGCCACTGACGTTATTCCGTACGCGCACCCGAATTATGGTTGAAATTTGAAGTAGTTCTCCTACAATAGAATATAGATTGTGTTCTATGCCGGTAATCTGTGTTTCGCGAAGCTAACCTCGAACGTGCAGCGTAGTTTTCTTCCTCTCTGTCGAGATCAGATGCCGGTCATCTTCTGTAGTAATTATTGAAATCAATATCTAAAAGTGACTCTTGTGGGTCAGAGATTGCGAGAAATATAACTATTCTCGGTAAGTATTTATTTCCTCCCAGGAACCGAAATTTTAGTTCTTTTTGGCACTTTAACATGATAGCACGTTTTTGCATTGACTGCTTCCAATGTTCCCCACAACATAACTTCTTCTCGGTTTAATTTGTTAAGATAATGTAATTTTACTATGATTTGTTCAATATTTGTCTAAAAGAGATCGAAAAGGAGCCTTTTTATACATGTACTTGCAGTTTCTAATGTTCTTGCGTTCATCCTGATATAGCTCCTCCCTGGGGGCCAAATTATATCCTATTACGAGGCCAAAGACATATGCTAGTTCAAGATTGAGATGCATTCCACGACGAGAGATTAAATCATATCCAGTACATAATTGGAGCTTGTGGCATAACCAACTTGCCATGGAGCACATTCTTCAACTGGGATGAAAATTGGAGTCATCGAGTCTCTGTATTGAACATCTGTGTGGAAACTATATACCCCGTTTCTGGTCAACTGGCAGGCCATAACCTCTGGGACGTTATTTTCTATCTGGGAGGAAACTATCGCCTCAGATAGCTTTAAGATAAGTCCCTAGTGTTCTGTTTTACTTGGGAGATTAGACGTTCCTCAAACTTGTTATTTGTGAGTTGTACTTATACACTTCAATATAATTGTCAAAAACCGAGGGGAGTTTTTTTGCTGGGATAATTGAACCCACCCTAAGAGAATTAAGAGTAGAGTCATGCTCGTCACTTTGTCCGTTACAAACTAAATTGACCGAAATAAAAAAAATATCCAAAATTGAAGTGTAAACATAATGGATACCAGAACCCAGCCATCACTCAGTATTTCCATGCAAATTATCCCTGATTTCGATATGAAATGGATGTCAGAAAACTCAGAAACACATCATTACTCCATAATTCCACGAAGCCGTATTAGGTATACTTCAATTCAAATTACATTACAACGAAATCATATGTTCCATTCTTAGTGGATCATTTATTATGTAAACTCATTTACATTCAGAATGTATTTGTTTGGAAAATGAAAACTCGTTAGATATTGACGTATTTCAAGTTTGAAACGAGTTCTTGCAGTTATATCTCCAAAAAACGACGCATAAAAGTTTATATTGGGGTCGGTCGAGTTAACACAGGGCAATATTCATATCTCACGTATCTGGCAGTACATTTGTGTTTACAGTTTGTTGGAACATCATAGGATTATGCTATTCATGGAGAATGAATGTTAAACGCTGTTCTAGTAGAACGTGTTATCGTTTTGACCAAATGTCTGTAATTTTCGAATGTCGAGCCTACGGTCTCATCGATTGGGTTTGACTTCCTGATGAAGAATACAGGGCCAGCCTTGAATATATCCGTCCCGCCGGCAGTATACTCTTTATCTTCCGAAATAACTGAGATAGAGTTTTTATACAGGGTGTCCCAAAAATATCACACGAAAGTGACACTGGAGATAGATTGGCATTACGTCTATAAGATAGCATCAACAGGATCTCAGTAGAGTCCGCTGGTTTTCAAGATATCACCCCTTTTGTGTCTTTTCAAAAATCTCCAGTTTTCGGTCTTTTATCGCCTAACATTGCTAGAAATTACTTCAAACTCATGATTTTTTTGCCTAGGCTAGGAGTTTAACAGATTTTAGGTAATAATGTAACTTAATAGACAATAGACGGTCCCATAATAATTTAACTAGCGCTGTATTTTGTAATCAATATGAACTTGAATATTGATTAAGTAATGATTTCACTTGAAAATATGTTATAAGATTATATGCGTTACATTCATTGTGAACGAGCGCTAAAATGCAGCTCTTTCTATACTATGTAATTTAAAATACTATGACAGACTTTCTGCTGTCATTATATCTTACGAAAATTGTTTAAGAGCACTAGCTTGAGGACGGCGTTTTAGGGCGCTAGTTTTCAAAATGATACGATTTTAACAAGAATTTGTACTAATATTGAAGTTGTATCATAATATCAATGTTTCTGATTTTATGTCTACGTCTCAAGTTTGGGCTGACTTAACGGAAATGGAAAATTGCAGAAAACTATAAGATCAAAACCCTCTCATTAAACTCAGAATTCTTGATCATTGAGTCAATCTGAATTGTAATACTTCTCGGTTAGACATTCCAAAGTTGTAGGTACAGTAGGACCTCTTTAATCAGAAATTTTTACCCAGTTGTTCATCAAAATTAGGGTGATAAAATAAGAACTTGTTCCATTTATTGCTCATTCAAATATATATGTTACATACAATTTTCTTGTGTACATGCGTAACTGATCTAAATTCACTTCACGTATTTGATATCACCAATAATATGCCCATAATTCATTCATTAAAATCGTCATCTAAATATACACAGATCATTGGACAGTAAGTCATTATATCTAAATAATAAAATATTCTGAGAGGTGATGTCGAATAAATCCGGCCCTGGCTCAGACCAGCTCAAACAGAGAGACCAAGTCGCTGCAACCATAAATACAATGAAATAAAGGTTGCCGTGTTTACACGCTTGAGACCGCCACTTTACCGGTAGAGTTTTTGGCTTCATTTTTTTGAACCTCGTTTCCCCTCTAGGTAGACTTATACTCAATGACTATACTCTCTATTAGAAATAACCCCAATTTTACAATAACACTCCTTAAATACACATCAACGACAAAGAACAGCATATACATTTAATTGAATTTGATTTGTCTTATTACGTGTTTCTGTCCATAAGTTCTTGGGTCCACCGAAACTTTTCCACTACTTGAAGTTCCAAACGTAGGGTGAACTTGACTGATTTATATAGGAGGAGGTTTGGATAATTCGATTTTCCAGACGAGAAATTCCTTAATGGAATACTTCATGATGAATTTAATGGAAGTGAAGGACAGCTTAGGTAAAATAAAATGGAATTTATATTTGGAAAAACCTTCTTATTCTGCATGAGCTATTTGATGGTGATTGAATTTGGGGGGGTAATGATTTTTTCTGTATTTGCCCAAACTGTTAGTTATTTTTCAACAAGTGTCATAAGAGAATATCAGTATGTTGAAACATAACAATTTTTTTACCCCAAATCAAACATAGGTACTCGAAATTCGTTTATTATATTGATCTAAAGCTTTGTAACATATCAGTTGCAATCCAAATAACTTGATATTTATAATCTAATAATGATTAAATGAATAAATAATGGTTCTTGGAATCCCAAGAACCACTAAATTGGGAGTAGCAAAATGTTTATTTGATAGAGCAATAAATATTTGTTGCACTGAAGAAGACCAAAATGAAGAAATAAATAACATCTCGAAAACTCTTAGAAGCAATGGCTACCCCAAAAAGATATTTGAAAAAGCTAGACGACCAAGAGAAAGTCAACCTGAACCAACAGATATAAATCAGACCATTAAAACCGTAATTCCTTGTGTAAAAGGTTTGTCGGAGAAAATGAGAAGAATTGGAAATAGATACAACATAACGACTGCATTCAAAACTCCAGACACTGTCAGAGCTAAAGTTACAAAAGTTAAGCCTAATAATGAGACACAAAGGACAAAAAACTGCATATATGAATCACCTTGCGAGTGCGGAAGATCCTACATCGGAGAAACTAAACGCCCTCTGAATGTACGAATAAAAGAACATCAGAAGCTTCTACGAGTACTAGACAGCGACAAATCTAGGTTGGTCCAACATTGTAGATGAGAATCATCGTATAAGAGAGGATGAAACATCAATAATATCCAAAGAAGAAAAACTTGCAAGAAGAAAAATCAAAGAAGCAGCATTTATGAAAATAACACCTGATTCATAAGTGCTCCATCTATAGATCTGCCAGAAGTTTGGACGCCGATAGTTCGATCAACTTAAAAAGATCATCATATCACAGATGAGTATATAACATTCTTCATTTTCCTTCATGACTTCTGTCAATATTGACTTTTTGAAAATTGATAATTTTCAAAAGGCTTTTTACTTTTCCTCCTTGATAAAGATAGAAGATGTCTATCGAAACGTCGGAAATCATTACATCCACAATATATGATGGTAATAGCCCAAACAATCATTCAACACGAGCTCCATCATCAACAATATCTCGTCATCAATCTTCGATACATATTTTTTTATTCTAAGAAACATGTTTTCCTTCATGCATAAAGGAGCGATTTTTTTCATTTTAATTAATTATTTCAATTATCATGATGTGATGTTAGGTTGTGATAGTAATGATTGAAATGGTGGAGATTCAGCTGAGTATATAGGTATTAATAGTTACTACTTAAAATATGAAGATTTTGTCTTTGAAATTTCGGTCTTTGCTGCTTTCTTTGATTCCATTTATCTGGACGACGCGACAGCAGAAAATGTTGGTCGAGACATTGGAATATGAAAGAATGAAAATAATCAAAATAGTAAATTCACATTTTTTTACCTGCTGAATCGGCACTGAGTAACAGAAGTGTCGCAACCAATAGGAACATATTATCAGAACATGAAATCCTGAGTTGCCCCTGACATGGTGGCGGAGGCTTCTCTTAGCCCTTAACTCCACCATGGAACACTTTCATCCTTTCTTCTTTCTCATATTTAGTGAAACACTGTCCTGAAAAGGGAAGATATGATTTAGATAAATTATAAATTTCATATAGGCCTTATATTATAAAAAAGTACAAGATTTCGTCCCTCAAAAATCCACACACTTATGGAACAAAATCAATAAAATAATAAATCATTCAATAATATACATATGACGTTTATATACACATAGATCTTAATAAGTGTCGAATAATTTGGTGGATTTTGCCATATTAATTGTTAAACATTTTGTCACATAATCTCAGAAAATTTTACAACAGTTGCTTATCTCGATTCCTCATAACTGAGTTGAAACCATTTTCGATTCTACACAAAATTCTGCTTTACAACAAAAATAAAACTTGCAGCTTCTCTAGGGACAGTTTTAATGCTGCTTTAATTTCTTTTCAAGACATGCTTCAGCATTTTATTATTCAGCTCGCAATTCCGCTAGATAGAACTCCATGAAATTGGCAGTTTCATGAACAAGGCATCAAGGATCGTTATACAGGGTCTTTCACGAGGAACCTCACCTATATTAATACCAAACTACTGAACGTATTTTCATGAAATTCATCACTTATAAGTATTTCACGATGCTGATGAAATCTAAAATATTTTCAAGGCATGAGCACCTCCGGTTTTTCCGGAAATGACGTCAACTTCCGTTTTTCAAATACAACACCATTTTTTTATTGCAGAAATAGATTCCTTAGAAAATTTCAAGTTATTTTGATATAACATTTTTCAGTTTTGGTTGGAAAATTCTCTCTGAGCGGAAAATTCGAAAAAAATCGAAAATAGAGCTCCGCTGAAACAAGAATAACTTCGAGGTTTTTGGATGGAAAATTTTCATTTTTGGGATTTTTCAAGATGTAAGATTGATGTATTCACTTTAAAAATCGAAATCGCGATTCATGATACAGGGGATGAAAAAATCGCTTTCAAAGTTAGGGATGACAAAATCGTGAAAAATCATTTTTTTCAAATTAGAACCCCATTTTTTTATGGCAGATATTGAATCTACGTTGAAAAATAAAGTGGGTGTATACATCACTCCCTTGCTCTAAAGTGGATATTTTCTGAGTTATTCACAAGAACCTGTTTTTTGTCTTGAATTGTCAGCTATTTCTTTTTTCTTTTCCCTTAGATTTTACACCTAATATGCAAGAAAAAAAGTTACAGGTTGTTCCTAAAAGATGAAATTTTTCAGGAACTTTATTTCAACTAATCGGCAATGTTTTCTCTTTTTAATGATATGCAAAAACTTACCATATCATTAATTACATCTGCCAAATTCCTCTTTATTCAGTAGCATTTTGTGTTTACTATTAATTTGGTGATAATTCGTATTAAGTTATAAAATCGATCACTATGCCTAATTTTACCAATGAAGATTATTTAAATCTTATTCTACTTCATGGAGAATGTAATAAAGTTGTAGATAGAACGATTCGACTGTTCATTGAGAGGTTTCCTGACCGACCCAGACCAACGAGAGATACCATTAACAAAACCATAACAAACTTGAGAAATGTCGGATCTTTCGTTAAGAAAACTATACACAGAGAATAAAGTGTAGTAGAAGATGAGAACAACGAAATTACAGTTCTTGCATATTTTCGTGTGAATCCTCAAAATTGTCTCAAAGATGCCGGGATTGCTCCGGGATTATCTCAATCGAGTGTTTGGAGAATATTAAAAAAACATAAAATGCACCCATACAAATTCAATAGGGTGCAGCATTTGAAGGAAAATGATTTCGTCAGAAGAACAGAGTTTTGCGAAGCTATGATGATTCGATTTCAAGAGAATGAAAACTTTTGGGACTGTATAATTTGGACAGATGAATCTAAATTCACAAAGAATGGTTCTTTCAATAGGCATAACAGTCATTATTGGGATGAAGAGAACAATCACCACTTCAGACAATGGAACTTTCAAGCGACCTGGAGTTTCAATGTTTTTTGCGCCATCAAAAATAATGCAATTCTCGATGTTCACATTTATGATGGGTCTTTAACTGGTAAGATAGAACACTACACATGTTTGCATTATTTAAAGAATGTTCTCCTTAGGATATAGATATTCTGACATATTGATTCAATTGAGCCGCTAGTACAGAACAGAACCTTATGGTATCAACAAAATGGCGCGCCTCCACACAATTCACTCAATGTGACAAATATCCTATACAGGCTATTTGAAGATCGATGGTTGGCGAACAATGGTCCACATCTTTGGCCACCACGTTCTCCCGATTTAACTCCTTTAAGACTTTTATGTTTGGGGTAGGATAAAAAATATTGTCTACTCAACTCCCTGACTGATTAAGAGGACTGCATAGAACGAGTCAGAAATGCGTTCAGGTTTGTTTAGATTTTTAGATTCATAGTTTTGAAACTCAATTTGGTTTTTAAACACTTTTGCAGATCTCTTCCTCCCGATGAAATAAGAAGAGCAACGCACGAAGCATTCCCGAGACGTATAAATAAATATCTAGAAATTAATGGTCAAAACTTTGAGCATCTTCTCTAGTTATAACTGCGAGAGTTTGCCATGGTTCTCCTAATAGTAACTTGAAGTCGGTTTCAAGAAGGGGTGAAAAATCTACAGCATGGTTCAAATAACAGTTCCTGAAAATTTCATCTTTTTGGCGTGAAGGGAAAAGAAATAGCTGAAAATTCAAGACGAAAAACAGTTTTTTGTGAATAACTCAGATGCATACACTCACATTATTTTTTAACGTAGATCCAATATCTGCTTTAAAAAAATGAGGTTCTAATTTGAAAAAATTGATTTTTCACGATTTTGTCATCCCTAACTTTGAAAGCGATTTTTTCACCCCCTGTATCATGAATCGCGATTTCGATTTTTAAAGTGGATACATCAATCTTACATCTTGAAAAATCCGAAAAATGAAAATTTTCCATCCAAAAACCTCGAAGTTATTCTTGTTTCAGCGGAGCTCTATTTTCGATTTTTTTTTAAATTTTCCCGCTCAGAGAGAATTTTACAACAAAACTGAAAAATGTTACATCAAAATAACTTGAAATTTTTTGAGGAATCTATTTCTGCAATAAAAAAATGGTGTTCTAATTTGAAAAACGGAAGTTGACGTCATTTCCGGAAAAACCGGAGGTGCTCATGCCTTGAAAATATTTTAGATTTCATCAGCATCGTGAAATACTTATAAGTGCTGAATTTCATGAAAATACGTTCAGTAGTTTCCTGTATAAATATGGGTGAGGTTCCTCGTGAAAGACCCTGTATACGTTGTGTGTGTACAGAAAATTCTTGAATACCAATAAGTTCGTTTTGATATTTTCAAAAACCTTATAGGTTTGGGACCTTTGAGATAATGATGGCATGAATATTCACTAACACCATTATTGAAAATTGTTAGTGAACATTTTTGAAATTTTTTTTATAGTCTTCGTTTAGTTCTAGACAAACGGAGAGGAAAATTCAGTATCGATTTGCTAACACCTGTATAGAATTCCCAGATTTCACACTGGAAGGAGTTAACACATACATATATTAAGGAGTCAACAGAACTCTCTTGATAGAATTTCTTTATCTAGTTCTGAACGACAGAGTTAGTCGATAAATTATTCATTATTTACTAACACAGACGACGTTGCCAACCAACCTGAGGAACCTTCTGAAGGCTTCGTTGAATAATTGAGCAGAAAACGAAGGTTTTACAAGTGTTGATTCATTAATTTACAAATAGTTCCTGAAACTGGCTTAATTCGACTTATCCAGGTCGAGAACATTCCATTATATGATTCTTTATTCCATTAATTTTCCAAGGGTCCTTCTATGAGAATATACAATATGATAGATCATTCAGAATTCTCCAAAAGGAAGGTGAAATGAGGATGCCACGTAGGAATAAACTGGCTTTCGATAATTTAGTGTGAATGGAAAAGTAATCATTTATATTGAGCTTAATTCATCCTTACAAAAAATGCAATTCTCCTCTGCAGTTCAACAATTTTGAGCTGGAACTTTAAAGACTTTTTTTTGGTACCCTAGTGGGAGAGGGAAGGTGTGATTGCACTATGCCTGCTGCGAATTCCTATGGGACTCTTTAAAACTTCTTCCTGCTCACTCCTGGGCACAATCAAGACGAATAGTACTCCGGTACGATGTCAGCGCTTGCACTTTTACTCATTTGGACATTACGGACTTAATGAAGAGTTCGTCTGAAGGTTTCGAAACATTACAAAGAACTAATGAGGTCCTTTAAACTTTACTGGCATGCTCCGTCTGGCTCTGGTCACATAACTCGAATGTGCCATGTTCAGATCCTGATTCAGGACCCTGATGTTACCACTTGTGTTCAACTTAGCTATCCACGTCCCACCCTAATGCAGATGGCGCAAATTCTTGCTAGCCCTGTTTCGTATTTTATATCTTTTCAGCGTAAGGGGACCGCAAAAGTATAAGAACCTAAACGCTCGCTTAGACGAGCCCTTGAATTGATGTGTGTTGTACTAACGTTGCTCTTTGGGCCTTCTCCAATTTCATAGGCTTTAGGGACAAAATAAGTCATTATTACTTCTTGGACTTTTTTAAAGAAGCAAGTTCTAACCTCGATCGTTGGATATGCCAGAATTCGAGGTACTCTAGAGGCCTTATAAATTGAAGTTACTACTTGGTACTCGTAGGTATCGACGATACTCGTCGAGTTACCTGGACAAAATAGAGTCAACGAAGCAAGAAAGCCACAGTTATTCACTGTTGTTAGTCATCCTTGGTGTCGTTGCTCCTTCTGAACGTTCAAATTTCGCCCATTAGAGGTAGAGATTTTAGGGAAGACGAAGAACCAATCTTCTTCGAGAATGAATAGATGTGACAGATGACCAGCTAACCTATTTCATCTACCTCTTTAGCTTCAGCTAGATAACACCTACAAGTAAGGTTGTATTCTCAGATTAGAGTACCTAAGAGAAAAGGTTTTAATAGAGCTAAGAGCGTACAGTTCAGGCTTAAAATAATGAACGATCATAGTAATAGACTTATTAATTTGCATTTTCGAAACTTCGGCTTCGGAGGTGCATGCATAGAGGTGATGATTAGTATAGGTGGTACCAACGTTGTCGCAGACGAGTAGTAGGGCCTAATAATGAATTTCCCTACAGTCACATAATTGAGAATCTCCTCTTTACTAAGGTGTTTTTACAGCGGGATACCATCACCCTGAGTCTACTGAGTGTCCGCCATGTAGCGTAAGGAAAGTGGGCTCCAGGTGAAATGTCTTCATTGACGGTGATGTTGTTTTCGATGAGTTTCTTCCAGAATTCTTCTGTGCCTTCTTCAGATGGCCTAGTTATTGGATTAGTGGTACTTAAGAAACTCCTTCTTGATTTTAGCTGGCGATTTTATGGTAAGGTATGTCCATGAAGGGGGTGTTTTTCATCTTCAATTTGTCTGGTTCTTTATTTTTCAGCAACGACTTCTTTCTAGATTTTGGTGCAGCTATGCCAACTGTGGGATATATTTAGGCATCCATATAATATTCTGTCACATTTATAGCTTTCCTCGTATGTGGAGATTTCCACCACAGAAGGTCGGCGTACTGTGCTATAGATAGACATAAGGCAGTTGCTGATGTCTCCGATGTTTCAGGTCTGACTTCCCATGATGTACCTGTTAGTTTCCGGATTATGTTGTTTCTTGATGTGTCTACAACAGAATTTATAGGACAAGTTTCGATCTAGTTCGACACCAAGTTATTTTGGTGTTTTACAGTTTTTCAGTTGTTCACCTTCCCATCTTACATCAACATTACTCTTTACCTTTTTGTTTCTTCGGTGGAAAACACATATTTGGGTCTTAGTTTGATTAGTTTTATCTGGTTCTATCTGTAGTGAGTTGGCTTTTCTGATAGGCCTTGAGTTGAATGAATTTTCTAGTTTTGTCATCGATATAGATGTTGTAAAGGATTAGAGAAAGAACAATTCCTTGTGGTAACCTATTCTTTGGCATTTGCCATCGACTTCTCTCGTTATCCAGTGTTACATGGAATCTTCTGTTTTCCAGGATATACTTGATGAATCCCCTAAGTATGAAGTGTTTCGTCAGATCGTATACCTTCCTTATTAAATTCTCATGATTAACTGTATCGTTTGTGCCATTTAAATCATCAGAAGCTACGCTTGTTACTTTTATAACTACCCTTATAATGTTGGGCAAAATTAAGGATTTGACTACAGCATGACTTTCCAGGCCCGAATCAAGTGTTTTCATTTATCAACTTTTTGTCGATATGTGGAGTTATTCTGTTAAGGATTAAGTGTTTTAGTAGTTTATATACTGGACATGTAATGAAATGGTTCATTAATTCTTTGAGTTATGTGCTTTTTTCGAAATCTTCGTAACCATCAATTTGGTGATGGTGTTTTTGTAGGATTTGGCATACTATTTCATTGTTTCTTTCCCAAAATATCTTATTTTTAATGAACTTATTTGATCTAAACTGAAGCATTAGTAATAGAAATGGAAGATTAAAATTGAACAGTTTTTGGATAACCGTTGAATTGGTTGAATTGCAAAATAGTCCCACAAAATCCAAAAATTCTTACAATGGAAAACTTTTTCAGTGATAAGAAATTAGCATCAAATGATCTTCGTGATATCTACATAAAAAAATTCCGAACTAACTTCTCAGTTCTAAATGGCTAAATATGCAAATTAACGGACTTCGACGAATGGCTTCTGCTTCCCATTTATCCTGAAAATGGCGAAATCCCATTATGCGTTTGGCTCATTTAACGACATCAAAAGTTGCGAATCATTCAGGATATACCTGCTGACTCGAATGACGGACAAACACGCACGGATTTGTATGACGTGGAAACATTTCGGTATTAGAAATTTTCACGGTTAGTACATGACAATATTTCATTTTCAGTTCAATTTATTTTCCTCGGTTATTAGCTGTCAGAACTTCTATCTGAATCAATGGGATATTCGAAAAAAAAATTAGAAAGTACTCACGTGAGTTCAGGAGCTTGATCTAGAGTCTTTTGCCGTACTCTGGAACATTGTAATACTAAAATGAGGATGTAAATGAATAATGAAGAAATAAATCATTTATTGGTCCTACAAGACAGGTTAGAAAAAATACAATTTGTTGATCAGAGTATCCTCAAAATCATCATTCAAAAATTCGCAGATGTATTCATACTGACATATTGACAGGTACACAGAGGGCAAATCTGTATCGGTCAGTCAGTGAAAAACATAATATTTGAAATCTGGATGGTGACAATTTGACTGTCTGTGGTTACGGATTAACTTCTGTGATTGCCTTCTCTTGAGTAAATGAAAATAAAACTTGTTGTAAAAAGGAGCTACGACAATGAAAATGAATGAATTTGTTGCGGATTGATATAAAATTTTTAGTATCATAATCTGAATAAACATCCCATTGACGTACGAAAAGCTGAACTTTTTATTATTAGTGGCTATTTGACCTGATAGAATTATTTATCTGTAGATATTCTAAGCATAAGAGAATTTTTCTTTATTACAAATATTTTATAGATAAGTAAAGAGAGAGAAATATTTATTCATTTAATTGATACTGGGAACACTAAATTTAAAAACTTACTGCATCAAAATATGTTTTTTCAGTTGTAGCTTGATGTTAGATTATTGTAATAAGTAACATTCAACAGAAAAAACAACTTAAGAAGAAATTATTTTGAACCTTCAGTGCCAATGACGCTGACATCATCACATGCACATCAACCTAACTGTTACTCAAAACAACGTAGTACAAACCTTTCTGAATAATACAAGACAGACATATCGATTGGTGCTCTACCCTTGATAGCATTAAAAATACGGGTTACCCCTACCTTCTGATGTGTACATTTACAGTTATATTTGGAATATCTTGTAATGTACCTAACCTCCCAATTAAACTGACTTGTTATAAAGAATTCCCAAGACATGATAGTTTCATGAAATGTTAAGTTCATTTGCGTGGGCTATTTTTAATTTGAACACGCAACTCATATACCCAACGGAATTGATTTCGAAGAAACCTATACTAGGGTATTCATAACAATTGTGTAACACAGGCCTAAAAACAGTGCGTGTTTGAGATTCGCGCGTAGGGAGTAGAATATGTTATGATACATCCACCTGGTCATCTTCGGAAATTGTTAATTTGAAAAAATTGTCGTCTTTATCTGAGAAATGATCGACACTTGACTTTCAGAGGGTGGAGCTGAACCAATTATCCACTTTGCATAATGTAGATGTAATTCAAGTTTTACTACGTTAGAAACAGTTGATTGCAATTATATTCTTTTATTAATCACAGAAAATCGTTTTATTGCTTTTCAAACTACCCCCCATTAAGATCAATAAACTTTTGCATGCGTTTGAACCAATTGTCGAAACACTTTTGTCACTCTAATTGAGGTATCTCCAAAACATGCCTTCTGAAGTGTCGATAAACATTGAACTATCATTTTATTTTTTACTTATGCGAATGAAAAGAAGTCAGAACGATAAGGCGGATGACAAATTAAATCGATGTTATTGAGTGCTCAAAAATGCAGTTGTTTGATACTGATTTCTTGGAAGACAGCTGGCAAACAAATGGTTGCGTACCACTTGAGGTACGCCGCGCGCGGCCATCCGCGCTGTGATTGGACGACTGCCGCGCGCGGCAGTGTCTGTTACCAGCTGCGCGAATGTTTTTATTGTTCGTTCGTCGGTGATTGTGTGTGGACGTATTTTATCAAGTAACATGAATAACGAAACTACTGTTCGGTTAATTGAAATATATGGCTCCCATGGTCCATTATGGGATACTAGTGTATATGATGGAGGTCTGTGAGGATGCACTTGGTATTTTATGCAGAATGTGTAATATTTGAAAGGAGCTAGATTGCATCCATTTCCAAGTGCGAAGCCATATGCTGATAAATACCCTCGAAGCAGATAAGTGTCTCTCTCCTCTTCCCTCTGGAAATATACAATCATTAACAATAAATGTAGTCTTGATGACGAGATATTGTTGATGATGGAGCTCGTGTTGAATGATTGTTCGGGCTATTACCATCATCTATTGTGGATCTAATGTTTTCCGACTTTTCGATAGACATCTTCTATCTTTATCAAGGAGGAAAAGTAAAAAAAAACCTTGTTAGACAGGAATAACAAAACACCTCTACCCAGTATAAATAAAGCTGAACAGAGGGCATTGAAAGATCTTAACTCGGATAATTCCATAAAGATACTTCCAGCAGACAAAGGAAACGCCACTGTAATTCTAGATGTTGGCTCTTATAATAAAAAAATCAATGAATCATTAGAAGCAGGAAAATACAAAAGACTAAAAAAGGACCCTACCACCACAGTTGAAAACAAGATTTACAAAATCCTTTGTAAATATCGAAATGAATTTCCAGATCAATTCGTTAGATCAAGACTTACACCTCACTTCAGTAAACCACCACATTTATATGGTCTACCAAAAATACACAAAGCAGATATTCCTCTAAGACCAATTGTGAGTTCAAGAAATTCAGCATGCCACCAATTGGCTAAATTTCTGCTAAAAAGTAATTCAACATCGATGATAAGAAACACGAAACACTTCATAGAAATAATGAGACATCAAGAAATCATGGAAGAAGACGTTATGGTCAGCTTCGACATCACCAGTTTGTTCACTAATATTGCGACAGATAAAACACTTATCATAGTTAGGAAAAAGCTTGAAGAAGATCAAACCCTTAGTGAAAGAACTACACTAAGCGTGAAAGCAATTATGGAAATGCTTTCTATTTGTATTGAAACAACATATTTCCAATTTGAAGACATCTTTTATCAACAAGAATTTGGAATGGTCATGGGTTCACCACCATCACCAATTTTAGCTGATTTATATATGGAAATTTTCGAACAGGAGGCATTAGAAAATAATGTACTTAAACCCAAACTGTGGAAAAGATATGTAGATGATACTTTCAATATTTGGCAACATGGAAGAGACACTATAGATGGATTCCTTCAATATCTAAACAATCAAGAGGAATCAATTAAATTCACAATGGAAATCGAGAAAGACAGACAACTTCCATTCTTAGATGTACTCGTACATAAACAAAATGGAATCCCAAGAACCACTGTGTATAAAAAACCGACGAACACAGGACAATATCTACATTTTGATTCAAACCACCAACTAAACACTAAATTGGGAGTAGCAAAATGTTTATTTGATAGAGCAATAAATATTTGTTGCACTGAAGAAGACCAAAATGAAGAAATAAATAACATCTCGAAAACTCTTAGAAGCAATGGCTACCCCAAAAAGATATTAGAAAAAACTAGACAAGTCAACCTGAACCAACAGATATAAATCAGACCATTAAAACCGTAATTCTTTATATAAAAGGTTTGTCGAAGAAAATGAGAAGAATTGGAAATAGATACAACATAACGACTGCATTAAAAACTCAAGACACTATCAGAGCTAAACTTACAAGAGTTAAACCTAATAATGAGACACAAAGGACAAAGAACTGCATATATGAATTACCTTGCGAGTGCTGAAGATCTTACATCGGAGAAACTAAACGCCCTCTGAATGTACGAATAAAAGAACATCAGAAGCTTCTACGAGTACTAGACAGCGACAAATCCAGGTTGGTCCAACATGCTGTAGATGAGAATCATCGTATAAAGTGGGATGAAGCATCAATAATATCCAAAGAAGAAAAACTTGCAAGAAGAAAAATCAAAGAAGCAGCATTTATGAAAATAACACCTGATTCCATAAGTGCTCCATCTATAGATCTGCCAGAAGTTTGGACGCCGATAGTTCGATCCAACTTAAAAAGATCATCATATCACAGATGAGTTTATAACATCGTTCATTTTCTTTCATGACTTCTGTCAATAATTTTCAAAAGGTTTTTTACTTTTCCTCCTTGATAAAGATAGAAGATGTCTATCGAAACGTCGGAAAACATTACATCCACAATAGATGATGGTAATAGCCCAAACAATCATTCAAAACAAATGTAGTCTTGTTTATTATTTTAATTGTCTGAGGCATAAACTCATTTCTTGTTTTCGTTCGATTAAAATTTAATTTTCTTATTGCTCCAAGAGAAACAGACCAACGTATTTGATGTAATTCTATTTTGATATCTGAACGCGTTCGTGAGAAAGAAGGTCTTGACAGAAAGGAGTGCTAAGTGATCTTAGGAGAGTTTCATTTTTCAAGAACTTCATTATGGTCTTAATAGTCCCAAAATTACCAGTTCCTCAAGTATCCATAACCTTTTCGTACTCCATTTCAGTTCATCCGTTTGGAGAGGAATTATTCCCCATAGGGTTATTGGCTGATGGTGTTTCCGCGTTCGGCCATTTCCTCTTCATACTTCACAATTAAAAGGGAGAAAGAGATTTATATCGCCTCGGCTGTTGTTGTTACGTTGGAATTTCCGGCAGGGTTGAGCAGATTTATCGAACACTTTGAGGAGTGAAGTAGGGCAATTGACGGCCGAACGGAAAACCTTTAGATTTAAGGTTGAGTAAAGCTTGTTGTTGATCAGCACGAGAAGAGAATAGTAATAAAAGATTTTAAACTGTAGTCGTTCCAAGTATAATTGATAAATTGGGCTTTTTAGGAATCATTCGCTGAAACCATGATTAATGGAAATTTATTCTGAAATACCCGATACGACCTCTGTTAAGTTGACGTAAAGTAATTTTTTTATTATAATTGTTTTTATAATATATTTTCTAAATTTTATTTGAATGTAGACAGGTGGAGCAAGATTTATTTATATCATTTTAGTTGAGCGTCGTTTGAATATGTAATACTGGGTTGACGTTCTGTTGTGGAATTTCATCTCAAGAGGTTACACACAGGTAGCTGATAGTTTTGCAAAAACCTTGTATTCATCCTTCGGAACAATCAGCAGAAAGGATGGAACTATAGATTTGAAGACGCTATTTCTGTAAGTTTATCGGTTATCTACTCAGATTTCTGATTTTCTTGGTTTATATCACCCTCTATCAATTCATTGTTCCTTTCATCTTTTACTCGAAAAGATTAACAAATCAACCAAGGTAGTTTCTTGTCGAAGAATGGTAGTGATACCAATTTTTTTGGCTGGAGTCCAGACCTGTAGAGTATTTTTTTACGATCTTCTCTTTGAAAGTGCAAGTATCTTGTTGCTCGGGAAATTATCTATTATCTTTGAAAAGAGTGACTGAACCTTATAGCTTTGATAACAGTTTGCAGAAACTTCGGAAATAATGGATTAAAGGCGATAACTGCCATTTTTACATGGACCGCCTGTCTCAAATGGGGCTACAATTTTATCATATATCAGTCATTATAACCAAATGCTGTCTAAAAATGTAAACCATAATTTTAGTGAAATTATTGGATAGATCATAAATTTCCTTAGATGTGAAATATTTCAACTTCATATGTTGTTTTGAAAAAATATGATTATTTTGTGGATATTCCTTCTCTGAAATTACCAACTGATTCGAGTAAAAATTAGATATATTCATTCTTGGTAATGATATTAAGAACTGAATTTATTCGTCCTTCTTTGAAAATTAGGGAAATATAATTACAAATACACCACACAATTAAACATTCTTCTGGTGAACCCTAATTACCTTAGACGTTGATTACGAAAGTAAGGGCTGGGTGTAACTGAAGTTTCGAACACGGAACACGAAATCTTTGGATTTTGTGTTACATAATGCATCATTGCGTGTTCAACAAACATTACAAAGGATTGAAGATTGAATTTCCAATGGAACTGACACTTTCGCCATTTTGTAAAATCGTCTAAACATTCTGTATCGTGTTTGTCTCGAAATTTAAAAAAACAGGAGGGAGCGTAAAGGCTAAAAGTGAGAATCTGAACGCATAGGTTCATTCAAATTGGATAATGTGTTATAGATATAGATTCATCATAGAAATTATTATAAGAGGGTAGTGACTTGACACTCCTGACAGATTTCGACGAAGAGCTGGCTGATAATTCCCACTCAAGGTTCATTGGATAAAATCGAGAACGGTGTGCGTTCGCTAGATTAAACGAAGCGGAAGCCCAATATGCCCCCTTCTGTTAATTTAGTACTCTATGGTATATTTATTGAATGAGGCTATAGACTCATTCACAGAAGGGAGAGACAGTCTTTCATTGAACGTTCAATATTAATGTTAAGGAATTTTTGTATGATCCATTACGTGGCCACTTTCTGTACAGTAAGGTTTAATTTTGTCATCCATAGAACTTTAGCAGAATAACATACCAATTTAGCAATATGACAAGGTAATTAACATTCATCTTCCTTGACGTTCTACGAATACATTGTCCTACATAAATTTCCATAGTTCGGTTTCCGTGATATATCGAACATCAATTAATTTGCAACAATGATTAATAAACGAGACGTGCATAGCTCTATGATTTATCCAAAATTTTCAAATCTGGCAGAACATATCCGGAAGATGTATTAGGTATTATCACATAGTAACAAACAAGATAGAGAGAATGGGCACAGACAGATTGTTCTACTAAACATGTCATTCTGACGATAACAAACCGATGTTTTGATGCAATTGTTTGATGATATCAACTCATTTAAACGATTTGTGAGGTTGAATTCAAAACATGATGCGATTAATTATTAAAGTAGAAATAAAAAAAAACTCCAAGATTTTTCTACGATCTGTCTAAAAATGAATATGGCATCTAGTGTGGATCTGTTTTTCCGAAAGTCTTGATGTTCCTCGTGAATTAGAATATGCCATAGCTGTTCCTAGGATATTAGAAAGTTATAATATATTATGATTTATAATTGTTTTTTTTTAATTCGTGGGTATGGAATCTTTTTTTAAAAAGACGTTAAGGCTGTCCTTCAAGCGACGTTTTGCAACTTTATTTGTTGCTTTTTGAAAGCTGTACAAGCACACACATATTATTATAAAGAACATGGTTTTATGACTATAGGAATACCTCGGAATGGGAAACTGACTGTTTGGGCCCGAGTACAATCTACCACAACATACTAAATTTATTTTCCCGGAATAGGATTTAGACACCTAAACTTCATTTATAATATTTTTTATATCCCATCACCTATTTATTCCATATAATATTTATGTAGCTCATTTCCAACAATATTACATTTTAAATACTTGTAGAAGTGGGAATAAGCTCATAATTTCAAAATAATCTGTTTCTATACTCCAGCATTGTTGATTTTTTTGTCATATTGATTGATAGTTATCATCAAAAAAATTCAAAAATTCATTAACACTAATTTGAATTCCATAGAAGTTTCCCACTTCCGAGGTATTCCGATAGTCATAAAACCATGTTCTTTATAATAATCTGTGTGTGTTTGTAGAGCTTTGAAGAAGCAACAAATGAAGTTGCGAAACGTCGCTTGAAGGACATACAAGGAATACAAAAGAATTGAATTGAGTATAATTTATAATATTGATTTAATATTTTGGGGATTCCGCATTACACCAATTTTCTTTGGTCATGAACATGAACTTGACCGAAATCCACTAATGGCTTATAATTAAATCACGCTATTTTTTGTGTGAGCTCGAAAAGACGTAAGTGAATACTCAATGTTGGGTCGAGTAAAACGATGTAATCTCATTATAAGAAACGGTTTTGCGCCCGTTCGGGCAATGTTAATTCACAGCATGCGAAGCAGTATTTCGACCCATTATCTGAGCATAAATTAAGATTTGAGACCATAAAAAATTATCGTGTAGAGTAAGAGGTTAACTTTGCACCATATAAATTCATTCAGAAAGCTGTATTTCCTTCTTGGTAATGACACGAAAGGTCAAATCGTTGAACAAGATGAATTTCTGAGTTTTATCGTCGAGTAACATGAAGGTCAGAGAGGTCATTATTCAATTTTCTCTCCAAAGTCAATGTAGAGTTAACTTTCATTAATATTAAGATTTTCAGAATGTGCGTTAAATTTTTTGCTCAGTGTATTATGTACCATATTTTAGGACTCTTGTGCATTTTGAGCAAGGCAGTATTAGGTATTTTATTGAAAGGTTAGTTAAAAGTAGGAAATAGTACTTTTATTGTAAGAAAAGTGGTGAGTGATTATATTCTAAGATCTATACTAAATGGGCTATCTACTGAAAAAATTTGTCAAGAGTTGTACGGTACATGTTTTTTAAAAGAGTGTTAAATTTAACTGGCAACAAGTTTCTGTTCACTCAGTTAACAATTGTGTCATATTTTACCAATGAAAATTGATTATGTGATTAAATATTTCGTTGAAAGAATTTTATTTATTGACTAGTTATTAGTTAATTAATTTAAGGAATACACTGAATACATTCAAATTCTTCATATTCACTATGTGGCACGACAAGGGCCTTTGAAAAATAAAGGAAAACGAAAGAAAATTGTTAATGAAATTCTGAAATAATATGAAAAAATGACTCGAAAGAAAATGCGAATGCTGGAGTATCGACTTCTGCCTACCTGGTTTCACAGTACGGCTGAATGAACTTGTCCAGGCACTCACGGGCGAGAATAGTCACTTTTTCATTAGAGTTCGAATTTGTAGATTTAACGAGAAAGTTATTTATTTCCAAGAAAAGTGTTTTTGTACTTCATCGGATGAACTCCGCTTCAGTACTCTTTGTTCGACATAGGTCATATGCTCCAACAAATGTTACGCGTTAATCGGAAGCTATTTGAAATTTCAATAAAATTGTAAAATTTTCAACTTGTTTCTTGAGAGCGTTAAAACATATTTACCGAATTCTGGTAAAAATTTATGGTATAAATAAAGCTGAAATAATTATCCTACATGGCTATTATATTAAGTGTGATCAATCGTTACCTCAATGATTGTTATAGATAAATCCACATTTCGTTGGACGAGTCCAATATTTTGGGGCGTGTGACCTGATTGAAAAAAGTCAATATTAATGTGAAAAACGGTATATCAGTAATTTGAGAGTCCATAAAATGGAAAGGAAGAATGGTTTTTTTTTGCTTTTCGGTGGTTTTCCCATTATTCAATATGGAATAGTAAAACCGCCATAAATTGATTATTCAGAAATCCTCATAGAGTGTCATCCACGCGAAAAATATCATATATCAAAAACTCACTGACATTAATGGAAACCAATAAATTATTCCATTTGTTCATAAAAGTTTTACCTCATACGAAATCATCATACCAGGTTGATATTCCATTTATTTTATTCTATCTGCCATCGATAACATTAGCTTGAAATAAAATCCATTTCTTTTTAGATTACAAATAGTTCATGTTCATACAGTATAACTTTTGTTCGTCAGTGTCAATAATCATGAAAAATATAGGAAATTAGTAAGATGTCTAAAATACTGGTGTGTGCACTCCTCCGATTTTGTTTTACAGGTTTGGCGACATGGGGATTCCTTCATTTTCTTTCCGCCAGGTAGCGCCACTTAAATTTATTCGAATGTCAGTTTCTGATTAGAATAAATTATTTATTGCGTTATTCGGAATTTTTTTATAAAAGTGCGTGAAAAGTGATTATCCATTTTTTATAATGCGTTTTTGTATTTTATGTGGACAGTCTAGTGCTGCGGATGAAAATTCACGAACTTTCAGTGTGCCAAAGGTGAGTAGAAATGATTTTTTTAATGACTCAAGTGAAATTGTTCTATATCAAGTAACAACTAAATATTATGCGTGCGTTTCAAGAATCCTCAAAAGATATACGCATTTCAAACACTTATTTTCGTAGATATAATTGATCAAATCAGTTCTTTTTACTGCTTTTGTCTTTTTATTTCCAGATTCGATGTGGACAACTTGAAGAAGCCTCTGTGTCCATCAATAGAAGACCACTCTTGAAGAAAGAGGTCCCTCAATTATATTTCAGCTTATTCTTGTACTTTCACACTTTGGCGGGACCCAGGTTTTTTCCGTAGGCTTTTATGTCATACGCCGAAATGGATAAAGCTTACTAATTGAAAGCATTACGTGTTCAGAACTCGCATCACAAGAATATTTGTTTGAAAGCCAGTTAATCGGTGAAATCCATGAAATATTTGTCAAGTTAATTGTTCAGAGGAATGAAATAAATTTCTTTCATTTTTGAGGTTAATTTGATTTAAAATTTCAACAAAATTGCCTTGTGGCTCCCTCATGTGAGTATAAAACTAAACAGTCGCCATGTCCCAAAAAGTAAAATAAAATCTTAGAAATTAGCTGTAACTTTCAATGATTCTCCTATCGAACATAATTTCTATCCAAAATACTTAGGAGTTAAATTAGATTCATCTCTCAATTACATGGCTCATTTAGATGATCTGAGCCTAGAACTGAAATCTAGGACTAATATTGGTCAGGAATTAGCTGGATCGTCTTGGGGTGCATGTGCTTCCACTCTTCGCACAGCATCTCTAGCCCTAGTTTTTTCTGCAGCTGAGTATTGTTGCTCTGTTTGGTTTAATAGTGCACACACACAAAAAATCGATGCACAGTTGAATACATCCAAGAGAATAATTAGTAGCACCATAAGATCTACACCGGTTCATTGGTGACCAGTTTGGTCTATCGTTGTCCCTCCTTATAGTAGCTCTGAATTCATTTCCTAATTTATTTCCAATTATTTCATACATTCCACAAAATAAAATTCCAAGATCACGTAAAGCATTCTGGTATAATAAATTCTTCAATATGAACATAAGCGATAAAGAATTATAGAGGATTGTGTAAAACTCTTATGAAATGTTCAATAAAACTCATTTATGATCCTTCAGAAAAAATTCCGGGTCTTGATCTTTCAAGAAAGATTTGGACAGTTCTTAAACGTTTGAGAACATGCTATGTTCGTACCAATAGCATGCTATTCAGATGGAACTCAGTTCCAAGCACAAGTTGTGAATGTGGATATGCAGAAGAATCAATACCTCATCTCATCAATAATTGTCCCACATATTAATTTCGAGATAGTTTTAGGGCTATTCACAATATTTCAGATTCTTTCTTGGAATGGATTATAAAATTTAAACAAATTTAATATGTATATTCTTTATTCAGTTCTTTTTCCTGCATTCGTCTTTTTATTCTCAGATACGATATGTGCAACTTGAGAAAGCCTCTGTGATTATTACTTGACCACTGGTGCTTTTTCCCTACGTTATTCATAAATTTTTCAGTTTTCAATGGACTCCAAGAATTAGTAAAGAAACTAAATTTCAGATGTTCAATATTGCTGAACTATTCGACGAATTTTTGCCAATAACTTACCCGATCGAGATATCAGGATAATTTACCTATTCTCAAAATATGAAAGGTTTAACTTATCTCCACCGGAAGTGAGAATACGGCCAGCCAAACATACTCAAATTTGAACATGGATTCTTCATCAGGAGTGCGAACAATATTACTATTACTATTTTTATTTTGATGTAACATTTTTCAGTTTTGGTTGGAAAATTCTCTCTGAGGGGGAAAATTCGAAAAAAAAAAAATCGAAAATAGAGCTCCGCTGAAACAAGAATAACTTCGAGGTTTTTGGATGGAAAATTTTCATTTTTGGGATTTTTCAAGATGTAAGATTGATGTATCCACTTTGAAAATCGAAATCGCGATTAATGATACAGGGGGTGAAAAAATCGCTTTCAAAGTTAGGGATAACAAAATCGTGAAAAATCAATTTTTTCAAATTAGAACCCCATTTTTTTATGGCAGATATTGAATCTACGTTAAAAAATAATGTGAGTGTATGCATCACATCCTTGCCCTAAAGTGGATATTCTCTGAGTTATTCACAAAACATTGTTTTTCGTCTTGAATTTTCAGCTATTTCTTTTCCCTTCACGCCAAAAAGATGAAATTTTCAGGAACTGTTACTTAAACCATGTTTTAGATTTAACTACCCTTGAACTGAACTTGAAATTTTCTAAGGAATCTATTTCTGCAATTAAAAAATGGTGTTGTAATTTGAAAAACAGAAGTTGACGTCATTTCCGGAAAAACCGGAGGTGCTCATGCCTTGAAAATATTTTAGATTTCATCAGCATCGTGAAATACTTATAAGTGCTGAATTTCATGAAAATACGTTCAGTAGTTTCCTGTATAAATATGGGTGAGGTTCCTCGTGAAAGACCCTGTATAGGTGCGAATGAATATAACTAATTCGTAGAGACTGGCAAGGGCTGGAAAATCTATATTAAAGAGAGAGTTCCTGCGGTTGTAACAATTTTAACATCTTCGAGTGTACTCTCATTACAAAGCGAAACGAGAATAGAACTCCACTATGTTTATTACCTCTCAAATTCCATAGATGATTTGATTTACGACCATTTCAAACGGAGTGATTGACAGATACAAGCCGTTCTACTCAGAATCAATCGATCAATACGATGATTCTACCAGGAATAGCTCCAAGATAATATTTACCCATTTAGAAAATCAAAACATGTCGAGAGCTGATCAATTATGCTTGTTAAAATGCAGATTTGAAGAGCTTCAAAACTTTGTTTGCATCTGAGAAATGGTATAAACGAATGTTCTGTGAACCGGATCGTACAGAAATAGACTTCGTCTAGTAAGAGAAACTTGATAACATGATGAGATGCATCAATGGATTTCCAATTGAGTGGATATTGGTAATTTAGAAATTCAGCTGGAAAGGAGTCTAACATGAATAACTTTAGTTTCATGATGTCTCGGTAGATTATCAAGAAATTGATTCAATGTCGTATAGTGATTTGGATGAACGAGGAAATTGATCAGCCAAAAATAACAGGAAAATGGCAGTTACATAGGTACAGATTATGAATTTTGATTCCATCGAAAAGGAAATGAGTGGAAAGAATAGTTATTTATACAACAAACAAATATTAATTAACAAAAGTTGAATAAAAACACTTGACTGTACTTTTCACAAATTTTATTTAAAGCATCGTTGACATGCATGTTTCGGGTTTCATCCCATTTTCAAAACTGAATATAAAACAATATCAGTTAATACAGTACACATCTACATAACATATCAAGTAACGCATGTTAAAATTGGTGATAGACGGAAATCTAACTGATCATTTACAATGGGAAGATTTTGTTTAAAAGCTGATGTTATTTCTAAGTATTCTAAAAGGTCCATGCGTTTACCTTTATGGCATTTGTGCAATATTTTGTCTTTTTCAAAATCAATAAAATGGTTTGAGGTGATACAGTGACTAGAGAAACCAGTAGTGGGTTTGTTTTGGAGGATTGATTTTTTGTGTTCATCAATTCTTTTTGCCAGTGAACGACCAGTTTGACCTATGTAAAATGCAGGGCATTCATTACAGTGATCTTATATACACCGCTTAATTGTGTGTTGTTCGCTCGATCCTTACCATTAAAGAACATTGATCTCAGATTTTTCTTATTAGTACAACTAATGTTAATATTATATATATATAATATAATATTGAAAAAGGATAATGGGTTAAACCGCAGGAATGCAGAAAATATGGGAAATGGATGGAAGGTACTTGCCGACACGTGTTTCGGCTTATTGGCTATGTGGATTAAAATGGACCTCATTATTCAATAATATAATATAATATATAATGTCTGAGTCTTTTGCAAATTTTATCACTCAGAGATGGGATGTAGTCGATATATGCGTATTTTTTGGTTTCAGTTTCATTATGTGGTGGTTTTGTTTACGATGTAAATTATAATGAAATTTCATAATTCATATTTATTTCAATCGATATAACCTGACGTTTATTAGGATGTTTGTAATATGTTGACGAAATCTAAATTTAAAGTTTCTTGAAGTAATTTTAGATCCCCAGGGGATGTAGTTCGACTTAGATCCTGTCATTAAGGGCAACCCATACCTCGTTGAGTACCTTTCACTTACATCTGTCAAAGCAGTTTCAAAATAGGTTGTTCACAATTCAGAGAGAGGAAAAATATTGAAGATCTACAACTCATAGTAAAAGAAATTCATCAATGAAAATGTGATGCCATAACGAGATGTTTATCAGTTTTTTGATAACTAGTAACTTGATTGTAATCTCAGATTGATTTCACTACATCGATTTAAAAGCTCGAAGGCAGGTCTGTGGATTAAAATGGACCTCAACATTCAATTAGTTGAATAGTGAATATACTCATATAATTCATGAACTCCAACACAAAGGTTACATTTTCATCGAACTCCTCTATTACATTTCACCACTAAAAGTTCCTAACTCGTTTGATTACTTGCATCGTGAATCGAGTAGTTTCCATCCACTTTTCATTAATGGAAACAGGGCCATATCCTGCTTGGAATTGCAGCCTGAAGTTGCAATTGGTCAGAGTCGCTCTGAGTAAAATGGAAAAGTTGGAGTTATGAGCCCTCGTATCAGTAATACATTTGGATTTATCATTCGAATTCACCATACGAAGCGCAAATTGTAAGTAACTGTTTATGTTTCATTTCAGCATTTATTGCTCGTGATTGTTCTGTATTTACGGAAGTTTAATCGTCCGTGCTTGCCTGTAAAATATACGTGTGTTGATGTTTTCCCTTAGGGCCTATGCTATTAGGAAAAGAAAACAACCGTATGATGTGGAAAATAATTTCATATATGGTTTGAAAGTTTAGACCGACTACTAAAGGCAAAATATAGAGCTTTACTATAATTTGCTGCGGAAGTTGTGGGGCAAATTTAGAAAACTACAAACTCAAACCACATTTTCTTCATAACTTGACATAAGGTTCCAAAAATTCAGTTTTGATGCTTCTTGTGAATTGAGACAACAAAATTTAATATTTATTCTCTTCTCTCTTTACCATTAAATGAGATTAATTACTTTTTGACGAAAAACATCAACAACTTAATGCCATTTGTTCAAAAAATTTTCTATTTATATAAAGTCGATATTTAGGAATCAACACTTAGATGGCTTGAGCTGGTCTTACAAAGCCTTCCATGATAGTGTTTTTCTTATTTTGGAATTGTTCAAAGTTATTTATCAGCTGTTTTTCAAGTTTCCGCACTTCTGCATTTTCTTTTTATAAAACTACATTGTTTAACACTCCATTTATTGTGATGACCAATATTGAGAGGAAAATTAAATGAATAAATAAACCTAGATTCTTCTGACACAAATTTTATTGATGTAGTACCCATATCAACATTTATTGACTTGGACGAAGTTGTACGAAATGGCGAATGAGCCAATGGGTCGTTCCCTAAGTTGATTTTTGAAAGGTGCAGTGACGATCTGAAAATTCAGGGTGTCTCAAGTTCGAGTGCCTATTAGACGATTCAGTGAAAATAAATTCGACTTCCGGTATACAGAAGTAAAATGAATTCGACGAAAAAAATTTTTTTCAGGTTTTTCATTCCTGGTATGATCGAGTATTCAATAGTAAATACATTTCTGTTAAAACCATTGTATTGAATCGAATAGTTTTCAAAATATATGAAAAAAAATGGAAAAAAAATCAAATATGTTCAGTCAGTAATATGTTCGGATTCTTCATCTAGAAGTTGAACCCAATCAATTGAGAACATTTTCAGCTCGATTTCGAAAATTAAAAACCTTTAGGCAAATCAAACGCACGCTGTTCTACTTGTTTAATGGGCAAAAATATATGCCTTTCATTTTAAAAAATCAACAACGAAAGTTTTTTTTTCTTCTGCTATTTTTTCAATGAAATAAGTGTTATATCACAACCTTCCCCAACTATGGATGATGATTTCCCTTTGAATGGGTTCCATAGCAAAGTTCAAACATCAGAAGATCTGAAAAATCATCACTTGGACCGCAAGACCCGATTCGAAGAATCCTCCTTGCAGATTGGCGACAAATTTTGTGTATTAGATTTGAATATAGAGGGTATTTCTAAGGACAAGAGTGATTATATTTCTAAACTAGCAAGGGACTATGGTGCTGAGATTATTCTCCTTCAAGAGACACATACGGATACTGAAAAAAATCTTTGTGAAAGAGGAATCATAAAAGGTTATGTAATCATTGATTATCTCCTTAGTAAAATTTACGGTTTAAAAGTTCAAAAGAATATATATATATAAAAACGAAAGTATGTTCATCGAGGATCCTCGCTTCCATATGTACCTATATGATATACACCCAATGTAAATTCACGTTTCACTGCAAAAAAGGATGATAATATTTCAACACCAGTTTCATTTATTTCGGTCGATAAATTCAGTAATTAGGTCGCAGTTGTCACTCGTACTTCACGTTGTCTAAATTCGTCATGAAATATTGAATCTCTCAGAGGTTATGACGCCAATCAGCATTAACAATACTGGAATTGGTCTGTTCGTGAAGTAGATGTGGAAGGTTTATTCGGAGTTCGACAAAGCATTCTCTTATTAATAGGATCATCACTTCCAAAACGATGCTGGAATATTTGGGGATACAAACTGACTATGCCGATAATGTTTCAATTTGTAAAGGCCTCATTATTTGAACGCCGCTGGGAATTCAGAGTAAATATAACGAGAGCGCAATATTTCAGTATTGAATAAAACATGGTATTCTGTAGACAAATATTTATTGATTGGAACAATATATGGAAAAACTTTAAGTAGATGATCTCGACATTATTTACGACATTTTCTTTTAATAAGAGAAAGTTCTAAAATTATCCGTAAAGGATAATCTTTAAATGAATCAAATATTTCATATTGACTTTTTATGTGGCAAGTTTTCATAAAATTATTAAAATCAGGTACCGTCGGTAGTGCGACGTGTCGATGTCCCACTCTTTGTCACGCATGACTGTGACTAGAAGTTGGAGACCCAAAAAGGAATATAAAATGTGAGTTCTTACAGCATGCAGGAATCCCTCTTGGTGACTACTTCATTCTTTGGAGACTGGACCCTCGAGATAAACAGGATCGGTTCGACGCGACCGGATCTTTCGAATATTAATTGGGATTTGCTTACCACTTTTTGGTATTGAATTTGCACCAATAAAAATTATGGTGTAGAAATTGATTGTAATGTAGAATATAATTGGTGGAGGTCTCCTTTTAGACTGATAATAATAATAATAATAATATTTATTGATCCTTACAGATATCACATAGATATATAGTACAAGTCATACTGAGAAAAGAAATTCAAACAAATTTTAAATCAATTTATCAGAGAGCAACTCTCTTGGCTCATAGTAACCCTTAGAAAGCAAAAGTGACTTAATTTCCATTTTGAATTGCCTATCGGTACCTGTTTTATATCTGTCAGGTAAGTGATTGTAGAAGGAAATTCCGGCAAACCTAGGTGAGGACTTGTACTTAGTCGTTGAGTGCTTCGGTATACATAATGTATTATGATGCCTACTTCCATAACTATGAAAGTTTGAACATTTGGACAAATTTGGCAAGTTAGATCGAACGTAAAGAAGACAACTCAAGATGTACATACGGATACCGGAACTCCTAAAAACCTCCCTACATGAATCAGTAGGTTTCAAACCGAACATAAGGCGAATAATTTTTTTCTGCGTTATGAAAACTCTTTTACTCTCCGATGCCGCCCCCCACAGTAGTATGTTAAAGTTCAGATAGCTGTGAATGAGGGAGTAATAGACATTTAGGAGGGTCTCAGTTGGAAGAGACTGCTTCAACCGGTGTAAGGCATAGTACCCCCTGTTGAGAGTTTTACATAGAAAGTCGATGTGAGAGCTCCATCTCAAAAATCTATCACAGTAGAGTCCAAGAAACTTCACGCAGTTCACTGTCTTGATGACACTACCGGCGACATCCAACACCAATAGTGGGGACTGACCTATCTCACAATTTTGAAATCTGATGATCTGGATCTTATCGGGGTTCATGATGAGTGAGTTCTGGCGACACCACCTCTGAATAAATTCTTCACAGAGACATACCAGTTGGTCAATACTTTTAGCTCGGACAGCTATGGACGTATCGTCTGCAAATAGAATACGTATACTTGCGGAAAGGTGTTCTGGCAGATCATTTATGAATAGCAGAAATAACAGAGGCCCCAGGACTGAGCCCTGAGGAACCCCTAAGTCATTCCGATACCCCTCGGATAAACAATCATTACAGCTCACGAACATAGTGCGATCAGAAAGATAACTTCGGAATCCAGTCGAGAAAGATTCCCTAAATCCGATTTGGTAGAGCTTATCAAGTATGAATTCATGTCGTAAACAATCAAAGGCGCGCAACAGATCGAAGAAAACCCCCATAACATGATCCCCATCCTTAAGGCACATATGTATAAAATTCACGAACTCAGAGCAGGCAGTCTGGGTAGATGTCATTGCAGAGCTGTGCCAAAGCATTGTGCTTAGTGCTCGTGAAAGCACTCTAAGCACTTTAGTGCTGCCGAGCACTTTTCAAAGGCTAGTGCTTAGTGCTTGTTTTTCGGAGCACTCTCGCGAAAATCTTAGTGCTTAGTAATCCGCTAAGCACTAAGCCTTTCCGAATTCTTGAAGTAGGGTCAATATAAGCAGGTACGGTATTAGATTTTTATATGTGCGCAAAGATAATATGATCGTTTTGAATTAATATTCAGTATTTCTTCAGTCACCATTGATTTGACTTTATGGTTATGAAGGCCAGAAAATTTTTTGTTTTTGCGCGCTTGTTAGTAGTGGAACAGGCGGGCTATCGTTCTGTCCAAATGTCTGTAATTTCCGAATATCGAGCCGAAAATGGTTTCAATCCATTGGGTTCGACTTCTTGATGGAGAAACCTTGGTCAAATTTAAGTAGGTCAGGCTGGCCGGCCCTCCGGCCGTATACTCACTATCTTCCGAAGGAAGGGACCTAGAGTTTTCATTTTTCAGAATAGGTCGATCGTTCAAATATCTCGGTCAAGTTAGTTATTAGGCCAAATCCATCGTTAGTTATTAGCATTCAAAATTTGATTTTCGCCTAGAATATTCATCTGATCAATTTATAATTTAGAAGGTGTTTTAATGATGTTAAATTAAATGGTTTTCCAAATTTCGAGATAATCGCCACTCTAGAAAATTTATTAAAAATTCCCCAAAAAATCTTCTTTTATTAGAACCGATTCTTTATAAGATATTCGTCAGATATCTATGATGTTTCTATGGACGTTGTTGATTTCCTGAATATAATTAAATTTCATCAATCCTGAAAATAAATTATAATTTTATGGAACCGAAAGCGAATAGATTGAAATTTTGAATTCTCATTCCTTGTTACTATAAGCCTTCGTGTCTCATCACAAAAAAGGGATCCAAAATAGGAAAATTTCTATAAACAATCTGATTATCAGCTACATTTGATTTCATAACGATTTCTGGATAAAATTATATGGTATTCATCAAAATGTGTTTTGTGCATTGTAGGTCAAATGCTTATTTTTCAATAATTGATGTTTCCATTGATGACACTTCATGAGTCTGAAGTTGTTTAAGGACTAAATTGTGTTCGTATAAATGCATGTTTATATCGTATCACTTATAGAACAAACGCGTTGAGACTGCTTTGCAGCATTTTCAGATTTTTCACTTATATGCTCCATCCAAATATTGACAAGAATAAACAAACATGTCTAAAATACTGGTGTGTGCAGTTGTCATATTTTGAATGGAAATGTCATTATGAATTTTGCGACAGGAGGACCTTTTTTTTTCCCAAATGTCTGTAATTTCTGAATATCGAGCTGAAAATGATCGCCATCGGTTGGATTTGACTCGTGATGAAGAAACGGTGGTCCAATTTGAATATTGGCTGAATATTCTCTATCTTCCGAAAGAGATGAGATAGAGATTCCATATTAATAGAATTAGTTTATTATCCAAATATATGTCAAGTTAGTTATTGGGCCAGACCTGTCCGATAGCCCAGCAATTATGAATCTGAAACTCGGTTATAATTGATGACACTCAACTACAACAAATTATATATGGTATAGAAATGTGGAAAGAATGCCAGATCGAAGAATTTGCTGAACTGTAAGTTCACCCAACTTCCATTTAAGATATATGTTTATTGATTCTTTCACACTCATTGTGCTGGCTGATTTTGAATCGCACTCTTTTTAAGTCTGAGAAAAGACTTTAGAACAAGCGCGTAAAAGCTCCTGATCTCACGTCAGTGCTTTCCAAATTTTTTCAGTAATGTGTTCTCGCTTATAAAATAATTGGTCCTCGATTATTAATTCAACTTTATGCATTGATTAGGAACAGCCATTCAGATTCAGATCGACGAATAAGATTAACTAGTACCACAATGTAAATTGAATGCATGCGTTTCACAACAAATAAAATGGCTTTTGAGTTTTTCCCAGTCTCGAAATCATAATTTTAGATATGTCGATGAAGCTAAAGAGTTCTCATTTCAATCAAACAACATTACATAAAATAGTTCCCACTAAAGTGCTTAGTGCTTAGTGCTCGAAATATTCAATTACTTTTGCAAAAGTGCTCGGTAATCCGGAGCCTTCTGTCGAAAGCGGTGCTTAGAACTCGAGACTCGAAGCCTTTGTTTTCGAGTGCTTAAGGCTTAGTGCTCGAAGCACTTTTTTCGTTGCTTAGCACAGCTCTGTGTCATTGTTGTAGATTTCAGATTAGTTATTTGAGAATGTACCCATTTGTTTTAGTGTGACAGAGGTTGTTGGGATTTTAATGAACAAAATATGTTTCTGGTTATTTTAGTATTTTATTGATACGTTAACGTTCAATGAACACCCACCTTATTATTCAGGAGATACTACGTAGGTTTGAACTCAGTTTATTGCCGATATGTAAAAAAACAGCCTTCAGACTTATTTTTGACCCATCAATAAATAAACGAGACTTTTCTGCTTTATATTCAATACCCAAGACAGTCATTACACCGTAGACATTATTACAAAATATAGCTCTTCATCTCGATTGAGAAAATAGCACACTTTTGTTTTAGCTTGTAATAAATTCCATCCCTTTAATCAAGAGCCCAAAAGTTCAGCCTGTTGTTTGGACAAATTTAAGTGACGTACCAAGTCGTTGAGACAGTGGCGGCGTAGCATAGGTTGGCACCCGGGGCGACTTTCTATCGAGCACCCTCAAAATAAAACGACAAATATTAAACGTGTTTACGTGACTTTATTTTGCTAAAATACTCAATGACATTATCAAAATTTACTTTCCTCTCCTTTTCAATGGACAATATGGATAGACTGGAAATTCGTGTTTGGCTCATTGTAGATCTTAAGTAAGATTTTATTAACTTTAACTTTGAGAAACTTCTTTCACAAGTAGCCACCGAAACACAAATAGTTAAAAAAAATCTTAGACATAGAGCTAGACTTGGAACAGACTCAGAATAGTCCCATTTTACAATAAATTTCAGAAGCTCCAAGGTAGTCCATTGGATCGCTTCTTGAAGAGAAATACTGGCGGCTTCCAAGTGGCGCCTCAGTCGTAAAATCTCCAAAATAATGTCCTCTGCAGAAAATTCATCATAGATTTTTGTAAGATTCGGAACTTTATCACGAAGTTCTTCTTCTGTTGACGTAAGTAGAGTTTCAGACTGAACAACACCAAATGTTATGAGAATATCATCCATTGCTTTGTAGCGATGCTCTAGTTCTTCGTAAAATCTATCAAGACATTCTAACATAGCTCTATGCAACTCTTCTGGCAATGTTAGTCCAACATCTTGGGACATTTCTCCTGGCATTCGTTTTCGGAATCTCCTCCTTCCTCTTCTTTCAACGGAGATATCAAGTCCTCACATTTCTCAGTTGCGTAGGAAATAGCTCTTTCCACTATTTGTATACGTTGAGTTTGAAGAAAAATTTTTAGGGCTTTAATTTTTATAACACACTTTTCCAGCGATAGTCCAGATGTTTGGATATACTTTTGTGTCTGATTAACTTCTTCTAGGATTTCACACCAAAAAGAGAGGTAGCATAAAAACTGAAGTCACATAAAGCTGGTAAGAGTGTGGATGCTGCTTCTCTTGAATCGACGTTTTCTCTGCTGCTTCTGGGATCACACATCTCTTAGAGTGTTGATACAAGTTTCTCAAAATTATTCTTCAATGACTTAACAGCATCGTGATGAGCACTCCATCTTGTCTCTACTACTCTTTTGACCGATACGCCTACACTTTTCATTAGAATTTCCCATCTATGTGTGGATGACGAAAAGAACGTGTAAACTCTTTCTACTGTTCCAAAAAATGTTACACTTGAACTAACACTCATGAAAGAGTGCACCCCACATAGATTTAGCGAATGATTAGCACAAGGCATAAACAAAGCTTTAGGATTGTGTTCCTTAATGATAGATTGCACACCACCATGAACTCCTGCCATGGTTGCAGCGTCATCATATCCTTGAGCCCGACATAGATGAATGTCCAAGTTATCACTCTTTAACTGCGTAAGGATATTTTCCGTAAGTTCGATTGCAGTCTTTCCAGCTATAGGAAAGAAACCTAGAAATGATTCCTTCACTTCAACTTGATCGCCTTCAATATGAACATATCTGATTACATAACTCATCTGATCAACATGTGATATGTCTGGTGTACTATCGAAAATAATTCCAAATTATTTAGCTTTCTTTATGTCGTCCAAAATGTTATTCTTCACTTCTCTCCTCATTTCTTTGTCACCGTGTTGTCACCCCTTTATGCTTGGCACCCTTTGCGGACCGCCCTCACCGCCCCCTTTACGCCGCCACTGAGTTGAGAATAAGGATAACTATATGAATTGAAAGACAAAGAGTAGCTAACACAATAGTAAAGGATAAATATTCAGATGAATTCGAAGAATACGAACTTTCGTGACTCTCTTTTTCTATACGATTCCGAACGTTTTATAGGAAATTAAAATCGAACTGCGAAGGGCTGGATGTCGGCAGCTATTGCCGATCTCATACTTCCATTACACGTCGTAAAATAATATCGTGAACCATAAACTTTTTCGAACACATAAATCGAAAGGATATTCAGTCCGTTTTCTCTCGAGCTGTCTATAAAAAGCTTGAAAAATCTTAATCTCAGTTACGGTCCATTAAATGTGCCACGATGCAAGAACTTACATCCAAGTTATTTCCGTCAAAAAAATTCCAATTAAAAAGTTACAAGGTACAAAGGAGGAGAGTGTTAATTAACATGAATATTCTGTTGAAAAATGAAACGGCCGTCGTTATGTTGATAATTTTCCTGAAGGAGAATTCCGAATTCTTGAACACAAATTATTGGACTTCACAAGAACGCCTAATCAAATAATCTGAAAGGACTGAAGGCCATTACTTTTGATTCTGTCAAATTTTAACGTATTCATTGCTGGCATAATTGTGAGTCTTTTTCTTAGAAAACTCAAGATATATATCCATATGGACTGGAGACTTTGAGGAACTTGAAGCAGTGGGCTACAGAGGGGAAGAGGCGAGCAAGTTTAGAAAATCATAGAAAATTCCTTTTACAAAAAATAATGCCATCTCATATTTTACGTTACCAGCTGTATTTCAAACTTGGCATTATCTAATAGACCTTTTGTCAACCAATGCTTTTCTGCATTGTATCAGTTTCAGGTTAGAATTTTGAATATTGAAGTAAGCTGTTACCACTGGAAGTTGAGACAACTTAATCTTAGTATTAAATTATTTAAGTCTAAAGTAAGAAGTGAAATTGCAGAAGACTTATTTTTCTCTTTTTCCACAAGACAAAAAACATTCGTTTCATTGTGTTGTTAGGGGATTATGTAGAAAACAGCACATATGAAAAAAAATTTAATAATGTAATATATATATATATATAGGGTTTACGTGGCGAACAAAGTTTATATAGTGAACTCTACTTCGTCAGTTGCATAATAAATATATAAAAAAATTTCTTCACTAATGCTTGGAATTTTTGATGAATCCTCAAATTATTTATATACATATTACTTTATTTTATTCAGCAAAAAAAGCCATTAATTTAATTGTCCCAATATATTATGAGCTTATTTTTCGATATACTAAATTGCTCAAAAATATGAAAACCATTATTATGCAGCTGTACAGCAAGAACCAACGTAGAGGTGTAGAGCATTCCTGCCACGTGTGGGATGGGAATGAAGGAAATCGGATCAGATCAAGTTGGAAATTTTCAAAATAACGAAATAAACTTTAAATAAATAAACTCTGAAAAAAATTAACACTGAATAAAAAAATTAAAAAAGGAATGTAAAATAGGATTTATTCTGAAAGTTATAAATGAAAATAATTCTAAATTGAGTTCTCAATATTAAAATTTTTGTAAATCAATTGAATTCTACGATTTTTCTGATCAGCGAAATGATCTATAACTTTGTCAATAAAAATATTTTCGTCCTGTGACTTTATGAATCCTTTTTCGATCGAAATTTTAGCCATATTACTCAGCCGCGCCTGTCCAGTTGTATTTCTAATATAATTTTCAATCCTTATCAACGCAGAGAAACTTCTTTCTGTGGAAGCAGTTGTCAAATTTTCCGAATTTTGAAGATAAAAATTGAAATAGATCATCAGCAGAACGCCCAGAACTAACATCATAAAATCCCATGAAGCGCTCAACAAGTTGGTCATCTATTACATAACGAAAAATGACTGATAACTGGGAATGACAGCTTATGTCAGTTGTTTCATTAACTTGCCAAGAAAAAAACAATGATTGTGAAATTTCGTCCTCGATTTGTTTATTCATAACAAAAGCAACCGAATCAATTAATTCATTTTGAATGGTTTTAGATGTACCAGAAAATACCGATTTACTGTTGGTGTCATTTTCTAAAAACGTTTTTAAATTCGTGTCAAATTTACTAACAAGAACTACCAATTCTTTGAAATTTCCGTGATATAAAGACTCATTCGATTCATCGTGCCCCCTAAAAGGTAATTCTTGCATACAGAGGTGCATCGTAATATCTATTAAACTTCTTAGAATTTGTCGATTTTCTTCTATTTGACGCGCATTGTCTATTGTTGTGGCGATATTTTATTTTTGCTTTCTCATAACGGTAAGCTTGCAATTAGATGAAATATGCTGAGCACATATTGTGTAGCGATATTCCCGAGATAAATTTTTCAAATCACTAAAACCACTTTTCGACCAAACTCTGTCGGAATTTCTATTAGTTGCTGAGAATAAAATGCACGGCCAACAAAATAGTTCCAGTAAGCCAGTCGTACTTGTCATACCCCGATTTGATCCCTGATTTTTCCGACCCCACCACTAGACACTAGAGATTTCCTCAAATCTGGAACAGGTCGCTTAACTTCCTTAATTAAATATAATTTATCATCATACGAATGAACCGAAAGATGTTGCTTATTTATTAAAAATTAACAATATCACAGGTACACTGAACATGTTCCTTAGGAATTTCAAAAGATTTACTATTACTAGGTCCCGCTGAATCCATTTCGCGATGTGGTAGTCACTTTCGATAAAATAGATTTATATTTCAGAAAAAATTCACCTAAAAATGATTATAATCATACGCGATACACAGCAAACGCGATACTCAGTAAACGCGATACACAGCAAACGCGATACACATCAAACGCGATACCTCTAAATAACGACAAAGTGAACTAACCCTATTTCTCTATTTCCCGCTTCCCGATTAACTCGAATAAAAACCTGAGGCCAGCCTCTAATTCCTCGAGAAGCCGCCTTCAAAGCCGTAGATATGTTCTCACCGCTTCGACGCAGATAACCCGCTGGACATTGCAGAAACAAAACGATCTCAGATCGGCTAAGATCGCGCAGAGGCCAGCCTCGGATTAATCCTAGAACGGCTTTCCATTACGTTCTCGTAGGTCATCGAAGTATGACACGCTAATGCAGTCAAAGAAGCATGCGTTAGGCATGCCTCCAACCGTTTATTCAAAGAGGATTTGATTTGTTATGAATATACAAGGAACGTGAGATTGGGAAAAATATTGAGGAAAAAAGTGATGATGAAAGGGAATGAAGAAATATACGGTTCAGAATTTTTTTGATGAGGCACTGCCTCACTTGCCTCATAGGACAAGCCGCCACTGGTAGAAAAATTAATTATTTTTGTGATTTCAAATATCCTGTTTTATATCTAAAATTTCTTATGGATAAGCCTTCATAATTCCTCAATCCGTATATTTCGAAGTGTTACTAATGAATTAAGAATAAATTCAACTCGTGTGAACATGCAGAACGCTCGTTTAGCCCAAAGCACACAATCATGCGCTTATCTGAGCGGAAGCCGTTTCATTTTTCCTCTTTCAGATTTCTGTTGCCATCAGGGTATTGTATGCATGTAGCATATAGCAAACTTCCATGAATTCCAAATATCCATTGCCGAGGTTGCAAACATGAAAAGAAAACCTGCAACCAATAATTTCAGATTTTTCAATTCTTTCCTCTTCCCATCCGTCGGATCCCAGCGTCATTCCCTGACGTACAGTTGAAAATCATGAGTTTCTCACGGCGAATCACATCACGAAGTGAAGTTAGGTAATGGATTTGCTGGAAATATTAATTTGCACCATGAATCATTCATTCGCTAGGGCGGCTAACTTTTAATTGATAATTCAGAGCTCCGATGCCAACAGCTTGACTTAGTTGGCTCATGGATCCACGAAGAGTTTCATTGTCGTTCCATAATGATGGAGTATTCCCTATTCATGCGAGTTTTTCTTTTCAATCTAGAAGAGTATTATACTAATGAGCGAGAACAAAAATTTAATCCTCTACTGAGTTCAACGTCGCATTAACGTAAGGGTATCTTGAATCTACAGTGTGTCGACGCAGTACCGACACAGTGCCAAGGCAATGCCAGTGCAGTATCAACACAGTGCCGATGGCTGCCGTGAGACTAAATGAAACAAATCATAAATTATATTAAGTTGGGGAAAAAGAAAGTCATTACTTTTACTTTAATTCTGGGGCATTGGTTAATGCTGAAATATGCACCCATTTTTTCATTTACTCGGAACCACTTAGAAGTAATTTCATTATCCCTCGTTCCAAAAACGTCTCATCCCTATTAACAAAAAAATAAGATTACTATTTTACACACTCTCTCTTGAGGACAGTTTTACACCACCAAGAGCGTTCGACATAGACAAAAATAATAGTCCATTGAAAAGTTACATTTTAGGTTGCGTTTTTTAGAGGACGCAATTTTATTTTTTTGATGTGTAGGGGGGGTCAGTGTCAAGCTAAAACCAAGTTTGTGGGGTCGCCACCCTTGTCCCACGGCCGCCATCTTGAAAATAGGGGTTGAAATGGTATTTACGATATATCTCTTAAACTATTTATTTTATAAAAAAATTTATTATCATTTTTGTTGCAAATTAAATTCTCTACAACTTTGCTCCAGTAACTTTTTGTCGTAGAACTATAAATAAAAAAGTTATAAGCGAAAATCTCCGGAAATTTGAGAAAAAATTTATATTTTTCGATGTAACTCTCGGTCAACAAAAAATCGAAATGTCTAGCAAATTATTTGGTAGTAAGGAGAGTACAAATCTTCTGCAGTCCTCGAGTTCAGCACTTTCTGAGTCAACATATGGTTCATCATCATCAGTATCAGTAAAATATTAAAAATAAAATAAAATAAAAAAAAAATAAAAATAAATAAATAAAATAAAAAAAGGACAAAAACACCTTAAAGTCGCCCCACGACACTATAACGGTTCTTGAAAAAACTTTATCGGCGTAGCACAAACAACACCTTCCGATATAGTTCCACAACGAGAATACGCTATTGCTAAGTAAGTATTTCCAACAGAGAACTTGGCATCATCGCAAGACCGAATTGACAAAAATATATTATGAATTCGCCACAATTCAAATTTTTCCATAAAAAGATATGAGAATTTTTGGTGGGACGGATTGCATTCGATACCATGAACAAACTCTAGTTGAGTAATTATAACGGTACTTGAAAATAGGATTTGTTTGCATTACACAATATCGATCACAACGGAGTGGAGTTTCATGTATCAAGTATCAAAGTGGATTTACATTTTGAATGCAGTAAACAGTGATAAAGGGAATAAAAATCACATTCAGCTCTAAAGCTGATTCTCCAGTTTGTGTGTACTGTTCGGAAATTTTAAATATTTCAGCGACTAAGTCTATGGTAACAAAGGTGAATTCTAAAGATATCAAGAATGCTCCATTTCTGTCGCATACCCTGGAGAATTTACTTGAGCTTCAGCTCTTTATATCTATTTATTATGATTTTACAACAATATGATTTGGGATATAAGCAGGAGTTGAAAATCCAATGAATAGATTTTTTCGTAGTAATAGTATGTATATTTTCCGCAAATCGCCAGGAAATTTTGACATTCCTGTCAAAATTTCTTGAAGAAAAAGTCAGGATATTTCCGTACAGTTGTTAGTGTTCTACATAAATGATAGAAAACACATTGCTTATAAGGAAGTAATTTATATTTTGAAAACATCAAGTCATTGCTAAATACATTTTTAAGATCAATTTGTTATATTTACAGTAATTTGACAGTTAGTACAATTATTGAACATTGGATGAACACTCTTAGAACTATGAGAAACATTTTGGTCAACATGCAGGGTGGAAAGGTCATTTTGTTGAATATTTTGTACTGTGAAAATTTTATTTGCCACCTCAACCTTATTGTTAAGCGATTCTTCGATATATCCTTCAGCAACGTTTGATGACTTCCATCCGCCATGCCTCTTTAAACTAGTTATGTCGGCACCAGAGTCAACCAATATTGTTGCAGAAGACAGACGAAAGCAGTGACCAGTATATTCTGTCGGATTTACCAAGTCCAAATAAGTAGCAACTATTTTGGGCATTTTTCTAAATTGATGAATTCCTACCACTTGTCTACAACCCTTTCCGCTTTGATATTTAAAGAAAAAGCGGTCACTGTTCATATTTTCTGGTCTTAACGAAACATACTTTCGATAAACATTCAAGTAGATCTGATTAATTACAAATGATCTTGGTTTGTTGGTTTTCGAATCAGGTGTGCTGATTAAAAGCTTAGATTCTAAGTCTTCTATATCGTGTACAGTCATTCGGACTAACTCATCCATTCTACAGACCCCAGAAATACCAAATATTACAGCCACCTAAAAAATAAATAAAGCTATAATCTAAATAGAAATTAAAAACTTGTAAATTACCTTAATCATTAAATTTTCTTTATCTGGAGCTTCCTGGATACATTTTTCAATTTCTTCCTTCGTTAAAATCTTAGATTTCTTTGCCCTATAACCTTCAGCTTGCCGTTTCAATAAAGAACGAAGTTTTGAGTATGTAGATATATCTACATTGTGTTTAAGTGCAAGGGTTGACTAGAGCATTGAATAATTGGCCCATAATGTTGAAGATTTCATCTTCTAGACAAAGGTCTAGGAAGTATTCCATTACAACATTTTCTGAGAAAGAACTCGTATTTTTACTCATGCGGTAATCCATAAAACGTCTGTATGCATTTTCGTACTTTTCTCTTGATTTCTTTGGCAATAATTCTAATGAAGCAGTATTCACTGCCTCAACCAGCTCTGGAGGAGTCCCAGGAATGGAAATTTCATCATCACTTATCATTTTACTTTCGAGAACACCAGCAAGTAAATTTATAAGCGTCAAGTTTGACAATTCAACCACAATACGTTTCCATAGTAACCCAAGTAATTTTATTAGGAATTTCAAAGCACCATTTATTTGGGAATAAAATTATCGCGTTTTTTTTAAATCAATCAATATCTGTCGAATTTTAAACGATTTGCGGAAAAATAGTATGTTTACCTCGTAGGAAAAGCCACATTCCTGGACTCTGTGTGACAGTCGTCCAGGAATGTTAAGCTTTTCCTACCCGATAAACAATGTACTATTATAAGACATCGATGTTTTTCTCATCAATCATTAGTTAATGATTACATTAATTAACAGTTTTGGTCATATAATTGTCATGAAAAGATCTATTGGAAAGTATAGATTATTGAGAAATGTTCAACCAAAAAGTCCAAAAGCTCTACCGGGAAACTGTCGACAAATATTTTTAGTTTGAATTGATAAGTCGATATTTTCCGATTGATTCGAACTTTGGTGAAATGAACCTTCCATCTATTGGCATGTATTTTATTGAGTTGTAACTTGCACTCCTATTACGAAAAAATCTGAGTCTCTATACCGCTGAATCATATAACAATATAACCACCTTCCAAATACCAAATGGTGAAAGAGCCAGGTTGCGCTAGAGCCTGTCCTGCATACCTACTATGCAATTTTTTCGAGGACGCTATCGTGTGATGATGTTTGATTATTCAAATTCCTCCATATTGGAAAACTGCCTAGTAAGCTCACTGAGTGAATTAATCTGCCGAGGTGCTTAGTATGTGTGCTGTATCACTTCAATGCAATTCGAGTTTGATGCTTATGATTGATTATTCAATCGGCCTTATGTCCGAAATTTGTCTGGCAAGCATGACAGAATATATTTATATCTTTGATTGAATAATGATAACAATTTTAATATTTTATTCAATGGGATCAATATTCTTCAAACAAGTATTTCCTTGAGTTTCTAATTGAAATGAATGTATTTCATTTTCTTTTTTTTTGATTAAAGTCAATTTTAAGTCCTCTAGGTCTGGAGGAGTTTTTGTTATTCTGAATCTCATAAGATTGTAATACAGGATTTAATACCGAAATATGTATTCAAGAATTAATTGGTTGATTCAAGGAATTATAAAGATCATCACCATTGTTGTTAGGGTATTAACATTGTGTATAAGTAATAAAAGTCAAGAAAGGGTGAGTGTTCTGATGAAAAAAATGCAATCCTTTCGTTGAAATACGATTACAAAAATATCGATATAACATATGGCGAGTGTGAAATAGTAAATGCGCTAGGATTTCCCAGAATCCGCTCTGCATAGCTACTATGAAATTCAAAGACATGATTTTATGAATATTTGCGGTTTTCAAACTGTCGAATAATATAAACTGTTCGTTGAGCAAGCTGTGGAATATATTGATCTAATTATGAGTTAATCTGAATGGTAATTTCATTGGCAGAGTGAATCAATAGAATTACTGCCTTGAATTAGTATTTCAGTATCATATTGGAAATATATATGAAATATTGACATTTTCACAATTTAAATTCATTACACTTAACAAGTAGGTGACCTTATGTTTTTCATTTCTATGAGCACTACAGTATCACATGATAAAAGGAACATCGACTGAGAGAAAGTTGTATTTCACAAAATAATGATTGATTAAATAATTCATATAAAGCATTTAAACATCACCGCGAAGAGATTATTATTTCGTGTTTGAATATTTTCTAAGATAACATTGAAGCAATGTAACGATTTCAAGGAAACGATGTGAGAAAACTATCAGACCGACATCGCCTTCACCTTCAGTAAGGTGAGGAAGTCGAAAAGGCCATCACCAAGAAAAACAATTTATATTACTCGCGATGAAACGAACACCCCTTCCTACGTCACGCAAGTGAGAGATTTATTGTTACGGTGGAAGTGTAAATTTTCGGTCTGTCTAGCAGGAATCTGCACGAAGTGAACATGCTCTTCTATGGTTTCATCGAATGTAAGGGGAAAGTGAAACTGTTTACGTTCTTTGTACACGAAGCATTTACTGATCTTATCCCATTTTATGGCATATCCACATATAAAAACCTAGGTCTGCGACAATGTGACATTTTCTTAATTGCACTCGCCTCACGAATTGGAATGGATTTTTTATGGAATTTAATTGTTTCTTCCCTCAAGACTGGAATAACAAATAAATGAAGAATAAAAGAGGTGTAATTTCAAATGTCAGTTCAATTACAGAATTAGAAGAAGACATTTGTTTGTCAGTTTAAGATTCATTTTCTTCTGAATATGCTAACCGAGTATTTTTCATAATATAATTTTTATCCATCATATTACTTACCGAAATCTGACCTGTTCAAAGCATCCAACAATCAATTTGAATGGTCAATTAGAGCTTATTGATTTTATCTCTGTTTGTAGTTGTTATTGATGGATAGAGCATAGCTAATCACATTGCGTACTGAATGGGATGTAGTTATGCAGATAAAGAGAATATATCTTCTTCAATCAGTCAAGAATTTAATCACGGAAGTGGCATTTGTGGCTATCAGAACAAATGCAGAAAATATGTTACATTATGAATGTTTACACCAAAAAATAAGACTAAAAAAACTTGTGAAAAGACATGTTTGTTCCGCGATTGTTCGTGGAGAAACAGAGAACTATCATTTTGTACTGTTGTCTGTTATTTTTCAATATCGTCTAAATCAATCGAGATTTCGAAAGAGAAAGCATTCAAATAAATTTCCTTATTACATCCATTACTTCCCATGGATTATTTCGCAAATTTTATGTTGCGTTTAATGCTTTTGATATTTACTGAAACAGCGAATACATTTCATAAATTTCACCCCCCAGTTCATCTCTTCAAATTCACGGAAAGGATTTTGACATCCTTCCTCCTGACAAAACAACGTATTAAGAAAACATCTTCCCATGTGAAGCATATCAGATGCAGCACATGAAAAGAATTTTTATTCTTGTACTATCTCCGACCTCACATATCGCGAGCTCTTTCATTATCTGGAAAATAATCCCTTCGTGAATACCCTATTTCAGTCTGAAATCCTATTTAAATGAGAGAACAGTCCCTGATACTGAACCTGGCTGATGTTTGTTCCATACCAGCTATACAAATTAGTTCGAGTACCTCCGAGTAATTCGATATTGAATTGTGTGCAACATACCTGGAATTATTAATTAATGCTCGAAGTGATTTCAAGTGTAGGTTAAGACTAATTATCAGGTATGCGATGGATAAAGAATTATTCATTGAAAAACTAAAGAGTTTCATTTTATGGTAGAACACACAACACACAAGTAGATTTGAGCTATTCAAGCACACTACACTTATTAATTAATATTTTTTAGCGCTCACTGGTTATCCTCTCTAAAACTATCCGACGCGCCCCCAAAAGCAAGAGTGAAATGATGAATGCGTGAGGATGATCCAGAATCTCCCCTGCATATCTACTTTGCAATTCAAGGACTTTATTTTATTGATTCTTGAGATTTTTCAAACTATTGTATTATATGAAATTGATTGTTGAGCATGTTGGAGAATATATTACTATAATTGACTTCCTATTTAAGTCTAAAATCCTATTCAAATGGGAGAATAGTCCCTCATGCTGAACCTGGCTGTTGTTAGTTTCATATCAGCCGTAAATACATTCGAAAAATTCGATATCGAATTTTGTGGAACATACCAGGTATGATTAATTCGTGGCGCAACTTATTTCAAATAAACGTTAAAAGTAATTATTAGATATGCGACTTTTCTTACATAATGGATCACCGAAAAATTCAAGGTTTTTCATTTTGAGGTGGAATACAATGAAGGAAACAGATAGGTGATACCTGAAAATTGAAGATATCTTAACAAATGATAATTCAACCAACTGCTATTCCTTCTAATAATTATTGTTTCGAAATGCAATTAGATTTGAACTATTCAAGGACAATCCCTTTCAATTGTAAACAAAATGTTCACTCATTTCGTGGACTGCAGATACAAGCACGTTCCCAATTGCCGGTAAAAAGTGGCGAATACGATAGGATGTCCCAGAATCCCCACTACATAGCTACTATGCAAATCAAGGACTTTATTTGATGGATATTTGCGATTTTTTAAACTATAGGATTGAAGAAAACTGATCGTTGAGGACTCTACCGAATATAAACTATAATTGCATCCCACTTTAGAGGAGGAAACAGTCCCTGATATAGAACCTGGCTGACGTTTGTTCTATACTAACTATACAAATTAGTTCGAGAACCTTCGAGTAATTCGATATTGAATTGTGTGGAACATACCTGGAATGATTAATTCATGCTCAAATTGATTTCAAATACACGTTAGGACTAATTATCAGATATGCAATAGACTACAATGCTAAACGAAATATTGCCACATCATTTCCCATGCATGATTATTTTGGAGTGAATTGAGGGTTGTATAGAACTTCGGTGCATACAAATTGGGTGTTGTGGTGCTATTGAAATTTTTGCTTATTGAAGCAAGAAAATAATTGGATGCATTGTCTGTATACCATAACGATTTTATTAGATACATCAAAAAGTAGGTTTCCATAAAGAGTCAAGGTTATTTGTTTTAGTTGAGCCAGATAGCTTACTATCTGGCTCAAATGTCTGAAATTTTAGGATATCGAGCAGAATGTGGTCTCAATCGATTGAGTTCGACTTTATGATGAAGAATCCATGGTAGATTAATTAGAGTTTTCTTATTTTAAGAATAATTTAATTGTCTAAATATGGCAGTCCAGTTCGTTTTTGGGTCAAAAACATCGAATAGTTCAGAAGTTATCAAAATCTGAAATTTGGTTTCCTCAGTAACTCAAATTCAGTTAATTTGCTCGAAGTTTGAGAAGACTCCGTTGGGATTTCAAGAAGGATATTCAAATTTCCCAATAGAGTGTATTTTTAGATCATAAGTTGAAATATATAAAGTTCCGAGCTTGTCTTTACATCGGAAGTAACTAGATTTTATTTCAAAGTATATGCTGAAAATTTTATTATTGTTTACCGTTATTCCATACTACAGAAATATTTATCAATTGGAATAATAAAATAATCTTTTTGGATTGAATTTGCTAAGAAGGTAGACAGTGATATTAGATGGATTAAACCCACTCACCATAACTATCACTGATTCTTAGGTGTTGTGAAAGCCGCAGCAAAAAAATTCGTTCCAAGAGGTTTCCGGAAAGATTGTATTCCAGGTTGGTCGAAAAAAACCGATAATTTGTACAAGGACTATCAAAAATCACCATCCGTTGATAAATGTGAAAGGCTTATGAATTCTATCAATACAAGCCGAAAATAGAAAAGGGATAGTGTTGTGTCAAAAATGAATTTCACACATTCGAGTAGGAGTTCATGGGATATATTGAGAAAATTTGGTGAAGCTAATCCCCTTGCCTCATCATCATGAAAAATTGATCCAAGAATAATCGCTCGTCGCCTAGTTGATGTATCTGAATCAGTCAATATATTCCAATCTAAAATAAGAAAAAAAAAATTACACATATTCAGGAGATCAGCTCATACTTTAGAACATGTGTCTCATCCATTCAATATAGATGAATTGAGGGCTGCAATCAAATCTACCAAATCTCGAAAGGCAGCAGGTTTTGACGGAATTTATCCAGAATTAATCAAACATTTAGGAACAAAGGCCTTTTCTCGGTTATTGTCTATCTATAACAATATTCTGAATTCAGTAAACTTTCCTTCCGAATTTCGTAAGGCTAAAGTAATAGGAATTTTGAGGAGAAAATCCTTGTGATCCTAGTAGTTATCGACCCATCAGTTTATTGAGTGTTCCTTTGAAGATATCAGAAAGATTAATTCTTTTTAGAATTGAATCTTGTGTAGAAAATGCTCTACAAAATTTTCAGGGGGGCTTTAGGAAAAATAGAAATTGTTCAGATCAAGTCCTCAGCTCCTTTACTTTTCAATTTATATCTAAGTGATTTACCCACGAAATCATCTCAGAAATTTGTTTATGCTGACGACATTGCTATTGCTTACCAACATTCGGATTTCCATACTCTGGAAAATATACTGTTATCTGATTTGGAAATTTTAAAGAATTATTTTATTGAGTGGCCATTATGTCCAAATCCCAACATAACAGAGTTATCATGTTTCCATCTGAATAATCATGGAAAATATAGGAAATTAGCTGTAACTTTCAATGATTCTCCTATCGAACATAATTTCTATCCAAAATACTTAGGAGTTAAATTAGATTCATCTCTCAATTACAATGCCTATTTAAATGATCTGAGCCTAAAACAGAAAACTAAGAATAATATTGTTCAGAAATTAGCTGGATCATTTTGGGGTGCTGATGCTGCCACTCTTAGCACAGCATCTCTAGCCCTAGTCTTTTCTGCAGCTGGGTATTGGTGCTCTCTTTGGTTTAATAGTGCACATACGCAAAAAATTGATGCACAATTGAATACATCCATGAGAATAATTACTGGCACCATAAGATCTACACTTCATTGGTTACCAGTTTTGTCTAACATTGCCCCTCCCCATATTCGCAAACAATAGAAGACCATTCTTGAAGAAAGAAGTCCCTAAAATATATTTCAGCTTATTTTTGTACTTCCACACTTAGGCGGGGAGTCAGAGTTTTTTTTTACTGGGGTTTTATCCCTAGGCTTTAATGTGATTCGCCGAATTGTATGACACCCCGTCACTAACCCCTAATCTATATGCTTCATTGTTTGCTAACTAAATATTGTAAGCCAACAGTTCAAAAGAATATATGTATATATATCTTTCGAATATTCTAATTCTATCTATTTGTAATATTTTCAGTTCAATATTCGTCAGGGGAAAATGTAAATCCGTAGTGACGATGATCATGTTTCACCATTTGAAAATGTGAACAAAAATATCTTGTTATCCTCAGGATTTCGATTTATCGAGGGCTTAGAAAGGGAATATCGTGACAAAAGAATACGTATATATTCGGAAGCACTCGAGGAAGGTTGAAGTATTCAGAAAATTTGGGGAATAATCCTTGTGGAAAACATCCAATTATGATGTTCGTGAAAGTTATAATGGTGCCAAGGAGGTTTTATGAAAACAGTGAATACTTACTGAATACGTCTTCAGAAGTTTGTGCTCTAGAGTTGCGGTAAGAGTAAGTTAGTAATGGTCTTACGAATTTCAACTATGTAATAGAGTTTCTATTGGAGAAATATTAACTTTGGAAAATTATTGAAAAATTAACTATGCATCAGAAGCAAGAAATATTTGATATGGTTACAGAAAAAAAAATTTCGGAGAGTATTGAATGACATCTACTATAAAACACTCTTCTTGTTCAACACCAAGATTTTGAGGATGTATTTACTAAGATGGGTTGTCTCCAATTGACCAAAGTTGTCTCGAACTCCTTCTGTTATTTTACATGAAAGATACCTATACTTTCATTTTCTCTTCGATTTTCTCGCAACTACCTAATAATTTTTTCATCGCGATAGACAGAACCTTCAGAAACTGAAAGTTATTTCGATGCTGATAAGGAATTGATCTGATGGAAAGAAATAATTCATCGACAGAATTCAAGGGCAATTGATATAACCTGTAATTTTGTATCATTCGCCCCTTGTTTCCATGAAAATTACAGTTTTTGGGACATCCCACAACACGCTCAATTACTGCGTTGATAAAGGGAATGTCCCTATGATAGTTTAGTTTCCTATGTAGGTTGAGATTTCTAGTATTTTTTCCGTGAATCATATTAATAATTTTAAACAGTTTTGATCTTCCAGTTTCTTGCTGGATTTCTTTCTGGTATAGATATGCAAGAAATTGTGATATTGCGGTCTGATAATCCCTATAAAAATGTTTGTCTAGGACACTGATATCCATGTTCTTATGCGTAAGAGACTAATCATGATCAAACTCTTACTTTATTATAACACCAATGATAAAATAGTAATAATGTTGGAATTTTCAACATCAGAAGTGGACTTGTTCGTAGGAGAGGAAAAAAGTAGATTATCAATGTACCATTCTGGCCAAACATTCGCATTTTTAGCTGTATCATTTAACTGTGTACCGATATGTGAATTGTGTGCTGATTCCGAAGATTTTAAACAACATTTTTCAGATTGCTCCAGTAAAAAAAGTAAAGTAAGTAAGTCCCCAGCGTTCCTCGATACTAAATTACGTATCATAACTGAAACAGTTCTTTTTGACCAATAGGAACAATGTTCCTATTGGAACGTTGTAATAAAAGTAAGTAAGTTTTTCGCGAAATATAAATAAAGAACAATAAACTATTACAGAACGTCTCGTCTAGATTTCGAGGTAAAAATATTTTTCATTTTGGCTGAAATCAATTTCAAATGACAGGAACGTGCACATCTCGAAGTTATGAATGCTGAAGTTGAATTACGCAAAATTAATGTGTTATCTTTAACCAGATGATCAGTGGATAGAAAATAATAGCAACAAGGAGTTTTTGTTTAATGATTGTTTGGGCTATTACCATCATCTATTGTGGATGTAATGTTTTCCGACATTTCGATAGACATCTTCTATCTTTATAAAGGAGGATAAGTGAAAAACCTTTTGAAAATTATCAATTTTCAAAAAGTCAATATTGACAGAAGTCGTGAAAGAAAATGAACGATGTTAAATACTCATCTGTGATATGATGATCTTTTTAAGTTGGATCGAACTATCGGCGTCCAAACTTCTGGCAGATCTATAGATGGAGCACTTATGGAATCAGGTGTTATTTTCATAAATGCTGCTTCCCTTTTTTTCTTCTTGCAAGTTTTCTTCTTTGGATATTATTGATGCTTCATCCCACTTTATACGATGATTCTCATCTACAGCATGTTGGACCGACCTGGATTTGTCGCTGTCTAGTACTCGTAGAAGCTTCTGATGTTCTTTTATTAGTACATTCAGAGGGCGTTTAGTTTCTCCGATGTAAGATCTTCCGCACTCGCAAGGTAATTCATATATGCTGTTCTTTGTCCTTTGTGTCTCATTATTAGGCTTAACTTTCGTAAGTTTAGCTCTGATAGTGTCTTGAGTTTTGAATGCAGTCGTTATGTTGTATCTATTTCCAATTCTTCTCATTTTCTCCGAAAAACCTTTTACATAAGGAATTACGGTTTTAATGGTCTGATTTATATCTGTTGGTTCAGGTTGACTTTCTCTTGTTCGTCTAGCTTTTTCTAATATCTTTCTAGTATCTTTTTGGGGGTAGCCATTGCTTCTAAGAGTTTTCGAGATGTTATTTATTTCTTCATTTTGGCCTTCTTCAGTGCAACAAATATTTATTGCTCTATCAATTAAACATTTTGCTACTCCCAATTTAGTGTTAAGTTGATGATTTGAATCAAAATGTAGATATTGTCCTGTGTTCGTACATAAACAAAATGGAATCCCAAGAACCACTGTGTATAAAAAGCCAACGAACACAGGACAATATCTACCTTTTGATTCAAACCACCAACTAAACACTAAATTGGGAGTAGCAAAATGTTTATTTGATAGAGCAATAAATATTTGTTGCACTGAAGAAGACCAAAATGAAGAAATAAATAACATCTCGAAAACTCTTAGAAGCAATGGCTACCCCAAAAAGATATTAGAAAGGGCTAGACGAACAAGAGAAAGTCAAGCTGAACCGACAGATATAAATCAGACCATTAAAACCGTAATTCCTTATGTAAAAGGTTTGTCGGAGAAAATGAGAAGAATTGAAAATAGATACAACATAACGACTGCATTCAAAACTCAAGACACTATCAGAGCTAAACTTACAAAAGTTAAGCCTAATAATGAGACACAAAGGACAAAGAACTGCATATATGAATTACCTTGCGAGTGCGGAAGATCTTACATCGGAGAAACTAAACGCCATCTGAATGTACGAATAAAAGAAAATCAGGAGCTTCTACGAGTACTAGACAGCGACAAATCCAGGTTGGTCCAACATGCTGTAGATGAGAATCATCGTATAAAGTGGAATGAAGCTTCAATGATATCCTAAGAAGGAAAACTTGCAAGAAGAAAAATCAAAGAAGCAGCATTTATGAAAATAACACCTGATTCCATAAGTGCTCCATCTATAGATCTGCCAGAAGTTTGGACGCCGATAGTTCGATCCAACTTAAAAAGATCATCATATCACAGATGAGTATATAACATCGTTCATTTTTTCATGACTTCTGTCAATATTGACTTTTTGAAAATTGATAATTTTCAAAAGTTTTTTTACTTTTCCTCCTTGATAAAGATAGAAGATTTCTATCGAAACGTCGGAAAACATTACATCCACAATAGATGATGGTAATAGCCCAAACAATCATTCAACACGAGCTCCATCATCAACAATATCTCGTCATCAACAACAAGGAGTTTATTGAGTTTTCTATTCAATTCATTATAAAGTGATATTTCTCTGAATTATCAACAGAGTAAGGGTGTGGATTGAAAAAATAGGGAATTGAATTTTTTTTTTCTATTTGATCACTGGATTATATGATTTAGTACAATTTTCTTCCTGCAGATTACGATTATTGTTCCTCAATAGCAAATGCAAAACTCTCAATCAACATTTCAATCTTCTCTAACCAAATAAACCGCATTCACTCCACATATTATCCTAAGAATCGCAAATTATCGAGCTCTAAAATTTTCCAATCTGCCCCAGTCTGCGAACGTCGCGTGTTCCACCATAATTCAGCATAATTCCCAAGGGCGGATATGCAGTATAATAAAATTTAAATGTAAGTAATGGTTAGCTGAAGTCTCGAGAATTTATAACTTCAGTCTTAACGACAATTCAATTCGTATAAATCAAAATTCACCGACCTCTGGTGATAAAATAGGAATATATGACTTAATAAATTTATTTCGTATAGAATTGGGTTATAAGTTCTCTCCTTCTTAACATTTGTACCGCCTGGGAGAAATCACTAATGTGCTTAAATTCTCCCCTTAGATATTTCTCGTTTGGCCTTAATATTTTGAATGTCGTTTCATGAATTTAAATTATAAGACAGGTATTTACACATTTTGAGTGTTTGAGCATGTTTGAGCAAAATTTCTGCGATTCATGGAACACCAGTAAATACGCATTGAATTTTACAAAATATAATGATATCGCGCGAGGAGAATTATTACTTAATTAGAGCGATCTACATATAGTGGTGCTCTGTGAATGGCTCGCTTAGAGAGTGTCACGGTTTCAAAATTCCCGCTCCAGTTAGTACCTGCCAACCGAACTGGTGGCGTTAGTCGCAGTAGTTTACCAGCTTATCTCATGCGTTTCAATGGACGGTCAGTTCGGTTTGCAGGTACTAACTGGAGCGGGAATTTTGAAACCGTGACAATATGGTCTTTTGCTTATCAAGACCCAATACCCAGTATTGCTAGACATATCATATTACACTTACTTCTTCAATTGGATCAGAATCTCTTCAAGAGTTCGCAGAAAGCGATGCTCCGGCAACTGCAGGAACGCAAGTTAATCGAAAATTCGTAGAATCGTGAAGAGAACGCCAAGGGAGAAAGGAACCGTACCAGCAGAGGGAAGCTGAGGAGCAGCCTAGAGCAACCCGGCGTCATGAACCAGAAAATCAGGGACCCATCGGAGCTTGATCTCTTTGATATCTGGGATAAGAGATTGTTTCTCTGAAGAGAACTATGAAAGCTGCCAGGCTGAATGATATTAATGACAGCTGCGTAATAATTAATTGTGTCTGTCACTCTGCACGGTATATAAAAACTAAATGCAGAGAGTTTACCATGTGTTTGTTGCCCCAGATTTCCGAACGAATCAACGCTTTTCCCCTACTTTATTCTCTAAACATCAAAGAAAATGTAGAATATACATTCGATCCCTTTGAGATAATCTGAGATGAAAGTATGCTCAGCAAAAACGAGCGTTTCAGTAATCTTCAATTTCTGCAAATTGATTTTCTCCTGCAGGCATCAGAATCAGACAAGAGTGCTCTATAGACGTAAACTTTCTACGGTTCGATCTTTCCCGTAAGCCCCGTTCGGTAGTTTCAACTCGCATTCCATTTATTGTATGACAAGCATGTTATGTAACTTTATGAAGAGCCTGCATGCACTTCATTTGTTGAACTCTCAACTACGTTCCCAAGTTCTATTATCCGAGGATCTTCTTGACTCGCCTTACTTCCTTCATTTTCACTCAGCCTTTCGTTGTCTCGGGGGAAAATTATGGGGCAAACGTATTCAAACAGAGGGTTGATTTCTTTGGGGTTTACCCCATGTGTTAATAAAAAATAATGAATAAATATCCATCTAGGGTGGAACTAATCAGAGTGTGGGAAACTGTATGAATAGTGTGTAACATTTGCCACTTTTTTCTTTCGAAAAGAATGACAAATATCATTTTCAAAACTAACTACGGCACTGGAGTCTGAATGACTCCAGATACAAAGACTTGGCCATTTAATGTGATCGTCTAGCAAGGGTAGGACTCTACGTTATGTTTACGTAATAATTCAAGTTCGTGATAATTGAGATTAGTGAAAATAATTGGGAAACAAAGATGGTAAATAAAACACAACGGTTAGACCCAGACAATCAGCTATTTATTAAGGGTCTAAAAAAATATAGGGGAAAGCCTCAGGCATAAAACCCCTTGTTTAGTTGATGTTAGGGCACTTGTTTAAAACTAAATGATGAGATATTAACAGTTAGCAAAGGTGAGTATAACAATCCAGGAAAAGAAACTATAACAATACAGCACAGACGATAATCAGGATAATCAGAGCAACTTCCATAATACAAGAGTATAGTAACATGGTAAATATGGCAACTTCAATGGTACAACAAGAATTAATAATCATGGCAAATGTATACTTCAATAATGCAACAGGATAATAATCATGGCAAATAAGTAAACGACTAATTATGACCATCGTCATGGTCACGGCCCCAGGGTATGTGAGCCATAACTATAATATTGTATGAGCTAAGGAATTGGGAACACGGGGAAGGTCATGGAGTTCCAGCGGCGGCTCTGAAAAAATGACAGAAAGTTTCGCGGTTGATATAAAAAAGGTATATTCTCTCATGCCTTATAGCACATGTCAGTAACGGTCCCTGCCTTAAGGCCTTGGAACCGCCCCTTCAAGGCCTTCGATCCAGGAACCTAAGAAATCTCATACTACAGTATAGGAATGGTCCACAATCTCGAGACCCTAAATGAAATATCATGTAATACGAGCATATAGATAAATAGATAGCAGTACGAGATCATGGCATAAATAAACAACAAATCTTCATAGAATATCAATCACAAGTAAATAATAAGAACCAGAATGCATTATGGACATAAATAACAGTAACAGGTATAGGTAAACGATAATAAGCAATAGAAAGAATGAAAGCAGAGAATCTACATAATCAACCGAAGGAAATATACATAACGACAACAAGAAGATACATCACGACAGTAAGAAGAATAAGTTAACACAGTACGAAATATACACAACAATAACCATGACTAGTAAGGCAAGTACATTACACAGTAAAATGACCAAGAACAACAGTACAAGACATACATAATGATAACATGAGACAGGGGTAACTTAACAACGTTAACCTTCGATATAACACCAGAGTGCTACGTACACTGGTTACATCCATTATTCCATATCGACCATACTAGTACTACCACTAGTGGAGGTCTCCATACGTTCCTGCTTAATCACAGGCTCAGAACTACAGAGCGATTGGCAATTCCTATTGCACCATAGGGTACAGTAAATAAAGTTGATCGGTTACACTCCAGTAACACATTGTAGAAAGCTGAAAATAAGGCATTCATTGTTATGGTAGACACCTGAACTGCAAAGGCAATAATATCGAAAATGATGGAATCACATGCTATAAGGAGTTACATGAATCAAACAAAGTATTAAGTGCACAAAGGAAATAGAGTTATATGAATCAGACAAAGCATTATGAGAACAAAGGAAATAGAGTTATATGAATCAAACAAAGCATTATGTGAACAAATGAAATAGAGTTATATGAATCAAACAAAACATTGTATGAACAAAGGAAATAAAGTTATATGAAATTAGACAAAGCATTATGTGAACAAAGGAAATAGTTATATGAAGTTAAACAAAGCATTATGTGAACAAAGGAAATAGTTATATGAAATCAAACAAAGCATGATGTGAACAAAGGAATTACATTCACAAGACAACAGTATTAATGACAAATGCCCAAACACCACCTAATACATCATTGAATTAAACAATAATTAAGGAAACAATCTATAATAATGGCATAGATACGAAAACACTAAATTTCCTGAAACAATGAGAATTCCAATGTTGTTTACCAACAAAAGGGTTAGTAAACTGGATGGGTCTTTCATAATAATTAAATTAATCTGAATTCTACCTGTAAAATAGATTCGAGCGGCACTCCATGTAGCAATGGCTTCCGTTTAGCACTAACACAAGCACTCACTAAAAACTTTCGAAAAGGGAACTTAATTCGCTCAGCGGTCAACTGATAATCATCAACACCATCTTCGATTCCCTCCTTCCTCTGGTTGCTCCACGCAGTCGCGTAAATTGACGTGCTAACTTCACACTTCTAACCATAGAATGTATTTTGACCATCAACTCTCTTTCGAGGTACGTGAGGGCAGTGGCGTCTCAACATAGGGTGAAATGAGACTAAGATTTTTTGTATGAAAGAAAACCTAGGATGTTACACGTGAGAATATTTATCTTGGTCTTGAATATTTTCCATTTGGAAATTGACCAATTCATCGCATTTAGAATCATGACTGATCTTCACTGGCACAGCCACTTTTATCAATAGATACCGACTTTTTCTATTTCAGGATATTCCTTCCTTTCTTGGATAGGTATCCCTGTGATTTTTCGTTTTCGCGTTTGTTGTAGTTTCAAAAATTACCAGAACACTCTGATATCATTCAGCCCAAATCTCTATAATTTTCAAATATCGAGCCGTCTATACAAAAGACAAGGTCAATGTAGAATCTAGTCTAATGTGCATCAATTCAATGGAGAATGTGTAATCGTGGGATGAACGATAAAGCGATAAGACGCTTTGACAACCTGACATTGCAACACGAAATTTCAGTCACCCGCTGATTCAGCAATAAATTTTACCGCCAAGTTCCATAATTTACGCAATTAATGGAATATTGAAAGATTATCTCACATTATCGAATAATTAATCATTTTATGGCAAATACTGGCTCGTTTTCATATATGCTTGCTAATGGGACTGTTATTACGCAAATCAGATTCAATCTGTTGTAATCACATTTAATATTCAAACAATGTTTCAGTTACAGGCACAGATTCACGCATAACTATCAGGATTTTTTATGAGAATTCTTCGAAAGAAATTGGTGTTTTTATTTCATTCGGGCTAATATCGACCTTCAATTTATAATCTATAATATAAAAATGAATCGCAAAATGTGTTGGTAAGCGCATAACTCAACAACGCCTGGACCAATTTGGCCAAATCTTTTTTTAAAATGTTCGTTGAAGTTCAAGGATGGTTTTTACGGCGAGAAAAATTAGAATTATTGCTGAAAAAACCCTAAAAATAGCCCTTTTCATTTCACATACAAATGATTTGTAACTAAAACGTAGTCAACTAAAATTGCCATTAAATATGCAAAGCAATGAAACTCCAACCTGCAACAGTTCGAAGAACTCTGCAATGGCAAAGGTTTTGCAGCAATGTAAATTGATTGTTTTGGATGAATACTCGATGGCACATAAAAAATCTTTGGAGGCTTTAGACAGAACCTTAAAAGATCTACGGAGCAATAATAACCGATTTGGTGGTGCAATGATTTTATTAGCAGGAGATTTTCGTCAAACATTGCCAGTGATTCCACGATCAACGCCAGCTGATGAACTCAATGCATGTCTAAAGTACTTCATTTAAGCAAGAATATGCGTGTCGAGTTGCAAAATGACCAATCTGGAAACATATTCTCTAAACAACTCATTGACATTGGTAATGGCAAATTTCCTATAGAAATGTTGACTGGCTGCATTAACTTTCCTCAAAGTTTTGGTCAGTTAACTCGATCAGAAGATGAACTTATTCAGAAGGTGTTTCCAGATGTTTCTCAAAATTACAGAAACCATTATTGGTTGAGCGAACGAGCTATACTGGCTGCAAAAAACATAGATGTAAATGAATTAAATTTCAAAATTCAAGAACAAATTACAGGCGAATTTGAGGATATATAAATCAGTTGATTCGGCTACTAATCAAGATGATGTAGTCAACTATCCACCGGAATTTTTAAACTCGCTGGATTGCCACCTCACAATCTTCAATTAAAGGTTGGATCGGTGGTTATAATGTTGCGAAATATCAACCAACCGCGTCTTTGCAACGGTACACGGTTAGCGATAAAAAATTACTAAACAATGTGATAGAAGCAACTATACTCAAAGGAAAGTATAAAGGAGAAGATGTTCTCATACCGCGCATCCCAATGATTCCGACTGATGTGCCATTTGAGTTTAAACGACTACAGTTTCCAGTGCGGCTTGCTTTTGCTATGACTATAAACAAGTCCTAGGGGCAATCTTTAAGTGTTTGTGGTATTAATCTAGAAAACCCATGTTTCTCACATGGTCAATTGTATGTTGCCTGTTCCCGTGTTGGAAAACCATCAGATTTGTTTATCTATGCGCCAGGTAATCAAACAAAAAACATCGTATACCACAAAGCACTATAATGATAATAATAATAATAATTATGATTCACATGATTAACAATAAAGCGATTACTTACTTTTAAATCCTTATATATGTTTGAGTTAATTATTTTTTATTCACAACGCCCTATCACCAGGGTGACGGTTCTGTTCAGAAGAATTTTTTAAAATACGTAGGCACAAAAACTGCCACATTACAAATCTTTTTGACAGGACGAAGTCTGTCGGGTCAGCTAGTATATAAATAGATTAGTTGAAATAAGAACTCATAAACAAACCGAAAGTGGCTAGAATATTGTTTTCATAACAGAATATGTGAGGAATTTCTCTAGAATTCTCACCGAATTTCAAACACATGGAACAAACTAATTCTAAGAATCAACAGAAAATTGAATTTTTTTTTCTATTGCAATATGTAAGTATCTTTTAAAGAATGCTAAACAAAATTTTATATTCGATCTTGAAAATTTATAGTTATAACTTAACTAATCGTTCGAGATTCTCCCTACATCCACACATTTTACTGCAATATAAATATGTTTCTCAAAAAGATCAGCAACAAATAGATACATTTGATTTCCATCATATAATACCATTCCAGATAAAAAAATGTGAAATTCTAAATTTGAACAAGTGGGGGATGATTTATTTCTTTCTGAATAGTTGCTCGAAGCTTCGAGGGTAATCCTCCAGGAGTTTGAGTTCATTAATTTTCCCCTCTGCAGGTCATTTTTGAAGAGGTTATTCAGAGTATAATATCTTCCACAATATGGTTCATTAAGTCTTTGTGCCCACTCATTTTGTTTGTTCTTTTATTCTATTTGAGTTTTTAATTGACCTGATTATTCTTTCTGGATCTCGAGTCTCGCTGGATTCGGATTAAGGTTACTTTTATCAATTTTATTTTTCATGCAGATAAGCCTATGTGGGTTGTCTCAGTGCTTATTTATTGCATTTTCATAATATTTTTTCGTAAACATAATCATCATTGACTCCGAACGTTTCGACAGATATCTTCTGTCGTTTTCAAGGCTACAAAGTTGCTTTTAAAAAAGGTGAGAATATTTGAGAATTATCCGATTTTTAATAAGTGTCAAAATGACATAACTCAGAAAACTAAATCAAATTTGTACTTATCTGTGGTTTGAAGAAATTTTCAGGTTGCTTCGAACAATCGGCCATCAAACGGCCGACAACTCAATTGATGGTGCACTTATGGGATTAAAAACGGTATTCATAAATGCTGCCTCCTCGATTTTACTTCTTGTAGGTATCTGTTCTCTGGATATGATAGATGTATCGTTCCATTATATCAGATGATTCTCATTTACAGCATGTTGAATCAACTTGGATCTATCGGTTTCTAATACTTGAGAAAGTTTGTGATGTTTTCTTATTCCTAAGCCTTCGAGGAGCGTTTCGTTTCTTCAATTTAAGATTAATAGAGGTGAAAATACTCTGACTATCTATCGTTGTATTCAAATGATTGTTATTCTCTATTATATAGGGTAAAATGGTCTCAACCTATTGGGTTCGACTTCCTAATGAGGAGAGTACACTTGGTCAAAGTTCTATAAATCCGATGGTTCGGCCTTTCTTGTAGGAAATAACCATTGGGATTCAAATTTTTCAAGATATATTAAGTGAAAAAGATATATTGGTTTTCTGGGCAATCTTTTCAAATTTCTGTGTGAATATGATATTCATAAAAATATTGCTGAATAGATCATTCGATTGATGTCAATCCGTGAGTGCCAAGTTATTTAAAAAAAAAATTACTGTCGGGAATAAAATAACGTTTTTCTTGTTTAAAAAAATATTTATATCGTACTTTTTGTTTCTATTGAGCTCTTTATTTATTATTGATTCTATTTCGATAAACAGTCGTATAAGTTGTTACCGGGCATACGTGATTATAGGAAAAAGGTTTCCTCAGATCAATGTGCAATTGTGGGCAGACTAAGGTGGTAAAAGGTGAGTTTCACTGAATATACAAATGGGTTGGATGGAGATAATGGTGCATTGCGGGCGTTAGAATAATGTCCGGGATCGAACACAAAGATCCCAAGGGTCTTTGTCGAGTGTGGCATCCTATCGAACTCCATTAGATGAAAATAAAAACCATTTGTTATCATGTTTAACCCCGTCGATTTTATTGGAAAGGAATTTAGTATGAGAAGGGTTGAACTTAGACTTTCTGCCTGTATTTTCGATAAATAATCTTTTCTACCATCCGGAAACGGATCATGTATACAGTTTCCATTGGAGACAGTTTATATCGGGTGGTCCAACAAAATATCAAACTCTCAGTTTTACGACTTCGAAAAAATTTTTGATTACTTTTAATTAAAAAGCTCTTGGTAAAAATGATCAAGTAATAATGGAATTACTTTCTTTTCATATCGATACAATATTATTCCAATTTAAAGACACTTTTCATCAACAAGAATTCGGAATAGCCATGGGTTCATCATTATCTTCTATGAAGGATTTCGAACAAAAACTGTCGACTGTCGTACTGAAACCAAACATATGGAAGAGATATCAAGATCATGAGACACTATTGATGAATTTCTTCAACCTCTAAACAAAAAGCAAAGTCTATTGAATTCACGATGGCAACCGAGAAAGATCGACAACATCCATTTGGGGTGAATTTGTACAGAGTGGTACAAATTAGAAACACCAAGTTATAAATGATTAAAAATAAAAGCAGCCTACATGCTGCGTGGTTAATTTTTGTGATAAAATGAATGCCGAAAACCCCACATCGATATCTCGACTTGTACGAAAGCTAAAAGGTGTTTTTTCAATTTTGTGCATTTCGTACCCAACCTTGTCCCTCGTTCATTTTTAAATTCTTCTTGTTTCTGAGAAAATATTCTTCAGACACTTTTTTTTGAGAAGAATCCAATGGTATTCCTAGATTTTTTCTATTGAAAATTATGGTTTTGAAGCTATAACATAAACTTGTATTTTTCTCGTATTCCACCCTTTACTTTTTACAAATTCTTGGTTGAAGGAAATTATCTTTTCGAATATATATAATAATTATTATTTTTCTTTGAAAACATTCAATTTGTGGGTGTCTTCGAATCATTTCAGATGTATTTTCGAAATCTGGGTTGCCATACCAGATTATGAAATAAATTACCTTATCTACAGTCTATGCGTAGGGTCATACAATTATTATTAAATGCAGTTTGCTTCATAAGATAAGTGTGCTTCTTCGAACTGAGTTTCAAACATAATATATTAATATATATTTTTTGTTTAAAATTTCTTGGGTGTATAGCACTTATTTTACTTATAATGGTAATTGTTAAATTATTATTTTATTTATTTTATTTTTCCAACATATGTTTCGGCGTATCTACGCCTTTTTCAAGGAATATAATACAGTCGACAATTTCCTGTAAATTATGTCAAATATACACAAATACATCAACAAACAACACAAAGTTTTTACGTACTTCATCCAAAATCGTCGGTCAAGATATTACTTCCTCCTATAAATGAAACTTTAAAAAATCTTCAAATATTAAATATTTTCGTCAGCCATGAATTTAATATTTGAAGATCTTTTTATGGCATCGGCATGTAAATCCTGAGGGAAACCAATATGAAAAGCAGAGGTCCAAGGTTACTGCCCTACGGCACTCCCGAAGTACTCGAAAATACTACAGACCGCACACCGTTGAACCCAACATATTGCTGCCGGTCAGACAAGTAGGACTTGAAAGATTTATGAGATTGGCGAAGCCAAATTGGGACAACTTCGTCAACAAAATTCCATGGTTCATGGAATCGAACTCTTTGAAAAATCAGTATACAGGACATCGGCCTGGAATCTTCTCTCAATCATCTCAGAAACGAACTGTGCTATGCTAAGGAGGTTGGTAACTGTTGAACGGCCTTCGACAGAACCATGCTGAAAAGGTGTTAATCGATTGCAAACTAGAGGATATAAATGAGTGTAAAGGAGGATCTCAAATATTTTGCTGCAATTACAGATTATTGATATCGGTCGAAAATTAGAAATATCAAGTTTGTTGCCTTTTTTGTGAACCGGGCGCACCTTAGAAAGTTTCCACTCATCGGGAACCATGCAACGTCTCAAACAGATATTGAATAAGATTGTGAGCGGATACGCCAAGACACACCCACAATCCTTGAAAATTAAGGAGGGAATTCCATCCGGACCCATAGTCATAGTTGGTTTCATCTTCTGCAAAACCGTTCCTCAAACAATGCAACATTATTGTTAGTTAAGTAAGGATCCTCAATCTCCTCAGAATCCCCAGTACTGGTAGTAAATGACTTTGCAAAAAATCAGCAAACCTATCAAGTATGTCTAATGATCCATCGACTAACTGCCCATCATAGAGCATCTGACCAGAGACAGTTGTTGAACCCTTCTTATTATTTATAAATGACCGAAATTCATTGGGGTTATTTTTTATATTCCGTTCAGATCTCTCCACAAATGCTCTGTAGGCCTTAGCTGTATCTAATTTAATCAATATAAAAAAATTACAGCTAGGTACTGAAATAACAGGCGATTCGAAATAACACGATATAGGAAAACCCGTTTTACGGAAAATTAAAAACGATCTACTTGAAATTCGGCCTCTCCGGCAGTAACAATTAGCATTTATCTGTTTAACTTGAGCACGGTAGCTGAATATTTCTTGTATTTTCATCTGGATTATTTCTCACGACTATTCAAACTTGAATATGTTTTGCATGAATAATCTCTTTGACTTATACCATGTGAGAGTTCCTAATTGATTAAAGTAGGTTAGGAGTAAAAATAGATGGTGAATTATCGATCAGCATGTGGTTGAACGAGGTTTTATGGTGCTGATGAAAAATCAATCTTAATCGACTGTGATGAAAATAGAGCAGTGAAACGAACTACGATATATCATTGAAAAGTTATACATCAAAGAACAGTCGAAAGTATCTGATACAACTATGCAAGTTTTAATTACACTTCTGTCTCAAATATAAAGATATACAGGGCGAATCTGTGAACACTGCATTGATTTTAACTACAGATTCTTGAAGCGAAAAGAAACACATATCTCATTTTCCACTTTTTCCAATTCTGCCCCGTCGCAAAGTTTTAAGCAATCCACGATTTCAAATTGGGCTAAGCCACAACTGGATTCCATTCGAGATTACACAAAAATGCAGCTTTTGCTTTATGTGCACTCATAAAATTGTTGGACATTACTGGTTTAGGCACCCTGTTGCTGTTCAATGCTCCTATTTCCATTTCTAAAGACGTCTATATATTTCAAGGCTTGTTGGCCTCTTCATCAGGACGGTTTATGTTAGTTCCTTAAAGTGTTTTCTTTTTCACTCATGAAAAATGGCGCTTTGAATAAAACGTCGAAAAACAAAACTTTTTCAATGTTAAAAGCGCCGAGTCTCCAACTTCATCTAAGATAATACCAGTTATAACAGATGAGAATTTTGCAGTTCCTTAAAGTTTCTTTGCAGCATATTTACACAACTAACATAAACCGTCCTGATGAAGAGGCCAACAAGCCTTGAAATATATAGACGTCTTTAGAAATGGTTGTTTGAATCAAATAGCCCCCTTGCCACACACCCAAACACATATTTTCCAATGATGATAATGACGGTATACAATTATTGGAGGGTAGTTGGGCTGTATGTAAAAAACTTTGTGAGTATTATACCGATAATAAGGATGCTTTCAGAACTTTCTATATTCATAAAAGTTAGTCAATGGTTATTTTCCGTGTGTTTAGAGCACAGTGAAGCATAAAGGTTTCATTTTTTATTGATGTTAATCGACAGATAATGGCAGGAACAAAAACAGCTCGGATATATTATAAAATTATGATGCTTTCAAGTACTCTTATGATAACTTTCTACTCCTATAATTGTTCGTGAAACTCAATCCAATTAAAATTGAATTCAAAAATGATATGAATGCTGCCAAAGTGAATCATTTTCTACTGTCCTTGATTACCTGAATTTTCATTTATATATATTTATATCGTTGCTTTCATTATAATTCCAAGAACTTTCAACCAACCATTAGATACATGCCCCGTTAATGAAGAGGATTCAGCAGTACGCATGACTTACCAGAATCGCCCTGTACATACCAAATGAATACGCAAACATTGTATTTGGTATTATAAATAGGTGTTTCAGAATTTTTTTATATTTAGGAAGTATTTCACTCCACGGGTAGTTTCCATACTGTATTCCAATAGTTATATATATACGTCTAATAATTCTTCAGCATTTGAACAATCTTCTACTTACTATTTGCTGAATACTTTTAAATTGAACTGGACTAAATTTACTATGAAATTATTTAAAACATAATTTTCTAGTGTTTTCATTTGCTAACTTGTTCGTTATGTATATAAACATGCGTTTCCGGTCCGCGAAGAAATTAAACTGAAAGAAGAATAACCCTATGGAGTGTTATTATTTTTCATAGTAAATTTGAAAAAAAAAACAATTTTCAACACTTACCATTAAATTATATTCAATCACGTCAAGTTAATAAAAACACTTAAAAATCACATTTTTCACATCACCCCCATTCGTTTTGAATTTTTCGAATGAACTCGTGGCAAATTCGGTGCTAAATAAATAGACGGCTCGTCACTGAAGACGTCTAGCTCATGACGCGTCGGGACGCACTGAATGTACGTTCAGGTGGAAAGATGTACAGCGTCGACGCTGATGTAGCTGCTGCATTCGTTTCTTTTCTATGAAAACGGACGTGATGTGAAGCCACAGCATGCTGTAAAGTCGATTTCCTACAGGATGCAGACATTATTGGAATGTCACGGTTGCACGACCAGAGGGCAGTTGCAGAAATTCTTTTTACGGTTTCGGAAAAATAATTTAGGAAAAATCTGTACCTGGTTCTTATGATGAGAGATAGAATTTAATAAATAATTCTTATGGGAGAATTCGATTGTGTAGGACAAGTATCAATAATATTGCAAAATGTTTTAAGTGAAATATTCCTTAACATTTTTTCTTGAAAGCAAAAAATCGAATAAATTACAAAATGGTATCTTTTCAGTAGTCAACAGAAAACTACTTATCCAAATTGGCTGAAAATGCCAACATATTTTTCGCGCATGTTCTTGTAGAACAGCGAACTATCGTTTTACCCAAATTTCGGTTAATTTCGAAAATCGATACGAAAATGGTCACAATCGATCGGATTCGACCTTCTGATGGAGAACCCGTGGTCAAAATTGAGCATATCCTCCCAGATGATTCAAAACAAATACGCAAAAGTTTCTGACCTCACGTCAGCGCTTTTCTTCATTTTTAAAATACATAATTTGCAGTTATTTATATTTCGCGCTTCGTAGCAATACTAAAGGGCGATTTAGAGATTCAGAGGTAATTTTTTCAATAAAAAAATTAATAAAAACAATTTCATTTTATAATCTTCATTAACAAATGAAAGGAGTGTTCTTTACAATTATTTTTAAAGATAATTTATTTCAAATGCTGACCGCATTTTTGTAATGATCTCATGAACTGATTCAAATTTAGCTGGGGTTAAGCACAATTGGCGGCAATTGAAAAAGAGGTAGGCGACTAAAACGGCCAATTTTTCTATTGGTCAGTGACATTATCTTTCTTTGTTCTAGAACTGAGTCACCGCGTTTTGTAATCATCTCATGAACAGATTGAAATCTAGCGATTACATGGCAGATGGACGGGGCTTAGTTCCAATTGTCGACACTGTGAAAAGAGGAAGGCGGCAATAGACGTACACGTTTTCCATTGGTTAGCGACTTTATCTTGCGAAATTCCTTTGTTCTAGTACTGGGTCATCGCGTTTTCGTGATGGTCTCATGAATTGATTCAAATTTAATGTGGCTTAGCCACAATTGGCGGCATTTTAAAGGAAGGGAGGCGACTAAAACGATCGCGTTTTTCATTGGTCAGCGATAATATCTTGAGAGATTCCGGAACTTAATCATCGCGTTTTCATAATCATCTCATGAACAGATTCAAATTCATCGTTTACATGGCAGATGGGCGGGGCTTGGCATAATTGATGGCACTTTAAAAAGAGGGATGCGACTAAAATGATTACGTTTTCCATTGGTCAGCAATATTATCTTGCGAAATTTCTTTGTTCTAGTACTGAGTCATCGAGTTTTCGTTATCATCTCATAAACAGATTCAAATTTAGCGATTACATGGCAAATGGGCGGGGCTTAGGTCTAATTGTCGGCACTGAAAAGATGGGACAATCACGTTTTCCATTGGTCAGTGACATTATCTTGACAAATTCCTCTGTTCTAGTACCGAGTCATCGCGTTTTCGTAATGATCTCATAAACTGATTCAAATTTAACGGTTACATGACAGATAGGTGGGGGGGCTAAGGCACATTTGTTGGCACTTTGAAAAGAGGGAAATGACCCTTGGACGATCACGTTTTTCCTTGGTCACCAACATTATATTGCAAAATTTTTAAGTTCTGGTACTGATCGAGTTAATAATCTCATGAACTGATTCAAATCTAGCAATTACATGACAAAAAGGCAAAGCTGAAGTTCCAATTGGCGGTGCTTCAAAAACAGGGAGGCGACTAAAACGATCACGTTTTTCATTGTTCCGCGATAATATCTTGCGAGATTCCAGAACTTAATCATCGCGTTTTCATAATCATCTCATGAACAGATTCATATTCAGCGTTTACATGGCAGAAGGTGGGGGCTTGGCATAATTAATGACACTTTAAAAAGAAGGATGGGACCAAAATGATTACGATTTCCATTGGTCAGCAATATCACCTTGCGAAATTTCTTTGTTCTGGTACTGAGTCATCGAGTTTTCGTAATCATCTCATAAACAGATTCAAATATAGTGAATACAAAACAAATGGGCGGGGCTTAGGTCTAGTTGTCGGCACTGAAAAGAGGGGACAATCACGTTTTCCATTGATCAGTGACATAATCTTGAGAAATTCCTTTGTTCTAGTACTGAATCATCGCGTTTTCATAATCATCTCATTAGCAGATTCAAATTCAGCGTTTACATGGCAGATGGGCGGGGCTTGGCATATTTGATGGCACTTTAAAAAGAGGGACTTAAAGGATTACGTTTTCCATTGGTCAGCAATATTATCTTACAAAAGTTCTTTGTTCTAGTACTGAGTCATCAGGTTTTCGTAATCATCTCATAAACAGATTCAAATTTAGCGATTACATGGCAAATGGGCGAGGCTTAGGTCTAATTGTCGGCACTGAAAAGAGGGGACAATCACGTTTTCCATTGGTCAGTGACATAATCTTGAGAAATTCCTTTGTTCTAGTTCTGAATCACCGCGTTTTGTAATCATCTTATGGACAGATTCAAATTTATCGATCACATGGCAGATGGACGGGGCATAGTTCCAATTGTCGATACTGTGAAAAGAGGAAGGCGGCATTAAACGTACACGTTTTCCATTGGTCAGCGACTTTATGTTGCGAAATTCCTTTGTTCTAGTACTAGGTCATCACGTTTTCGTGATGGTCTCATGAATTGATTCAAATTTAAAGCGGCTTAGGCACAATTGGCGGCACTTTAAAAACAGGGAGGCGACTAAAACGATCACGTTTTTCATTGGTCAGCGATAATATCTTGCGAGATTCCAGAACTTAATCATCGCGTTTTCATAATCGTCTAATGAACAGATTCATATTCAGCGTTTACATGGCAGAAGGGTGGTGCTTGGCATAATTAATGGCAGTTTAAAAAGAGGGATGCGACCAAAATTATTACGATTTCCATCGATCAGCAATATTATCTTGCGAAATTTCTTTGTCATCGAGTCATCGAGTTTTCGTAATCATCTCATAAACAGATTCAAATTTAGTGAATACATGGCAAATGGGCGGGGCTTAGGTCTAATTGTCGGCACTGAAAAGAGGGGACAACCACGTTTTCCATTGGTCAGTGACATTATCTTGAGAAATTCCTTTGTTCTAGTACCGAGTCATCGCGTTTTCGTAATGATCTCATCAACTGATTTAAATTTAGCTGGGGTTAAGCACAATTTGCGGCAATTGAAAAAAAGGGAGGCGACTAAAACGGTCACGTTTTCTATTGGTCAGTGACATTATCTTGCGAAATTTCTTTGATATAGTACAGATTCAAATTTAGCGATTACATGGCAGATAGACGGGGCTTAGTTCCAATTGTCGACACTGTGAAAAGAGGAAGGCGGCAATAGACGTACACGTTTTCCATTGATCAGCGACTTGGAATTCCTTTGTACTAGTACTGGGTCATCGCGTATTCTTGATGGTCTCATGAATTGATTCAAATTGAATGGGTCTTAGGCACAATTGGCGGCATTTTAAAGGCAGGGAGGCGACTAAAACGATCACGTTTCTCATTGGTCAGCGATAATATCTTGCAAGATTCCAGAACTTAATCATCGCGTTTTCATAATCATCTCATGAACAGATTCATATTCAGTGTTTACATGGCAGATGGGCGGGGCTTGGCATAATTAATGGCACTTTAAAAAGAGGGATGCGACCAAAATGATTACGATTTCCATTGGTCAGCAATATTATCTTGCGAAATTTCTTTGTTCTGGTACTGAGTCATCGAATTTTCGTTGTCATCTCATAAACAGATTCAAATTTAGTGAATACATGGCAAATGGGCGGGACTTAGGTCTGATTGTCGGCACTAAAAAGAGAGGACAACCACGTTTTCCATTGGTCAGTGACATTATCTTGAGAAATTCCTTTGTTCTAGTACCGAGTCATCGCGTTTTCGTAATGATCTCATCAACTGTGTGATAGAACGAAATAAAATATGATTCCGTTACTTATCATTATCTTCAATGACTCCTGAAGTTGTATTAATGAAGAATAATTTAATCTTTCGAATTCTCTGAAACGAACAGGATTTAATTGTCCGCGCCATCATATTCCCGCGGGAACTATTTGTGGCTATCTCTCGGAAAAGCAATGAAATTGAGTAGAACTTTCGGTTTAAGTGCACCACTTAACTGGCTATGGATGGCGAATGACAATAACTTCCTAACTGGAATATTGGAAAAATCTCCATATTTATTTTATACCCTGGCTATGTTTATCTACTGCATATTAGTTTTACGTTCCGCTTGTTCTTACCCAGGGTTATATGTGATATAAAAGCATATTGCTATAAAATATTAGATGTTTGCGGTTTTTTAAAGAGTATTGGTCAATTACGAAATACATCATTTCGTTGATAATTCGATATAAAGTGTTAATGATTTCTTATTCAGAAGAGCTTTAGTAAATTTGACATTCAATTAAATTGCCATATCTATGGTCATAGACATTAGTTGTCTAACATTACCGAGAACTCACAATCCCAATGACTATTTCAATCTAATTATATATAAGTATATACAGGGTGGCCGGACGATTGACGGTCATAATAAAAACAGGTCCCTCATATCATGGAGTATTCGAATCACCCCCATGTATGTTATCCGATTTTTCACGGTTTTTTATGAAATTTGAGAATTTCCAACTTGAACATAATCAAAAATAAAAAAAAAGTACAAGACTTTTCTGATATTTTTTTGTTGTAAATAGATCGCCATGAATTGTACTTTTATACATAAAATAACCAGCATCGTAACTTTGATAAAAATTACGGAAATGTTGGTCTCAAGTGAGAAAGTTACGTATTTTGGATTATGATCTAAATTTTCAAATTTAAGTTAAAAATGTAAACAGGTTACTTCATGGTTTCTTAGTAGGCTTAAAAACTGCGCTCAACACTCAGCTTTCAGCATCGTTATTAAAAAATGGTACTCAACAGTCTACTTTTGCTAGAATTACCCTTCAAAGTCAGCGAGATGGAAAAAATCAAAAATTATTTTTTGCCATTTTAAGATTCTCTAGGTTAACTCCCTTCTTTAACTAACCTGAAATTACTACAAAAAGCTGATATTGAAACATTTGGGGGTTTTATTTATTTAATTGAATATTTCACGTGCCAGAGAGGAATCAGCAAACAGATAAATTCCTGTAATTATTCTCTTGATTGCTTGAGCAGCTTGTAGATGAATATACTTGAAACTGCAACTCTCCTTCCCCATTTGATTTCTGAATGTTTTGTATATCAAGAGATACAGATGGATAAACGCTATCCTAATATTTAACTTATTCCTCTTTCTGAGCAATCGTTTAGAATCTATTGTATTTCAAGCTATTCTATGAGCGTTCCAACTTAAACAATTCGATTTTCCCTCCAGACCTTCATAAATTATTGAGCAGATCGATTCTCTTGCCTTGATGTTGGAATAGCTAATGAGATTGAGGTGAAAACAAGTCACAAATCGGAGTTTTCCGAACCAATTTCAACAATAAAAACGATAAGCTCATCGCCGTGATTGGAATTAATGATGTTCAAAGAATACGGCTGGAGGTGGGACGGTTGAGAAAGGTCTGTAAGCTTTCATTTTATCAATTAGGTTTTTATATACTAAAAAAAAGCTAAACAAACTTACAAATACCCGATCCCCCTTCTAGACACCTTGTATAATATGTATGTATGTCACTAATAAATTTAATAGTCTTGGTGTATTTCTGTTTTTTGTTTATAATTTTGTATATTAAAGTAGCCCGAACATAAAACAATATTTAGGTGTGGGATTTGTAGCTCCGCATATACAGGGCGAGTCTTTTAACCATAGGTTCTTGAGATCAAAAGAAACAATTTTTCCCCATACCGCTTTTCCATATTCAGCTGCGTTAAAAAGTTAAGATCGTTTGAAGTTTTCACATTGGGCAAATACCCCTCTGTAGTCCAGTTTAATTTGAATGAAAATTACCTTCCACAGCATCCACTTTTGAATCTGAATTGTTTGAAAACATCACTCACTCATGCTTCATTAGATCCTTTCCACTTAAAATATCTCAAAAAATGGTGCAATTCGGGAAAACTCCTATAATAGCTTACAGAAATCGATTTCTCTGACTTTTCTAGTTGAAAAATCGACCACAAATTTGAATTTATTGTCCCAAAAAACCACTGTAGACGAAATTTCATGCAAGGATTTCGAAGTAGTCAAAAGATAACAAAGAAAACGCGAATTATTTTTTCAGCTTCAACACCCTGTATTGTGGAAACGAAGCATTTCCGGACCCAAATTCATAGAAACTTTTTTGCTTAAAATGATGTGATCCATCACCCATGTCAGTTTGTCGGAAACAAATCAGAACACCCTGTAGGTCAAAATGTGTCCCCTGAACAAAATCATTGGACGTGTTTCGAGGTACATTTTCCAATCAATATGGGATGAGCAATATACGGCGTGGCTCATACTGAGAGAATTTTTTTTTTTTAAGTTTTTATAGAGATTCACAATCTACTTTCCAGAGTATGTACAGTTTGTACGTACAGACTAAGAGAAAGTATTTCACTTTGATGGATACTTAGGTATGATTAGTCAGTTAGGTGTTTTTTTTTTCAATTTTCGTGACGTGAATGGACCTTTTGGTATGCAGGGCATACGGTTGACCGGAGAGGAAAACTGTACATGTATTCCTGCGCAGGTGTGCCTCGTTTGTGGGGACATACCGGTAAACCGGATGGGTCGTGTGTTCGTTAGCAGCGACCGTACGGTGCACTAGACTGAGTCGAATCTCGAATTTGCTCCGGCGACCTGTGCAGGCATGAAAAGCTACGACACACAGGTTCCGGTTGACCTGCGCAGGTATACCTGTACAGTTTTTCCTCTCTGGCCGACCGGATCCTGTATGGCCTGCATTTGTTGGACGATCAGTTGGTTGGCATGTCCTTGTAGCTTCTGATGTTATTTATTCGAGCGGTGTCCAATTTCTGTGCTGACATATGGGACTCTTAAAGCCTCATAGATGGTATGGCTGGAGATTTTTCTTAGGTACTTATTTCAGAGTGTCTGCCGTTATGAGGTCGTATCCAAGAGCTTTGTTTTTTAGTCTTCTTACTCATTGATTCTGTTGATGTGAAAGTCTTAATTGGTAAGGAGATCTGACAAGGAACAAAATTTTCAACTTCTGCAACATCTGAGATAGTAATGAAATGCGCACGTTGTAGAATATAAGGACCAAAGATTGAAGCAATACTTTGGACCTCTCAAGAATTTCCTCTTCAAGCAATTTCTCCTTCGCCGTGCATGCGCAGAACATGTTGAGGGGTCTCATCACAGCCCGGTATATGCTTCACGATTAATTTTATTGATCAAATTATATGTATAGAATTATTTAATAACTATAGAGGAACCAGAATTTGTTCTTTTCGTTCGATTCGAATTTAATTTCAATCAAATTCGTTTGCTTTGAAATGAACGAGTTACATGCACGTCGAATGCACATGGTTTATCCGCTCCTGGGTCATTCAAATTGAAAGTCGATATAAAATAATGCATTTCATGTTGACAAATGAAGTTGCTATCTTTTATTATTCCGTTGTTCGTCAGAAGTAATATCTATTGATTTTGTAATTATAATCGAATATAGTATATTACTTGGACTTCTTTGTACATAAAAAGTTCTATATTAAGTTTATTTTTCGTTTACGTTGTTATGATTTCGTGGAAAGGTGAGTTAATGTCAAAGTTGAGAAGTTGATGAATGAACTTTGTGTTTTCTAGACGTTACCCTGATGCACATAGGAATTTTGAATAGTACTCCTATTGAAATATGAAAGGAGAAAAGTTTTCAATTGCTCAGCACCACTATGAACTTACTTTTTTTGTTTTAGTACTGAATCTTCGTGTTATCCGTATATTTTATCTTTGAGTTTTTCTAGGAGAGCAATTTCGACATTTTTCTTCTCAACTGTTCTGCATTCTTGAAGTCGTGAAAGCGAGGTATATAGCTGCAATTGATTATGAATATCACGGTAAATCAACAAACAGATTCAGTTAATTTTGTTTTCCATAAATATCCCCGAAATTAATGGCAGATGGGCGGGGCTTGAGGTACAATTGCTATCAATGACATGTTTTAGTCATTCAAGTCGATTCTGATCGCATCTTGTTATAATATTGCTAAATCGACAAAATTGTTATAATTATAAATTGCAAAAATATGACTGAACAAATATTCTTTTTCAACGATTTAGGCAAGATTGGTTATGATTTTCATCAATAGCAATCTCTCTGGAAAATCAATGAATGTTTAAGCTGTCAACACTGTCACTAAAGAGCTTTTGCACGCTTGTTCTGAAGTATTTTCCAGTAATCTGGAACAGTGTGATTCTGATATAACCTCCTCATTACGTATATATACCCAAGTTTGACCCCTGATTCTTTATAAAGTCAACCCCAATCTATTGAGACCATTGTCAGCTCGATATTCGAAAATTACAGACAGACAGTGGAATATTGTATACATGTAGCCGATTTCTGTTATTCCCTTGTATTATTTGATAAATAAATTCTCCAAAACTTGGAAAGAATGTAAAATCAAGGCATTCACTGCCATTTTCAACTTTGTTACGGGATAAGAAGTAATAAAATGATGTTGATGAAAAAGCAATCTGAAATAACAAGATATATTTCAAACTGACAGATTCAAACAAAATCGACCTGATTGTATACGTAACTGTACGGTGACTAAAAAGATGGTGACGAAAGTAAAGGGTCTCGTTTCTGATTGGGCAGCTTCATTGAATGGATTATTTTCTTTCTTTCATTACGGAATTCTCGTGTTTTCGGTATATTTAATCTTTGAATTAGATTTTTGAAGTTTCAAATTATTTGTGAAGGCAATTTAGACAAAGTATTTTCTTTCTTTAAACTGTTCTGCATTCTCGAAGTCATAAACAGAGAGATACATAATGGTAATATATCTCTTCATAGATGCAGTGTGTACTTTTTTTGATTCGGTTACGTTTACCTATATCTATCTCACATTTTTCCATCGAAATCGTCAAACTTTTTGAATTTTTGCTGGGTATTTCTGTGATGCCATCATGGTCGATTCATCATGAAAACATCCCATAGACGTATGAATAATTGCTGGATGGTCTGAGGTGTTGAGTCAGTGAAAATTGGGTCTAGACTATGGATTTATTCGCCGGTTAAAATTTCTAGATGCCAGATTAATTCCTTGTGAAACTCCAAGTTGAATGAACAGAAAGGCCAATAATCTGTTACTTCCTGTCCTTCCTAAATTAAATCTCTATTCGTAGAACTTGAATAAATTGACGAATTTCAAGGAAATAGTAGGTATCTTTGATAATGTATAATAATGCTTGACTCACATCCACTAGAATAAATTTAAAATCCAAACGTTTTATAGAAAAACAATTCAATGCAGAATGAGAATTGTGTGCCATCACTGAGCTTCAACCATATATTATATAGGATTTAAACAAAAACAGCCATATATTTTCTATAAATTTCATTTACTTAAACCTACATGTCTGTTTGAAACCTACGTCCTATCACATCTTGCTTTTCTTTAAGAGGATTTAGTTCTTCCGGCACGCAATATCTGTCATCTTCATGTTTTAAATGTTTCTTCCTACCCAATTCGAATACGAAGATCAGATAGATGAGTGTTCCAGTCAACGCAAGCACTGAACCAGCACATATCATGACACCTTTGAGGCTGAGAAGTATCCCTAAGGCGAAGGCACCGTCTTCTGGTATTTTGAGGCTATTTTGGAACCTCATGACTGGAAACATCAGGGTTGGTGCACCTTTGAATAAGCTGAAAAAATGAGTAGGTACATATATTAAACACTCTACAAAAAGTTAAGAAAATGCCCAATGTGATTCCACGTAGTTCAGAAGAACCAGAAAGAGCTGAAATCAAGAAAATTTCGTATATCTCTCACATCGGTAATAGATGTGATCTGGACAAAATCAACTTAACGTTAGTCTTCAAAAGTGAAGATGCTTGTAAACTGCAAGACTTTAGATGCTGCATCAAATTTTCAGCAGTAATTTGACCAAGCTTACTAAATTTGTTTCTACAGATCTTCCTTCAACAAAGCCATGCTCATCATCAATAATTATATTCTTTGCCACGTACTCTACTCGTGAAAATACTAGAGATTCGAAGATCTTCTCAAAAATTGAGAGTTTACTTATAGGTCTGTAGTTGTTACCCATAGTTCTATCACCATTTTTGAAGATAGGAACGACGGATGCAACCTTCCATATATTATAGATCAGTGTCAAAGGTGTTTTTAGTGAAGAGATATATTGTGCCCACCCTTATCATTAAAAGTCATCAATTGAAAATTCAAAGTAACATCAGTTATTGTTTTTCCGAATGAAAATTTCGTCACACATTTGAAAAAGTTTTTTACTCACCTCATAGATGGAAATTCTGTGACGAATATGCTCATCTGAAGTCTAGCTTCCATTTTCAGCAGGATACCTGTGGTCTAAGACTAATAATCAAATCAGGTGATTCTTATAATAGAAATATCATTATGAAAGAACTGGATTCAATGAAATCGTCATCAGAATATCAATAAATTGGTTGTTTTAACATTTTTTCTCTTTGATAGATAAAAACTATATGATAAAATTCTTCAGAACTTGTTATTTATTGAAGATTGAGATTTCCCAGTTATAAACTTAACGATGAAATACTTAAATAGAAAAAAAAATTCAGTCCAATTTCCATGCCGGTTGGATATTCGCCAATTCGTATCAGCGACACTGAGCCATTCGGTACATATGGACCAATTACAATCAATATCATCGAATTCATTTCCGGAATGATTTGAATTTGTTTATATAGCTTCAAAAATTACTCCGGATGGCTCAATCAATGTTGGCAGGTGATTAGAGGCCAAGAAATTGCCTGTATAATCGCAGCTTTATAGGTATCCATGTTTCACAGCAATGCAACAACTTCCAGAAGTAACTTTAAGTGTCCGGTTAATTTTGAAACTTTTAAAATCTCATCTTCAATTTGGAAACAAGCTACAAACTTTTACACACACATGACAACTGAAATTACTTACAGGTTCTACCACTAAATAAAAATTATGTTTCTTTGGATCTGGTTTCATTCCTTCCACTGAATTTGTGTAATACGGGTCAGCTTTATGGAAATGAGGCAGTGATAAGTAGATATTTGCATGGCCTTTGCACAGAGTAGCAGGAAAAACTCCATGCCTCATACATTGGTCAGCACAGAAACATTCATTACCAGGGATGATGGTTCCTTTAATGGAAAAAACAATCAGTAAAACATTAGTGAGCGAATATTCATTAGGCTAGATTTGAAAACTCATCGGTTAAGCAGTAAAGGGCGTTATAATAATTATCACGTGATCGAAAGTTGATACCGGGTGTCCACCGGAAAGGAATTGCTGCCATTTAGGTAGACATAAGTCTTTAGGGTAAAGTCGGGGAATCCCGGCCAGCGGGGTAATACCGGCCAGACGGTTCTCGTGTATTGGCAACCATACAACTTTTATTTTTATTGTGGGTTGCATATAGATGGCCCTAGAACATATCCATGTATGTTTCGAATATCGAATGTGGAGGTTAGCTGTTTTGTGAGTGAAATGAGTTTTTTGTGCTATTACTTATAAGAATTGGGTATTTTTAAAGGTATGTAAATTGATATTTTTATTCAGTTAACTCTGTGTTGTGGGTCTAGTTTATAATATCAATGTTAATCTTCGAATTGTCACTCCTCTCTTCATCCTAACCTCAACGAAAAACTTTAGGCAAACAAAACAGAAATAGCGTACATATGGGGTAATCGAATTGTCACTCCTCTCTTCATCCTAACCTCAACCAAAAACTTTGGGCCAAAACAGAAATAGCGTACATATAGGAATTAATACCGGCCCAGTCTAAGGCGGAGTATTCCGGACGGCCTGTATTACCCTTGAATTAATGATTTTTATAACGAAATAAAGAAGGTTATTCAATTCTTTCACAGATGCCACGAAAGTATACAAGAAAAACAACCAAAGCTTCTTGGACTAAGGAACAGTTAGAAGCTGCTCTGAATGCAATTGCAAACGGGTTACCCGAGAGGCAGGCTGCAACAAAATTCAACATTCCTAGGTCTACTTTACAAGACAGGCGAAAAAATATGAATATTTCGACACCTTCATTAGGACGCAACCCAATTTTTTCGCCCCAGGCCGAAAACGAACTTGCAGGTCAAGTTAAAAAGTTGGCTAACGGTGTGCTTTCATTTGTGCCAAGTCAAAAAATATTCAAACTCCTTTCAACCAAGAAAAAGAAGAGGCTGGCAAGGACTGGGTAGCCGGATTCATGTCACGCCATAGTATTGTTCTACGAAAACCTGAAGGAACGAGCATTAATAGAATAACTGCCTTCAATCGGGAGGAGGTTTCGATTCTCTGGAAAAATCTTCGATTTCTTATGGAAAAGTATGATATAAATTTTCGCCACAGAGAATTTTTAACTGTGATGAAACTGGGATTACGACAGTCCAGCGTCCAAGCAAGATTTTTGCAGCAAAGAAGGGTTGGCTTTGTGACCAGCTGGGAAAGGGGAAAAACAACAACGGTAATGTGCGCTTTCAGTGCATCCGGCACATATGTGCCCCCTATGTTTATTTATGCCCGCAAAAGAATGGCGCCACAACTGAAGCGAAATGGCCCTCCTGGCGCAGTCTAAGAATGTTCGGACAATGGTTGGATCACAGAGGAACTCTTCGTCATATGGTTGAAACATTTTCAGGCAACTGTAAAGTCATCCCAGGATGATCCTGTGCTTTTGGTCCTGGATAACCACGTTAGCCACTGTACGTTACAGGCGTATAGTTTTTGTAAAGAAAACGGTATCATCGTTTTGACCATCCCACCCCACACTTCTCATCGCCTTCAGCCTTTAGAGGTGTCTTTTTATTCCTCCCTAAAGTCTGCCTATCATAATGAATGTGACAAATTTTTGACCTGTGGACTTCATAGATTTTGCGAATAGCAGTAAAGAAGATGAAGAACATTAAAATAGGTCGAACAGCCTTGTTTGGGATCATTTTTGTACAATAACTTGGGACTTCAGCGTCTGAAACTCATAATGTGTTGTTAATATGGCCCATTCTAATGTATGGTGATGTATGGACTCTGAAGACATCAGCAGTTCAGAAGCTCTCGGGCTGCTGATCAGTTGATGGATCTCATCAAATGCAGAATAATGTCATAGTTGGGACGTATATTACGGGGCAACCGGTATTATATCATATCCTCCAGGTCAATTTGATGGGTAGAATGGAAGGAACAACCGATGATAGTGGTAAAAAAGCACAAGAATTGTTCAGACTTATTCAATACATGATGATTTCCCAATGTGAAGAATTTAAGAGTAGCACAATATTGATATTGAAATGATACCGAGCAAGTTTCCGAATGGTTTTTCGATACGAAAATGATACTGACCATCCATTTAAAAATTGATAATCCTTATACGAACCATTATCCAATAAAGAGTCTCCAACTTCAAATCTATATCCTTCGATTCCGTGGACAGTACTCTTTCCAGCATAATCTAGTGGAAACTTTCTACATATTTCAGGATTGAATATTGATAATGTCTCTGTCTCGATATTATCTGTGAAGAAATCTACAGCTGCTCCTTGTACATCATTACAGCTGTCCCCATAAAAGTTTGTGTAGTTTTTTCCATTCCAATTGAACAACATTCCTAGCTTATGTTCACCTTGTCCTGTACCTATATTGAAGGTACCGTCACTAGAACCATTTTTCTACAAAATAAAAAAAAATTATTTTATATTGCTCAACGGGTAAGAAGAAGCTTACATTTGTTGAAGACTGTTTAGTTTAAGTGCAAGCTAAAAAACTTTTTACTGTTAAATTGTCCAATTTAACGAATATAAATTTAATTACTGGTGATTTCGAAAATACTGTGAATGAGAGTTCCTCAAAAACATTATTTAACTGTTTCACAACTATTTGTCGGTCCGAAATTCTGGTTTGAGAATGACAGATGACCTTGTTTACTGTTAGAATGAGTCTTCTGATAAAATTGCCATATGCATTGGATAATTAAAGTGATTATATGAAGTAGAAGTGAATAACACAGAATCTATAGTATTGAAAATTACTACCAAATCCCAGTACGACGAGAAGAATGAAACCGTTATTTAGATCTATCCATTTATTGAGCATTATACAATAAAATCCAAATACGTATTAAATTTTATTCAATTCACATCAAGATTATATAGGACTGCAAGTTCGGTTATTTTCAATTCAAAATATTTACGTTGTATATAAATCGCACTATTCCAGAGTCAGGGAAAAGATTTAGAGTGTTAGGGAATTCATAAATTCTGTTCTTTATTTGTTAACAGTTTTTTTGTGGACGTGGAATTATGTGATATATATTGGAATATACAGGGGTCGCCATTTGAAAACGAAACAGACGAGATTACAGACGAAATAATGTTTTTCGATAGAAATGCTCGGACAGGTCGATTTCTGTTTTGAGGGGGACAACTTAAGATGTAGGTTACGGATGCATAGCGCTTCAACCCTTGCTACTACAACCCTCACCCCCAAATTTTGAATAGGGAAGATGGGGTGAGTGATACCTCACTTCAAAGGTATTTTTATACTGATTTCAGCACAGTTATTGTTTTTTCATTTTATGCATTAGTTCTCGAAATATTCATGCGTTAGTTAATTTTATCACTTAAATTAATTTTTTGCGAATAATTGACATTTCGTGCTTCCGAAACACCAAAATTTCCGTACTTGTATTTGAAATTGCAAAACATCTACCACTGGGCAAATGAAGTCATACCGTACGAGTTAATGCTACTAGGGTCAGATGTTTGCCTAGCTGTTTTATTCACTGAAATCATTCCCCAACTGTACGGTATCAGAACGATTTTAAGTATTGATCTAAGAAATAAGACTTTTCAAAGTAAAGTAAATAATTTATCAAAAACTCATATATATATTCAAATTGTTCACCATTAGCTTCCATACAATGAAATAAGTTTTGTTTGAAACGATGGCTTAATTTTGCAGCTCTGGAGTGATTTGACAACATTCGTTCACTATACGTCTTCTTAAATCTTCAAGTGGCCCCAAAGAAAGAAATCTAGTGGTGACAGATCTGGCGATCTGGCTGGCCATTCAGTGGGACCCCTTCTTGCAATCCACCGATTTGGAAATCTTTGATCCAGATATTCTCGAACTGGTAAGGCGTAGTGTGGAGGAGCTCCATCCTGCTGAAACACAATCTGATCTTCCACATAATTTCCAGCATTGTTTTCAATATTTTCCGTCAAAATTGGATCAATGTGATTTTCCAATAAGTCCAAATACATATCTCCAGTAAGATTACCAGGTAAAAAAAACGGGACGACAATGTTGTAACCAAATATTCCAGCCCAAACATTGAGTTTTTCTGGTTGTTGAGTATAAACTTCATGGAACAATCTTGGATTAGCATCGGCCCAATAACTACAATTGTGTCGATTTACTGTTCCGTTTCGAAAGAACGAACACACATCGGAGAAACAAACATTGTACAGATAATTGGGATTAGCAGTTACTCGTTCACTCATTGTATCACAAAATTCAACACGACGGTCAAAATCATCTTCGTTTAATGCGTGTGAAAGATGGATTTTGTATGGATGGAATTTATGATGCTTCAAAATATTTGCAATTCGAGTTCGTGTAAAACCAGATTCATGTGCTAGCTGCCTCGTACTCGTACTTGGATTCAGAGCAATCTGTCCAAGAACAGCTACTTCAGCTGCTTCATTTCTCTCCATGTTTCGTTTTTTATTAGCAACGGACCCGCTTTCTTGAAACTTTGACACTAATTCCAAAACATACTTCCTATTAACATGTTTATCTAAATGTCGTTGATTGAAGAATTCTGCGGTTCTATTCGCACATTGATTGTTTGCAAAAAAAAAGTGAAATTATTTCCACCCGTTCTGCAATTGAATAAACCATGTCGAACAATGAATTAGGACACATACAAGTCTCGATTCAAAACTGAGAATAATTCACATGTCAAAGAACCAGTAAGCCAACTTAATGATCTGTTCGTTATAAATAAAAAATTATCGATTCTCATTCTTTTGAAAAGATATGAATTCAATAATCAACAAAATGAAAACATATTGAAGCCAACTGAGAAAACACTTCATAATTAAGTCGGAAATCGTTTCACGAATTGGGACTGGAATATTTCTGTGGAGATATGTACGTATTTGGACTTTTTGGAGATTTCTATCGATCAAGTGTTACCGGATGTTATTGGAAATACAGTATATAGATGATAATTTAGATTGAGTTTCAGCAAGATTGAGCTCCTTCGCAATACGCTTTGTTTGTTCAACATCTTGATTCAAGATTTCTATGTCAGTGGATTGGAGGAAGGAAGCCACAGTCATGGTTGTTTTGAAGCTCAAAATGTCGATTTTTCACGAAAAAACACCATGAAAACACCACTTCATTTTCAAATACTTATTTGAGAATATATCGAGAACTAATGCATAAAATGAAAAAACAATTACTGTGCTGAAATCAGTATAAAAATACCTTTCAAATGAGGTATCACTCACCCCATCTTCCCTATTCAAAATTTGGGGGTGAGGGTTGTAGTAGCAAGGGTTGAAGCGCTATGCGTCCGTAACCTACATCTTAAGTTGTCCCCCTCGAAGCAGAAATTGACCTGTCTGAGCATTTCTATCGAAAAAATTCATTTCGTCTTTAACTCGTCTGTTTCGTTTTCAAATGGCCACCCTGTATACTTTAGAGTAACGCTTTGGCGCGTAAAGGTTGTAAAATGAAAATAAATTCGTAAAAAAAAAGTGAAATTTATTGAGGTATTCATTTAATGAGAACAGGTGAGAAAAAAAGAAATAGAAACTAACATGAGTAAAATTAAGAATGTTGTAAAACTCATGGTATTTAATTTCATGTTACCATCGAAAATCTATTGTGGTGCAAATTTCAAGAAATGAATGTATCAGATACATTGTTTGAACCAGGTTTTACTTGGTTTCTACTTTTTAAATTTCTCGCATTGGTATGTTCTCAACTTACCCCAAAGAAGAATCCAAACCTTTCAGGAATGTCTTTTGGGTCGACACCAAATGGAAAATTTCTAAAGATATCCAGCATCATTTCTTTTGATCCTTCAAAGAGTAGTTCTCTTACTTTTCTCGTCATTGATATACCCATAGAGTTGATACTAGCTGATACTCCTAGTTTCATCACAAAATTGAACTCTGCTGATTTATATGCAGCTGCCTGAGGAAAAATTTGAAATAATTTTTTTGAGAACTTTACATTTCAATCGAAAAAAGTCAGATGTTATCATTTAAAGAACATGCATGCACTTCCTCTAGAATTAAAGTAACTGATTGTTTTTTTTTCTAATTTCAATATGACAGTATTTTGAAAAAAAGATCACTTACCGCCGAAAGCTGATTCATTATCGTTATATCGGTGTCAAGGCTATAAGGAGATTCCTCTTCATTGAACCTATACCACCTCCTCATGTTGTAAGTCATTGTATCATTGGAAGGATTGAAGGTAACATCAGATCGTTCAGGAATTAAATCATATCTGAAAGGCCCAATTTCTGTTACTTCTGGTTTGATACTCTTGTTATAGAAATCTTCAGGATTTGTCCAATTGTAGAAATATATGTCGAAAGTCATACTCGGGGGAGGTTTTATCCATTCTCTGTATAGTATTCCGTTAGGCCTCAGGTCCAGCATCTTTTCCAGAATTATGTCATACACTTTTATACTAGATATTGCTATAGTTGCCCCTACAATTATCAAGAGCATGGATAGAACCGTGCAGCCGCATCTTTCTTTCTGAAAAACCAAAAAAAAATCGTCGATGAGATTAATGATTAGGATACATCCAGTTCTCTATTTATGATATACGGTGTCCCATAGTAAAATTGAGCCCTTGACATAACGAACGAAAAACAATACCAACAAATTAAGGTCATTAGTAATTAATTATACAGTGTGGAACAGCCAAATGGAATAAATTCGATAACGATTATTCGTTATTTATATGAGAGCGTGTTTGAAAAAACGCTTAGACACGGCGATTTGTATTTTTAACTGAGCATTAAAAAAAAAATATATAGGGTGCGTCATGTGACAGTGGCCAATACCCACTTTCTTATTTTAAATGCAATCCCCTGTATATAATTAATTTTTTGGATTCTTCAGAGAATTCTAGACATAAATCATGTACAATGTCCTATACCTATGTTCAACTGTTTCGGAAATATTAAGTGTTTTCAGATGCCTGATCTGTCGCTGTTAGACTACTTTTTGTGGGGATATGTCAAAAGTATTGTATACAAAACTAAACCCCTCAACTTAGATGACTTTAAAAGACGAATCACGCTTGCGATTAGATCAGTTACACCTGAGATGTTGAGTAATGTTAGAGGACATTTCTATACCAGATTAGCACACTGTATAGAAATACTTTTCGCTAAGACTAAAAATATAAATAGTTTGCAATTTCTTTGAAAATATTTGAAATTTATGTTTAGCTTTCTTACGTTCATAGTAACTCTACCTATTGTGCTTTCTCACAAATTGTACATCTTAAAATAGAACTTCGCATTTCGAGATCTAGTAACAAGCATTCATTCATAGATGGCACTTCCATCCATATTTATCTACAGTGACCTTATGCACAGTCGCGACAATGATCGTCAGCTTTTTGATTGGTTCTGCCATTAACGGTCGAAATTTCATTCTTTACCTAGATTTCCTAGCTGTTTTACATGATTTAAAACGTTTTGTTTAATTTCCTCGTCATGTTAGTTCAATTTGGAGCATTTCATTATTTTTGTGAATATCTATATATTAATTATTATGACATAAGACATATCTTTGGGTTTATCTATAAACTATAAAGTTTTATCTAGCACTCTTATTTATGCAAACCATTGATTTACATTGATTTATACATCAGAAAGAATTAAAAGTAGCAAGGGAAGTGTTATTGAGATTAATTGATTCACTAAGCTAAGTTATAAATTATACGTTGAAATGTAATGTATTAGTATATAAATTAAGCTGAATAGTCTGTACAAACCTATAATATACAGGGTGAACCACGACGAACTGCATCGATCGATATCTCAGAAACTGAATGTAGGAAAAATTTGAAATTTTGGGAACTTGCCAGATGTCTTGGGACCTATAGAGCTAAAATATTTTCATCTATTGGGCACTTCCGGTTATACCGGAAATAGACCCTAAGTGGCTTATTTTAAATGGGATACCCTATATATTATTACATTTTTGGATTCTACTTAACATTCTAGGCAGATTTCACGTATCATGTCCTATCCCTAAGTCTGAGCGTTTTTGACATATTCAGGTTTCTATGTCAAAAATTACGATTGCAAGCCCTAATTTAATTATCAATTGTTCCTATAAGGAAGCCCTTTTTACTTACTTTGGGTTAGATGTCTTGTTGAAAAAGACCTACTGCAATAGATTTTGTATAATAATTGGACAAATAATCATACAGAGTGTTCAAAAAAAAAGATCTAGAATGAAATTGAGAAAACTGACAAAACTCGATTTTTTCAAATGGAAACCCCCCATTTTTATTATTTTGTAGCATTAATCATCAAAAATGAAGGTAACTTTGTATGAGGTTATCTATAGGTACCTAAAATTTGAAGTTTTCGAAATATTGCCAATTTAATATTTTTCTATGGCTGTTTTGCATTTAATGTGTAAACAATTAGATCTAGGATAGCCACGTTTATATTTGACATTTCAAGTAGCATTTGAATCAGGCTTAAAAAAATTATTTAAGTAAATATTCAAATTGGTGTCCTTGAACTTCTAAACATTTTTCGCATCTCAGCAGCAATTGTTCATGGGTGGCTTTTCTTATTGATTGGGGGTCCAGGTCTTCAAATGCTGTTCTAACACGTCTCATGCAGTCTTCCATGGTGGACACTGATGTTTTATGCACGTTATTTTTCATTGTTCTCCATACATAATAATTTGAAGATATACAGGGAGAGTCTTTGAATACTGCGTTAATTTTAACTATAGATTCTTGACGTCAAAAGATAAATTTTCTTCCTATAACATTTTTCCAAATTTGGCCCATTCAAAAGATATAGGGTGTTGAAATTTCATATAAAAAATTAAATTTTCACCTGTAATATTCAAAAAACAATATCAATTGAAATGATCTCCTGTAGAAGGTTTTTGATAATAGTCATGGTTATTTTGGCATCAATAGATTTATTCCATTTTTTGTGGGTCTCTCACTACTACTGTACAGATTGGTTAAGTGCCTATCATTTTGCCCGAATGCCTGTAATTTTGGAATATCGAGCCGAATATGGTCTCAATCGATTGGGTTCGACTCCCTGATGAAGAATTCGTGGCGAAAGTTGAGTCTGTCCGGCCGGCCGGCCGGCCGTATCCTCTATAGCATCCAAAAGGAATCAGCTAGAGTTTTCATATTTTCAGAATAGGTTAATTGTCCAAATATCTCGGTCAAGTTCGTTATTGGGCCAAATCCGTCGGATGGTTCAGTAGTTATGAGCATCTGAAATTTTGTTTCCTCAATAACTACTAGAATATCCATCCGATCAAATTGATACTTGAAATGTTGTTGAGGGAGACTGCAACAAAAGAGCTTGCAAAATTTCGCAGAAATCGTCAGGCTAGAAAATTTTCAAAAATTCCCAAAAAAAAATTTTTTAATCCTGACTATCTCACAAGATATTTTTCGGATTTCAATGAAAATTCGTGAATATATTGAGGTGATCGATATCTTACTTATCCTCAAATTTCATTGTCGTAGCTTTTTTCCATCTAAAGATATGATCATTTTTTCAATTTACTCAACGGAAAACAGAAATGACATACGTCCCGATGATTTTCTTTGAACGATGGCCATCACAGATCGATATTCGATTGACAAATGCCAGACTCATTAATCAGTGTCAGTTGGCGTAATATTAATCAAAATTTTTCATAACGGGAAATCATAGAGATAGAATTCAATCTCGGTGGCTGAAATAATATACGTTGTCAAAATTCAGAAAAGCACTGACATAAGTTTTTAAGAAAAGGGAATTATAGCTTCGAACAAAACTTGGGGAAAATGATGAGTAGTTATTTTTAATTTGAGATATAGGTTTGTTCAATCATTAGGCGTTCATATTTGCATCACATTGTCCTATAGTACGGGAAAAGACTATTATTCACGTGATCAGAGTGCTTATAGATTTGTTATGGTTTAAATATTTACTCGCAAGTAGCACAACAAGAGCCCCAAAGCAATCTGACCTCACGTCAGTGCTTTCTAAATTTTTAAGATTTTAAGATAATCGAAGTTGAAAGGAATTAAAGCAATATAATCATCTGATGAAACATGAGTGAGTGAATCATATTTTAGAAGGAAAATAATGTTTTTGAACAATTCCGATTCAATAGTGGATGCTCTGGAAGGTAATTTTGTATCCTCAAACTGCGGTACATTAGACATAGGCTTGGAGATCTGCGTTCAAAATTTGGGCATCTAGGATTTCAAGATTGAAATTTATAAATGTTTAACGGATGCTGTTTCACAAAAATGACTCAATTACTCAGAAACCACTAAACATAGGTATAGAGAAGTGATAATAATCAAGTAACTAGTATCAAATACAAACGCAGTGCCTCTGCGATGAGTATTAGACGATATGTCAAGACAAGTTACGTAAGAAATTGTTGAAATTTAATAAAAACTTGGGGTTATACATTATAAAGACATCTGCGTTTTATCCTATGAGTTAGTATGAAGTGATGGCTTAGTTGTTTCGGTTACAACTTATCCATTCAATAAGAATATCGAATAATCGTTTGATAGTTTAAATTTGACAACATCGAATGCCATTGTTAGACAAATGCTGAAATAAGTTAATTACAGCACAGCTTCAAGTAGGTACTGTTATAAACTTATTACGAAACTGCGAAATCAAGATCATATTGTTAGGAATCCATTCTCAAGCAGATTGAAACTCAAAATGAATACACTGAAAATACATGTATCTCACCTTTCCCTCCATTATTCTACGATGTTCGTTCATCTCACAGATTCGTTGTGGAGCACTAGCATTTCTTGTGTTGAGAATCACAGAATAAACCATGCTACAAAAAAAAAACAACTGAACATTAGTCGCGAAAACAATACAATCACATGTGAATAAGTGGAATATTGACACATCAATCAAAAATTTGTATCCTAGATTGTTTCGAGTTTTTTCATCTGTTAGATATCACAAGTCTATAAATGAAAAATCCAATTGTTCGTACGTCAATGGTATTTATTTTTCAGAGGTCAGAATAAACCTATCCGCAGTTTATAAGATTTCCGTTTAAAGTTGTTTTTCTCGCCACTGATCACACTATATCGCATGTAATGGATTTAATGAATATCTGTAGATAAAAATAATTGAAGATACGATATTAAGAAAAAAATTAATTCATATCTTGAGGAAGTTGATGAACTTGAAGGTCCCAATTATTTCACACAGGGTGTTTCTGAAGTGATAGTTTTTATAAACATTAAGGGGGCTTCCATATAAATTTTGTTCAAGAGACTCATCCCTACACCCCTTTGAAATAAGGCAAAAAATTCATTTCTATGTTGTCAGAAATAATAACAATGATATTTTGTAAATACCTTATGGAAGTTTACAATTTCAGTCATAACCGAAAAAAAGAGAGAGAATTCAAGACTTTGCCTAATGTACATATTCGATTATTTAGTTTTCGTCATTTCAATTCTCATCAGAAGCGGCAGCTTCTCCAAGAAGTTGAGCAGAACTAGGTGATTACTCCATACTCGAGTTCAGTGTGATATAATTGAATCTATTAAATAAGTGCCCTGTCAGTCAAATTGTTATGAGGTTTGACGTTGGTATACTATCATTCTTTCGGACTATTATAAATTGCATGAACGCCTTCGTATTTTTTATCTGTTTTACAGGAATAACCTCCTTAAATATTTTACACTTATTTAGTTACACCTTATAGTATAGTATATCTACTTGAAGCATATCTAGTACTTTTATCTGAATTAAACGTCGATCAATATAAAAATTGACGATTAAATTACGCCAGGTTCGGAGCTTTTTCCCGCTTGTTCTTAAATAGAGTGCGATGCAAAAAGACGCAGTCAGACAATTTAAAAGAATCTAAGAACAAATATCTTGAATAAACATTAACCAAACTTGGATTTTCCATTCAGTTCCAATTCAGCTATAATACTATGCCGCTTAAAACTGTTATATATCATCTAACTAAATATCATCATACAGGACAGGATGAAGATATGCAATCATAAAGCAATTTCATTCGAAATAATATAATTTCCTAAAACCTCAAAGAAGTCTCAATAAATGTTGATAAAGGATGATTTGAGGTGGTGAAATATAATGATTCACAAACCCCAATGAATTCTATTTCGATCTGTACCATTCGTAGAGGTACAAAAAAAAACATTCCTTAGTTTATTACTTGAACTTCTGTGACTTTCACATATAAATAAAAACTCATGTATCTCTATATATGAACGAATATCTTAGGAGATATTAAAAAAATTTCTTGAAAATTTTTTAGCATAAAGATTTCCAAGAACATCTATAAATCTATGCAACATGGAAGAGACACTATAGATGGATTCCTTCAATATCTAAACAATCAAGAGGAATCAATTAAATTCACAATGGAAATTGAGAAAGACAGACAACTTCCATTCTTAGATGTACTCGTACATAAACAAAAAGGAATCCCAAGAACCACTGTATATAAAGAGCCAACACAAGACAATATCTACATTTTGATTCAAACCACCAATTAATCACTAAATTGGGAGTAGCAAAATGTTTATTTGATAGAGCAATAAATATTTGTTGCACTGAAGAAGACCAAAATGAAGAAATAAATAACATCTCGAAAACTCTTAGAAGCAATAGCTACCCCAAAAAGATGTTAGAAAAAGCTAGACGAACAAGAGAAAGTCAACCTGAACCAACAGATATAAATCAGACCATTAAAACCGTAATTCCTTATGTAAAAGATTTGTCGGAGAAAATGAGAAGAATTGGAAATAGATACAACATAACGACAGCATTCAAAACTCAAGACACTATCAAAGCTAAACTTACAAAAGTTAAGCCTAATAATGAGACACAAAGGACAAAGAACTGCATATATGAATTACCTTGCGAGTGCGGAAGATCTTACATCGGAGAAACTAAACGACCTCTGAATGTACGAATAAAAGAACATCAGAAGCTTCTACGAGTACTAGACAGCGACAAATCCAGGTTGGTCCAACATGCTGTAGATGAGAATCATCGTATAAAGTGGGATGAAGCATCAATAATATCCAAAGAAGAAAAACTTGCAAGAAGAAAAATCAAAGAAGCAGCATTTATGAAAATAACACCTGATTCCATAAGTGCTCCATCTATAGATCTGCCAGAAGTTTGTTCGCCGATAGTTCGATCCAACTTAAAAAGATCATCATATCACAGATGAGTATATAACATCGTTCATTTTCCTTCATGACTTCTGTCAATATTGACTTTTTGAAAATTGATGATTTTCAAAAGGTTTTTTACTTTTCCTCCTTGATAAAGATAGAAGATGTCTATCGAAACGTCGGAAAACATTACATCCATAATAGATGATGGTAATAGCCCGAACAATTATTCAACACGAGCTCCATCATCAACAATATCTCGTCAACAACTAACCTCCGAAACTCAAGTCATGGCTACCCACGTAATCAAAGAATTAATGAAAAAACTTCATTATGTTCGAATAAATTTGGAAATGCCATCTATGAAACATCGATGGTACTTCAGAGATGCCCCTGGTTGAAAGAGATTTAATTCAATAATGATGTTCAGGCTCAACAGAATGAATGTCTTGCATTGCATTTGGATTCGCAGAAATTGTTTGTTTTTTTGATCGACGAAATGTTCTCTTATCCAACAAATAATTTGGAGCATTTATTAAAAAAGATCGAGGATGTTTTATGAGAATACATAATTAAAAAAAATAATGATAAAAATGGGTAATAATTGAAATTAAAACAGTTTTATTCACCCACTGAATCACTAAACAATTTTCGGCAGTTTTGAAAGAATGTTTCTGAAGTTAAACTGCATATAGTACTCAAATATTGTTTCTCAATAATGGGAATACATGAAAAATATTTTATCATCATTTTTAATCTATAGGTTTACGACCCTGCTAACAAAAGAACAATAGAAAGTTCATTTCTCTGCAGTTTCCTTTTTCATTGCGTCCTAAGTGATAACGAACAAAGGTATTGAGTACTTACAGAATGGTTTAAGAAAATAGCAGAGACACATATTTCCTCACTAATCTACACACAAATAAATCCACGACAACCTCAGATTATAGACTGTCTGTCACTGGCTATCTGAGTTCAGTCAATTTGAAAACAGCGTAGGTTCATTAGATAATGTATCATTGCCTTGCTTGGAGGAATATTAAATTCGTTTATTTGATCAAATTCGACGAGTTCTTAGTTGATATAAAAGATGATAAAAATGTTCAAGTTCAGGGATCAAGGAAACGAACCACTTTCTTTCCCTCGACGTTCTTTGATCACAAGCTCATATCCAAACAATTCTAATTAATTCGAACGTTCAAAATACGTAAAACTATTTTTTATACATAAACATAGGTCGCAAAGTAAATACTTGAGTAGTTTTGGAATTCATTAAAGCGATGAAATATTGAAAGGGTAATGAAAAATTTTTTATAATTGTTAAATTAACTGTTTTTTATTATCTAAGTCGTATTTAATATAGAGTCATCATTATAATTTTCCATAAAATAAGAGGTTTCATCCTGTAAGGTTTATTGATATTCATGATATGCGTGCGATGTTGAATTGAAAACAAGGATTCATAGATTCCAGTGGCGGCAGGTAGTCTCCATATGTGTTTGGTCGACCGAATTACGTGGAACAGATCACCATTTTGAGACAAATAACAATAATCCTGAAGGATTAAATGTACTTCAGTCGTAAGGTATATACGATACTTTTCGTACTTTTTTTTCTCTCTTCAACTCATTTAATAAACTGTCTTTAAAATAAGTTACCATAGTAACATTGCGTTGTGACAATTATAATTTAGAAACATTGTCATTGCTAGTGTCATTGTAAAGAAACATTGTTATTGATAATTATTGGTATCATGAGTGAAGAAGGTGTATCTGATATTGATAAAAGAGCAGCCGAAGTAGGTGAAGAATTGTTACCACCGAAATTATTATTATTACCATTATTGATCTTTAGTTATAATTTTCCTCAGAATAACTGGAGTGAATTATTATCACATTAAAATATTATGACGTCTCTGTGGTGGGTAGTTCCCAATGAAATAGTGTTCTGTGGTTCCTTGTTTTGATTCTGTTTGAAACCGTCAACAGTTATTTGTAGCTTTCTTTAAAAAAATGTGGGAAATATTGTAAGGATAAATTCGATAGTTTGAAATTATTCAATTCAGTATGAAATGAATATGGTCAGAAAATGCATTCTATTCTAATCTTTCTTGTTTATGAGCTTCCAGTGTCAATATAGATTGAATTTTAATTAACCATGCATCATAACAAACATTCAGAAATATTAAAACTAAGTCAAATTCTATTATCTCCTAAGTTTGTGAACCAGGATGAATCGGTGTATGAAATAAAGATGTGAAAAAACTTCTTTAAAGGTACAAAACAAGTCTAGGCGACTGAGTTCGAAGTTTTCAAAACTTATATGAGCTTAATTTGAAGCATTCCTATGTTAAAATAGATATAATTTGATGAACCCTGAAAGTCTGAAGCTATAAAGAACCAGATCTTCATAAAGACAAGCCTTCAATTTAACAGGTCCTGACAGAAAATACATTACCTATTTCAACGGTCAATATACCGAAGTACCTATGTGACTGATGGAAAACTTTTTCTTTTCTATTATGGAGGATTAAATATTAAACAAAGTGCTAGACATCATTAATAATGAAAACAGCCAATGGCAATTTAGATTTTGTGGTGAATGTAAGACAAAAATTGTTCAGTGGTTAATTTCATCTACATATAGTGTTTAGTGGTGGAACCATAGACTGGAGAGATTTCCCCAACCTTTTGTAGAAATATTTAATAAATACATAAAATATGGCAACATTGAACAAATCTGATTATTGATTCATTTCAGCACAGAGTTGGATTTGGGAAAATCAGAAAATTTGGACAAAATGATATGGATTCAATTCCTTTCAACAATAAATATCTCAAGAATGGTGCAATTTAGGAGAAAAGATGATGAATGATTTTATCGTCAAAAAAGACTAATGATTCCAGGAAGTACCAGATACGGACCTTTAGTTCAAGCGATATTTGTTTTTCATGCAATTTAACCAATCTGTAGAGTAGTAGTGAGAAACCCACAAGAAATGAAATAAATCTATTGATGCCAAAATATGCACGAGTAATATCAAAAACCTTCTACAAGAGATCATTTCAATTGATATTGTGGTTTGAATATTACAGGTACCAGTCCTTGCTCTTGGAATATGTAGTGACTCCCGGACCGGGGACGTTCCGGCTTCGGAGTTTATTCCCTTATTCCGGGGCACCTTTGGCGAAAAACGTCATTTTCGCGATTTTCTTTCGAAAATTTCGGGCACTTTAAGAGCGTCCGGGGGGGTTTTCGCGGTCGCTTCTCCTAGAGGAGGATACGCCTTTTCGATTGCTTTCCGGGTCCCTAACGGGACCGCCTATCAACATTTTCTCTGGTCCCCGATCTTATTACTATATTATATAGATAACGGGGCCAAATTTGGAAAAATGTCATAGGAAGAAAATGTTTCATTTGTCGTCAAGAATCTATGGTTAAATTAACGCAGTGATCAAAGACTCACCCAGTATACCCTATTGTACTGGAGATGTTCTAATTTGGCTTTAATGGCAAGCACATATCATCGATGTTGCCTTCCTATACATTCGTTGATTGTTTGTTTTGATGTTCTTTCACATAATGAAAAGTTTAACATTGCTGTCAATTGTTCTTAGCCTGAAGAAGATGGTCTATTTAAGATTCACATTTTGACTATACAGGATGTTTCAAGTCAAGTGCCTATTGGTTTATGCTCAATTTGGAATCTGAAAATTGAGATTATTATATTGTTCGCTCTACTCTACAGAGCTATAATATTCTTGGAGCCCAGTTTCGTCAAGAAAATTTCTTACGCTCTCATTCACCTGAATAGAAAGCTCTCAAATTTGCCCAAATAGTTGTAATTCTCGAATGTTTGGGCAATAATGGTACCAATTATATAAGCTGTCTGAAACTATGTCTCTGGAATACTCTCTCATAAAAATTAAAATATCAATGAGGAAAAATTATAATTATAACAATGTATGTGTCTGACTTTATCGTTTATTTTATATCTATGTTTCAGTATTTTAACACAGGCGAATACAGTTTTATTGGGCTATGCCTGTTTGTAGTCCACCTAAACCATTAATTGAATAATGGATAATAAAAACAACCATCGAATATTCATTACAGACATTTTGGCAACACAATAGCAAGATGTAGAAAAAGTATATCGGGTGAATGAATCCACATGTAGTGGAAGAAAATGAACAAGTACCATATTCGTTCATTTCCTTCTGCTACTTGTGGATTATCCCGATAAACCTTTGCTACATCGTGCTATTGTAGCGAATAAAATGATATCAAATGGATGGACTCGAAATATCAATGGACTCGAGGTAGATCTTGAGGGTATAAAACCGATAAATTTCGAGGTAAATAAGCATGAATTATCACACATCCCCAATTTTTCCTGGAAAAACTTTCTTAATCGTTCCATTGTTCCTAAACACATTTCCATAAAAAAACTGTGTCGGCGAAATATTAAAATTTTCAACCATGGGTTATAACGTCCATTGTTTTTTGCAAAGCTTACGTTCTCACATCCTTAAAAAATTGTAATATTTGCTTGAATAAGGATGTCACCATATTTGAGAAAATATTTCGATTACAATGAGTCAGGTGAATATATGAAAATTAATCGACAATAAACTTTTAATGAAAACTGGATATTCATACCTCAAAAAATGTCAGGGCATTGTCCTCAAATCAGAACTCGTTACGAGACTGTTGGTTTTTTCACAAAATTATTTTTCCTTCCTAAGCTAGAGGACATATGAATATGAAATACAACACTAAATATTCACTATACGAAACATGAACTATTACTTCTAAGTTTCTAAGCGACCTTCACATATATTCAAAGATATATATACACATATAGGTATTGATAAAAGATAAGCAACGCATAACAGGAAGTTTCTATAATTGAAACAAAGCTTTTTTTCGATAATTGATTTGTATGTTTCAGAAAGCGCAATCAATTAGCGAAAATTGAAGGAAATATTGAAACTCATTCAAGACCTTGCAATTTGGTTTCGTTAAATTACTGAGCCTGAACATTGGGAAGTTGATAATCAACAAAAAAATCGAACGAAATGAATAAAACATGTAGAATAGCACTAACATGAGCTCAGTAGCTGTGACGACGTTTTCCAAGTGATTCGATTTCAGCACGAATGTTTACGAACATGGAAGACGTTGTATACAAACCAAGCAAATGAACAGAGTTATCATCATAATCAGTGCTTTGATAGATTATACGAGGGTCGCCTTTTATATTTCGGGAGAACAACAACAAATATTAATGATCGAAAACGGCTTTATTGTTTTTCAAAATATTCCCGATTAAGATCTATACAGGGTCTTTCACGAGGAACCTCACCCATATTTATACTGGAAACTACTGAACGTATTTTCATGAAATTCAGCACTTATAAGTATTTCACGATGCTGATGAAATCTAAAATATTTTCAAGGCATGAGCTCCTCCGGTTTTTCCGGAAATGACGTCAACTTTCGTTTTTCAAATTACAACACCATTTTTTTATTGCAGAAATAGATTCCTTAGAAAATTTCAAGTTATTTTGATGTAACATTTTTCAGTTTTGGTTGGAAAATTCTCTCTGAGCGGGAAAATTCGAAAAAAAAATCGAAAATAGAGCTCCGCTGAAACAAGAATAACTTCGAAGTTTTTGGATGGAAAATTTTCATTTTAGGGATTTTTCAAGATGTAAGATTGATGTATCCACTTTGAAAATCGAAATCGCGATTCATGATACAGGGGGTGAAAAAATCGCTTTCAAAGTCAGGGATGACAAAATCGTGAAAAATCTATTTTTTCAAATTAGAACCCCATTTTTTTGGCAGATATTGAATCTACCGTAAAAAATAATGTGAGTGTATGCATCACACCCTTGCCTTAAAGTGGATATTTTCTAAGGAGTCTATTTCTGCAATAAAAAAATGGTGTTGTAATTTGAAAAACGGAAGTTGACGTCATTTCCGGAAAAACCGGAGGTGCTCATGCCTTGAAAATATTTTAGATTTCATCATCATCGTGAAATACTTATAAGTGCTGAATTTCATGAAAATATGTTCAGTAGTTTCACGTATAAATATGGGTGAGGTTCCTCGAGAAAGACCCTGTATACTTTTGCATGCGTTTGAACCAATAGCCGAAGCACGTTTCTGAACGCATCAACTGCTTCTTCGGGTGTCGAAAAACGATGACCTCTCATTTTTAATTTAGCAAAAAATTAAATTTTTTCTTAAGTATCTAATCGAAATTATGAAATTATCGTTGAACGAAATAAATAATCTTCATTGGTTTCCTCTTCCATCCAAAAACCTTGAAATTATGTATTGAAATTGAAAAAATTATTCTTTAATATCTACTCTTATTCTGAACAGATACTTTAATATTTATAAAATTCATTATTCACGCTATGGTTGTCATGAGAAAATATTATTTCGTCATATTAAATCAAAAGATTGATAATATCTAATTAAGAGATATCAACAAGCTTAGAACTTTCTTTCCAGATGACCTGCCACATAGTAGCATAGTTAATTAATCCTTGGTTTTCTGGAATATTACCGAAAGCATTGCCAGGGTGAAAAAACAAATACACCAAATAGGGCAAAAATGAAATACAAATACAAATTTTTGTTTGAAAACGACGAAATCTCATAAGGTGTAGAGTATGAAAAAAATTACTAGAAAATTTCTAGAAGATTTTTTAGCGTCTCGATCGCGCACCTATTTATTTCAACTTTATTCAAATAGCTTCCAAGTAACAACTTGATCTAATGGATATTCTGAGAGTTATTGAAGAAACCAAATTTCAGACGCTCATAACACCAAAACTATTCGACGGATTTGGTCTAATAACGAACAAGACCGAGATATTTAGACAACTAACCTATTCTGAAAATAAGAAGACTCTAGCACATCCCTTTCAGTTTATATAGACTAAACAGCCGGATGGACATACTCAATTTTGACCCTACATTCTTGATCAAGAAGTCAGACCTAATCGATTCAGGCCATGTTCGGCTCGATATTCGCAAAATACAGACATATGGGTAAAACGAATGCACGTTGAAGAAGCGCATCAAAAGGGTTATACGTGGCATTGACTATTGAATGCAACCTTCATTAAGTTAAATGTGGAAAATTCCATCTACAGCGGCTCTTTACCTAAAGTGAAGGTCAGTAACATCCTGATAGATTCATGAATATTCTGCAGCAGATTTGAATGTACATAATGTTTTACCGGTAACACGGCCATATTGATTCATTATGCGGCATCTCGAATAGCTCCATTGATAACTCATATGATGATATATGTGACAAGTATAAATAACCTTATATATATTCTTTTGAACTTTTGGCTTACAATATTTAGATAGCAAACAATTAAGCATATATATCAGGGGTTAGTGGCGGGGTGTCAGAACCATAAATAGATCACAATAAAAGTTATCTCCTATTACCGAAGTCAACATCACGATTACTGCCTTGTTTGTAGTAATACTATATTTGATGTACGTACCATATCATGAAATAATTCAGTTTCCTTTAACTATATTGAAACGATTTTCAAGTTACAAATTGATCAGATGGATATTCTAGGAGTTACTGAGGAAACCTAATTTCAGACTTCTATATAACTGCTGAACTATTTGACGGATTTCCCCCAATAACAAACTTGATAGAAAAAATTGGACAATTAGACTATTCTCTACGAATAAAAACTCTTTTGGAAGTTATAGAGTATGTTTCCGGTATTGAGGTAAAGCCAATAACCCTCGAAAAAAACTACAAATTTGAGTATCCGAAGCAAGACATACAAACAGTATTGTAGATAACCTTCGAAAAAAAAAATTACAAATTTGAGTATCCGAAACAAGACATACGAACAGTATTGTAGAAGATGCACTAAATATACACCTATAACACCTGCAATACAAAATTATAAGTTATCTCAAACTACTACTGAATGAAAGATATTTTAGATAGTATTTGGTGGAGCAGATATACCTATTCTCGTTTGGTTCTCAAGAGACGACAATTGAACTTCGAACAAAACTGAAGAAAAACAGTGGTTATTTTTAATTTGAGATATAGGCATGTTAATTCATTGAGGCCGTTGTATAAGTATTACGGGAAGTCTTTGAGATAAATGCGCAAAAGCTCCTGAACTCACGACACAGCGTTACAGCATTTTTTCTATTTCAGTTATGGAATCTATGGTTAAAATGAATAATGGTAGTTACTAACCTTGTATTTTCGATGTGGAAAAATACATTTTTGAATCATCTCAATATTGAATTAATAGATGTCAGGACACACTGCGTCGAATTCTAAGAAAAACGTCAAATTAAAGAAACAAAACTTAAAATCGGGTCAACTTAAATGATCGCAGGATCTAAAGCATTAAATTTTTCTGTTACAATACGGAAGAGATAAATGTCAGATGGATTCACGATATTCGATTCGAAGGAAACTGAATTGAAAATAGGAATAAGAACTACTCACCAATTTTCAAGGTTCTGAAGTCAACTGGTGTGGTATCATTAAAGATCTTCCGAAATAAATTGTAATTACACAATATTTATACCTTTTCTTGAGTGGACGGAAATTAAAATTCGTGTATATCAGTCATCTCTATGTCGATCTTGAAGAACCGGACCGTAACAAACGTAAAGCATGTATTGAGTGATCTATAATTCAGTCAATGTCAGGGTGATAATTAATTGGATGGCAAACAACGAATGCCCACACAAAAATTTTGTTTACATTCAGATTGAACTGGGTCGGAAGAAGTTCATATCTGAAGTGATAATCGAATTTTGAAATTTCGTTTGTCCGACCTTGCTTTCAAATGCTTTGATGCATTTGACAAAACTGAACAAGGTAAGAGAAGGAATTTTATATAAGTTAACGTTATAATCAGTGTTAACTTCAGAACACGCAATTTACATTACAAAAATTATGTATCCACAGTAGAGTTACGACTCTATAATGCAATTTTTACAATTTCTTTCATGACAATCAGCACAGCGATAATCGAGAGAACTGATCAAAGATCGTTTTATTTCTGATTAAACCTGGGGGACCATTGACATTTAAAATTTTCCTAGATGAAAAATTGCATAATTAAACCGTTCGGAGTATCCAGTGGCGTTGCAACAAAGCGCGAAAATATATATAAATAAATTGGAATGAGTATGTCAAGTAGGTACACATCTTAATCCCACTTTCTCTAAGTGATTTCATTGATTACTGAATTTTACACTATGTTCACTTTTGAAAAATTCATAAATAAATTTGTATTTAATTTTTCATTAAAAATGGAATAGTGATTCAAGGCACTTGAAATGTTGATTGTGGCAGTTGATGAATTATAGTGTTATAGTATATGTTTCGTGGTGGGGTAATCTCCGATCAGGAAATTTGGCTTGATAAATCCTTTGAGCTGCACGAGCAACACCATCGGCCTTGCCATATGCCATCACTATATCAGCATACTCAGCGTTGGTGAAATTAGGCATATCAACAACCAAAATCAAAACAACAGTAGCAAAAAGTCGATAAAAGTAACAAAAACAAATACAAATTTAAAAAACTGAACAACGCGGCACAGACACTTCCAACAGCAGAGACAGTTAAATCTCGAATGACGGTAGGGTCAAGTTAGCGGCGACTAACCCAATCCAACCTAAGGACAGAAATAGTAATAATAATTCACACGCGTCTAAAACGCGTGTGTTGTGTCGAAATCCGTAGTTTTATTTAGGTACGACTTTCTTCACTCATCTGACTAAAACCTTATTTGCAGTATTATTTTTTTTATTGACTTACGTAAATAGCATATGGTTAGCAACGTTATAAACCAAAGAACATTTTGAAATAAAACTAAGTTTGTAATAGCTGTAACTTTTTCTTAAATTTCAATAAGAGTGGAGATGTTTTCATACTTTCATAATTTTTTTTTAATAAAAGGCCCACGTGTTAATTTTGTGGTGTTATCTGTAACAATAAATACGTTTTTTTTTAAACACACACTCATGTAGACTTAATACAATAAAAAAATGCAGGTAAAAACACACGCAAAAAAAGTTATGCGGCTTCGAAGGGTACATTTTGGGTAATTTAGAAAAACCTAATAAAAAAATCATACCTCCGTAACCGTAATATTAAGGACCCAGGTTCCAAGACTGAAAAGGTAGCAAATGACCCTACCAACGCCCCAAAAAAATTTGACCGTCCATGTGGCGAACACCCTGTAGTATTTTATCGTACTCTGGAACAAAGTGATACTATAATACAACCACCTCGATGACTAAAAAATCTAATAATTCATAGATAGTAAATTTCCTGTAGTTTAGTTTTCAGCCCCGCCCCAAAATTTCAATGAGCTAAGATTTCACAAGGAACGTGAATGTCAAAGGAATTAATTAACATCAACTTTAACTGTACTTGCCCTTATGTGAATGAAAAAATAATTATATCTTCTGGTGCATCAAAGCTACGACAATGAAATTTAATAATATGTAAGTAATCAAGAACTTCCATACACGAACGAATTTTTGTATGAATACGCACGACATCTCATGAGGTATAAAGATTATTTATATACATAAAATATATATTTCTTACATTCAGATTCACATGGAAAGTCAAATTTTACGGAAGCAATTGAAAACAGATTGATGCATTGCTTATACAAGTAGTCGATTTGAAAACTTTCAGTTCGAATATCTCTGAAACTAAAAACGAACGAAAATAGGTAAACCACAGCTGTCTATAGATTTATCCCTAAGCACAGTCTGGCAACGTCCCATATCAAAGCAAACCGTAGGTATACTGAATCGATGTAATAGCATGAAACATCGTTTTATTTGAATTTTAAATTATTTGCGAATTTATAAAAAGTCTCCAAAAAAATTAAACTACAGACCTTACTTAGTCGATAAATTGAATATCTGAGTTACTATTATAGACATGCAGTTGTAGTTTATAACATTATTTATCTGAATTAACTTGAAAAAAAGTAGGAGTGTACTGATTTGAGGTCAAGAGCTTTACTCGATTTTTTAGACGCATTTTCCCCGACTCTGAAACAGTGCAGTACAAAAACAACACAGATATATTATATAAAAATCAACGAACAAATATCTAGAATTAATAACAACCAAATATAGTTTTCTTTCAGTTTAATTTCAACATTTTCCAAGTAACAACTCGAACAGATAGATGTTAAGGAGGTATTGACACTAAATTTCAGATGCTCATAACTGCTGGACTTATTTGGACAATAAAACTATTCTGAAAATATAAAGAGTCCAGCTCATCATCTTCAGAATATAAAGAAATACTCAAGTTTGACCGCGGATTCTCCATGAAGTCGAAGTCAATCGATTGAGACCATTTCCAGCTGGATATTACAGAATTATAGACATTTAGGCAAAACGGTAACAAGCAAGAATTTTTACTAGTTGAACTAAAAATGAACCCGTATAAATGTTTAGAAAATAATTTGGTCTCCTGTTGTTCTTCAGTGTAAGACATGAGATATTATTTATATTTTTATTTTCAAAGATTTTAAACATACCTATCGACATGTCTAAGTGTTTTTGGTCCTCATTCATTCGTTATCGATTTGGATGTTATACCTTGTATACAGATCAATTTGCAATCAACTTGGAGAACTTCACAGAAGATAAGTCTATTTTATCTACTCCCTTTATTCATCTTATCTGCTATGATAAGATTATTGGAGATTGAATCTCAAAAATTTTAATATTAGGAACGAGTATTTGAAAGTAGGTCAGTAATTATTGTCACCTGTTTTTACCATTTGCCCAAATGGTATAAATATTTTTTTATTCGAATAACTGATGGGAATCTTTGGCCAAAATCAATTTTTTCTGGTGTCCGTGATCACTACATCTCCCAAACGAAATCAGCTAGACGTGAACTACTTTGAAAATTGGAGAAAAACGTAAAGTGAGCTGACCTCATGAAAGTGGTTTAAAAGATTTCTTTCATTCCATATTTTGAATGTTTCATAATTATCTTTCATGAAGATCTGTTTGCCTGATAACATTCAATAAGATATGTTTGAATTCTCTCAGCTTATTCTGTGCATATTATTTGACTAAGCACTTTGGAAGATAAGGTAGTTTTACTGAGGTTACTCTAATTTAATATTTTTACACATATCCCTTATATTATCAGGCAATTGAAATATTCTTTTGTGGAGCTTTATATCCATGGAATAATTAAATATATAAATTATATTAAAAAAATATTTACAGTAAGACTGAAAATCTATAACACGCAAACAATTGTAGATAATTTTTAATTACTACAGTATTTAAAAATCTCAGAACTAGGTAACTATAAGGTTAATAGTGATGGCTTCATATGACCAATATAAAAAAATTTCTTGATAGAGCTCCAAGGGAACCCTACTTCCATATCATGATAACAAAAGAAAGAGACCACAATTGTCACGTTATTTTTGATAAAATAAAATTTCCTTTCATGATATAATCACCACAGTTGTGTCTAGAAAGCAATTGGTACTAATAGTTCTCCCAACAGAAAAAAAAAAACAAACCTGAGTTGCTGATATTGATTAATTAAAATATAACTACATATTTCGTTAATCATAGTAAATCGTTTTTCATTTTAAGCAGTTTTTCCTTGTGAAAAATTATAAAGCCACATTGAATTGAAGCCTTGATGAGGATTATACTCTCAAAACAAACGTTCGAATTAGTACAGGATGTCATAGGATAATTCAAAAGCTACAACTGTTTAATAATAATTTACTAAAAATAAAATTCAGACTTACAAAGCGAAAATACTGTAAAAAACTGTACAGTTCAAGTTTTATCGAAATTTACAAAAATACATCAACATTCGATTCATTTATCGATATCAACAAATGAGGTAACCAAATTGACTTAGAATCTATGCTGGCGTTTCCTTATCCTTCAGAGGAACAAGTTCTTTTGGTATAAAGTTCTTGTGATGGTCTTGCGGACAAAAGTCCTTATTACGTATTTTATATACAAGGAACAAAAATATAAGGATACCCATAACAATAAATAACACTCCGAAAGTTAAGCAAATATCGTTCATGTTAAGTATTATTTTCACTAAGAAGGCACTGGTGGCTGGCATTGCGAGAGTTTGTTCGAACCAAAGTAATGGGAAGAGCATTTTTGGTATGTCTTCATACATACTGAAACAAAATTAAGATCATTACTCATCTACACCTCAAAATTTTGACAAAAAACAGTTTAATATTATGAGGAAGCAGATCCACTCACCTTATATAGTTAATTGGTTGAATAAGTACATTTATTTGAAGCCGTGGTAACAGCTCAAGAGGAAGACCAGTTGTCTGAAAATAACAACAATTATTGCACCTTAAAATATCTGGGTGTGATTGCTTTTAGAATTCAAGTACTCATTTTCTTATTCATTGAAATTTTTTTAATGTATATACAAGTGAATTTTTTCCTATATAGTTTGTATGAACCAAAGCATGTTTCATGGATTGTTTCAGGGACAGATGTACACTGTAAAAAATAAAATTCTGCGCTCAAACTCCTCAGGAGTTTGAGAATTTTTTTTTCAATCAAACCATTTTAATTTGAATTAATCTAAAATTGGTTACGCCAAATGAACTATTTTTCTTGATTAAAACAACCTAGTTGATTATAGAGAACAGTTAAAACATTCGCCTGAAACTTTTTACATTTCAGCGAAATGAAAGAAACAACTGATTCAACATAAACTTACAATTACAAGAAATTGTTTATGCACTTGTCTCAATATCCATAATTGATTGATACAAATACATTATTCTAAATAGGTTTTAACGAAACCATCCGTTCGTTTCATTTTTATTTGTTCAATAGAACGAAGGTACGGTTGTCGTAAATTCTGTCAGTTGATGCAACGACTACAGTTTCTTGAGACAAGAATCTCGTGAGATTATATTATTCGCCTCATTTACTTGAAGAAAACTATAAATATTTGAATAAAATTGAACATATAATTGTTGCAATATGAAGTGACATTTGTAAAAAAAATATTGCGTAATTGATTTAATAAAACGAATTAATTGTAGCAATTTTTTTATATTGGCTGCAATTATTATAAATCAAAACTCTATCTCTTTCATATTAAATATATCCCATTTAAATGCAATTATTTGTGCATTTTACTCACAATATTGTTGTATCCGGTGATAAAGATGACATGGAATACATGATGCGCAAGCTAATTGAAGAATACGAGAAGTGGGGCTCAAATGTCAACAAAACAAATATCTTTGTGTTGGTGGAGAACCGGGTGATCTGGTATTGGATGATGACAGGGATGAGATGATAACCCACTGCCTGGACTATAGCTTTTTAGCGGCACTCTGTCAGCGGCAGGGAGTGTATAGGGATCTCTTGGCGGCACTCTATATAGCCACGCATAGCTTAGTTCACAGCGCTTCGGTGGCCTAGAGGTTTGCGCTCAAGTTTCACACCGACTAGGTCCTAGGTGCCGGGTTCAACTCCCGGCAGCTCCTCAAAACTTCTAACCCCTGCGTCTATGGCATGGCGCACACAAGCCATACTGATGAGTCCAAATGTGTGCGCCAGGGACGAAAAGCATAAGTAGGGATAAATTCCTTCGATTCTACATTGGTGACCCCGACGTGAAGGGAACGGTTGTCTTTACGACGTGTCTTGCAAAAGCAGACGGTTGACGCTTTAGGTATACTCGCTCCCTCTCTGCAACTTCCAACGAAACTCTAGACGCCTTTCCCATTCCGTACAATATTCGTGGTCTGCCGCGGTATTGCGGTATTTATTAATATAAAAGAGAAATTATTGTTCTGTGAAGAAAAATAATGATTACATACAAATGTTTTTTTTTTGTTTTATCAAATTATTCCTTTGCTAGTGTCAAAAACCCTTCAATTTAGCTCAAATCAATCAGTTTCTTAACCCAAGAAACTTTCACTTGACATAAAGAGATATTATCATTTTTATTTTTATCGACTGAATTCTCGACCCATTCAACTACAAATCGAGTTTCAGTGAAATGTAATATTTATTTACATGAAACCAAAATTTTTACTCTACGAAAAGTATCAACAGTTACATACTAATTAATATTACCGTTGGATCAAATTTTTTACCACCTGAGTCAAAAACTCTGAGCTTGGTTGAAACTAATCAGTTTCTTAACTCAAGAAACTTTTATTTAGGGTAAATGCCATTCTCAACCGTAGAGGGCGGTAGGGTCAAGTACTTTATGCATTTGGCTGTATTCAAACGTACGGAGTACTTGAGACAAATTAATATGGTTTGAGATGAGGAACTATTTTTTACAGTGTAGTATTCATTCAATTTTGACGTATCGGTGAATTTTGTTTCTGTTTCACAGTTTTTTTCTGGAAGAAAATTTTTCAAGAAGAAAGTTTTCTGCAAGATAGTTTTCAATTCTATACATTCTTAAGACTTGTATTGATACTGGATTCCTGAAGAAATTCATATTTTCCGAACATCATGGAATGACTGAATTTGACTTAATACTGAAGATTTCCTCAACCTATATACAGGAGGTCCGAAAGAAATAAGAAGTTTCACCAACCTAACTTCCTGGCCATTGATAAACAGGAGTTCCCAAACAGAGGAGAGATTTTGCCAACCATTTTCGTCTTCATCATATATACAGGGAAGTCAATTTTAGTGAATATTTTCAAATTGAATGAATTGAAATTATATTGTATCAACAAAATATTCTCCGTTTGCCGAAAACTTGTTTGTAAATATTCTACTGGTACCAGATTTTTTGTATTTTGTATGTAAATAAATACTTGTATTCGTGAGGATTGTGATTTGCTTGGGTTTCTTGTTCCCTCCATTCTCAGAACTCAGAGATTAGACCTGCGACCACTCATAACGACTGAGCTCGGGTAATTAAAACCAATTTGAAGCCGGAAAGTTTACAAATGAGAAACAAATAAAAAATATAACTCTACTTCATGAATTAGTTTAGTGCAACACTCGGCTATCGTTCTTGTATAGAATTTTGTATCAAAATTACTCACAGGTTCATAAATTAGATGAAAGTCATGTTTTTCTGGATCTGGATTCATGCCTATCAATTTATCGGCGAAATAAGGATCCGCCTTGTAGAAATGTGGTAGAGAAAGATAATTAGGGGAGTTTTGTTTGCATGCCGTTGCATAAACAGCCCCATATGGTAGACAATATTCGCCACAGGTACATTCGTTACCAGGAATGAGAGTTCCTGAAAATATGCCATTTTAGATTAATCAAACACTTGCAAATAATTAATATAGAGTTGAATAAAAATTCAATTACATGGTTATCAGTTATAATATACAAAAAGAACATTCATTACCATTATCCAAGAAGTGGTCGCCCATAACAAATTTCAAGCCTTCAATTCCATGAACTGTTGCATTGCCCTCGTAATCGGCTACAAGGGTCCTGCAAAGGTCAGAATGGAATAATTTCAAGGTTTTGTCAGAATAAAATCTGGGAAAGAAGTCTCCAGCGGAACCACTAAATTTGCTACAACTTTCGTCATAGTAATTGGTTTCGTTTTGATATTTCCATTCATAAATCTGACCCAACGGATGATCTCCACCCACACCTACATTGAAAATACCATCGAAGCTTGCTGAACCATTTTTCTGAGAAAAAGAAAGAAGAATCATAATAAGACACTCTTTCTTTCAAAATTCGTATGACAGTTTAGCAAAAACCTTTACCAGTCGAAGACTGGTTGATGTACCTACATCCCACAGAGTAAATAACATTATTCCCCTGGCTGCATTGTACATAATATATTGCTGGATATATTTTAAGATTTTTATTTTAATCACATTTGATATAATTCTCATTAAATTACGGCTTCAGATATACAAGAATAAAATAATAATTGTTTCTTTTACTACAGAAAAAGTTGAAAAGAAGGTATGAAGCAACATATGAGTATAAATACTGTAGGAATTGGTGCCCAAGCATGTCATGATCAATCAATATCCATTTCAATTAATATCACCGGATGTTTATACGGGTTTTTGTGAAATCAAAAATTAATGATACGATAACTTCAGATTATTATTTAACTGAGGATGTAGGTTTACTTATATCCTGTCTTTAAGTAATTTTCGAGTAAATTTCACTTAAGTTTGTCAAAGCAGTGTACAAATAGGTTGTTTACAATGCAGAAAGGGGAAAAAACATAAATTTTTATATTTGTGATTGTCACTGTTTACATTCTGGTGGTTTGTGATACAGATCATTTAATAAATCTTGACATCAAGGGAGGCTTTGGCATCAACTTCTGCTCATACCTTTATCTCATACAGGCAATATCGTTTGACTTAGCAATTGATATATTGTAGGTATGGCTTGAGATCAAAAGAATGAATAAATGAATCTCAAGAAAATAAATGAACCAAACAAATACTCCATCAACTGATGAACTGATGACTTGAAATAACTTAATTGGCTGTTACCAACATGTTTAAGAGTTTTACACAGACGCGGTCCTTGATGTCAATTTTGTTTAATGAACTTACTCCATAGAAAAAGGCAAACTGTTTAGAAGTTGGTGATTCATCACTGAGGAAGGATAATTTATCTGCTGCACTGAGAATTGGGTCCTCATAACCTCCGAATATCAATTCTCCAGCCGTTTTGGTTAAGTGTGGCTGATTATCTATAAAAGAACTCAATGCAACTGACACCGATTTCTTCAAAAAGAAGTTCCAATTTCTGGCCTTGTGGGCAAAACCCTGGAAATATTAAGTATGTTTTTAATTCTTTTGAGTACAATACATTCATAATCTTTTGTTAGAAATGGAAAATAAGAAAATCGTTGATTTGGTAATAAGGAAGTTGTAATTTTAAAAAAGTCAATACACAATATACAATCAATAAATAGAGCGTAACAGTCTCCAAAAGAAGTACGCGAAAATGTGCTATAGGTAGATATAGAATTACAGTTGTATGACTAGTTCGGACATTTGATTATAAGTTCTCCGCAGTTCTAAGCTATCAAATCACAGTGTTAGAAAAGTGATTTTTAAATGAGCATGCTACCAGCAATACCAGTAACAATTTGATGATGTTGAGACGAATCTAACAATAGAACTGTAGAGCAAGGACCGTTAGCGTCGCCAAATCGGATTCGTTTCAGAGCGTCAAGTCAGAATCTTCTATGCTCTACAAAATTTCCAAGGAGGTTTTAGGAACAATGAAATTTGTTCAGATCTGGTCTTCAGCCTGGGAGCCAGGAACTGCTTTCAATGATTTATCTTCGGCATATCACACTGTGTGGAAAGATGGATTAAATTTCAAAATCTATACCCATCTGAAGTGTGGGAAAATGGTAAGATTATTAGAAAATATGTTATCTGATAGAACGTTCCGTGTTTTTGTTGACAATAAGAGTAACAATTTGAAAACATTGAAAAACGGTCTTTCACAAGGATCAGTTCTAGCCCCTTTAATTTTGAATTTACATCTCAAAAATTTGTTAATGCTTATGACATTGATATGGCTTACCACCATTCGGAGTTCCATACTCTGGAGAACATACTATCATCTGATTAGGAGATTTTAAAGAATTATTTTGTGGAGTGGCGATTATGTCCCAACCCCAACATAACAAAGGTATATTGCTTCCATCTGACTAATCATCAGAAATATAGGAAATTAGCTGTAACTTTCAATGATTCTCCTATCGAACATAATTTCTGTCCTAAGTACAGTAATACCTCGACTTACGTTACCCCGTTTTACGCGAACTCGAAGATACGCGGTTTTTCATTTTGATTGCCGCGCGCATCGGCTCTCTCGCTCCGCCCACTCAGTGTTCAATTTGCGACAGGTTTAAACGTGTTCCGCGTGAAATTGTTTTGAGTGCGCAGTGCGTTTTACTTATAATTTCTAAATATGTCGTCTAAAAGAACGAAAAATGAGTCATTTGAGCCTAACAAGAAAAGAAAAACACTGTCTTTGGAGTGTAAACTGAATATAATTCAAGACTTTGAAGCAAAATTTAAAATTTGTGAATTGGCAAAGAAATTTGACCTACCGGAATCAACAGTCCGAACGGTTGTAAAAGGTAAAGATTATGACCACTGTGAAAGACTCTCAATCTTTGAATTCAAGTATCATCCGTAAGCGTCACGGTATTATCGCACAGATGGAAACATTGCTACAGTCATGGTGTGATAATCAATAAGAGTGAAAAATTGTCCTGTTGATCAAAATACAGTATGCTTTCAAGCAAAGCAGATTTTTGAAAAACTAAAAGAAGAAGCTGGGGAGGCGGCTGAAAATCAAGTGTTTAAAGCTAATAACGGCTGGTTCAGCCGATTTAAGAGTCGTAATTGGCATAGCATCCCAGACAGTGGAGAAGCGGCAAGCGCTGATAAAGGAGTTGCGTCTCTCTATCCAGAAAAACTCAAAACAATGATAGATGAAGGTGGCTACACTAGCCAAACTATTTTCAACGTAGATGAAAGAGGTCTTTTTGGAGGAAAATGCCAAAAAAACTCTTAAAGCGCGTGAAGAAAAAACTTTCCAGAGCCCTAAAAAATAAATCTAAAGCTGGTTTGCCTGTCATTTGGAAGTCTAATGCAATAGCTTGGGTACAGCTTCTCTTATTGAAGACTGGTTTGGCCATCATTTTATTCTTGAAGTCGAACGTTACTGCCGATTAAAAGAAATCCCATTTAAAGTGATGCTACTAATTGAGAATGTGCCAAGTCATCCTCCCGCAACTCTAATTAATTTCGATCCACGTGTGGAAGTTGTATTTTAGCCACCAAACACTACCAGCTTGCTTCAACCAATGAACCAGGGAGTCGTTAAAACATTTAAAGCTTACTACATAAGGCGGTCATTTGCACATCTACATAAAGCTATGAGACAAAAGAATAAGCTTTCTTCAATTCAATGTTTTAGATGCTGTAAGAATTATTGGACAATCTTGGAATGAGGTTTCACGAAAAACTCTCAATGGTATTTGGAAAAAACTGTGTCCATTTTTTTTCACCTCTGAAACCCAAGGAGGAACCATTTCAGATCCTGAACAAATCGATAGCCTAATAGAAGAAGTGGTCGATATCTCCAAGCAATTAAATTTAGAGGTCGATAATGATGACGTTCAAGATTTGCTAGATTCAGACAATCAAGAGCTAACAATTGACGAGGTTATAGAAATGCAAAACATTGAACAAACTGATTCGCTAGATCCAGTTCAATCAAATGACAATTGCAAACTTAACAGAAGGGCTCAATTCAATTAAAAAGGGGTTACAAATTTTAGAAAAAATTGATTCTAAGGAAGAACGCGTTTCTACTACAAAACGAGGAATAAAAAATTACTGGTATGCTACGAGGAAATTTTACGTGAAAAGAAGAAAAATTTAACTCGTCAGGCATCATTGTTAGAATATATGAAGCCTTCGACATCAAAATAACTTCGGTTTAGCTTACTTTATTCAGAACAATGTAATATTTTGTCATTATCCTACACTTCATGAAATATTTTTCTTCTAAATTATTGTTTTCTTCAAACTCTGGTCCCGATCAAACAAACTTTATAGGTATTTATATGCAACGTTGAACCCCGACTTACGCGAATTCGACTTACACGGCAATCGCTCGGACCCACCTATCGCGTAAGTCCGGGGTATTACTGTACTTAAACTTAAAGGAGTTAAATTAGATTCTTCCCTCAATTTAAAGGCTCATTTAGATGATCAAGCTTGAAACTGAAAAGTAGAAATAATATCTGCATCATCTTGGGGCGCTGATGCTTCCACTCTACGCACAGCACAGTCTTTTCTGCAGCTGAGTATTGTTACTCTGTTTTGTTTAATAATGCACAAATACAAAAAATTGATGCACAATTGAACAAATCGATGAGAATATTACTGGCACCATAAGATCTACACCGGTTCATTGGTTACCAGTTTTGTCTAACATTCTCCCTCCGCATATTTGCCGAAATACTACAGCTCTGGGATCTTGGAGCAAATATCACTTTTTGTTATTTCATTCCCAATTATTCCGTACATTCAACAAAATAGAATTCCTAGATTGAAGTCACGTAAACTATTATGTTCTCCAATATGAACATTTGCGATAAAGAATTATGGAAGATTGAGTGGAACTCTTATGAAATGGTCATCAAGGATCTCATTTTTGATCCTTCAGAAAATTTTTTTGGTTTATGGTAGATTAGGTCATGGTAGTACGAATAGCATGCTATCTATTCAGATGGAACTCAGTTCCAAGCGCAAGTTGTGAATATGGATATACAGGAGAAACAATACCCTATATCATCAATAATTGTCTCATATACATATATGCTCAATTGTATCCTAACAAAAAATTGTAAGCCAACAGCTCATAAAAATATATTATATATAAATGTCAGAATTCTAACTCACCATGGCCACTGGATTAGCTATAGTGAGGTTGAAATCTAAATCGTGCACAGACTCTTCTCTGTTGAAATAAAATGTCCTCCTCCTGTAGTAGGACATCGTTTCATTCTCGTGCATAGTTATGTTCACTTTCTCTATCACTTGTCGAAACCTGAAAGGTCCAATTTCTTTCAGAATTGGCTTTGTAGCGGGGTTTTTGAAGTCTTCGGGGTTCGTCCAGTTAAACACGTAGACGTCATAATTGACACCTGGGGGACTTTTAACCCAGGCGTTGAACAACTGGCTATCAGGCTTGAAGGTGAGTAGTGTACGCATGCCATAGCTGTAGAATGTACCTTTTAAGGCTATCAGAGCGGCTCCTAACAGGACCAATAAGAAGCCCAATACAGTTATGCAGTTCTTGCGGTACTGAAAAGAAATAAGAGGTTAGGTACTTAATGATAACAATACCAAGAGTGGAAGGTTTTGCCGTCACAAAAGGGTTATAAACTTATCTTCTCCGAACATTATGGCATTACTTTCTCAAACATGGTCAGCAGCCGATTGAAGACAACCCTTGCTAAGAAAGGCTATTATTCAAGAGACAGCAACACTGACGAAATTCTGGTACAGCTTTCATCGCGACCTTCAGCAGCCAAGTCAGCCTAGTGTAATTTGTGGACGGAGGTGGGACAAGGGTTCGAACTCTGATTTACAAACGATATTGTGGATAGATAGCAATGTTCAATGATGAAATCTCAGTTTCCAGGAATCAAATAGGCCCTAATCCCCAAAGAGGTCTGAGACTGGAAAAATACTATGCCTAAGATCATTTTTTATTCAAGAGAATTCAGTTAATGTCAAACATTATCAAAAAATCAAAAATTTCAAGTGACAATCATCTTGAAATATAAAACGAAACACTTACCATTCTAGAGTAAGAGATCTGAAGTTTGTTCACGTTCGAAATTCAGAATCGGTGTCCATCATTTCTATATCACCATCACTGACAGCAATAATTCTCCATTTTAATGTTCTGAAAATGAAGAATGACCATTGAAAATAAAAGGAAAATTATGAAAGAGAAACACAATTTGAAAAAGAAGAGATAAAAATGTAACAATTTTTCATGATCTAAAAATGCATACTTATAATCCAGTGAGAATTACATGTGACGACAATTCTGTCATATATTTAAAATTTCTCGATTTTCAAAGGTTCCAAAGCCTCTGGTGATTGTTTTCTGGATGACTAGGTGCGGTTTGGTATCGATTACGTGCTTCTGAGTGCATCGGTTGATTGACTTACCACTAGATCATTATCATCAATCAAACTATTATGTGTTAGTTCCTCACGAGAAGGTTGTAAAGATACGACGTAAACTAATGGGATATCAATTGTAAACAAACGTTTCATAATAGTCTACGAATCAGATTTTATTAGGGATAGGATTATATCGGTCGTCAACTTGAGATTGGCAAAGGTTAAGTACTTGAACAGAGTTGCCCAATCCGAAGTTCAATTAATTATTCTTATTAGACCTATTTATTGCTCTATACGTATTTTTTTCCATAAGTGCTGAACGGTAGGATATATACAGGGTGGCCAGACGATTGACGGTTTCCAGTTATGAATTTTTTTATGAAATTTGAGAATTTTCAACTTGAACATCTTCAAAATTAAAAAAAAAGTACAAGACTTTTCTGATATTTTTTTATTGTAAACAGATCGCCATGAACTGTACTTTTATACATAAAATAACCAGCATTGTAACTTTGATAAAAATTATGGAAATATCGATCTCAAGTGAGAAAGTGACGTATTTTGGATCATTATCCAAAGTTTTGAAGCGATGTATCAAATTTCGAAGTAGTTAGAACAATTTCAAAGAAATTAAAGAAATTAAATTTTTAGTGTGTTCATACACTGTAAAAAATAAAATTCTGCGCTCAAACTCCTCAGGAGTTTGAGAATTTTTTTTTCAATCAAACCATTTTAATTTGAATTAATCTAAAATTGATTACGCCAAATGAACTATTTTTCTTGATTAAAACAACCTAGTTGATTATAGAGAACAGCTAAAACATTCGCCTGAAACTTTTTACATTTCAGCGAAATGAAAGAAACAACTGATTCAACATAAACATACAATTACAAGAAATTGTTTATGTACTTGTCTCAATATCCATAATTGATTGATACAAATACATTATTCTAAATAGGTTTTAACGAAACCATTCGTTCGTTTCATTTTTATTTGTTCAATAGAACGAAGGTACGGTTGTCGTAAATTCTGTCAGTTGATGCAACGACTACAGTTTCTTGAGACAAGATTCTCGTGAGATTATATTATTCGCCTCATTTACTTAAAGAAAACTATAAATATTTGAATAAAATTGAACATATAATTGTTGCAATATGAAGTGACATTTGTAAAAAAAGTATTGCGTAATTGATTTAATAAAACGAATTAATTGTAGCAATTTTTTTATATTGGCTGCAATTAAATCAAAACTCTATCTCTTTTATATTGAATATATCCCATTTAAATGCAATTATTTGTGCATTTTACTCACAATATTGTTGTATCCGGTGATAAAGATGACATGAAATACATGATGCGCAAGCTAATTAAAGAATACGAGAAGTGGGGCTTAAATGTCAACTTAGAGAAAACCAAATATCTTTGTGTTGGTGGAGAACCGGGTGATCTGGTATTGGATGATGACAGGGATGAGATGATAACCCACTGCCTGGACTATAGCTTTTGTAGCGGCACTCTGTCAGCGGCAGGGGAGTGTTTAGGGATCTCTTGGCGGCACTCTATATAGCCACGCATAGCTTAGTGGCCTAGAGGTTTGCGCTCAAGTTTCACACCGACTAGGTACTAGGTGCCGGGTTCAACTCCCGGAGGATCCCTCAAAACTTCTAACTCCTGCGTCTATGGCATGGCGCACACAAGCCATACTGATGAGTCCAAATGTGTGCACCAGGGACGAAACTCATAAGTAGGGAAAAAATCCTTCGATTCTACATTGGTGACCCCGACGTGATGGGAACGGTTGTCTTTACGACGTGTCTTGAAAAAGCAGACGGTTGACGCTTGAGGTATACTCGCTCCCTCTCAGCAACTACCAACGAAACTCTAGACGCCTTTCCCATTCCGTACAATATTCATGGTCTGCCGCGGTATTGCGGTATTTATTAATATAAAAGAGAAATTATTGTTCTGTGACGAAAAATAATGATTACATACAAATGTTTTTTTTTGTTTTATCAAATTATTCCTTTGCTAGTGTCAAAAACCCTTCAATTTAGCTCAAATCAATCAGTTTCTTAACCCAAGAAACTTTCACTTGACATAAGAGATATTATCATTTTTATCGACTGAATTCTCGACCCATTCAACTAAGATCCTTTAAATCAACTACAAATCGAGTTTCAGTGAAATGTAATATTTATTTACATGAAACCAAAATTTTTATTCTACGAAAAGTATCAATAGTTACATACTAATTAATATTACCGTTGGATAAAATTTTTTTACCACCTGAGTCAAAAACTCTGAGCTTGGTTGAAACTAATCAGTTTCTTAACTCAAGAAACTTTTATTTAGGGTAAACGCCATTCTCAACCGTAGGGTCAAGTACTTTATGCAGTTGGCTGTATTCAAACGTACGGAGTACTTGAGACAAATTAATATGGTTTGAGATGAGGAACTATTTTTTACAGTGTATGGAAGATAAAATAAAATAAACTATACAAATTTCCTAACTACTTCTGACAATTGGAAGACTTTGCACAATTTTTTAACTAATTTATACTGACAGTCATTTTGAATTCACTCAATCATAGACATTTGATATTGCCTGGCAGATGATTGAAAAGCTTGATGCTTCGAAAAAGAGGCTATTGTTGAAATTTAGCTGTATTGTGATTTGGAATGCAAATAATGTGTTCGCTTCTTGTATTATACACTGCGCAAAAATATTAACGCACATTCTGAAAATCTCAATTTTAATGAAAGTCAACTCTACAGCTCGGCAACGACGGTTCATACTCAAAATGAGTGATCTTAAAATGTTTTGATCTAATCCTTCCCAGATTTCTCCGAGTTGGATTCCTAAGTCATTAAGAGCAGCTGGATGGCTTTCTGAACTTCTCAGCTTTCTATTAAGGTTGTCCCAAAACGCTCAATCGGATTGAGATCTGGACTTCATGCTGACCATTATATTATTCTAAAGATGTGCATCAACGCCCATTGCCTACGGCACAAATCCCATTTCTTTAGATCACCTCATCTCATTAACTACGGCAATTTATCACAGAAATAAGTAATACAGATTCACTTTCATGTCGCTAAATAGTTCAACAAAATCTCCGTCACCGATAATGACAGGTTAATGGTCAATAAAATTCATAAAACATTAGACATTGAACAGTAGTCGTAGTAATTTCGTTTGCCAATCATGAAACTAAGTGATGGTAATAACTCAATTGAAATCAAATTTAAGTATTCCAATTTGAAATGATAATTGAAAGATGAATATGGACTCTATTGAATTTCGCCAACAAAATGTTTTTTTTTTGTCTAATTGTTTTAACATTGAGATTTTCACACAATCGCTATCAGAAAATCACGCCACCTATGACGTCGGGACGGACGCAATTATGACTTGATGATTTATGAAACGTACACTGAAATTTCCATTATCTATACTTATTATGAGACTCATTAAGTCACTTTTGAACACTTCGGTATGGTAAGTTTCTCAAACACATTCCTACTGGGCATATAATTGATGAATTATTCAACAACTCGAAATTTGTGCACAATAACTTACTGATTGAAAATCAGATTGAATTCATCATTTGGTTGGTAAATTATTTCTTCATTTTAATACATTTTCACACAGAACAACTATAAATATCTATCGAATCGAGTTGTGACTGGGAAGATATGCGAATTAGAATAAAACAAATAGGCTTTCGCAAAAATCGATACCCCAGAAAATTTTTGAAATGCATACTTATGCATTTTATAGAGACAATTTTGTCAGATATCGAAACGGTGACTCTCACGAAAAAAAGTATAGAGACGATCTACAATTTATGTCTGAGCTATTTTTATGATAAAACTCACCGTTTGGCTGAAAAAAGTGAAAAACCCATTTTCGCGACCTTTGACCTTGAATAACTTTTTTAGCAACAATGGGATTTTTGGGGACTTTTCCACCCTTTCTTTCTTATGGTCTAACTTCATCTCTACCAATTTTCAGCTCTAGAACGAAATTTGGTAACCTCACCTCTGTTATTTGGTCTAACTTCACCGGACTAAAGACTCTAGAACAAGCGAGAAAAGGTTCCTAACCTAACTTCAGTGCTTTTCCACATTTTTCTAAAAAAACCGTATTTCCTCGAATACAACCCTCATCATCAATCTTAGTTGACCCTACGCAATTTATTGCCTATCTGCCACCGACATAAATTGGAAGATAAATTATGCGATTTCCTTTGAAATTGCCCGGAATGCATTCTGATTAATTATTAGCGTCCATTCATTCAACCGCAAATCAAGAACCGATTGGGAAATCGTTTAAAATGAAGGGGAATTATTAGATTAACCAACGAGGGTTCCCTTGTAGCAATCTTCTTATGATATTTTTTGCGAAGGGTCCCCAGCGAAATTAAATTCTGCGAGAGCCGATTCGGTAACTTTTCGGTCTTCCGTTATTGTATTCAAATCAGATTTAATCTTCGAAGGTTTAATACAGGCTTACCTTCCAGTTTTTTCTTCAGAACATACTTCATAGTTGGCGACGAGATATTTTCTATAATGGAAACCTAGAATTATTGTTTGAGACGACCGTTACTTTTTCAAACTTTTAAACAATTTTCATCCTTTCAGCTTTAGTAAAACTTCGCAGAACGCTTGATCTAAAATTAAAAGCTCCCCCTAGACTAAATTATCAATAATTTCAATATCTCAACGTTGCACTGGAGGTGTGAACCTCCGATGTTACGGGTTAAATGCTGTCAATGAGGACATTCACATTAGTGTGTATGGGAGCAATGTGCTCCAAATTGAGAGCTCTCAAATACAAATTCACATATTTCATTATGATTATAAAAAACTTTAGTGAAATATCAGGCAAAACAATACGAATCTTGTTTTAATATTTCATCATGATTGAAATAGGTTCGTCGCGAATCACTTTGTAAAGCATCTGGAATTGATGAAATGATGATGAAACGTCTCTGTTGAAGAATCATTATCCGCATTATTGCGCATGTGCAACAGGGTATAATGCTTTCCGTTGCAAACACGACAATTTGACTTTGAAGAACAATTGTTAATCTTATGTCCAGAATGGAGGCAATTGATACACCAATTTTTGTTCTTCACAGTCTTGAACCGATCTTGAACAGTTTGTTCTAAAAGTGATGGACATTTGTAAATATTATGAGCTAACTTGCAATAATTACAGGTTATACGTTTCTTGAATGATTCAGTTTCCGTTTGAACGAGAAGAGTCGAATTTCTTTTATTCATTGAGAGAGAACTGGATTTTAAAACAGGAGAATTCGAAACTGAATGAGTTTTCGACGGAAGAGAAAGAGCTACTGCCTCCAAGGCTATACACTGATTTGTCAGGAAATTTCGTAAATTGACAAACGACGGAATATCTGTTGAACATTCTTGTAATTCAAAACGTTTGATCGATGCTGAATCTAATTTCTGAATGAGAATGTGAAATAAAACAAAGTCCCACTGGTCCACGAGTAAACCTAAATTTCTTAATGCCGATAAGTTCTCCGCAAAAACCTCTAGAATTCGCCTAAGGTCTTTAGCTGAATCACCCTGTAGCTTTGGAACATTACAGATTTCCTTCCAACATGTATTAGCGAGAAGTCTTTTATTCTGATATCTTTCCGCCAATGTCTGAAAAGCGCTTTCATAATTTTCAGCAGTCAATGGAAACCCTTTAACTAAACTTAAAGCATGAGAAGAAAGTGAACCTAGGAGGTATTGAAACTTTTCTATCTGACTCAGGTTAGAATTTTCATGTACCAAGCTTTGGAACATATCGAAAAAAGTAGGCCACTCTTTATAATTCCCATTGAAAATGGGCAATACTATCTTTGGAAGTTTAACACTTGGCGAACTGATAGAACAACTATTTTAGTTTTTTATTGGGTTGTTTACTACAGGAAATAAATTAACATAAGTCGTTCTGATGGTGTAATAATTATCCATAAAGGCTGTTCGAATAACCTTCTCAGTGTTCAATTCCGGTTCTTCGGAAGATACAATCATAGAGACAATTGAAGTGTGTAAATTTTGAAATTCCACGAAAATATCCTCAAGTCTTTCAAATCTTAATTTGAATCTTACGTGGAGACTTTCATCAGTGACAGCGAATTGTGCTACATTCAGAATTTCCTCGAGATCATCAATAACAATTTGACGACGAGCTTTGAGTTGTTTCAATTTTGTCGTCATTATTATTATTCAAGGTATACTGCAGAAAACAATATGAATTTTGTTTTGAGTAATTTTGAAAAAAGAGTAAATAGACCAACCTCTTGAAATGAACTAAGTTAATTAATAAAGTTAATAATTAAGATTGAATCTATTGAATTGAAAATCGAGTTGAAAATAATGAAATCATGAAAATAAACAAAAACAAGAATGTCTATCTTTGTTTATGTTTTGAATAAAGGTTATGAACATAGATCAGATAAACAAAGGAAGAGTTGTCTATGTAATGAAAATGAAAAATGAATGTATTGAAAGCTAAATTCTATAACATGCGCAGAAATTAAAGGATTTATGAATGTGTTCGATATCTTGTCAAGTTTTTGAGGTTAGGTGAATATTGACCGAATGAAATAAATGCAAATGAAAAAAACGAAATGAAAAAATTCCAAAATGCTTGATCGCAATAATTTTGAAAACGCGGTTCGAAAATATGCGGCTCAAGAAGGACCAAAATGGCACGACAAGGGCCTTTGAAAGGTAAACGAAAACGAAAGAAAAATTAATAATGAGATTCTGATAATAAGAAAAAATGACTCGAAAGAAATGCGAAATGCTGGAGTATCGACTTCTGCCTACCTGGTTTCACAGTACGGCTGAATTAACTTGTCCAGGCACTCACGAGCGAGAATAGTCACTTTTTCACTAGAGTTCCAACTTGTAGAATTAACGAGAAATTCATTTATTGCGAAGAAAAGTGTTGCACTTCACCGGACGAGCGCGGCTTCAGTACTCCTGGCTCGACATAGGTCATATGCTCCAACATATGTTACGCGTTTATCGGAAAATGATATGAACATATACAGAGTGTAGAATTATTGAATCGAGCAAGCAACTCGGAATATAAATGAATGAATTTAACTACTAAGTTGCAGTAACAACGGGATTAAATTAACGTATTGAATTTCAAAAGTCAGTAGGGGCGGCAAAAATTTAATGGCCTACTAGCGGCAAATTTGTAAATCCGCCACTGTCGTTTCTGTGTAATATGGATTTGAACATATAAACTATTTCAAAGGACAAGTGCTTACCGGGAGACAATAAACTAAATGCAAAGATTCATATAGGTCATGAATTCTTAGAGGTTGGCTCATTGTATTCATTCTGTGGAAAATCTATAATTAGAAAAATTGAACAGTACAAAGCAGCACAAACCCTCAACTTCACGAACATAAAATGTTAGCGGACTGCTATTAAATTTTGCCACCTTGATTTTTTTTATTTTTTCAAATTTTAAAAAAGATTTCGAAACCGCTTTCCAATTTTTTCAACTGCTTTCAAATTTAGGCAAATTCTACCTTCTTTTCGTGCTACTTTGTAAATTTACAACTGCTCTGAACTCCGTTCAGATTTTTATCCCTTATTACCGGCCATTTATTTAATTTAAATGGCTAAAATCCCTCATTACTCAAACTGAATTGGGTTTCAGAGGAATATTTGGAAATTTAAAACGGTTATAAACTTCAAATGGGAAGAATAATGAAGAAAAGAAGAGTTTTTTTCCATCGAGCAATCTCTAGAGCTTGAATCAATGTGAAAGATAGGACTCACCCTGTATTTCCATTCAAACCTTTCTCACACAACACTCATTCATAAACAAACTAAGTGAATGACTGGACACTCTTCAAGAACTAAAGCAGAGACGCCCAGAACAATGCACCGATCAATCTATCAATTTGTAATAACAATTTACAACTGTAGCTCATGTTATTAATTCGCCAAAGTAATCGACCTTCCAAACAAGTTCCAAGATTGGTGTGGCCGAGCAAGTAAACACTAGAATGAATCGACTTGATAGGATCATTATTTAAACTAATAGAAACCAATCCTGTTGTGTGCGAATTCGTATTATATGCACTTACAGATGACTTCGACTGCTAATAATAATAGCGGGTGCATTTTAGAGGTTAACATATGCGAGATTACGATACAACGAAGAATCATTTTTCTGTCGACCTCGAAATGACAATTCGGTGGAATGTACACTATATCGAACGGTAATGATTGTCTTTCATGTCCGATTTTCTATTAATGCGTTATTCTCACGAGCGAACGAAATTCGAATGAACCAAAAGTCAAACTATAAGTACACATGCACCGAGTTACTAGCATGTGGTTGCTTTCGACAGCCCCATTGTTTCACCAAACAATCAACAGTTGGGAGCTCAAAAGAGAAAATTTTAATATACTTGAGACTGGCAAATTGATGAAGTGGGAGATAACTTGGGCCCAGTAGAGTAACTCTAACAAAAATAAAATCTGTATACAGAGTGATTACGAGTGATTATCTGTATACGAGTCGACCAAATTTTGTTGGAACGCTAAGGTTAAAAAAATTAATTTCGATAACTCATGAGGATTTCAACAAACAGTTGTTTATATTGAGCTTTCTTTTAGTATGAATATTCCGTTTTCAACTTGACGCATTGCTCAAATAATTTGAAGTTAGTAAATCTCCATTGATTCCGCCATAACGCAGTCTTTTGAGAGATAAATTATAGAATTCCTAGACAATGCTGAAATGGATTAAATGAATTGTTAATAAATTCAGTCAAAAATTTTTCGTGATTCCGATGAAGTGTTTAACTTTATCCTCAAGAAGAGTTTGGATGTGTAGACATAAGTTTCTCGAAGGAAATACCATACTGAAAGAAAATCATTAATTCCTATATGATTTTCGATAGGAAAAAATTTTTTTCAAGGGAAGGAAGTTTGGGCTTCTAACAGAGCAAAAATGAGAGTGGCGAATTCTTGTGGTATCACGCTATTCAGAGTCCGGAAATAGATTTTGGAACAAAACAGCTCCCGATCTCACGTCAATGCTTTTATGCATTTTTGTATATGTAACTGTAAATGGTCGTAACTTCAGCATATCTTTGGGAACCTATAAGATATTTGTTCTTATTTCATGATTGAAATTTGGTTCTTCTCGCAAATCTTAATTTGAATCATTTCCGGTTTCAGAATTCTGATATGCAATTCGGTAGATAATAATTTCCTGACCTAAACTGTGACAAAGTTCGTTGTGTCATAGGAAGTAATTCCCTTTTAGAAAAAAGTTTACGCGAAAGATGACATCGTATTTGAGGACTTTGGACCGATTATCTAAGCGCTAAAGAGCGGAAAGAGTGGAGAACAAAAAAAAACTAATGGACTTGCTAGGTTTCACAAATACATACGAACAGAATACACCAACCGGAACAATTAGGGAACCACAGAAAAGTATAGTTTTTTTGTATTTCCGGGCATATAGACACTTGTTTATAATTTACATATCACCTTTAGTACTATACAGGGTCTTTCACGAGGAAGCTCACCCATATTTATACGTGAAACTACTGGACATATTTTCATGAAATTCAGCATTTATAAGTATTTCACGATGCTGATGAAATCTAAAATATTTTCAAGGCATGAGCACCTCCGGTTTTTCCGGAAATGACGTCAACATCCGTTTTTCAAATTAGAACACCATTTTTTCATTGCAGAAATAGATTCCTTAGAAAATTCCAAGTCAATTTGATGTAACATTTTTCAGTTTTGGTTGGAAAATTCTCTCTGAGCGGAAAAATTGAAAACAAATCGAAAATAGAGCTCCGCTGAAACAAGAATAACTTCGAGGTTTTTGGATGGAAAATTTTCATTTTTGGGATTTTTCAAGATGTAAAATTGATGTATCCACTTTGAAAATCGAAATCGCGATTCATGATACAGGGGGTGAAAAAATCGCTTTCAAAGTTAGGGATGACAAAATCGTGAAATATCAATTTTTTCAAATTAGAACCCCATTTTTTATGGCAGATATTGAATCTACGTTAAAAAATAATGTGAGTGTATGCATCACACCCTTGCCCTAAAGTGGATATTTTCTGAGTTATTCACAAAAAACTGTTTTTCGTCTTGAATTTTCAGCTATTTCTTTTCCCTTCACGCCAAAAAGATGAAATTTTCAGGAAATTCAGTTTCAATTGATGAAAAATGAATCAAATTAGTTCATTTACGGCGAAAATATGTAAGAGAAATGCACTGACGTGCGTTCAACATATTTCCCACATTAAAAATAACTACTTATTCAGTTTTTTTTATTTTTATGCCTACTTTTGATTCGTTTACAGGGGAAGGAATTTTGAACAAAACTTAAGGAACATTTTGAGTAGTCACTGTTCCAGAGTAAAGCGCGCAAAAAGTCCTTACATCAGTGCTTCTTTAATTTTTTTTCTGATTGAAGTCGATCCAAACTCAACCATTTGATCTATTTCCAATTTTTCTTGCATCAAAAGTTGAGAACAAGATGATGATAATAATTAAATCACCGAAATCATAATTTATAATTACAGGGCGTTGTCTTGTTGAAGTACTCATTAGTTATAATCATGTAGTTACTCTCGATAAAATGAACTTATAAATAAATCGTTCAACAGATGAGAGCTTTAAGCCCCTCTAATATTCTTGGTATCCTAGATATATCTTGGATTACAATTAGACTCAATCGCGTGATTCATCAGGAATGTTTTTGGACGTTGAAACCGGTATTTCATGTTTATTAATCCGATGAAGTTGCTGTTTTAAAATTTTGCACATTTCGAATCCAGATAGGAAAAAACCATAAATAAATTTGCATGTAGCGACAAACTATTGGAATTTCCAAGGACAAATATGCAAATCTTGAATAATGGAAATAACCCAAACAACATTCCTAATAATTTTTCATTATAAATCAAATTACACAGCAACAGAACAGAGGAAAACTATAAAGAAGATATTTGTCGAAGGTACCTCAAAATTTCAATGAAGGTTACAATAATTGTTTTCATCAAAGAAGAAATGTTGACTTACGTTGATAACGAATAACGATTTAAAACTTCAAAGAATTCCTTTTCGATGTATACCATTTTTCATTCGTAGAAGTACAAAAACGATATTATTGAATAAATTCCATGAACTTTTATGACTTCATCACCATCACATGAATACGCAACGGCGTTGATATTTCGGAGATGTAGGTTACGGACGCATAGCGCTTCAACCCTTGCTGCTACAACCCCCACCCCCAATTTTTGAATAGGGAAGATGGGGTGAGTGATACCTCAATTCAAAGGTTTTATTATACTCGTACTTTTCAGCACAGTAATTGTTTTTTCATTTTATGCATTAGTTCTCGAAATATTTTTAACTAAGTATTTGAAAATGAAGTGGTGTTTTCATGGCACTTGTAGTGTTCACAAATGTTCAACAATTAGTAGAACAACGTGCTATACAGGGTCTTTCACGAGGAACCTCACCCATATTTATACGGGAAAGTACTGAACGTATTTTCATGAAATTCAGCAGTTAGAAGTATTTCACGATGCTGATGAATTCTAAAATATTTTCAAGGCATGAGCACGTCCGGTTTTTCCGAAAATGACGTCAACTTCCGTTTTTCAAATTACAACACCATTTTTTTATTGCAGAAATAGATTCCTTAGAAAATTTCAACTTATTTTGATGTAACATTTCTCAGTTTTGGTTGGAAAATTCTCTCTGAGCGGGAAAATTAGAAAAAAAAATCGAAAATAGAGCTCCGCTGAAACGAAAATAACTTCGAGGTTTTTGGATGGAAAATTTTCACTTTTCATGATGCAGGGGGTGAAAAAATCGCTTTCAAAGTTAGGGATGACAAAATCGTGAAAAATCAATTTTTTCAAATTAGAACCCCATTTTTTATGGCACACCCTTGCCCTAATGTGGATATTTTCTGAGTTATTCACAAAAAAACTGTTTTTCGTCTTGAATTTTCAGCTATTTCTATTCCCTTCACGCCAAAAAGATGGAATTTTCAGGAACTGTTATTTGAACCATGTTTTAGATTTTACTACCCTAATATGCAAGAGAAAAAAGTTACAGGTTGTTCCTAAATAGATGGCGAATTTGGATTCGAATTTGTATCGGACGATTTTGTCATCCCTAACTTTTAAAACGATTTTTTCACCCCCTGTATCATGAAACGCGATTTCGATTTTCAAAGTGGATACATCAATCTTACATCTTGAAAAATCTCAAAAATGAAAATTTTCCATCCAAAAACCTCGAAGTTATTCTTGTTTCAGCGGAGCTCTATTTTCGATTTTTTTTTCGAATTTTCCCGCTCAGAGAGAATTTTCCAACCAAAACTGAAAAATGTTACATCAAAATAACTTGAAATTTTCTAAGGAATCTATTTCTGCAATAAAAAAATGGTGTTGTAATTTGAAAAACGGAAGTTGACGTCATTTCCGGAAAAACCGGAGTTGCTCTGCCTTGAAAATATTTTAGATTTCATCAGCATCGTGAAATACTTATAAGTGCTGAAATTCATGAAAATACGTTCAGTATTTTCCCGTATAAGGGTTCCTCGTGAGAGACCCTGTATAGCACGCTGTTCTACTAATTTGTAACTGGAACAAGCGTGCAAAAATCAGGAAATGACCTTCATAAATTGTAACTTTTAAATGATATCTAGACTATTAGGATTTTACATAATTTCGAGATTCAATCAACCTCTCATTTCCTGTTCTTCAATTTAAATGAATTCTCAATAAAAATTCCTTAAAAATATAAAATTGAAAGTTACCGCCTTATCAAAGAAAAAGATGGTATAATAAAAAAAGAATTTTATTTCAGTCTTTGTATCTTCAAAAAAAATTCAAAATTTCAAGGAACTCCTGAAAATAACGATCTTATCAAATATGACCTATAATGGTTGCAATTTTTCCTATATATTGAGGAAATTAATTAAATTAGGTTTTCTTTAGATCAGTATATGGAAAGGAAACTAAATTCTCCTAGTTACCATTGAAATTAGTAAACACCTTTCTACTAAATACAGGGTGTGATAGAATAGTAGCGGCTAAGTTCGATTTTCCACCAAACAGGTCAAGTAGTTTCGGAGTAAGCAAATTACACGTTTCGAATAATTTTTTATGATGCAGTTCTGAAATTAGAATACATTAATTCCATTCCCAACTTTGACAAATAAATATTATCGCAGATATGATTTTTCAAAGTTTAATTATTACCAACAAGAATGCCAAAGCTACCTGACCGAAGGGCAGTGCTTTTACCACTTCACAAATGATCAGGTGGATATTTTTCGATTTATTGAGGAAAACAATCTTCATCTGCTCACAACCGCTGAACCACTCTGTCCAATAGGGAGTTTAACCGAGACAATCAATGTAAAACCACCGGAGAAAAAAATTTGTCATCCCGTAGTTTTCTTATAACGAAGAATATACGCAACATTTTTTTCAGGGTGAATTATTCATTATTTGAAATTTGATGGTCACTTTCATACAAATGAATACAGTTGTTTTCATTGTTCCAATTTGACCTCATCGCAAATCAAGGAATATGCGTCCAAGTCCCTATCCTTGTATGTCTAGGTTGTCAATTATCAAATGGAAATATGTTTTTATCATTACATAGGCGTAGTTGAATGATATTTGCTAAATCAGTAAATACCCGAGGGTCGTGGAAATCTAGTGGTAACTTTGGCGCCCTTGTATAACCACGTGCGAGTAGGTTGCAAAGTTTGAAAAATCATATCTGCAAGTATTATCTGGTAAAAAGTTGAAAATGTATAATAAAGACAAAACTATATCAAAAGAGGGTTATTTTAAAAGTTGGATTAGAATTTTTTTCCTCATTACTCCAAAATTATTGGGTTCATTGAATGAATAATGAACTCAACTCAGCTATTCATACCTCAAATCTACTCTGAGCATTTGCGTTCGAGCTCAATCGTGCTCACGAATGAACACAATCGATTTTCACCATGGATTCTACATTAGGGAGTCCAAATAAAACAATTGACACTTGTTTTGCCCAAATACTAGAAAAAAACAGACATTTGGCACACTCTTTAGGCGAACAAGAGAAAATACGAGGCATGTTTTTCAAGTAAGTACCGTTTTGGAATCAAAAAAAGACGTGTAAAGATATCGCAATAATTTTATTTTTACATGAAAGCCTGTATCTTCATCTACTTTTCAACATAATTTCCGTGAATATTAACGCATTTGTCATAACGTGGCACCAGTTTTTGGATACCCTCCCCATTAAAATCCTGCGGTCTGACTTGTTAACCACTGTGTCACAAATGTTTTGACTTCATTATCGTCTTGCAGACGCTGATCGCACAGGTGTTTCTTCAAGTGCAGGAACAAATGGTATTCGCTGGGTGCCATATCAGAGCTTTTCGTCCATTTTCTGCACCAAATCTTCATTAACGACCGAAGGACGCCCACTCCGTTCTTCATCATGCACATTTGTGCGGCCATCTTTGAATGCTCTCACCCATTTCCTTACCATTCCATCACCCATAATGTTTTTTCCGTAAACTTCACAGATCTCACGATGATTATTGATCGGTTTTACGCCTTTAGCACTAAGAAATCGTATAACAGCCTGTACTACACAATCAGCGGGACTCACCATTGTCGGAGGCATTTTAAACATTCAGTAAACAACGTACACAATGACGAATCAGACTGTAATGGCGTCAGTACGTAGACAAGAGATGTAGGTACCTAGCGCGCATGCGCGGAACGCCGACCGTAGCGCTACGGTGGCGGAATCGCAAAACGGTACTTAGTTAAAAAACATGCCTCGTAGTACCTATATTCTAAAACAAGTTGCACAATACGAATGCCAAATTCGAAGGCATGAGTGTTGGAATTTCCTTCTGCAACGTGTTTCAGACGATATTTTCTCTCCATCAGAAAAATTTTGCGGAAAATGCTCAAATTTAATGAAAAATTAGTATTGTACATCCTAGTGACTTTTGTATTGAATCTTGGTAGTCGTGACTGACGAAAATCGACAAATTTTCGAGTTAAATTTGAATCGAACCCCTTGAACATCGATGCTTTCTAATTATCATCTTATATTGACATTTGACGTGTGTTAAGATTTGATAGGAGTTCAAGTGCTGATCATAATAAAATGAAAAATATTACTTGAAACAATGCCTTAACGAGCTAGTTACAGCAATTTTCAAGTAGTGTGATGAACTTATTACGATACTGAAGTAGAGAAAAGGCATTCATGATGCATAGTTCGTTCAAGATACATTGTCATCAGGAGGGGCTCTGAAAAACTGAAATCAAGTGACTAATGGCAATTTACGAACATTTCAAGTTGTAGAATTCAAGTTGTTCGAACTGAAAATCACTGTCGTAACTTATCGACTGTTTTCAATAAAAATAAAATATTGAATGGTCTATTATTAAAAATACAGGGTGAAATTATGGAATGAATATTGGTATTTTTAACAATAGCTAAAATGAAGGTATTTATAAAAATCTAATTCAAATTAATTTCCTCAGAAGAAAAATATTTGGCAACAAAATCCTGGAAAAGGACAATTTTTGTTTCACTCCTACAAGATTTTATGCATTTTTGAAGGATTTTTGTTGAACCCTGTGCCATACCCAGCAACCCTTCAAATCTTATCAATATTGAAAGTGGCTCATGTGGTACTTTTTTGGCAAGATCTTTCTTTGTATTTTTTTAAATGGTTAGTTTAAAGAGCTGTTCAGTATGTGCAGTTTATCATGGCTCATTTACTTTGAGACTATGTTACCAGATGAAATTTGTCACTGAATGAAAGCCGACTATTACAGTTTTGTTTATGCACAATTTTCAACTCCTACGTAAAAAATGGAGTAACATTGGAAATTTGTTTCGGCAAATTCGGTAAATCATTGTGCATTACAAGATAAGTTAAATTAAATATCTCGATTCTGAATCATGTGTAGATAATTGTCCGAAAAAATTTGTTTTAGTACATTGAACATTTCAAAAGTTATAACCAATTGAATATGGTAAAAACATGGTGTTAAGCTTATCCTATATTACTAGGTTGTTTTAATTCAAAATAATCTTTACAATTCAAAGAACATATTCCCGTTGGAATTTTTTACTAAAGCTAGACAACTTTTTCTTGCTCATTGTAAATAAAAAAATATACAGGGTGCAACTAAATAAGTGTAAAATATTTAAGGAGGTGATTTCTCATCGAAAAAAAGATAGGATCTTTCATATAGAGAAACTTCATTGGAGCATCCCTTGTTAAGATACAGCCCCTCAAAGGGAGTACATAAAATTTGTATAACAATTTTTTTCACAAGCACCAAAAAAGTTACAATATTGGAATTAACCTAACGTTTCCTACTAGCAAGAAGACACTTATCCAGTTATTTATTTGGTTCACCCCAAGGTTGTAAGGGTGGGAAACGCAACCCCTAACGTTTATTTCCAATGTAACTTTTTGTCTTATTATTTGTTTACCATTTAAAAATTTATTTCCGATAGCCTGTTTTATTCTAAACAAAAAATGTCTTCAGAGTTTTTTGTCCAAAATAAACCAGTTCCCAGCAAAAATTTATTTTACGAACAACTACAGAGATAGGTAATTCGTCATAAATGCGAACTGGATTTATTATTATTTTTCTTTTTGCTAATAGGAAATGTTAGGTTAATTTCAATATTGTAACTTTTTTGGTACTTGTGGAAAAAATTGTTATACAAATTTTATGTATTCCCTTTGAGGGATGCTCCAATGAAGTTTCTTTATATGAAAGATCCTATCTTTTTTTCACCTCCTTAAATATTTTACACTTATTTAGTTACACCCTGTATGTATTTAAATAATTGCCATTTATTTATGACATTTTTCATGACTCGTTGGCATCGATTAGAGAAAGATAATTAAATTGTATTAAGTGATGATGATTGTTCTACATTGTATCTTTTTTTTGAAAATTTTTCTGTAATCTGTAGAAAATAAATGGATTATTATTATCATTATTTTTATAATTATATTATCATGCACAATTTTTAACCCTTACGAAAAAATGAAGTGACAAATTCATTTCGGCATTGAAGTATTACCCGGAGCATCATTGTGCATTACAAGATAAGTTAAATTAAATGTTCAAAATGACCACCATCGTATGGGGCCATGACAAAGTGCACATAATGAAAAACTCTTTTGACTAATTTAAACTTAAAAAAAAAATTTCTTGAAAAGTCTGCTCGCCTGTGAAGAATATACAAAAATCTTGCCAAAAAGTACCACATGATTCACCTTCCCTATTAAAAAAAAATTAGAGGGTTGATGGGATGGCACAGGGTGCAACAAAAATCCTTCAAAAATGCATAGAAAATAAATCGACCTACTTCAGGATTTAGTTGCCACATATTTCTTTTTGAGAAAATGAATTTGTTCCATAATTTTGACGTGCACTATAGATTGTCGGTCGAAGTCAAATAATTAACACGCTGTAACATAAAAAAAGAACACCAAGAAGGGCAGAACCAGTACCTACAATTAAATGTCGCAGCATTTTTTATAATTTTCTAAAATAATGATTTAAAGATTCGTATTCCATAGGTGGTTTTCACATTGTATCTCAATCTGACAGGCTCGAGTACGTACAATGATCGCTTTTTACTCTTCTAGACATTTCCCCTTTTATATAAATGGCAATGGCTTGTAACATTTATCTTTTTCCTGTTCCTCCCGCCAGGAAAGCTTTAGCCTGATAAAATAAATAAACGATAGATAATATTTATCGAATTCAACCAGTGTTCCGCATGAACGGATCTATTAACATAATCATGCTGTAGAAATCATCTCATTTAGAACGAATTTTCCCAACAATTGAAAATAAAATAGGAAATTGAAAAAAATGGTTTCACTTTTTTCATTGCAAATTTGATGATTGTAACAATTTGCACTACACCAGAGATTCACCATGAGAAAAATTTAATATTTGCATTTTCAGTTGCGACAGCGTAATTACAGACATAACAAATTATTTTTAATTGAAATAACAACTCGTGAGGTCACGAATATCAGCTCATTCAAAAACAAACTCGAAGATTTCAGGTCTACCGAGCAAAATCATTTCGCGTTGTTTTCGCTAATTTATAAACCAGATCACATATTGTCAGTCGCGAATTCCATGCCAGAATGAAGAGTTAACCTAAAAATCAAATAAACCGCTTCTAATATATCCAAGGTTTCAGTTCACTGACTATTCTTTTTATTGACATTCTGGAATTTGAATTTGATCAGATCGGTTGGGTACACTCACCTTCACAAATCACGCAAAAAAGTAGTAAACATTACACCTCACACCACCCAAATCCAACCAATATCAACACACCAAACAGTCCGTAACCTAAAACGACATGACCAAGTTCAACACCGTCAATAGAATACAGTGGTCTTCAAACTGTTTGACTTTGATGCCGCCGCTTATGGCTGTAGGAGCGGCGTGCATCAGCGAGTTGAGATCCTCTGATTCCTAAGGAGATTGGAATTCAACGTTTGCGCAGCGTGGATACTATGTTTATTCACAACCTATTAGTGTGACAAGGATGAAAATTAGCCAGAATTTCCACTCGGTATCCTCAATGCTGTATGGCGCTTATGACGTCATTGCGGTAAACAACCTGGAGGTGTGTTGGTTCATTATGTTCGATAATAGTTGTTTATGATTGATTAAAAAATGTAATCCTTCTGAAGTTGAGTGAAAAGATGGATTTATAATGTCAATACTCGTTTCGTTAATTAAGAATTTTGTTGTCTTATTCTTGAAGCTGGACTACCTGGGTAAACAAAAATTGCTCCATTATAAGTAATTATTGACGAAATCGACGGGAGAAAATACCAGCAATTTACGGCAACAAATATAAACGCGGTAGAATTGTGAAATTGAGCGATATGGACCACCTACAAGAAACTACTTAAGGAGTTTATTAAAATAATGTGACATGGCCTAATCGATTCTGAATCATGTGTAGATAATTGTCCAAAAAAATTTGTATTAGTAAATTAATGATTTCAAAAGTTATAACCAATTGAATATGGTAAAAAAATGGTGTTAAGCTCATCCTACAGTACTAGGTTGTTTTAATTCAAAATAATCTTCACTATTAAAAAAATTTTCCTGTTGGAATTTTTTACTAAAGTTTAATTTCCAATAAGCTAGACCTTTGTTTATTAACAACTTTCTCTTGATCCTTATAAACAAAAAAAATATTTATTTAAATAATTGTATTCTATCATTCCGTGGAACTTTTTTTGTATACCCATAAAATAAGATATCTTAAAAATTTAAATGAATTCAATACTTCTTTCATAATCACTTTTTAAGTTAACAAAAAATGGATATTCTCCTTTTATTGTGATTTTTTTCATTTGTCATATACAGTTTTAATGTAAACAAAGCTATTTATTAACTAAAAAAAGTATATTTCCATTTGAGGTTGACGCATACCGTCGCAAATTAGTGAGTGACCATAAATTTTTTAGGGTATATACAGGGTGAACCACGACGAACTGCATCGATCGATATCTCAGAAACTAAATGTAGGAAAAATTTGAAATTTTGGTAACTTGCCAGATGTCCTGGGACCTATAGAGCTAAAATATTTTCATCTATTGGTCACTTCCGGTTATACCGGAAATAGACCCTAAGTCGCTTTTTTTAAATGGGATACTCTATATATTATTACATTTTTGGATTCTACTTAACATTCTAGGCAGATTTCATGTATCATGTCCTATCCCTATCCCTAAGTCTGAGCGTTTTTGACATATTCAGGTTTTTATGTCAAAAATTACGATTGCAAGCCCTAATTTAATTATCAATTGTTCCTATAAGGAAGCCCTTTTTACTTACTTTGGGTTAGATGTCTTGTTGAAAAGGACCTACTTCAATAGATTTTGTATAATACTTGGACAAATAATCATACAGAGTGTTCAAAAAGAAAGATCTAGAATGAGATTGAGAAAACTGACAAAACTCGATTTTTTCAAATGGAAACCCCTCATTTTTATTAATTTGTAGCATTAATCATCAAAAATGAAGGTAACTTTGTATGAGGTTATCTATACCTAAAATTTGAAGTTTTCGAAATATTTTTCTATGGCGGTTTTGCATTTAATGTGTAAACAATTAGATCTAGAATAGCCACGTTTATATTTGACATTTCAAATCATTGTAATGCCAGCCCGGTTAAATTATACAAACGAGGATTATTTAAACTTATTTATTATTTATGGACAATGTGATAAAGTTATTTCAAGAATCTGTGATACATTTGCTACCTGATATCCTCATAAACAAAAACCATCACCAAATACTGTTAAACGAATTATAGAAAACTTCAAGAATTTTGGATCCGTAAAGGCAAAAATGTACAAAAAGAAACCAGTTGTTGACAATGAAAATATTGAAATAGCAATTTTGGGATATTTTGAAGCATATCCAACAAAATCTTCAAGGCAAGTAGCATTAGAACCAGGATTATCTCAATCGCCAGTTCTAAGAATTTTACATAAACGCAAATATCATCCCTATGCAATTTCATTAGTGCAGCATTTGAATGAAACTGATTTTCCAAGAAGAATGGAATTCTGTGAATTCATAATACTTCGTTCACAAGAAGATTTTTCTTTTTTGGATAATATCATTTGGACCGACGAAGCCAAATTTACAAAGAATAGTGTTTTCAATCGACGTAATTGCCATCATTGGAGTGATAGAAATGTACACCCATTTAGGGAACACAATTTTCAAGAATTCTGGCAATTTAACGTTTATTGTGCAGTAAGAAATGACGGCATTGTTTGCTTACAATTTTATCAAGAGAATTTGAATGGTAAGTTAGGTCTTTTTGAATAGTTCTAATATAAAACACATATTTCAACTTATAGGAGACCGATACCTCAACATCTTGCGGAATTTTGAAGTTGACTATTTAGACAACTTGCCCCTGACTGAACTTCGAAAACTTTTCTACCAACATGATGGAGCACCTCCACATAATGCCCCTTTGGTCAATAATTATCTGGAAAACTTATTTTACGATCAATGGATAGCCAACAATGGACCAAATCTTTGGCCACCTCGCTCCCCGGACCTATCAGGGCTCGATTTTTATGTATGGGGAACAGTAAAAAATAACGTGTATAAAACATCAGTGACCACCATGGAAGACTGCATGAGACGTGTTAAAACAGCATTTGGAGACCTGGACCCCCAATCAATAAGAAAAGCCACCCATGAACAATTGCTGCTGAGATGCGAAAAATGTTTAGAAGTTCAAGGACACCAATTTGAATATTTACTTAAATAATTTTTTAAGCCTGATTCAAATGCTACTTGAAATGTCAAATATAAACGTGGCTATCCTAGATCTAATTGTTTACACATTAAATGCAAAACCGCCATAGAAAAATATCAAATTGGCAATATTTCGAGAACTTTAAATTTTAGGTATAGATAACCTCATACAAAGTTACCTTCATTTTTGATGATTAATGCTACAAAATAATAAAAATGAGGGGTTTCCATTTGAAAAAATCGAGTTTTGTCAGTTTTCTCAATCTCATTCTAGATCTTTCTTTTTGAACATTCTGTATGATTATTTGTCCAAGTATTATACAAAATCTATTGAAGTAGGTCCTTTTCAACAAGACATCTAACCCAAAGTAAGTAAAAAGGGCTTCCTTATAGGAACAATTGATAATTAAATTAGGGCTTGCAATCGTAATTTTTGACATAAAAACCTGAATATGTCAAAAACGCTCAGACTTAGGGATAGAACATGATACATGAAATCTGCCTAGAATGTTAAGTAGAATCCAAAAATGTAATAATATATAGAGTATCCCATTTAAATAAAGCGACTTAGGGTCTATTTCCGGTGTAACCGGAAGTGCCCAATAGATGAAAATATTTTAGCTCTATAGGTCCTAAAACATCTGGCAAGTTCCCAAAATTTCAAATTTTTACTACATTCAGTTTCTGAGATATCGATCGATGCAGTTCGTCGTGGTTCACCCTGTATAGTAGGTAAAGATCTGAAAAAATATAATTTAGTCTACACATTTCAGAGGGTCCTTTGCTAGAGTTAATCTTCAAATAAACTAGGCCTTCTTTGATAAGAAACTTTTTTCAGGAATTTCCGAATATAGTCTATTAAATATTTGGATTTAAATAATAACCATAAAATATTTTCGTCCCGTGGAGTTTTTTTTTATACCCTTAAAATAAAATTGTCTCATAAAAATTCAAATAAATTTGAATCTTGTTTATAATCATTTTTTTAATATAAAAAATAGAAAATTAATCGAATTATTGAGATTTCTTTTCTTTTTTCACTTTCCGTTATGATGTTAACAAAAGACAATTATTACCTAAAAATATTATTTCATTTCCATTTCATCTAAATTTTTCTTAAAACTAAAGGACTTCTTCTTAAAATTTTTTTTAATATTCCTTCGACAACCGTTCTTTTCATTTTTTAAAGAAAATGTATGCCTAATATCAATTTTTGATTGTTAATGATGTTTTTTCTTTATATTTTTCTTGTTCACATAATTAGTGAAGAAATTTTTTTAAAATCATAACTGATAGTTTTTTCACAAACAATTCTATTGTAACAATTTGTTTTAAACGAATCAACAACTTTTAATAATTTTTTTCTGATCAACAGAAGGTTCCTGTGCATCAAAACACCGAAAAAAAATTATATCCACATTTTATTATATAAAAAGATTACTTCAAAATGATATTCAAACCACACATCCTAATATTATATATAAATATTTTTTACTTGTTTTTTAGTCCTAGAATCATCTTCATCACGATAAACAAAAATACAACTGTAGACAAGTACATATCTGGAAGGAGAAAGGTACAAAAATTCGGGAAAAAGTTAAAATAGTTTATGAAAAGATCAATAAAAAAATGAATAACTGCAATTATTACTTAATTTCTTGATGACAAAAATTGCCTTGAAGTGCAATAACCTAATTTGCATTATTTACCGAAACAGAAGACGAGAATATTTGAAAAATAACAAAAAAAAACATTATTCTTAAAAAAATGCAGAACTTATGAGATAAACAATAGATTCGAATCGATAAAATCGAATTCGAATCGATAAAAATCAATTTTATTTACAATTGAAATGATATGAGTATTAATTGTAGTAAATCTTACAATTTTAAAGTTATAGTAGTTATTAAGTCAAAAACTTTTTTATTATGTACTTATATGTTCGAACTATAATAAAAAACTGAAATGATTTTTCGTTCGTATTCTCATCTACAGGGACGTTTTCGTAATTTTTAAATTTATGAGAAAAAATGAAGCAAAGTCCATAGTTTGTTTATAACAAATTTTTGATAATAAAAATGATATTGTTAACGAAAATTAATGTTTTGTTACTTGATTTGTAGAGAAGTCTTAATTACGATAGAAAATACATTCTCAACCAATAATTTAAACAATAAAAATATAGAAAAAGTTTATAAAGAAATAAACATTTAATAATGAATCATCCTCAATAAATTATTTTAAATTCTCATTTTTTGAAATTCCTCTCAGGAGTCCGTTTCTTATCACAGCTTTCCTTGGAATTTCATTATCTTTAACGACTCCATGACCCCATCAGAATTATACCCAGGGTTTATGTATTTCCTTACGTAATTGGGACAGAGCCAAGCATCCACAATTTATGTTTAGTGCTTCTGCAAGAATAAAAAACCTTAATTCGACCTTCAAGAGATTTATCACTAATGAAATCATTTACGAAATTTTCTTCCCAAATGGCAAAAACACATTTTTTATATCCAAAGGAAATTATACATGTTTCAATAGTATACAGGGAGGTTAAAAATCACGAAATAACTATAATTAATGAAAATGATGCTTTTCTTTCTTTAGTAGTGTTTCATATTTCTCTATATTATGCTACGATCAGTTAGTTTGCTGGGTGCCTACATTTGTATCAAAGACTAATTTAATATGAACTTTATACCATAGCAATAAGGCTCAAATTGACTACGTTTTAGTTACAAATAATTTGTATGAGAAAAAGAAAAGGGCTATTTTTAGGGTTTTTCCAGCAATAATTCTAATTTTTCTCGCCGTAAAAACCATCCTTGAACTTCAACGAACATTTTAAAAAAAGATTTGGCCAAATTGGTCCAGGCGCTGTTGAGTTATGCGCTTACCAACACATTTTGCGATTCATTTTTATATTATAGATGAAGTTTTGGCGGGGTTCAGGTTCGTTGTTTAAAACATCGGTTGTAAAGATTGTAATGTTTATGTTTATACTTGCTTACCTAGGTATACATATATCAATGTACACCCCTCAGAAGCTAATTCAAGCTTGTGCGAGTTAAGTTAAGCAGTGTGTTCTGTGTAGGCTTTGTTACTGTGTCCTTACGCCACCTTAGATGCATATCTTGATAAAACTGACAGAAATTTTGAGACTAGATTGAGAGAACACCTGAAATTAGATCCATGTTACTTGATAAAATACGTCCATACACAATTACCGACGAACGAACAATAAAAACATTCGCGCGCGGCTGGTAATAGACACTGCCGCGCGCGGCAGTCGTTCAATCAGTTTATTGAGTGTTCCTTTCATGATACTAGAAAATCTCTTTAGAATCGAATATTCTATAGAAAATGCTCTACAAAATTTCCAGGAAGGTTTTCGGACAATCAGAAATTGTTCAGATCAGATTCTCAGCCTTACAATTTAATAGAATCAGGCTTCAATAATAGGTTGAAAACAGGAGGATATACGTTGTTTGGAACCAAGCAACAGTACTTGATTGTTACGCTTTTTGGATAGCTTCAAAATGAGATCTTCAAAGCTATCAATCTACCCCAGTTGAGCAAAGGTAGAAGATGCGGACGACGTTGAAGTGTGATTAGAGGCCAGGTTTAACGTGGTTACCGTCAACCGAAAGCTTAGTCAACTGATAAGTTCTCAACAATTTATTATTCTATTGATGAGAATGGAGATAATTTGCCGTCCCGACAGTGCTTTCCTACATCTTCATATCTACTGACAAATGGGGAAGCAAGCCCCTGAATACATAAACCACCAAGCAGAAACTAATTTCATCTTTCCTTTATAACTGAAACAAAACGGCTTCTTGGAAGTCCTCACATGTAAACAGCAAGCAGAACAAACTCGATAAACAATTAGATGAACGTTCGAGAAAATTGAGTTAATCCCCTTTCCTTCTGGTTAAAATGAGAATACTAATTTAGGATGTGTCGGTTAAATGGAGGTAAAATATATTTCTCTCCCAAAAGGCTCCTGGTCCGAAGGAGTTGAGCGTGCGCGTACAGCAGTTGAAGAAAAGTTCATAGTTTCACTACGACGTCAGTTGAACATTACGCTCTCCCTTATCACGTTGTGAAACGACGCTTCTGAATCACGTGCGTCTATCGCGATACAAATTTACGATTCGTGTGACATCGAGGAAATTGATTGGTTTTTCTTAATTGGGGCGACGGTGACAGTAAGGTTGGTATTTCAGTCAGAATTCAGATTTGTTTACAGGGTCAGGCGAAATTTTAATTCAAAATTTTGATGATGAACCTTGATTGTAATAGAATGGAACGTAATTGAATTAATTTTACCAAATACTAACAAAGCATTATACAAATGTCCCGAAATTAAACGATAACCTGGAAGCCGGTGGGAAGCCAAGGTATGGTATATCAATTATGAGAAAAAAAGAAAAAAATACATGTACAGATGATAGCAGCTTTTCATCTCTTAAATACCTACTGTGCGCATAATTTCTTCAATTTTACAGTAATTTATTTTATAATATAATCTCAAATTATAGTTCTATTAATCGCAACCACATTTCAAAGTGATATCATTATTAACAAAGTAAAATAAATTGAGTTTTGGCAAAATTTGTTGAATGATTGTTTGGGCTATTACCATCATCTATTGTGGATGTAATGTTTTCCGACGTTTCGATAGACATCTTCTATCTTTATCAAGGAGAAAAATAAGAAACCTTTTGAAAATTATCAATTTTCAAAAAGTCAATATGACAGAAGTCATTAAAGAAAAATGAACGATGTAATATACTCATCTGTGATATGATGATCTTTTTAAGTTGGATCGAACTATCGGCGTCCAAACTTCTGGCAGATCTATAGATGGAGCACTTATGGAATCAGGTGTTATTTTCATAAATGCTGCTTCTTTGATTTTTCTTCTTGCAAGTTTTTCTTCTTTGGATATTATTGATGCTTCATCCCATTTTATACGATGATTCTCATCTACAGCATGTTGGACCAACCTGGATTTGTCGCTGTCTAGTACTCGTAGAAGCTTCTGATGTTCTTTTATTCGTACATTCAGAGGGTGTTTAGTTTCTCCGATGTAAGATCTTCCGCACTCGCAAGGTAATTCATATATGCTGTTCTTTGTCCTTTGTGTCTCATTATTAGGCTTAACTTTTGTAAGTTTAGCTCTGATAGTGTCTTGAGTTTTGAATGCAGTCGTTATGTTGTATCTATTTCCAATTCTTCTCATTTTCTCCGACAAACCTTTTACATAAGGAATTACGGTTTTAATGGTCTGATTTATATCTGTTGATTCAGGTTGACTTTCTCTTGTTCGTTTAGCTTTTTCTAATATCTTTTTGGGGTAGCCATTGCTTTTAAGAGTTTTTGAGATGTTATTTATTTCTTCATTTTGATCTTCTTCAGTGCAACAAATATTTATTGCTCTATCAAATAAACATTTTGCTACTCCCAATTTAGTGTTTAGTTGGTGGTTTGAATCAAAATGTAGATATTGTCCTGTGTTCGTTGGTTTTTATACACAGTGGTTCTTGGGATTCCATTTTGTTTATGTTCGAGTACATCTAAGAATGTAAGTTGTCTGTCCTTCTCGATTTCAATTGTGAATTTAATTGATTCCTCTTGATTGTTTAGATATTGAAGGAATCCATCTATAGTGTCTCTTCCATGTTGCCAAATAATGAAAGTATCATCTACATATCTTTTCCACAGTTTGGGTTTAAGTACATATTTTTCTAATGCCTTCTGTTCGAAAATTTCCATATATAAATCAGCGAAAATTGGTGATAGTGGTGAACCCATGGCCATTCCGAATTCTTGTTGATAAAGATTTCTTCAAATTGGAAATATGTTGTTTTAATACAAATAGAAAGCATTTCCATAATTGCATTCACGCTTAGTGTAGTTCTTTCACTAAGGATTTGATCTTCTTCAAGCTTTTTCCTAACTATGATAAGTGTTTTATCTGTCGGAATATTAGTTCACTAATATTCCGACACTAATATTAATATTATGGAAGTGCTTTCTATTTGTATTAAAACAACATATTTCCAATTTGAAGAAATCTTTTATCAACAAGAATTCGGAATGGCCATGGGTTCACAACTATCACCAGTAGGAAAAACCTTTTTGTTACTCATCGTTGTGGAACCTTCAGATGGATTTTGCCCATTAACGAACTTGACTGAGCTATTCAGACACCTTATCTACTCAAAACTCTAATATTAAATTTCTAGCTCATTTCCTTCGGATGTTATTACTAATATTCGTCGACATACTCAACTCTGAGTATGTATTCTTTCTCATTGCAATCATTTGAGACTATTTTCAGTTCCCTTACTAACGTCTCAAATAGATATAAGAGATAAGCTATAAAACTTTCATTCGATCTGTAAAAGAATTATCCAAGAAAATAGAAAAATTGGCAATAAATAAAATATAGTAAGATACCACCAGCGGCAAACTGTAGTTAAACCTGATAACGAAAAACAAAGAACGCGTATGCAACATATCTTGTGAGTGTGGAAGATTTTCTATTAGAGAAAGCACTCTGAAAGTACGACTAAAGAACTATAAGGAGCTCTTTCAAATGTACTCCATCTTGGTGTAAATGGGGATCATCGAATACATTGCAATGATGCACCAATAATATCTGAAGGATAAAAATTCGAGTAAAAAAAATTGCGTCTCGATCCAGCTTCTTTTTGAGGGATAAATCAACTTGGCAAGTTGAAAAGTTTCTCCTGAATAAAATCTATATTGAAATCTTGAACTAATTCAACTCAAAGACATACATTTATATATTGAATCCCATTGGGTTTCAAACAGCCATTTCATCACAAGTTTGAAATTTTTTCGAGTTAACTGTGTCGTTTAAATCCTATGCTGTCGACCCATTTCAACGTAATTCTGCGACACAAATTAACTTCATTTCACATCAATCATTTAGTCTCCCGGCATTTCATGTCGACATTTGATATCGTATTTTTTTTCGATAAATCCAGGAGTATTCTTTGATTTTCATTACATTTTATTGCATTGCGAAGGGAGGATCACAACATCATCAATCATTTTGATTAGATGTCCATTGACAAAAGTGATGAAGAACTTACTGGGGGTTGGATATATGATATTTTTTTTGTTGAGATGATTTCGTACGTTTTGATGACTGACTCTAAGAAGAAAAATTACTGATTCCTAAGACAAAGAACCCAAATAACTAGAAAATTAATTACTCAACCCAGAAATGCAGCAATTCACCTTGTAATATAGAAGAGACACAAAAAATTTAAATATATTAAATTCTAGCAAACCTTCTGCGAACTAACCAGGAGTCCTTTCATTGGTATTTAGGATGAAAAATGTATTAGCTGTTTTAATTTTATTTTATCTCAAAAACATCGATTACAACAATTTTGCTACAGTTCAACACCTATGAATAAGGTTGAGAAGAGAAGACAGCTCTCTGACAGGAAGGCATAGTAGAAGAAATGTTCTAATTTCAAACCTATCTATAAAAGCAATTATATGGACGAAACATATAGAAAGATGAGACAATTTTACACACATATTTTAAAATCAATCACACAGGATATTTATCTGTTTTTTTTACCACGTGATCCGGTGTGACCAATGAAGAAGAATAACCACATTGTGCTGAATAGTGGCCCATCTGCCATGTGATTCCAAAGTTTGGAAAAAATTGGTCAGATATATGTATATATAAAAGCAATGATTTATTTTGTTTTAATATATTCAATTCTTGCAAACAAACTTCTGTTGTGTAGGTAGAATTCAACACATTCAACTGAAGTTGATAAGAAGAAACAGTTCTCTGTCAGAAAGGCACATTAAAAGATATTTCCTAATTTCAAACCTTACTATAAAAGTAACTGAATGGACAAAACAAATGAGAAGATAAAATACTTAGTTCAGTAGCAGATATAATGTAAAATCACTCAGGATATTTGTCTGAAAATGGTGATCTTTACACGTGATCCGGTGTGACCAATGAAAAAGGAAAACCGTATTGTGTTGCGCAGTAATTGAGACTTATCCCATCTGGGCGATATACTTATTTTTGCATGTAACATACCGGTTGACAATTTCAAACCATTTTCACATAATCCGTAAACCTGAAACCACACGATGGATTACAGTGATGAAAGTATATAATTGTTTTGTTTGCTATATATTATAAAGTTTGAAAGCAATTCTGGCTATGGAACAAGTTCGAGGTTGAAAATCAAACTGGAAACACCCGAACGTTGAATGTTATCCGCCAACAGTTCACAAATTGGGACAAATGTTTTGGAAGCCACTAAACATCGCGGTTTTTGAATTTACTGGAGCTTAAACGCGCTTGAAGATTCGTTATTGATCTTCTGGAGCGAATTATATATATTTCCCTCCATTATAGAAAAAATTCTGAATTGAATCATCAAACCTTGAGTGGTAACTGAAATCCACTCAGCCGACCGGCAGGCGTGAAATGATTAGTTTTCTCAATCTCAGGATTCATTGTAATTCAATCAAGTCTGACTTCGTTAAGGACGAGGAAGTTGAAAAGGGATAGCTTGGAAGATGTTTTATCGGAATCTTGTTTCCTGGCAACTGTATAGGAGCGTTTAGTAGACGACAGTTGAATTTTAAATAGGGTGCTCTGATCTCTACAATGTGAAAAACCAAATTAGATGACTCAGTAGCTTTACAATACTGAATATTTAGCTTATTTTTTAGGGATAAGGGGGGTTTTCCGCGATGTGATCGTCCGTCTTTCCAGCGAACAGCTGATTCCAGCATGAATAACGTTGCAAGGAAAAAATTTAATCAGTTAATATTTTTTAACCATCAGTAAGAACAAAGTCACCCAAAAAGTTTGACATAAGTATATTGCAGCAACATATATTATAATCTATCAAAGAAAATAATTGAATGGAAGAATCATGATGTTTTTCTTTTAACTTGAGCTTCACAATATATCAGTGAGATGAGAGTTTGAGAATAGGATTCATTTCAACGTTGGTATTATTTATTTATTTATTATTTATTATGGTCTGATAGATCATTTCCTTGTAGAGACATGTTGTGATTGATTTTCATGGAACTTTGAGGAAAGCAGTAGGTCAAAAAAGTCATTGAATGTAACACGTTTTTGTGATGATTTGTGTTTTGTGTGTAAAACATAAATTAGACTTTGCCCTGAAGACAGAAATATATCTACGAAACGTTGGCATTACTTGAATGTAGTTTTTTGACCTACTGCTTCCCTCAAAGTTCCATGAAAATCAATCACATTCATTTCAACAAATTTTCTTTATAAGTTTCTCTGAAACATCGAAGGAAACGACAGTGAAAAACGACTGAAGCAATCTATGGAGTGGATTGGAAAAAATATTGATACATACTTTGGTAAATTACTGTTGTAGGCATCCTTCCAATGAACATTTGCGAGTACAAGAGCTTCAAGAGTTATATAACCTGATTAAAAGGGTTTCCAATCTTCCTCTGTGGTGTATAAATGTTTCCAAAATTTCCGTATAACGCATTCGAATTTCTATATAAAATGAATATAATAATAAAAAACTAATTGAGAATATAAAGCAGAAGAAAATGTACTATCTTCAAATTGTGTACTGGTCCTCAGAAAAATGGAATCATAATGCAATTAATGAGTCAAAAATTGGTTTATAGTATCCATACCAATCTGAATTTAACACAAATTTTAAATTAAATTAATTATGTCCTGAACCATGAGCGTAATGGTGAAGTGAATGTAACAGGAAATCACTATCACACACTATAATAAAATATATACTATATATATTCATAAAAATAACACAAATATATAAAAACAAAACAAAATAATATAAAGATCTTATTAACGTCATAGATTAAGATGTATAAAGATGGGAAACTGACTTGTATTTCCAGTACTGAAAAGCGACTACATTTTAGCTGTCCTTGTTAGTTTTGAGACAGTAGATGGCGTGAGGCTGCGTCTGTAATACGACGAGAAATCTGTAATAGAAGGCGGGAATTTTAAATCGACCCAAAGCTAAAAATTTTTCACACTGCAATGCAACAATTAAAGGTTCCTAATGGGACATTTATACAATAATTACTAGCTATTAATTCAATAGGTACCTGATAACTAGAAATAACTTTTGGAGATTCTATAATATTGGTGGTGGAATCAGTCTTGATATTGTAGTCCTTGTTCACCCTGGGGTGAACGATTCTACGGACAATCCTTCTACTTATGATGAGTAGAACTGCAAGTAAGACAAGATCCCCATTGTCTTTTCGGTTTTGGGCACGATAATGCTATATGACCTTCTTCAAAACAGTTGAAGCATTTTCCTGAATTTTTCTTCATTGACATCGTCGGTTGAAGAGTTCTTCCTTCTGTTTTAATATCGGGACAAAAACTAGTGTTAAAAATTCTTGGCTTCACCGGATTGCTAACATGTCTATTTTTCCTATCACTTATTATGATTCTGTCGAAAGTCATTAAATCATGAAACAAGTCATCAACGTTATCGTGTCTTTTTGACAATGTCATAGCAGCTAATTCTCGTGAGGCAAGCCCCACAATAATCTGCTCCTTTTTTTCCTCATTGGTAAGGTGTAAATCACTACATAATTTCACCTTTTCATGAAAATAAATACTTAAATCTTCCTTAGGCCCTTGGACCCTATTTGACATGGCCTTCCATGTGGCTGTAATACTTTTGTGTGGAATGAACATGTTCGAAAATTTAGCCTTGAAAATATCCCAATGTATTAAATCTTTGAAATTGATCTTGCTGCTCCAGTTAACTTGGATTTTGCAGTTTCTAATTTAAATGATTCTGGCCAGTGGTGTAATAATGCTGAAGTCTCGATAGATTCTAATCAATGTTGACTCAAATTCAAGTCTTGGCCATTAAAAGATGAAATTGATTTTGAAAAATCAGGGAACACATGGTAGGTGTCCTGTGATTGACTTCGCATCGCTGCTTGGGTTTGATTTGTTGCCAATAATTGAATGACTTGAGCATTTTGTTCCAATAGTGCATTCATCGTTGAAATAATATTGTCCAAGTTTTGCATACCTTGTTGCTTGGATTGATGAGTATTAGCAAAGTTCTCAAATTCACTTTCATAATAAGAACGACCTGATGCTTCTTTTCCATCGTTCTCCATTTTGATGATCCTCTATGAACCAACAGATAACCAAACCTACATTCTTCTTCTTATTAAACAATGGCCAGCACACCAATCACAGGCGCATTCTATCAAATGTACTACACTTGTTAATTTTTCGAAATTTGAACGAAAACAGCCTCAATTTGGTTTCTTCATAAATAATGGCCTCAGCTGTCCTATGTTTAGTGTTAATTCTGAGGCAATGGATGGCGCGTTCGGATCGAGTTAGTGGCTCTAATTCCCATCTCGTTCTCTTTAAACTATGCTCTCCCTACTATCAGAGCGGACCAAGGCAAATCTCTGTCGTTATGTAAGAATATTGATGGATTTTCTGAGTACACTATTCAGTGTAGCTCCACCTATTGATTGTAGTTGGTAGCTCAGCATCCTCTGGGTATATTAAAGGGGTGGCTTTATCTTTCGCAATCTGTTGGCAGTATTTGGTTACTGTGTTGAAAATATGTGAGATCCATATGGATCACAACAAAAGAAAACATAGAATATTAATTGTCATAGTTTGCCTTTGCACCACCTCCAGGAGATTCGGCATATGAAATTTGCACATATTTTAAGAACCCTGTAATTGTGTTTCAGGTTCTATCAACCTTATTACATAGTTATGTATGCACGATATCTATCGGTGTTCGTGCAAAATGTAAACTCCCCTGGTCAAACAATAGAAACAAGCCTTCATCCGTAATAATCAACCAGCATGATGACCTCAAACATGTATATAAATAATTTATATTACCGGAATACGACGTATGTTCAGTGGAAAATGTAACTTATGAATGACCGTATCGGACAAGCAAGGTGGAGCTCCATTTCATTCGGCTTAGTTATATTGCTTTCGTGCTCTCTTTTTGCCTCCATTTACTGGCTTCTTCAATGTAGAACCGCTAGGCATGGGAATAGCATAAAAATTCGCTAATCCAAAATCTGCTCTCTCATGCCTAATGGTCTGTATTTAATGTTCCTTAGGGAGCTTTTATGTTATTTGCTAAACGTGAGGAGAATTGATAAAAATTAGGATTCTGGAAAAAGATAATGTGTGTTAGATATCTGGAATCACGTTATTAGTATCAAAGATTCAAACTTCTTAGGGTCCCATGGCGGTTTCACAAACTCCTATTCCGAAGAAACCTCTTTTGAAAGACCCTCCTAGCATTCTGAGCTCCTCCAACAGAAATCCATAAAAGATAATTAATAATTATATACTTTTCTATACAGTCCTTCGGTTGCTTTTGCCATTTTCAATTTCAGATTGGATTGGATTACAATATTTATGACAGTATACAGGGCGGATATTGTCCCAATTATAATTCTACCCAATATTTTCGACACCTCAAATGGCGGAACTGAAATTGGATGTTCAATAAACGTTTTATTTTGTCACCCAATGAATCTTAACACTAATGTAACGTTTTGACAAAAACGGTATCTTTGTTCGCCGTCTGGTTTTTATCTAAAGCCGCACATTGAACTGATGTTGAGTTCGCCCTTAGATGTCTTGACTTAGTGACCTTTGTTGTGGGAGCTTTTTTAGCAAAACTAGAACGATTATGGTCTTCTTGTTGATGTGGGCAGCGTGGATATGCGACTGTTGATTTTCGTTTATGGGATCGGCCTTTTTTACTTTTATCGATCCAAATTTAGTTCTGCCAATAGAAATGCTAGAACTTTTTGTTTCGTCATATTTGTTCAGAATAATTCAGTTCCGTTCTAAACTATGATCGACCTCTGGATCTTTCTTTCCTTGAAATTATTGAATTTCATTCTCTTGAAATCATTGAATTTTGTTTTTTGTAAATAATTCCAATTTCTTCCTGTCAAATCGATGAATTTTCTACAGCTTTCTCTCCCAAACGAGATAGCCGAGTTTTGTACAGAGTTTTTCGTACGCCACTGGAATATTGGCCGGATAGCGATGAAAATAATTTTGATTCGCCGGGATAATTTGAGATTTGTCTATTTTCACGTTGGAATCTGAATATGGTACGTTCTCTACGAAGATGGCCCATAATAAATCCATGACCAGCACTCATTCCACAGCACCCCCGGGTAGAATATGCCGAATGACGGACGAGTTTTCAATAAAAAAAAATCTTTTTAGCAAGCTAGTCATAGAATTGATGTCAAATTTGGCAATAACGTCCAGGAAGATCAACTGATAATTACTTCTTATGCAATATTTACTTGCAACCCCTAGAGGGGTCAGTAGGTACTCAGCCTGATTATTAAAAATTCATAAAGATTCAACCATACGTTAAAATGTTATCATACTCCTGTAGAGTTATCTACATATTGACAAAAAAATATATCAGTAGTTATCTCTGACTTGCACCCCCATGGGGGGCTAAAATAACGGCTTAATGATTATTCAAGCAGATACGAATATCTCGAGAACTAGATATGGAATCGACATGGAATTTGGTATTTATTCGTCTCTCTATATACACAAAATAACTATATAACTCGCTCTCACTTGCACCCCCTGGGGTGCTAGCCGAGGTCCAGCCGAGTTTTCTGTGAGAAATTTATACCTGGGAAACTAGACATAGGATTTATGTCAAATTAGGCATTAACATTCAGAAGCATCAACTCATAATTTCTACATATGGCACATTCGCTTGCACTCCCAAAGGGGTCAGTAGGTACTCAGTCTAATTATTAAAAATTCATAAAAAATCAACCAAACATTAGAACGCTATCATACTCCTGCAGAATTGTCTACATATTGACAAAAAAATATTTCAGTAATCATTTCTGACTTGCTCCCCTACGGGGGGCTAAAATAACGGTCTAATGATAATTCAAGCAGATACGAATATCTCGAGAACTAGACATAGCATCGACACGGAATTTCGTTTTTATTTTTCTGTCTATATATGCAAAATAACTATCTAACTCGCTTTCACTTGCACTCCCTGGGGGGTCTAGCCGAGTTCCAGCTGAGTTTTCTGTGAGAAATTCATACCTGGGAAACTAGACATAGGATTGATGTCAAATTTGGCAATAACGTCCAGAAAGATCAACTGACATTTACTGCTGATGCCACATTTTCTTGCACCCCCAAGGGGGTCAGTATGTACTCAGTCTAATTATTAAAAATTCATAAAAAATCAACCGAACGTGAGAATGCTATCATACTCCTGCAGAATTATTTACATATTACCAAAAAAATATTTTGGTAGTTATCTCTGACTTGTACTCCCATGGGGAGCTAAAATAACGGCTTAGTGATTATTCAAGCAGGGGGTGCAAGTTAGAGAATATTTTATTGTCAATATGGTGATATATTTGCAGAAGTATGATAGCATTCTCACGTTTCGTTGATTTTTTATGAATTTTTAATAAATAGGCTGAGTACCTACTGACCCCCCTGGGGGGTGCAAGTTAATGTGGCATATGCAAAATTATTAGTTAATGCTTCTGGATGTTAATGCCTAATTTGCCCTCAATTCTATGTGTAGTTTCCCAGGTATGAATTTCTCACAGAAAACTCGGCTGGAGCTCGGCTAGCCCCCCCAGGGGGTGCAAGTGGAAGCGAGTCATATAGTTATTTTGTATTTAAGGAGAGACGAATAAAAACGAAATTTCGTGTCGATTCTATGTCTAGTTCTCGATTTATTCGTATCTGCTTGAAAAATCATTAAGCCGTTATTTTAGCCCCCCATGGGGGTGCAAGTCAGAGATTACTACTGAAATATTTTTTTGTTATTAGGTAGATAATTCTGCAGGAGTATGATAGCATTCTAATATTTGCTTGAGTTTTATAAATATTTAATAATTAGGCTTAGTACCTACTGACCCTCCTAGGGGATGCAAGTAAATGTGGCATAAGAAGTAATTGTCAGTTGATCTTCCTGGACGTTATGGCCAAATTTGAAATCAATCCTGTTTTCACATCAGTAAAAATCTTTTATTTGAAAGAATATAATGCTAATTATCTTATACATAAGTTATAACAGATAGTTCCTTTCCAATATTTTCCTCGAAAGCTACGCGATCTCATCGAGGATGATGAACGTGGACATTTTAATGATGGCCTTTAATGCGCTTCTTCTTAGAAGCTGTCTTGGCAGATAAAATTGCTGAAAGTGATCGATCATCAGTTTTATACTCGAGTGGGAGCATTATTGGGTCAGAGCTCCCATAGACCCATCGTTAATATTTATTTCGACACTCTTCCTTGAGTGAATACCAAACAGCTGGTTTTCCCATAAATATCAATATCGGAGAATCTTTCATCACGGAGATGGAAATTGCAAATTGCAGAATATAAATTAAATTGAATTATCCAACACTAATATCGATGCTTTCAGTTTTTGCTTCAAATATGGGATGTAGAAGGAACATGTAGAAAACTTTATTCAACCCATACTGAAAAATCTGGTCATATATTTGTTTTCATTTGGGAGGTATTGTAGGATTGAAGAGTTTATGGACATAGTTTTAGTACCAGTGCGGTCCTGGGAAAAAAAGTTTCTGCATGTGCTCGATTCTCAAGAAAGAGCGGAAGTACCTTAAAACAAACTATTTGAGGGTATTTTTTCTCGATGCCGTAATCTATATGCGAATTAGTAAACTTGAATTGTGTGGCAGTTTTTTAATTTATTAAATAACAAGAAGAGACACTCGTGGCCTAGTTGTGTTTCAAAGTCGTATAACTTACAAAGGTTTGACACTTCGATTAAGAGATTTATGTGAGTGCAAATTGTATGTCCTTATAATTTAAAACACAAAGATTGTTTTATGGACAGGCTTATATCAATATATCAATATTATCTGTTTATTAGCCAACCAGAAAACAGTTTAGGGATGTACCTATTGGAATTCATTACTGAAGGAAACTGCTGTAGATGATTTCATATTACCACTTTTGTTGTCGAAAAAAGATGACAAACATTATGAGACTGGAGACTGGGGTGTAAAATTTGGCCATTTCATATGATCGCAAGACTCTACGTTATGGTATGAAACACACAGAAACATAGAACCGTGCTTCTTTTATGATTCCACGTATAGACTATTTCTTCATTAGGGCTCCATAAATGGACCAGAGGAGTATTTCCACAAAATTTTACGAACCTATTGTGTCAGCTTCGATCAAACATCTTCCAAGTTACAAATTACTCGAATGGATACTCTAGGACTTATTGAGGAAACCAAATTCCATATGCTCATAACTTTTGAACTAGTCAACGGATTCCGTCCATTAACGAATTCGACCAAGATATTTGAACAATTAACCTCTAGATCCTCCCAAAATTTATGGACATTTTGGAAAAAACGATATCACGTTGTTTCACTCGGCACAAACAAACATAGGAACACAGAGAACATTTTCGCGAAACAGTGTCCGTGAAGCAATTTACAAAAGTTATTTTATTCGAGAAAATCATCTGTGAGCATCATTCCGAACAGAGTTCTGCTTCGTAAAATCCACGGCTAAGATTACAGATCCAATTTCAATTTACGACCTGTCCATACTTTTCTACACACTTTGTGTCGGTATTCTTGTTGATCCAACCGAAAACATGACAGAATGGGAATCGTAAAATTTTTGATTTCCACTGGAACATACAAGCAACTCCCTGGAATGGATGTTGCTGGAAATCACGTTAAAAGAATTATATGAATGCTCATGTGATCACTGCTACAAAAGTTGATTTTTCGAAAAGTACAGGGTGTCGCCCGGAAGATATGGTACAAGTATCAGTAGTTATATTATTTTATTTATTTCATCACAATTATTGATTTTATACAGAAAGGAGAGATAATGGATCAATGAGACATCTTGAGAGAGCGTCAGTAGTCGAAAATTGCTTGAACATTGTATAGTTCACAATCCAAGGCAATATTCCAAATTCTATTTTTGAAAATTGTTTCGTTTCAGATTTTTAGAGACGTCATTTGGGCAATAAATATCGCTATAATTCTTTGTTTCTATTTAATTTTTGATTAAATGAAAGAGAATAGATCTAATATTACTAAATGTTTTACTTTTTTTACAATTTTGAATAGAGTACAGTATCAGATAAATGCTCGCATTTATTTGCCGCACAAATGCGAGCTATTTTAAGCTCATTTTTCATTACCTATCTTGGAACTCAGTTTCAAGCGCATTGTGAATGTGAAAATGCAGAAGAAATGGTACCTCATCTCATCAATAATTGTACCATATATACATACATTTCAAAATGGTTTTAGGGCTATTCACGATGGGTTATAAATTTCAAACAAATTTGATACGTATTTTGTATTCAGTTCTTTCTTCTGCTTTCGTATTTTTATTTTCAGATTCGATATGTGCAATTTGAAGAAGCCTCTGTGTTTATTAATAAGACCAATATTGAAGAAAGAAGTCCCTCAAATACACTGCTCAACAATTGAAAGGGATCACTTACTTTTTCTAAATTTCTTTCTGAAATATTCGCTCCAAGATTATGAATTTAGTCAGATATCAGAGTATTTTCAGTTGATAATATGGTTCACTTGAGAAAAGAATGAATAAATTGAGAGTTGTAGAGAAAAAAAGACTTTAGTAAGAACACTCAAAATTCTGTGTTTGAATAACATAAAAATTTTATGATGAAACCACAAGAAGGCTGAAGTTTCGGTTAAGTTAGTACCTTATTGGTCCCCCACGAGCTCGTCTCAAGCATTCTACCCTACGAGGCATACTTTCAATCAAACGCTTTATAAAATTTTGGGGCAAATTCGTCCAAATATCCCGTAAAGCGTTAGAAAGGTCCTCCAGATTATTGATCGGTTGTTCTAAGGTTGACAATTGTCTAGACATCTCAGACCAGACATGTTCGATGCAATTCATGTCTGGAGAGCGAACTGGCCAGTCCATCCTATCAATAGCATGAGTTTCTAGCGCTTCATTAACCAGACGACTACGGTGTGGACGGGCATTATCGTCAATTAAAATGAAATTCTCGCCCAATGCAGCCGCAAACGAAACAATTATGGGTTCAATAATCATATCGTGATATCTCTGGCTGGTCATTGGGGTATTCTGCAGAACAACCAACTCTGTGCGTTGGTTCAAACAAATGCCTCCCCATACACATATAGAACCTCCGCCAAAAGCTGTTGTGGGTACCATAAACTGTTTTGCATACCTTCGACCTCTTTCCCTCCAAGCAAGAATACGTCCATCGGAGTTGACGAAACGAGATCTAGACTCATCCGTAAATGAACATCGTCTCCAATCTTCAACTGTCCAATTGCGGTGCTCCTCAGCCCAATGCCGTCGATGAACCCGGTGTTCCCTATTCAAACGAGGATGTTGTACCCTCCTACGTAGTCTCTAACCACGAACATGTAGCCGTCGTCTTACAGTCTGGTTCGAAATTAGAACTCCTGTTGCAACTCTCAGTGATCTATTGAGCCGCGACTCCGGGTAAGTGGGATTTCTCCTAGCATTGAGGATCAAAAGACGATCTTGGGCAGCTGTTGTACTGCGCTGCCGACCTCCCCCATGAACATAAGCTACTGAGTCGTTTTGGATGAACCTATTTTAAGCCCTACTCACGACACTTTGCGAAACATTCAACCGCCGGGACACTTCTCGTTGGGTCAAACCTTCCTGTATCCACCGTATGATTTGGTCCAGTTGCACAGGAGCCAAACGTCTTCTCTGCATGACTGATAAGCTGATATTGTTCTCATTTCTTCAATTATTGTCACCTTATGTGATTCAATAACAAATACCACATTGCTTTTCACTCCACCTTTAACAGCCTACAGATAATAATCGATTTTGTGAACAAGAGCCGATGAAGTGAGGAAAAATTTGATATAATCAACATAAAACATCTTAATTTTTGCTTAGAAAACATATAATGTACAGATATTCATGAGATCACTTGAAAAAAATACAAATGAAGAGAAGTTCATAAGTGATCCCTAGCAATTGTTGATCAGTGTATTTGTATAAAAGTCCGACCAAAGTTGTTCTTGAAGTCCAAGCACGGCGTCGAATTGAGGTTAATGGATTGTTTTGAATACTTTGTTGAAAATCAGTAATATTTTCAGCCGATCTGGGTGTATGTCGTGGTCCATGCTTGGCCTATCTGCTAAAACCCCACTTTCTTCGAAATCTCTTACGATTAGTGGTGTGATTTTTCAAACAAAAATCAACAAACTAACAAAAATCGACTATAGTTTCTTATTTTCAATGAAAGTGGCAAATTTGGCCATATATGTCTCTACTTAGATTTCAAATGGCTGTTCTGTGAATATAAACATCGGATGATGAAGATAAAAAGTGCATAGGTCATATTCCTTGCATGAATAAGGAACTTTACAATAACCGCAGCCTTGGAAATGCAATATTTTATGAGGCCGATACTGAATGCATTAAATGCAGTTTATTCTTCGATCTGGTGGTTTTCGTTACGACCAAAACTCAATCTTTCGTAAAACCATAAATGTCGACCATATTCACGAGATTCGATGAACTGAAAGATGCATATTTCACCACGATCGACAGATTTTTCGCTGAGAATAATAAAGTGAATAGCGCCATCAAAATGTCCGAACCTTCGGATGGTGTCGATAGGATATTATAGCCACTTTTATGATACTTTCTTCCTGGTCGTATCTGTATCTGACCACGATGGTTGTCCTGAGATCTCTATCAAATTGACGAATTGCGTTCACCACTTTTTGTGCTAGATTGTAATCTAGTTTCAATAATTTTCCGTTTCCGCCGAGGAGATTGGGGTGATTGATATTGGTCGGACTCGATTCTCGACGATAAAAAAAATTCAATCAACCTGACGAATTGCGTTCACCAAGATTGTAATCTAGTTTCAATAATTTTCCGTTTCCGCCGAGGAGATTGGGGTGATTGATATTGGTCGGACTCGATTCTCGACGATAAAAAAAATTCAATCAACCTCAGAGTCAGGCCCGCTTTTTTCTGAAATGGTTTGATGTTTGGAGGATTGAGCGAAATAAGATCTTCGTTTACGACATGGAATAGTATAACGTCTTAATTGGAAATGAAATAAATGGCTAGAAGATGGACAGAGGATTTTTGCGACCTTGTTTAAGTAGAACAGCGTGCTATCATTTTACACAAATGCCTGTTATTTTCGAATATTGCTTCAAAAATTGACTCAATCCATTGGGTTTCCTGATGACCAAACTTTATTATATCAGTTATAGGTTGTGTTATGGTTAAATCGATAAAGATTTACGAATTTCGATTTATGAACTTTCGAATTTGTACCATTTATATTCGTAGATTTTGAAACTTCATTGTAGGTAATTATGTGACTTTATTACATAAAAAATCTTGTCGTGAGTTAAGTCTACGAAGATTAATTTTCAAAATGTGAAAGATATCAAGGAGCTCCATATATCCTCCAATTTTGGGCGAGATCTGATAGATAACTTAAACTAAAATCTAATATTTTCAAGACAATACGTTTTAAGTTATCGGCAAACCAAGTTTCGGATGTTCAATAATATTGAACCATTAGCAGGATAACGAATTTAAGAAGAGTATACCGAATCCCGAACCTGAAGACCATTTCGATACGATATTCGAAAATAACAGATATTTGGGCAAGTTTACTTTGACGGTGAAAGTTTCATTTCATGTTATAATGCTTTGTCATTCCATTCTTAACGAACTAGCCTTGTAGACATATATTGTGCTCGTTAAAACTAGACTTCATTCTGCTATATACATGTGTCCTCAAATGCTCACATTTTGAGCTAGTGCCCGCCAAATTGCCAAGAACAGAAACACAAAAGTCGCTTCAACTTTCACAAAAATTGTTCAAATTTTTGAAAATTTGTGCCTGCTCTAATTAGCTGTAGTATCGAAAAGGGCGAGCACTCAACTTCAGAAGACCGCTACGGCAATCGATTATTAATTTTCCAACATCACGTTTAATTTCTATTTGTGATCCTATTTGGAAAATCCCACTCCTAAATAGTAAGTAATTTATTTTTACGAAATCAGGGATGAGATGTGATTTAATCCAATTTCTTTCATGAGTTCTTTTATTTCCCCTGTAGACAAATTAAATAATTATTGATTATGTGCTTAATGAAATCAACAGAGAGGCATAATCTGTCAAATAGTTTCCATGCCTATTTTAAACCTTCATTCCTCAAAGGATTAGCTTTAAAAATTCAACGTATTTCTACAGCTTATCATGCAGTCGAAAAACGAAAGCAAAGGGCACGATTAATATAAGTCCAGAACAAAGATTGATCCGCGTAATCCAATACTCCAGACCATCTCGAATTGGAGGTATTATATTTCACTCCAACTTGATGATACTTCAGACCCGTCGCCTTCAGATTCTTTCAGGAAATCGATGTTAATGTCGAACTGGTGAGTTAAAGAAATCGCCATATCACTCAGTAACCGAGAACAAATTTTCTGTTGCAGTCACTAGTAAATTCAATCGAGTTTTTTATCTGCTGGAAGTGTAACTGCTGTAACTAATTTTTCCAGATTTTTATAATAATTCTTTAATTAAATTTCTTGATTCGATTACATAAGTATTTGAATTCTGAATTTGTATTTAATTTTCTGTAAATTATCTTTTCTTCGTTCACTTCATGTGATCCCATTATTATAATTTTGAGTTGATTGGAATTTGCTGAACCTGCATGGCTAATCTTCAATTAAATTTCACTTTTCACTAAAAATAACTAAATATATTTATACAGGGTTTTCTTGAACCCAGTTTCAAAGTACATCAGTTATGAATAAGCTACGAAAAAAAAGTGAGATAGATCCTGATAGATGCATCAGTCACCTTGGCCAATTTTATGGTCTCCAGACCTGATTTCAGTAATTTTTATTCTTACTGGAGAATCATGAAAGAAAAAGTCTACTCAAAACCAAAATAAAATCTTCAGAACTGTACCATGTAATAGATACAGTATCAGAAAACCAGCGAAAAGTTATGCACTAGTGGTGAAGAGTGGTCTGAGGGGATTCTGAGCCTGTAATGATATCGAAGGTAAGCAATTTGAGCAACCACTTCTAGATAGAAATTGAAATGCCAACCATAATTGGTTAATGTTACTTGACCCGAATGTCATCAAGTATCGAACCATTTGGAAATCAACACTAAATGAGCCATCCTCTGAAAAAACCTGCTTTCGGTCAAAGAACACAGACGGAGATTTTTTGAATCAGAACCCGTCCAAAACAAATTTTTTAATTTACTAACTTAACAATTATATAATCCGATTTGTGGCTGATATTGATAGCATTGTTATATGAGATTACATAATTAAGGAATTCAGAAAAGCACAGACACAAGGACGTAGATTTTTTGAATCACAACCCGTCCAAAACAAATTTTTTAATTTACTAACTTAACAATTATATAATCCGATTTGTGGTTGATATTGATAACATTGTTATATGAGATTACATTACTGAGGAATTCAGAAAAGCACAGACATACAGACGTAGTTTTTTCAAACACAACCCGTCCAAACCAAATTCTTTAATTTACTAACTTACATTACTGAGGAATTCAGAAAAGCACAGACATACAGACGTAGTTTTTTTTAAACATAACTCGTCCAAACCAAATTCTTTAATTTGCTAACTTAACAGTTATGTAACCCGATTTGTGATTGATATTGATAGCATTGTTATATGAGATTACATTACTAAGGAATTCAGAAAAGCACAGACACACAGACGTAGATTTTATGAATCACAACCCGTCAAAACAAATTTTTCAATTTACTAACTTAACAATTATATAATCCGATTTGTGGTTGATAATGATAGCATTGTTGTATGAGATTACATTCCTAATGAATTCAGAAAAGCACAGACACACAGACGTAGATTTTTTGAATCACAACCCGTCAAAACTAATTTTGTAATGTACTAACTTAACCATTATATAATCCGATTTGTGGTTGATATTGATAGTATTGTTGTATGAGATTACACTCGAGATTACATTACTAAGAAATTCAGAAAAGCACAGACACACAGATGTAGATTTTTGAATCACAATCCGTCCAAAACAAATGTTTTTATTTACTAACTTAACAATTAAATAATCCGATTTGTAGTTGATTTTGATAGCATTGTTATATGAGATTACATTCCTAAGGAATTCAGGAAAGCACAGACACACAGATGTATATTTTTTGAATCGCAACCCGTCCAAAACAATTTTTTTAATTTACTGACTTAACAATTATATAATCCGATTTGTGATTGGTATTGATAGCATTGTTATATGAGATTAGATTCTAAGGAATTCAGAAAGGCACAGACACACAGACGTAGATTTTGGAATCACAACCCGTCCAAAACAAATTCTTTAATTCGCGAACTTAACCATTATATAATCCGATTTGTGGTTGATATTGATAGTATTGTTGTATGAGATTACATTACTAAGAAATTCAGAAAAGCACAGACACACAGATGTAGATTTTTGAATCACAATCCGTCCAAAACAAATGTTTTCATTTACTAACTTAACAATTATATAATCCGATTTGTAGTTGATTTTGATAGCATTGTTATATGAGATTACATTCCTAAGGTATTCAGGAAAGCACAGACACACAGATGTAGATTTTTTGAATCGCAACCCGTCCAAAACAATTTTTTTAATTTACTGACTTAACAATTATATAATCCGATTTGTGATTGGTATTGATAGCATTGTTCTATGAGATTAGATTCCTAAGGAATTCAGAAAGGCACAGACAAACAGACGTAGATTTTGGAATCACAACCCGTCCAAAACAAATTATTTAATTTACTAACTAAACAATTATATAATCAGATTTGTGAGAGATATAATTTTTTTATATTTCTCATAACTGGTTTCCCTTGAGCTCCTGCCCTGCTCTAAATTGTTATTGAGATTCTGGATACCCTGTATAGTGTTTTCACAAAAATCATTGGCATCACTGAGGTCATTTTGTTTGTCGATTTCGAACGATTTTCACCTACCGAATTAACTGCATCAATACATCAATTTTAGGTCTCCAAATTTTTATAATCGATAAAACCAAAGTTGATTCTGAGAATGAATTACTTTCGAAGCTATTAATCACAATTTTTTCTACTATCTAATGTGTGCGGAAAGTTCTGAGAAACCCTCATCTTCCTTAACACACAATTGCGCCCCGGAAAAACGACATATCTGGAAGTGCTCAGCACTTTATGATTTTCATTCCAAGCTTCCATTACATGTAGTCGTTCCTAGAAACGGGCCCGTAAAATATAATTTTCAACATCAATTTTCTTCAGAGAATGTGAAATCGTGCGTTGTAATCGTTCGTTCTGAAATGCCGGGTGATACTGAAGTATCATCAAGTTTTGAGTGAAATATAATACATCCAATTTGAGCGGCTCTCAAGAATTGGATTACACTGATAAATCTACGTGAGGGACTGATATTAATCGGGTTTTTTCCCTTTTACTTTTCTGTTCCGTGAGCTGGGACGATCCAATGAATTTTTTCAGAGTAAAGCTTCCGTGAAGTGATCGCTGAAAGGGGAAAATTACGAGGAAATTATTGGTTATGAGATTTGCTTATTCAACCCAAGTGAGAACGTTGAGATTATCTAGAGATGTTTTGAAAAGGCGACCTTTTGAAATGTTTTCATCGGCTATCAATAAAAAATGGATGAAAAAATGATCCATGGGTTAATGGAAGGGGGCTGATCCCTTAAGTGAGTTAAGTAATAAGGACAAATAAATCTTCCCTGACGATTCCTACCCAAACATTAATTTTTTGGGGTTGCTGGGTGAGTTTTGTCTGCATCCAGTGGGGATTTTCCCAAGCCCAGTAGCGACAATTGTGTCGATTTACAGAACCACTCAGACAAAACGTTGCCTCATCGGAAAATACTACACTATTGCTGAATTGATGAATAGGATATTCATCAGAACCTAACGAAAATACGTGCATTTACGCAGATTATTGATAAATTCCATATTCTGAAATAAATATAATTTATTAAGGAAACGAAACGGTTAGAGCGAAATACGAACATAAATTGATGCTAGCATAAATCAAAAAAGATTAAGCTTATCGGATGCTCAAAAGATCAAAGAATTTCATTGCACTCCAACAACTTCAATATTATGATGATGAAGATGTTTGAACTCGAAACACATAAAATTATCGTATCTGACATTAATGGTTCTGCATTCTCAGTTGTATAAAGCAGACAGGAATATGAGAAAACCGATAGTGAGTAACCAATCGTAAATTACTTACGTGCGTCAATAATGACATTAACAACGTAATGCTTTCGGGTTCAAAGCTCGAACCCGCTCATCCGCCATTCCGTAGTATTTAAAATTTCACTTGTGAGGCTTTTCGTGCGTTCGTTTAGGGAAAAGACCATTTATTTCCTAATTTTGGAATGAGAGCGATCTCAAACCATCAGTTCAGACTCACTGATGAAAAATTTTCTTTTTCAGCGGCGTTGTTCGATGATCAACGCCAAAGCTCTTTGAAATCGGATCCAAATGAATTGTTATCTTTACATTAAATGAGTGATTAACATGGACGAAATCAACGTGGAAGAATTGAAAATGTCGAAAAGAACTGACGTGAGATCAGGAGCTTTTTCGCGCTTGTTGTTAACCGACCGGCCGGGCATACTCAAGTTGACCACAGATTCTTCGTCCGGAAGTCAAACCCAATCGATTGAGACCATTTCCGGCTTGTTGAATGATTGTTTGGGCTATAACCATCATCTATTGTGGATGTAATGTTTTCCGACGTTTCGACAGGCATCTTCTACCTTTATCAAGGAGGAAAAGTAAAAAACTTTTTGAAAATTATCAATTTTCAAAAAAGTCAATATTGACAGAAGTCATGAAAGAAAATGAACGATGTTATATACTCATATGTGATATGATGATCTTTTTAAGTTGGATCGAACTATCGGCGTCCAAACTTCTGGCAGATCTATAGATGGAGCACATCAGAGAGAGAATCAGGTGTTATTTTCATAAATGCTGATTGTTTGATTCTTCTTCTTGCAAGTGTTTCTTCTTTGGATATTATTGATGCTTCATCCCACGTTATACGATGATTCCCATCTACAGCATGTTGGACCAATCTGGATTTGTCGCTGTCTAGTACTCGTAGAAGCTTCTGATGTTCTTTTATTCGTACATTTAGAGGGCGTTTAGTTTCTCCGATGTAAGATCTTCCGCACTCGCAAGGTAATTCATATATGCAGTTTTTTGTCCTTTGTATCTATTTCCAATTCTTCTCATTTTCTCCGACAAACCTTTTACATAAGGAATCACGGTTTTAATGGTCTGATTTATAACTGTTGGTTCTGTCTGACTTTCTCTTGTTCGTCTAGCTTTTTCTAATATCTTTTTGGGGTAGCCATTGCTTCTAAGAGTTTTCGAGATGTTATTTATTTCTTCATTTTGGTCTTCTTCAGTGCAACAAATATTTATTGCTCTATCAAATAAACATTTTGCTACTCCCAATTTAGTGTTTGGTTGGTGGTTTGAGTCAAAATGTAGATATTGTCCTGTGTTCGTTGGCTTTTTATACACAGTGGTTCTTGGGATTCCATTTCGTTTAAGTATCAGTACATCTAAGAATGGAAGTTGTCTGTGTTTCTCGATTTTCATTGTGAATTTAATTGATTCTTCTTGATTGTTTAGATATTGAAGGAATCCATCTATAGTGTCTCTTCCATGTTGCCAAATAATGATATTGATATTCGAAAATTATAAAATTACAGAAACGAAGACAAATCACTGTTCTACTAGTTTCCTGAACTAGATCAAGCTCGTAAAAAAAGCTCCTATCTCTTCTCGTGGATTTACTTTACGAAGATCAAATTTGAAATTACGGGACGTATTGATAAACTTCATAAATGCACAATATCCTATGAGTAATCGAGTATCTCCAAATAAAACTTTATGAAATAAAAAAAAAAATTATTAGCCTGATGATTTTTACAAAGTTTAGCAGAGTTTTTAGTGTCAATGTTATTCTAACTCATTTTCAAGCTTCAAATGGATCGAATGGATATTCTAGAAACTATAGAGGATACCAAATTCCATAATTTCTTCAACTTGGTCTATATCGTAAGAAGTTTCTTAAGACATAATCAGTATGGATAATATTATTTATTTGTTTATTTTGTTTCAGAAGGCATCCTGGGTATTCTGAAAGTGCGGAGCAACTCCTTCAGCAATTACACGTTTACAACCACATCAACCAATCCTGGAACATCGTCTGAACAAGGGATCCAGAGTCATGTGCACGCCGGTATAGCATTCATGTAAATTTAGCACAAATCTTCCATATCCTTGCATAGTTTAGTCGGAAGTTATGCATAAGATAATGAATAATAACATATTGGGGACTACTACGTTCATGGAATAGTGATCAAGCCACTATATTATTACATATTATGTGGGACATTTAAGTGCTGGCCTACAATGTCTAAGGATTAATTTGGTTTGATCAAAGGGTTAATTTAACTTCGACGCGGCTTAAGAGGAATATGAAAATAGCGAAATTCTGCCTTATGAAATTCCTTCACACGTTATTCCGTGGAAATACTTTATCGAACTAATATCCGAAAATGATGAAAGAATCTCTGAGATACTAAAAGCAAAAGCAAACAGAGTAATGGATAGAAAAAAATCAATCAATTATGAATTTCTTATGTGAATTGCTTCTTCTTAATCTCTTCACGCCTTAAAAACCACGAGAAAACCCAAGAGGAAGGGGTGAATCATCTTCCAAAAACGGAACAGAAATTATTTCTTAAATAATTTGCCCCATATTGATGAAATTAATGTTTTCGGTTGAATTCTGCATTTATTTCAGAGGGTATCTTCTGAATTTTGGAGTACAACAATAAATTTCGTAAGCAATTGAAATGTGACCTTTGTAATAAGAAACATTCCAAGATTGTAAGCATAATATCTCAGGCGAATTTCACATATTATATTAACTGAACAAGTTTTCACTCATCATTAACGAATACATTTCAATATTTTTATGTTTATGATAACATACCGAAATCTATAAATTTCTATTCTTAAGAACTCTACTCGTGAGAGATCCTCACATGTGCTGTAAAAAGGTCGCATGTCAATTTCACCTAAAAATCCCCCCAAAAATACGAGGAGTGGAACTGCACTGCAGATAATAAAAAAACAATAAGTTTTAGGGCCAAATTTTCCCATGATTCATACTGGAACAATCAACTGAATGCATTTTGGAAGAAATCGGATTCCGCGATAAAAAGTTTACTTTCTGAATATAGGGAATTCATAAACGAGTAGATATGAGATCCGGATCTTTCGGTGTCACATATGGAAATTGGAGCTGCCATATTCTGGGAATATTCCAATTTTCTTCGAAACTTCATTTTTATAGCTCAGTTTGAAGATGAAATGCGATTTATGCCTTCAGTTTCAGTGCCTGATAAAAAGTGTTCCAGGAATGAACGTCAACATAAAAATTGAAAGGTTCTGGAATGATATATATAACAGTTTTTACCGGTCCCTTTGAGAATTTGGGTTCAATAATAAGTTAGTAGTTGGAGTGAACCAAATTCATAATCCCAGCGAAATCAGTGACAGATATATTATAATCATTTCAATAGCCTTTCTGCGAAATGTTCTAGTTTATTGAACTTGTAGAACAGTGTGCTATTGTTTGGCCTGAGTAATTGTAATTTTTGAGTAACAAGCCGAAAACATTCTCAGTTCGACTTCCTGACAAAGAAAATACCTTTTATTTTATATCTCATAACATATCAGCGATTCACAAAATTTTGAATGTATATCTTCAAGTTTCGTCAACCATCTTGTCAGAAGCTAGGTGTTATCCAAATTTGAAAATTGAGGAACATACAAGAAATTTTTGATCGGCATCCTCGATTGTGATCATCGATCAATGTTTCCTTTTTTTTTTGTCAGATCGTCAAAATCAACGAGACTTCAACATTCAACAGTTAAATCTGAAATGCTGCTAAGAAAATTATTTTGTCAGTCGTTTTAATACAACCTTGCGCATTCACCATTTCGTAAAATGTGCTGAAATCTAATAATTAATCTATTTTATGCTCGATTGGATGTCTACAAATACAGAAAATATAGATGGATGCTATTACTAAAAAATGTTTGTTATAAAATCTTCCAGTAAATATCATAAAAATCGTCAGACCGTTTTATGGCGTGAGAAAATTGGAAAAATCGTCATATCATCAAATTCCCAGTGAAGAGAGTTGAATTTTCCATAACATAGTGTCAGTCAAACTGTCCAGTTGGAATTGATGTGTTTTCTACGTATAGGTGGTCTGTTATTGAATGCAATGGCTCTAGGTCTTCACACTATCACCTTTTTCGTCCATCTACCGTCACTCGTTCTGGACGTATGTCTGGCACAGTTCCATTTAATATTGATTATCTTCTAGATGACTATGATAACTTCTCTCCATTATTGTTTTGTGTTTCAATGGCAGGGTCTCTCTATTTATGCAACTCGATTGTTATCTTCCATGTCCCCTGTTACTCATGTGCTTGATCATTGCATCATGTTCTATAGTGTCAGAGGAGTTTTTGTAATCAGTAAAGACTAGAACTAAACCAAATCTTTTGTATTCTTATGTCAAGATGAAGATGACGATGTTTAAGTCCATAAGCACCCCAAATTATTTCCGAAAAAGGAAGAATGTCCAATCTAGGGGATCATTAGGTAAAGAGGAAAGTTACTTAGTGCTCAATTCACTCCAGGATAGTCTCATAAACGTAATTCCTCGAAATCTGTTCGAATAATGGCTGAAGCCAGTATTTACAAGTTTATTGCATCAAGGGTCTGGTATAAATTGAAAATTAGAGTGGAAACGAAGACATTGTCGGAAGGCAAATAAAGAGAATGTCTTATTTGATATTCTTTTATAATTCAGATCGTGTTCTTACTATTATGATTGCTATGCCGAGACGTTTCAGATTAAGAATTGAGGTTCATTCACTTTAAAAAATTCCATTCATCAAGTTTTCAAGTTGAAAATGGAATGAATGGAATTTAAGCTTTGATTCGAGTCCAATTATTGGACAAGAATGATTAAACAAAATGTTTCATTATTAGGTGTGCATTTGGGCTGGAATACAAAGTCTCGATAAACTCAGAATCAATCGAAGATTCAGCTTGTAAGGCATAAGTGTCACTGTTCAAAAACCTGGATGTTGAGATTCTTGTCAATTACTACTGTTACCAACTGATTAAGTTGAAGGTGGTAATATCAAACGTTTATTATACAAATTCACATGTTGTAATATTTACAAACTACCTCTGAAAAGAGTAGATCAATTTACAATCATTGAGAAGTTATTATTGCGAAGATGATATTTTCATCATTTGGTAACATGGAATGAACACTATAGATGAATGCCTTCAACATCTTAACAATAAAGAAGCATCTATTGAATGCACAATGGAATTGAGAAAGATAAACAACTTCCATTTTAGATGTACTTATTCGTTAACAAAATGGAAGCCCAAGAACCAGTGTATACAAAAAACCAACAAACACAGGTCAATATCTAAATTTCAATTCCAACCAACAACTAAATACTAAATTGGGAGTGGCAAAATGTTTATATGATAGAGCAACAAATATATACTCTACCCAACAAGATAAAAATGGGGAAAAAATAACATCACAAAACACTCGAAAGTAATGGTTATCCCAAAAACATATTGGAAAGATGGAAACAAAAAATCAACTTGAACCCAAAACAACACAAGAATATATGCAACAAACTATAAAGGGCATCATTCCTTATGTGAAAGGTAGAAACAAATGGAAAACAACTGTTGAAGAGTATATATATATATTCTTTTGAACTTTTGGCTGACAATATTTAGTTAGCAAACAATAAAGCATAAAGATCAGGGATTAGTGACGGGGTGTCATACAATTCGGCGTATGGCATAAAAGCCTAGGGATAAAAAACCCCAGTAAAAAAAACCCTGGCTCCCCGTCTAAATGTGAAAATACAAAAAATAAGCTGAAATATATTTTAGAGACTTCTTTCTTCAAGAGTGGTCTTCTATTGATGGAGACAGAGACTTCTTCAAGTTGCTCACATCGAATCTGGAAATAAAAAGACAAAAGCAGAAAAAAGAACTGAATAACAAAACTACGTATCATATTCGTTTGAAATTTATAACCCATTCCAAGAAAGAGTCGGAAACATCATGAATAGCCCTAAAACCATCTTGAAATTTATATATGGGACAACTATTGATGAGATGAGTTCCATCTAAATAGCATGTTATTGGTACGACCATGACCTGTTCTCAAACTATCAAGAACTGTCCAAATTTTTCTTGGAAGATCAAAACCAGGAATTTTTTCAGAAGGATCCGAAACTAGATACTTATTGAACATTTCGTAAGAGCTCCACTGAGTCTTCCATAATTCTTTATCACTTATGTTGATATTGAAGAACGTATTATGCCATAATGGTTTACGTGACTTCAATCTGGGAATTCTATTTTGTGGAATATATGAAATAATTGGGAATAAATTGGGAAAAGAATGATATTTCTTCCAAGAATTCAGAGCTGCAGTCTGTCTGCGTATATGGGGACTGACAATGTTAGACAAAACTGGTAAGCAATGAACCGGTGTAGATCTTATGGTGCCAGTAATTATTCTCATGGATGTATTCAATTGTGCATCAATTTTTTGTGTATGTGCACTATTAAACCAAACAGAGCAACAATACTCAGTATTGAGAGGTTAAGTAATTGAAGAAATGGAATGAAATTAACGCAAATTCCTTACTCTTCTCACAGGATAACTGATTTCAGGTAACATCATTCATTTAGAGCTAATTTTTCATATTTTCAGCATATTTTCATTATGTGCATAATACTGTCTTCTCCATGCAGAAAATTTTAATTCAACTATTTTCAACAGAAGTATCTCAAATGAAACCAATAATGGAAATTTGTTGTATTGAATAACTGATAATGGAATTTGTATTTCCGGAATTCGGAAATATGATTTCAGCTCTAATTACTCTAACGGGATAATAACTATTGATTTTTACGTTTGACATGGCTATGTACACACTGTTCTGCCCTGTTCAATATTAAACTAATTGAATAACATTGGAAGCTACCAAACACAAACAGATTTCAATTACGCCTTAAGCAATCTTGCCAGTTTCATCTGTTCGTTTTGTGTTGTAGAAAATATACGTACGAGTTGAATCGATGTAGAAATTATTCAAGAACTTGAATATACTCTTCGAATCTCCACTGAACTATTGCATTTATTCTGGAATGGAATTATTTCACAACTTCAAAATAAGTTATTCAGTTTCCTGGGTCCAATATCTTTGAATTCTGCTGCCAAATGCTATTATTTTTGTATCTAAAGCTGGTTTTGACATCCGATAAAATACAATTATTGGCTCCATATTAGAAAGAAGTTGATTTTTTATCACCCATAAATGTAAAACGAATTTTTATACTGGAATTGATGAGCATTTGCTGAGAAATAACCAGTTTGTAAACAGTCATAGACACATCCTTTCAAAAGCAGTTGCTTGTCTAATTGATTCATTTATACCGTCATCATTTGATAGAACATATTTTCATGGCATGAAAATATTTCCGTGGATTGCCATCAATCGAGAGCAATCCAGAATTTGCAATTTTAACTACCATCTGAAGAGCTGAAATGAGAGATGAACAAGTTATGAAAGTTTCAGAGTATGTTGAAATTAAAATATGAAAGTTGAACATTGTTTATCTTGCTAGTTTCCACTGCTTCAGTGAGCTTCAATATTTAATGATGTTAATGAACTTCACCAAAGGTGGTGAAGCATTGAAATCCTCAGGGAACCAACTACCAATTCCTTACATTTGAAATTAACGCAACTTTGAAGATCATGTTCGACTTAGATAAGGGAGGATCTGATATACTTTCAAGAAGTTTGGAAGTTGCACGTTCGATCATCTCATGAGTTAGAAGGTGAGTTGAATTAGGTTTGATGTTAGTTTCGTGAGGAACCTGAGCTACTCTTTTGGATCACGTCTCTTTTTGTGGTTAAAACGGTCATTATAGGTATGATCTTTGGAATCTTCTATGAACTTGATAATGAGATCAAGAGCACATACATTTTGAATTTTAATCTTCATCTTTCAAGAAGCTTTCAGGGATTGTAACAAACCTTAATTCCATTCTAGAAAATGGAAAAAATTATAGAAATTAATCTAAGTGCAACGCTGAGTTCTGACGAACTCCAGATATGGAACTTGGCTGTTGCACATAATTGTTCAGCAAGGTTAAAACTCAACAATATTTTAGGTTTGTGATAATTGAGATTCATGGAAAATAGGCTATAAATGAAGATGCTGAACAAAACATTACAGTTAGAAAGAAAAGATTGTCAACAACTCTCCTTAATTCCAGGTCTAAAATATGTACAGCAAAGGGGAAAAAACCTCAGTCAGCAAAAAACCCTGGAATATGTGAACAACTTAATGCGAAGGGTGAGGTGACATAGAAGGTAAATTTAAACACAAAATAATCATTGTTGCATTTCTCTGCTATTGGAAGGATAAGGAGAAGATCCATGATTTCTATGTGTCAATTTGGGGCACTAGTAATATACTGGAGGTTCTCCGTTGAAGTAGGCACCTTCAACTGACTTAAATATTCGAGAACAACTGGACCACACAGACGTCCAGCAAGAACCATTGATAGGGAAGTGACTGAAAAAGATTCGAAATACCCAAACTGTCATCAATAAACTCCACGTGTTTCGATGAAACGAGACCAGTGCTGATTCTGGACGTCGAACAGTGTCGGTCCGGGATACCGGCCTTCTTGATCCAGATTTTCAGCAATCTTACTTCACATATGGCCATTGATATCAGTCTTGGGACTTCCAATAGTCGCCAATAACAAGAAGATAGTAAATATAAAGATGGAGTACTCTCAATTCAATTCAATTGAGTATATTACCAGTTCGAAAATGTTTCTGGAAATTGAATTCAAGCCCATCTATGTTGGTACCCAATTACTGTCTGCTAATTCAAAGATGATCAAATTTGATAGGTATTCGTTATTTATTGCAAGCTGCGGATAGCAATGATTAGTAGTTGATGAAACCCTACAATGAGCAGTAAAATAAATCTTATGGGATCGTTCGATTTAAATGAATAAATATAACGTGGCCAGATATGACGTTCATATATTTTATACAAAAGAAATAAGCCACTCCCTGGAATTCTAGACTTATACCTTCATTTACGGATCCAACTGAGGGGACCTCTTCAACAACCACTAATCAAAAATTAACTCAACGACTCTCCCATGCCTGTTTCTCAATATTCGGCATTTCCTCCATTTACCTACCACTCACGCTGACGTAACACAGAACTTTAGTCACTTCTTCATGATAGGTTTGTGGTTCATCCAGGTACGTCTGACGGGTGTAGTGAAAAGGGTTGATTTTCAATATATAATAAATAGGATGTTGCCGTTAACATATAGGTATTCTCATGTTTTATTTTTTTGATTTAATCCATAATTTGTATTGATATCTTTCCTGATTCGATATATGCATCATTGAGAAGCCCTTCTATTCCAACACGAATGTGAAATTTCTATTTGAGTCAAGAATTGTGAGAAATTTATTTGAATTCAATGAAAAATTCAGATTATACCTCCAAGTGCCTTTTGTATTTTATTTTCGCAGTTGGTGTGATTGATACGAAAATTCACAGATATAAAATTTGAATAGAGCGTTCAAATCTCCACATGGTTTAATATTGACAATTGACATGCAATGGACGCGTGTTGACATTCGAAAGGATAGGATGTCAGTGTTGTCAATCACAAAACGAATTATATTACCTAAAAAAATGCTGTAATTACATCATTACAGCACTGTTTTTAGTACTGTATTGAAATCATGACGACACTGAAATAGAGAATACAAGTTTTACAATGTTGATTTAGGTTGGGTTCATAAGCATTCAAATACAGAAATCGGCCCGAAATTATGATTAGTTCTTCATAAATATCTGATAAGCTATAACCGTGAATTACTCTGTATAATATTTCAAAGAATACTCTAGATTTCAATTCAATTCAATAGAAAACGGTCATTTTAGACCTCCATTGAACTCATTTCGTATGAACTTTATAACTTAATCCATTCAAAATAATCGTTCGCATTCACAGAAATCGATTTCCTATCCGCTATCAACAGAATTACAGTAGTTTTATCATTCCATGCCTCGAATTGTCGATGAGAGGGAACCATTTTCGTCTTTCTGTTTATACTCGAAGTAAATAAATCTCCATGGAGATGGGCCTATCACGATACCATAAATTAAAATTATTGTCTGATTTATTTGATTTAGAAAGATGAGGAAGTTATTTCTGAGTTGGAGTATGATGGTGGAGTTTGGCCGTCAATATTTCGAGTTTTCGAGAAAATATAATTCATTGTTACAGGGGTTGCTCAGTATATTTCAGGCCTAGTCAGCTATAGGTGTTGCCGAATCAACTATGTTTCCGATAAGTTTAACTAAGACATTTTCGACATTGCACTCACTCAGAAGTTTTTGACGTCGGAACGATTGTGCTGTTCACAGTCACTCGAGAAATTTATATGGACAAGTATAAGTAATTTATATATGAAAAAACCATACAGAATCAGAATATTATTCTCTCTAAAAAGGTCACGACATGATTGCCTTCGCTAAGGCGAAGGATTGTTCTAAATGTCCATTTTTGACACACAAAAACTTGGTAAGAGTAAATAGAGCTTCCCCAAAATATAATACCACAAGAACAAATAGACTGGTAACACGAGAAATATAAAGCCTTAAGGACATCCAAGTCAACATGAACAGGGTATATGAAACAGAATTTAGCTTCTTTTCAAGTTGTTCGATGTGTATGCCCCATCTCAAGTGCCTATCAATGATAACACCCAAGAACCTTACCTCATTTCGCACATGTATTCTGTCCTGGAGACCCCACACAAATTCAGGACATTCAATGCTAGATCTATTGGAGTAGAAAAACATAGGTTCTGTCTTCTGAAAATTAATCTTAAGTCCACTACTACTACGCCAATTCACAACCCTGTCAATAACTGATCTCCTTACAACTCTCACCACAAGAAGCCTCTGGAAGAGAAATTATAAAGATAATAAAGAGAAGTGAGCCCAATATACTTCCCTGCGACACCCCCATTTTAAGTGTTTCATCCCAAGAAAAATGTGACCTGCCATCCACTGTTAGCAATACCTTTTGCCTGCGATTTGTCAGGTAACTGGAAATAAGCTTCAACTGATTATCTCTTATTCCATTAGCCTCCAATCGATGAATCAACAGCCCATGATCCACCTTGTCAGTTCTCCACTTTCAAGAGCAGTGATTATTGAAACAATCATCTCGTAAATTCCCGTATCTCTACACCCTAGTGAAGCCATGCTGGGAGTCAGTAATGACAACAGCCTATTCAAAAGCTTCCTTTCAAAATTCTTCGAAAAAGAGGATAAAAGACTTATAGGTCTGTAGTTGCCAGTGTCCTCAACACTACCCTTTTAGTGCAGTGGTCTAAAAGTAGCAATCTCTAAAATATCTGGACACACATCTTCTGTACTTAGATCACATCTGTGATCTATAAATTATAAAGGCTAACGGATCTGCAATCTGATGAATTGACTTCTTGATGGCACACATGGGTGCCACTTGAGTGTTTATTTTTCAGAAAGTTCAGTACTGATCACCTCCATTCCAGAGATAAAAAAATGATTGCAGTGCTCAGGTGGGTTCCGATGGAGAGCTGGTTCTGGAACCAGTAGCGATGTTCACAGAAATATTATTGAACTCATTTGCAGTTTTCAGGATCACCTGATTTCATTGGACTTTTCTTTTTGTTTTTGCCTGTCAAGGAATTTATGACTTGCCACACTGTTTTGAAGATTTGCGAATGCGGAGCAGAGGATCTGCTACGATTAGCACTTCACTACGGTGGTGAATATAGCAGAAAGATATGTTCAGGAGCGAAAACATTAGTTATCTACTAGAGACAACATTCTCAGTAGTTTTGGAACCTTGATGTTCATTTGAGAAATCTACCAGTGAAACGTGAATGCGTAATGTTATTCAACTCGTTTCGAGGGGTACTCTATATGCTACATAAGTGTAGATTTAATTTCGATTGTAAAGTGATTGCGAATTAAAAATACATATTCGATGTTTCCTGCAACATCGCTTAATTTCGCCATTCACTATTTTGAAATATTCATTGTTTCCATTATTGCCATTTATCGACCTGCGTAGATCCTGTTGATTTCCTAGATATCTTCAGAGATTTTCCTGACATTGCCATGAGCGATGTGATTTATTCATGAAGGAATTGGAGTATCAGAATTAATTAGAGGGCTCAGATGGAAAACGTTCGATTTTTTTGTGATGCAGTCGCCGAACAGATTATTCATCGTGTTAATGATGAGTGGCAGTGGATAATTTGTAGGTTATGAACATATTGGCAATCATCGGAAGCTTGGGGATCCATCAACATCAATTTAATACGCGTTTCGTTTATGAAACATACTCGAAACTTCGGAATTGATTTATTGGAATAGGGGGTGTTCAAGAATGTAATCAACAATGTAATGCTCCCGGCGACCTCCCCGATGTTTACATAATTTCGTAATTATAGATCTCTTCATGATCAGAAATCAATGATACAAATAATTCATAGACTACAGGGTGGGCATTTTTCGATATTCTAATTTTTCCAAATACCATTGGCAAAATTCTATTCGACAGGCAGGATCTCTAGGTCCAAGGGCAGGTATAGAGTCGTAACTTATTTATTTCTTATGTTTTCGAAGCTCGCTTCTAATGAAACTAGTTTCTTTCTCTATTTAATGAATCGTTATATTGGGATTTGTGGATACAGTAGCGATTACACTTGATCTTTTCTTTTCGAAACTTCCATGTTCAATAAAATTATTTTTGAGTCGCCTAAATATAGACTTGCGCAGTTGAATTATTTCTGGAAAACATTTTAAATAGTCTGGTGAAGCTTCGTCGTCATCAACTTCACCTTATGTAACATTCATGCATGTTGATCTTTTCATTACTTACAGTATTCAATTCGCAATGAGAAATATATACATATTTCGTAACAATAATAGCTCTGATTTGAATTCAAATTTTCGAATGATTTTACAGTCGAAAGTTTGAATCTCTATGACAGCAGTCCATTATTCTTTGATCTTGTAGAAATTGAGTAAACATCATATATATGAAAAAAACTATAAGAAGGAGACAATGGTACTATTGGATAGCAAACCTATCCGAAAACACATAACCAGCTAGCTGTATATGATTTCTTAAGAATTCAAAATGGCCTTGTTTAATATATTTTTTCTAGTAGAGTCGATGTCGACATTTTTCGTATTTTCACTTATAATTCGAAACAAGGTAGCCAAAAATCAATAATACCCTTGGTATTTTCTCAAAAATGAGAACGAGAATGGGGTATCTATCTACTCTGCTTTAAATTCTATTTCTGTGTGATCAAGAGACCAGGGTTACTATTCATTATAGAACATGAATATTCTTTTCAACACCGGTTGATAGCGTGACAAAACATCTGAGTAAATGGGTATAATATGTTCATATTACCAAATCTCATCGAATGAATCTTTTATGTTAATTTAGAGCAATTGGCAATCCCTTTCTTGACCGCTTGAGTAACACAGAACTATCCTCCTCTTCTTCTTCAACGATTTCGACAGTTTCTCAACGTAGGTTCAATTTATCTAGCAGGGACGTCTCAATATTAGTGTAAAATAGGTTCATTAGAATATGAAATCCTGGCATGCTATAAGCTGAATAATGCTCTGGTTTTACGATCCGCCTCTGCCAAATTTTCCTCATCCTTGTTGTGAATTTCAATAAGTTATTCCAGCTATCGCGTTATATGAAGCTTAGGCAGAAACGATGAACTGACCATCTATGGATATAAATGATTATCATTATTATATTATCATGATCATCATCAGAATATAACAAACTTCCTGTTTTTTATGTCCAGAATTCTGAGTCATATTGGGACCATTTCTATTTGTAGGTTAATTTCTGTACTGGGTGCTTCTCAAAGTCCATTTCGTTGTTTGTAGATATAGTTTCTTTCTTTCATACTATATGGAACTCCTTCGAGCTTAATGTCATTGATGGGGAATATTTATCTAATTAAAATGCACTATATCTTAGTATACAAACTTGTTCAGACTACATATTCCTGCGCTTCAATTTTTATTGTAATTGTCATTTGGATGTTAATCTCTGATAATGAATAAATCATAATTGAAGTCAGAATTTCCGTAAGGCCGAACAGTTCAATCAAATCTTGAGTCTGCGTTCAAACTGATGTCCAAGTTTCTTCATCAATCAACCAGAAAAGGGGTTGAATCAGAACTTTTCGGTAAACCTCAATATAGACAGGTTCTCGCTTGAAAATGTCCACACAACAATCGGTGCCGTGTGCATTGTCTCAATGGGCTCAATCTACGTTATTAGTCATCAATAATTCAACCACAGAGTGAAATGGAAGCATGTGTACTACTTCACTTTACTCAGCTAGAGATTAAACATCAAAGGAATAGTAGCGACAGGATGTATCTGCTAAAACACGGAAAATTCTAGATAACATCTGGCCATTTTCAGATCAATACTTGGTGAGGCTCGTAATTGACCGTTATTTGTTCAAAAATTAATATCCTTTCCATGGAATGCCATATCGGCAACCCTGAGAGACAATAGATATGAAGTTCGAACGATGATGTTGAATTTACGTATGTTTCATGTCCATATCAGGTTTATCGAATGGATCTTGAAATCAACCTGGGTTCGACCTGATTCCAGTTCGTCTTGAAATGATGAATTTATTTAAAGATGTTGAGGTTAAAAACGAGAGATGTTATTTTCAATCTTCCGCCATAATGGGCAGAGTGAACGAGCATTAATGGTGGTAGAACACGAAGATCTCGATTATCTCAATTACAATCCCAGCAAATCTTCCAGAACCATCAATAGTTTCATGAATCATTGGCATAAACGTATTCGAAACTAGTTTTATCTCAATGGCAGCAGGCACAAAACATATTTCTGTTCCTTCCATATTCCATTCATGTTTCAGATTTCCGAATTTTAGATCAACCTGGAAGCTGCCGCATGAAAAATAAAGTTATGTTTCTTTCACGCGGTAATTTTCCCCTTCGATTGTCTCTGACAGAGCCTGCTGTTTTTCCGTGTCTGATAAAATTGCCGAACGTGCATGTTTTTCCTTGTTCATTGCTATTCTCCACCCCTCCTTTCACAGCAAACAGATGTTACGAAACATTATCAAGTTTATGCCAAACGAGATATTCTGCATCCCACTGAAACATCCAAAGTGGCCTTCGAATGTCGCAGACAACCCGCAGCAAGCCTTCTTGATAATAACGGTGAACTGAATTTTCCTCAAATATATTGAGTTCAACGCGGGCTTTCGGTTCCAGCGATTTTATTCAGACCGGAAAAGGAAGTTGTTTTATGGCTATGCGGCAATGTTTTGGCAGAGGTTCATCCTTTTTTTTTGTTGAAATTGATGTCACTCAAATAATTAATTAAAGCTTTTCGTTGAGCCCATTTTCTAGTCATAACAATGAGAAAGATTCGGAAAGCGCCAACATTAAGCCTCTTGCTGCCTGCGGTGTTGAAGTTGTTTGCCGAAAATGCTTTGATATATAAGATTTTTTAAGGAACTTGAAAGGCTGTTCTAGTTGGATTTCACTATAATTCTTCTTAATAGCTCTTGAGTTTATTTGAATAAAAATACTTCAATCTAGTTTTTATTTGTTTATTCATGAAATTCATAAGTTCTGTAAAAACATAATCCGTCCCAACTGAAAATGAAATATTTCAATAATTATCACAACCAACACAAATTTTGATAATTCAAGTTTATTAACAGTTTCAAGGTAAATTTTGGGTAAAAATAAATAAAAGTTTTGAAAATCTGAAAAAAAACGCTTCTGTTAAGAATGCAACTAAAAAGTAGAAAAAAATTTCAAAAGTTTGAATTAGGAATTATATAAATAAGAGATGAATGTATATAATTGTAAAAAATTGTGAGGTGCATAGTGTTAATAATTATAAATACTTTATTGACAGATATCAGTAGAAGGGTTATCATTTTTATAATGACTCAAAATCCACCTCATGCTTTTTCACAATAATATAGATTTATTTCTTATTTACATTATTCTAAATTCAAACTTTATAGAATTTATTTTTTAATTTTTAGTTGGATTCTTAACTTGTGAGTTTGGCCCCCCATGGGGTTGCAAGTCAGAGATAACTACTGAATTATTTTTTTGTCGACATGTAAATAATTCTGCAGGAGTTTGATGGCATCCTCATGTATGGTTGATTTATTATGAATTTTTAAAAATCAGGCCGAGTACCTACTGACTCCCTGGGGTGCAAGTAAAAGTGGCATAATAAGTAATTATCTGTTTATCTTCCTGGACGCTATTGCCAAATTTGACATCAATCCTATGTCTAGTTTGCCAGATAAGAATTTTTTCGGCATATTCGACGCGGGGGTTCAGTGGAATGAGTGCTGGTGATGGATTTATCATGGGCCATCGTCGTAGAGAACGTACCGTATCCAGATCCCAACGTGAAAATAGAAAAATCTCAAATTATCTCGGCGAATCAAAATTGTTTGCATCGCCATCCGGCCAATATTCCAGTGGCGTACGAAAAATTCTGTACAAAACTCGGCTATCTTACTCGGCTGTTTTCACATCAGTTGGTAAAATGAGGTATTATAAATTGCACTCTTTGTTTATTATTAAAAATCTTGATGAATATCCCTTAAATTGATAAGACTTGAGAATTAACGATTTCTAAATTGAACACCCTGTATATCAATCTATAACATTGTATTATCGAATGTAGAATGAGAACTTGCGGAAAGCATAAAAAAACTCAAATGAAAATATGTATATGAAAGCATATGGGACACCAAGTCCTGTATATGAATCGATAACATTTTATTGAAATAATGTCCTGATAAATGTAACTGATGTGAATATGAACCCGTATGGCTCACCCTGTATATGCATCGATACCATTTTATTGAACTTTTAAGATACCTCACGCAGAAAACCCGAAAACTTTGAAAAAACATGAAAGAAGAGGTGTTCTACAAGGCTCTCTCTTAGAGATTTGCATACAGTTTTCTGTACAAACAAGCAAACATACAAGTGGAGCTAATAAAGCGTGTTAATGGAAAAAAATTTAGGAAACACTGACGTGAGGTCAGATTGCTTTGGCGCTCTTGTTGAGCTACTTGCGAGTAAATATTCAAACCATAACAAATCTATAAGCACTCTGATCACGTGAACAATAGTCTTTTCCCGTATTATGGGACAATGTGATGCAAATATGAACGCCTAATGAATGAACAAACCTATATCTCAAATTAAAAATAACTACTCATAATTTTCCTCAAGATTAGTTCGAAACTATAATTCCCTTTTCCTAAAAACTTATGTCAGTGCTTTTCTGAATTTTGACAAGGTATTATTTCAGCCACCGAGATTGAATTCTACCTCAATGATTTCCCTTTATGAAAAATTTTGATTAATATTACGCCAACTGACACTGTTAATGAGCCCGGCATTTGTCAATCGAATATCGATCTGTGATGGCCATCGTTCAAACAATTTTCTCTTGAGTAAATTAAAAAAATGATCATATCTTTAGATGGAAAAGAGCTACGACAATGAAATTTGAGGATAAGTAAGATATCAATCACCTCAATATCTTCGCGCTCATAACTACTGAACCATCCGAAGGATCTGGACCAATAACGAACTTGACCGAGATATTTGGACAATTAACCTATTCTGAAAATATGAAAACTCTAGCTGATTTCTTTTGGATGCTTTTGGATGTCCAGCCGGCCGGACAGACTCAACTTTCGCCACGAATTCTTCATCAGGGAGTCGAACCCAATCGATTGAGACCATTTTCGGCTCGATATTCCAAAATTACGGACATTCGGGCAGAATTATAGGCACCCTGTTCGGGTGAACAAGAGCTCCAAAAATGATACCAGAGTTTCAATATCAGATCTTATTTTTGAGATATTTAGTACTTTTTCGAAAAAAAATGCCGATTTTTTCAACTCGTCAAGTTTTTACTTCTTCGGCACCCTTTTTGTTAATATGTGTTGCAAAATCACTGGTACATATCCTATTTAATCGTGTTCAGCTCTTTACTTTGTAAAATTAAAAACTAACGTCGGATAATTCTTTTTTTTTATTTTCAGAGTGGGAGGCGAGCCACAGTGGCTCGCCGGATATGGAAGTGGAAGTCAGGGAAAGTACGTCAGTGGACAACCGAAGACCTGATTCTACACAACTTCTAGTAAATAACACACCAACTTATTCTTACGGAGGTGAGTAGTTGTATAAATATTGGATAAAGGTCAATTCTATCATCTTGAAATTTGCGACAAGGGTTTCTACTCAATTCCACCCCTAATAATTGTGTAAGTTTGTGGTTGAGCTTCTCTCTAGTTAAATATTTGCAACTCACCTTAGAGCCCTTGTCGAGTGACAAAAAAATTCGGAGGACACCGTAATATTCTGGGCACTCTTCAGCTGAAATGAGAAACATGAGAGGACAATTTTTTCAGCGTCTACCCGAGTAGTAGGATTTGTTTATGATAATATTTGCAGCTGAATAATCGTTCAAGTTTCTACGAATGGTTTCCCAGAATGGACTACTGAAGTCCAGAAAAAAAAGGTACAGTAAAACACCATGATATATCATCTTCATAATAAATTATTAAATTGAACAAGTCTATTCTTGAAAGTGTGAATGAACCAAAAATATTTAAAGCTGACAATTATAGTCCTACACTTCGTGAAAGTATCAATGATACATTTATTTATTTTAGAAATAACTGTTTTCTTTGATGGAAAAGAGAGAATTCTTATCATAACATCAAACAATTAAAAAAAAACTACAAAAAAATTAATCCAAAAATTAAATAGAATACGACACATATAAAATATATGTTGCGATATTCTCGCAACAAAGGACAGTTCTCGGAATTTGGGGTAGCGGCCGTCACTTCCAAGAATGCCTTCTGTCGGACGGAATTTTGGAAATTCCTAAATTTAGCTACCTGAACCTTTGTACACGTCCGAACTCTTTCAGTTATTTAAATTCATTTTCTCTACACCTCTCAAGGTGGTAAGTACTCCTACAAGTAAATTCATTCTCTCTCAAGACGATCTTGTGTACAGTATCTTCAAGTAAGCTCTCTTTTATCAATTTACTTTTCACGAGTCCATAACGGCACTCAGAACTACAAGTTCCTCTTAAAATCTCTCAAAACAATCTGTTTTCGGGTCAGTTAGCTACCCTAGTTCATGTGTATGTGAATTACTCAGTTGAAATTCTCTACGTAAAAGAAAAAGGTTGTGAATTGTGAATCTGTGAAGCAATTACATATCGCCAAGGCACAATTCATCAGTGGAAGTTTGTGAAGCTTTATCCAAAGTGCTTGCACCTTATTCAGAGAAATCTACCCTCGACGATTGAAGCAGAGCTGTGGTGAACTCCAAACAACAAATAAAGTCAGATCTCTTTATCATTTTATATTACCAGAAGTGCCCTAGATTGAGCAGAGAACTTCAAATCCTTGATTATTATAGACACCTAAAAACTCTTTCTGTGAGTGTAAACTCAAGTGCCGAACATTGTGTAACTATTTTTATCTGTGAATACATAATTCTATTATAACTACAAACTTGTTTTAATTCACCTTGCAAACATCTTTTCTACCAAAGATAATTTTTGGATCTACTGTTTTAGTATAACCAGCGACTCAGGAAGTCCGCTGCCCTTCATTAAGCGGGTGATTATTATTACTTCTAATTTTGTACCCGCACAATATATATAAATAAATGAACTTGGTACTCTGAAATCAGTTAATATTCTAAAAACTAACCTCAAATGTAAACATAGAGTATTATCTCACTCAACAAATCGACACAGAAGAATGTAGGACTATAATTGTCAATTTCAGATATTTTTTGTTTATTTACACTTTCAAGAATATGTTGAATGATTGTTTGGGCTATTACCATCATCTATTGTGGATGTTATGATTTCCGACGTTTCGATAGACATCTTCTATCTTTATCAAGGAGAAAAGTAAGAAACCTTTTGAAAATTATCAATTTTCAAAAAGTCAATTGACAGAAGTCATGAAAGAAAATGAACGATGTTATATACTCATCTGTGATATGATGATCTTTTTAAAAAATCTGTCTATCGAAACGTCGGAAATCATTACATCCACAATAGATGATAGTAATAGCCCAAACAATCATTCAACACGAGCTCCATCATCAACAATATCTCGTCATCAACTTTCAAGAATAGACTTGTTCAATTTATTTCAAGATATACTGATGAAAATATATCTGTCAGCTATAGAACTCAATTTCTTGAAGAAGTTTATTGCTTGAAAAAGAACGATTTTCAACAAATCACCTCCTTGAACACACATTTTCCATTATCCAGTGGGAACCGAGATGAGAGCCTTAGGCTCTAGTTGAAAAAAAATCGCTTTCATGTTCCAGAAAGGAATTCCTTTCGTTCCTTATCTTAAGCTCATGATAACCATCTCGAATCCTAGATGAAACGACGTGCCTCAGGGAGATGTTCGAAGTTGCCCAGTATTTTTGTAACAACCGTAGTCTTACGTAACCAACCTCTTTGTTCATCGAGATTTGCTTAAGTATACCTTGTTACCTGGGAATTCTTATTGAATTGTCTCTTTCAGAGCATGCAGAAATTTGACTATATAAAAAGATCGAAATCGTGTCGTGAATAGCAAACAGCAAATTCAATCCAATTAGTTTCCTTGAACTTCCAACGTGATCTGTTTGAATATTTAGTAATTAAACAAAATCTCCTAAGCTTTATCACATAGGGGTACGATGACTGAAGTATTAATTTATTTAGTTGTTGTGAGAGTTGCTTATCTATAAGTAGTCTATGATTATAAATATGTTGGGCAGATACTGAAGTGCCTCCATTGCTACGGTTGAAGAGGTGTGAAACGTTATTGTTGAGCCCAGGCAGGATCGAAACTGACCCCTCCGGCACACCCCGTCGTAGCTTTCGTCATGATTTCTCTGGTACAATCTGTCTGGAACCGCTTAGTGAAAAAGCTTAAATTAACTCTTAAACATTTCGTCTAATGCCATTATATCATATTTTCTAATCAGAATCAAATGAATCTAGCTTTCAACGTTATGTAACTATTTGAAGAAAATATTACTATCGTATCTTTGAAGTCATCTGAGAATAAGTATATACAGGGTGTGTCTTTGACCACTGCGTTAATTTTAACCTTATGTTCTTGAGATCAAAGAAACACTTTTTCCATTACGGTTTTTCCAAATTCAGCTGCGTTGAAAAGTTATAAGCATTTTAAGTTTTCACATTGGGCAAATACCCCTCTGTAGTCTAGTTTAGTTTCAATGAAAAATACCTTCCACAGTATCCACTATTTAATCTGAATTGTTTAAAAACATTATTTTCCCTCTAAGAAATGATTCACTCACTCATGTTTCATCCGATGAGTTCCATGTCCAGAAGGAAGATACAAAATACTAATTTTCTGGTAAAAAAATTCAACACCATACACAGATTTTTGCTGTTCTACTTTAATTTCTTTCTACTTCAAGATTATAAACCATCCCTTTCTAGTGAGAAATTCCAAAAAACCTCAGAATTATTGGATGTTATCATCATACATTTGTAATTTTCTTCTTAAAATTTCCAAATCATGAAAACCATCATTTCTATGAAAACTTCCAAGGCAAGAGGTTGTCACATTGCTTTTTTTTCACTCAAAGCCAGAAAAAATCATCTATGATTTTCCAAACACTGATACTCCTGAAGTGGTTCTAGGGATTCCATTTTGTTTATGTAGGAGTACACCTAAGAATGGAAGTTGTCTGTCCTTCTCGATTTCAATTGTGAATTTAATTAATTCCTCTTGATTGTTTAGATATTGAAGGAATCCATCTATAGTGTCTCTTCCATGTTGCCAAATAATAATAATTTTCAGAACAGAAGGCATTAGAAAATTATGTACTTAAACCCAAACTGTGGAAAAGATATGTAGATGATACTTTCATTATTTGGCAACATGGAAGAGACACTATAGATGGATTCCTTCAATATCTAAACAATCAAGAGGAATAAATTAAATTCACAATTGAAATCGAGAAGGACAGACAACTTCCATTCTTAGATGTGTACTCTCACATAACAAAATGGAATCCCTAGAACCACTGTGTATAAAAAGCCAACGAACACAGGACAATATCTACATTTTGATTTAAACCACCAACTAAACACTAAATTGGGAGTAGCAAAATGTTTATTTGATAGAGCAATAAATATTTGTTGCACTGAAGAAGACCAAAATGAAGAAATAAATAACATCTCGAAAACTCTTAGAAGCAATGGCTACTCCAAAAAGATATTAGAAAAAGCTAAACGAACAAGAGATAGTCAACCTGAACCAACAGATATAAATCAGACCATTAAAACCGTAATTCCTCATGTAAAAGGTTTGTCGGAGAAAATGAGAAGAATTGGAAATAGATATAACATAACGACTACATTCAAAACTCAAGACACTATCAGAGCTTAACTTACAAAAGTTAAGCCTAATAATGAGACACAAAGGACAAAGAACTGCATATATGAATTACCTTGCGAGTGCGGAAGATCTTACATCGGAGAAACTAAACGCCCTCTGAATGTACGAATAAAAGAACATCAGAAGCTTCTACGAGTACTAGACAGCGACAAATCCAGGTTGGTCCAACATGCTGCAGATGAGAATCATCGTATAAAATGGGATGAAGCATCAATAATATCCAAAGAAGAAAAACTTGCAAGAAGAAAAATCAAAAAAGCAGCATTTATGAAAATAACACCTGATTCCATAAGTGCTCCATCTATAGATCTGCCAGAAGTTTGGACGCCGATAGTTCGATCCAACTTAAAAGATCATCATATCACAGATGAGTATATAACATCGTTCATTTTTCTTTCATGACTTCTGTCAATATTGACTTTTTGAAAATTGATAATTTTCAAAAGATTTCTTACTTTTCTCCTTGATAAAGATAGAAGATGTCTATCGAAACGTCGGAAAACATTACATCCACAATAGATGATGGTAATAGCATCATCTAATCATTCAACACGAGCTACATCATCAACAATATCTCGTCATCAACTAACAATTTACTTAGATAGATTACAAATATTCCCAGATTTAGGTGTGCAATTATACTTGCTTGAAGAAATTGAGTTTGATCAACTAAATTTGATTCTGAACAACCAACTACGTGTGAATTTTTTTAGATCATTAGGATGAATCTATTCTGTTTAGACTATAATTAATTACTGAACATGCGTAAATTTTTGGTTTTTATATTCAGAATACCTGTTTTAATTATGTAAACAAAAACAGAAATATTGAATAATGGTTATTCATAGATTATGTCAAATTTTAATACCTTACCCTAGAATATTGATTTATTACCGAACCCCAGGAGAGAAAAAAATTAATAATTGCAAAGTGATTCTAAATGAAAGATAATATCTGTAACCATTATTGATCTTTAGTTATACTTGTTCTCACATTAACTAGAGTGAATTATTATCACATTAAAATGTTATTATAACGTCTCTGTGGTGGGCAATTCCCAATAAAATAGTGTTCTGTGGTTCCTTGTTGTTTTGATTCTGTTTGAAACTGTCAAAAGTTATTTGTACATTAAGAAAAATGTGGAGAATATTTTAAGGATAATTTCGATAGTTTGAAATTATTCAATTCAGTATGAAATGACTATGGTCAGAAAATGCATTATATTCTAATCTTTCATGTTAATAAGCTTATAGCTTCCAGTTTTAATATTGATTGAATTTTAATTAACCATGCATCATAACAAACATTCAGAAATATTAAAACTAAGTCAAATTCTATTATCTCTAAGTTTGTGAACCAGGTTGAATCGGTGTATGAAATAAAGATGTGAAAAAACTTACAAGTACAAAACGAATCTAGGAGACTGGGTTCGAAGTTTTTAAAACTCATATGAGCTTAATTTGAAGCATTCCTATGTTAGAATAGATATAATTTAATGATCCCTGAAAGTCTGAAGCTATAAAGAACCAGCTCTACATAAAGACAAGTCTTCAATTTAACAGGTCCTGACAGAAAATACATTACCTATTTCAACGGTCATGAGCATATACCGAAGTACCTATGTGAGTGATGGAAATCTCTTTCTCTATTTATTATGGAATATTACTCTGGATAAAATATTAAACGAGGTACTAGACATCATTAATAATGAATACAGCAAATGGCAATTAAGATTTTGTAGTGAATGTAAGACAAAAATTGTTCAGTGGTTAATTTCATCTATAGTGTTTAATGATGGAACCATAGACTGGAGAGATTTCCCCAACCTTTTGTAGAAATATTTAATGAAGACATAAAATATGGCAACATTGAACGAATCTGATTATTGAATCATTTCAACACAGAGTTGGATTTGGGAAAATCAGAAAGTTGGACAAAATTATATCGATTTAATTCCTTTCAACTTCAAATATCTCAAGAATGGTGCAATTTAGGAGGAAAGATGAAGAATGATTTTATCTGCAAAAAAGACTAATGATTCCACAAGTTACAAGACACGGACCTTTAGTTCAAGCGATATTTGTTTTTCATGCAATTTAACCAATCTATAGAGTAGTAGTGAGAAACCCACAAGAAATGGAATAAATAAATAATAAAATTGAATAAAGAAATTGATGCCAAAGTATGTATGACTGTTATCAAAAACCTTCTACAGGAGATCATTTCAATTGAGATTGTCGTTTGAATATTAAAGGTGAAAATGCAATTTTTTTATGAGATTTCAACGCCCTATATCTTTTGAACGGGCCAAATTTGGAAAAATGTTATAGGAAGAAAATGTTTCTTTTGACTAGTTTTAGAGATTTGAAAAATACCATCATGTATTATATATATATATATATATTTATCTAACAGACGTGTTCAGTCCCGGTACATGCGACAGGCTACCTGAGACCCGTATGATCCAGATGGTTTTTTGTGTGTATATATATGTGGAAAACCTGCTTTAAGGAAATATAACTCCTCAGGCAACTTTAGAGGGGAAAAATTTTTTTTCATTCAAAAAAGTGATATACTTGATTCACGTTTTGAAGCCCGACATCCTAAACCGACTTTTCATTCCCACATATACGCCGACGGGATGTTCTCCAAACCTTTTCAGTCCCTGCGGTGTTGTCAGATCGTTGGGACTGACCGCGTCGGTTAGTTATACCGCAAATATCTCTAATTGCATATCTTATGTTGAGAAGTGACTGACGAGGATCTTTTACTTTCAGTAGAAGGTCACATGAAATGTATCCACTGAATTCTCCCAAAATCTATCGATTCTTACAACTTATACAATCCCAATAGAGAGAACCGTCGTATAGAAGATTGCTTTATTTAATTCTTCGAACCGGACCGATAATCAAATAACTCATCTTCACTGGTATTTAAATCTTCAACAGAATCATCATTGAAGTTCATAAAAATCGGGTACAATTGCTCATCGTCAGACAGTATGTAAGAAATTTTCCGCATAAAAAAGTTTTTTTCGATTACAACTTACATATTAATCATATTTGAAAAACTATTATAACAGAAATTTCAATCTATATCTAAAGGTTTTTGTTAAGGAAAATTTTCAATATTTTACGACATAATAATAATATAGAACTTTTTTCATTATTGAAAAAAAAATTATTAGTAATATTTTGGGCTCAATATTTGGAACACACTAAGATGTGTTTGAAAATTTCAGTATTTGAGAAATATTTGCAGTTTTTCAGTTTGTTTCCGATATTTGTAAAAAAATTTGACGAATGCCGATATTAATCTAGATCTTTAAGATATCATTTACGAAGAGAAAATATCAGAGAGATAACTTCTTCAAATTACTCATTTTTTTTACCTGGATAACTAGAAGTATTCGGGCTTCAAGAAAATTCATCAGGTGTTAAAGTTTTTCAATGTTCAATGTTTCAAATAATTTAAGTTATTCAGAAGTGCTTTATAGGCACTCGGAATGCCCTATTCCAAAGCTGTATCGGAAAAAACTGTTTCATTGGGATAAAATTAAATGACCTTATTTATATCTTCATAAACACAATCGATTGGAAATATTTTTGACTCGCTAGTCGAAAAGTTTATCTATTTTGGTAGAACAATAGCTTGCTGTTCTACTTGGAACAACCAAGCAAAAGTAATAAACTCAAATCTCATTAATATCCTGAAACCAAATGCAATAACCCTCGTAATTCATTTAGGATTTATCAGGAAGATCGCATCAAACCGTTTGAAATTTGCATTTCTATGGGGATATCTCACTTTACCGAGACCAAGAAAGTTGTCATAAATGTGAAATTGTATTAAAAAACAGAAATGGTTTAACATCTCATAATGATACCGTTGGTTTTGTGACAAGCATGTTGGGATATATTGAATTTCAAAACTCCGCGTTACAGGCTAGAGCGCTGACCGTTGGACCCTGAGTAGGTAGATGGATTAACAAGGGATAAATAGAGTTCAGTTTCACCCGTATTTATTCAAAATTTGAAAAATCATATTTCGGAAACTATTGGTTTGTCAAAGTCGAAAACGGTATTGGTGATAAAATTGCACCATAAAAAATTTTTATTTGGAAAATTTTAATTTGTTACTTCGAAACTATTCTACCGATTTATCCGAATAACGAACTCAGCCGAGATATTTATAAATCAAATCTACTTTGAAAATTTTGAACTCTAGCTCTATCGTATTCACGGAAGTATTATATATTATTCAAGAATGACGGAGTCTATCGTCTTAGAGGATGTGATAATAATTATCTTTATCAGCGACTGAATTATCCAAGTTTAAGTCTAAGAATAACTTTAGGATCAGTTATGGTTCTGTACAAAATCTTAAATAATAAAATCGACTGTGCCAAAATTCTCAGCAAATTAAATTTCCACCTACCATGTTTCAATTCGAGAAATGCTTCAGTTTTTAAATGTGAAAGAGCTAGAAAGAGTATCCTGCGTAAGGCTCCAATAAATTCAATGTGTAATAACTTATATAATTATAGTAGCTGTACCTGTTGTGATATTTTTTCATGCTCTCAACAAACTCTTATGAAAATTGCACTTGAACATCATAGTATAATTTTGATTTTGTGTAATATATGTATGTAGGTGGTTATGGAGCAGTTATTCTTAATAGTAACATTTATATCCCTGTATAGTGACTTGTCCTGTAAATGGATTTTCTGTTGGACAATAAACCTATTATTATTAGAAATTTGGTTTTCAATATTAAAACCAGATTAAATTATGTGGGAAAAAAGTGATAAGAATCAGTATTCACTGAAAAAAAATTTTAGTTAAGATTTGAAGATGACGAATGAGGAAAGCATTCAATTTCTAAAATCAATTCACCTTTAAATCTTAAATTCAGTAAACAATCGAGGAAGGAATTTTTGCGCGCTTATTTCTAGTTGAACAGCGAGCTATCGTTTGTTCAAATGCCTGTAACTTTCAAATCTCGATAGATTGTCCATTGTCCAAATATCTGGGCCAAAAACGTCGGATAGTTCTGCATTAATTAAGCATTTGAAATTTCGATATCTCAACATTTCCTAACATACTAACATATCCACCAGATAAACTTGTAACTAGGAAGATGTTCGGATAGCGTTTAAACAAAGAAGTTTGTCCAATTTCATAGAAACCGTTCTTAAATACTTGATATCTCGTAAGATATTCATCAGCATTAAGAATAAGCACGCTGATACTCATGACCTGTCGTCAGTGCTTTTCAAAATTTTTCAAGATCCATCCAATATTCTTGTACATTTCTCAATTAAATTTTGTCCAGATTCATTACATTCCGGTGAACATAAAAAAATTCGGAAAAGTCAAATTCAGAAAAATATCGAAAATTTTCCGTAACGACTCCTATAAAGGGTGATTGAAATTTCCATGACTCTTATGAATATGATTCGTAAGTCAGTTGTTATCAAAGAATGATGATAAAATTTTTATGCGAAAAATTTTCCAGGTAGTTTTCTTCTAACGACGAGCTATTGTACCCCATTTTTATGACTTTCAACTATACTCGATTCAAGAATGAAATATCAGTGAGATGAGGTCATATTTTCAGTCCGCTTGGAAGAAATGAATAAACTATCTTCTGGAGGACGGTCCCCTCTATCGGGTTTGTATAAGTTGTAGAAGAATGAGAATTCGGGTTTATACACAAGGCACAGGGTTGCCAGATTTAGGGATTGGAGACGTTGATAGAGTATACCGTTTACATACAGCAAGACGAGGTCGCCTGAAGCGCCCTCGCACTGGCCGTTCCTCGAAGTATTTCTGTATAAAATATGATGTTTCACCGACTTTTCGGACCCGGCTCAAAATTCATATCTAAAACCCCTGACCCCCTGATTATGATTCCATTGAAAAACGTTGTCAGACCCGGAGCCGGGTCTGACAACGTCACTTTGGACCGAAAAGTCGGTAGAGTATACCGATTTGGGTCTGTGTAGGCAGTCAAACAAATCTATATATATATATTCATCTATTAATTCATAATTGACGAAAAAGTAATAATATCTCTTAAAATATTCTCCGTCCATTATTTTTCTTGAATATATAAATAACCGCTACCGGTTCGTTTAGTACTTTGGGAAACAATGAATTCACTGAACAGTTCCATCAGAACTGATCTAAATATTAAGTTAAAATCCTTCAAATCTCCACAAATTTCAACTTTGTATTCGAATACTGTAAAAGCAAAGATATCAACCATTTCCTTCAATTAATATTAATCAGAGCATTTCCCATCTCCACCCAGAAATCTTACTGGAACATCCTTCGAGTAAGAAAAGTAAGTCTGGGAAGACCCAGTAAATCACTCCCGGTGCCAGCAAGAGGAGAAAGGTTTGCACTTGACTTTGCGGAGTGCCATTTAATCAAGTACGTTCAAGATGAAATGACTGAATTTAAATCAAAATGATCTCACTTCGTATTCGTGAAAGTCTCCCTACGGAAAAACGAAGCTAGGTGATAAATTCTGGAATTTATTTTTGCGGATGAAACGTGATGAATAATAAATAATGATGTGAACGAAGATACTTCTTCACTGAATTCTATAAGTTGAGAGCCAACACCCAAAACTTGTTCTTGATTCAATAAAGCTAGTGTTTGCCCCCTTATTTTTTTTCTAATTTTTAAAATTTTTGAAAATTACAATCTACTTACAAAAGTATTAGGTATATATGTTGTACGTAGATACAAAGAGAAAGTCTTTTATTTATTTGTTTATTTATTTGAACAGGAACCTCTACAGGAAATACCAATTACAGAGGTTCACAAATATAAATTATACATTTGTATATGTGGCTCAACAAAATAAAGTATCTATCAAATACAAAATCACCCAGAAAAAAATGACAACAAATAAACCATTTTAATTGGATATTTCTTCAAAGTGAGTTTTCTGAATCCAGATGCTGTGCCTATTTTTATAATTTATATTTTCTTTATATTGTTACTCGTAGAGTTTATAATTTTTATATTGCTGCATGATTTCACGTAGTTTTTAGGTGAGGTGATTGAGTGTTGTTTTGTCTAGTGAATTATGGGATCTTTGATGTTTTCCTCATGTTCTCCGTTTTTCTACCAGCAGTTTCCGAACTTGAAATTCTTTCATCCTTGAGTGTCAAACTTACTTTCCCATGCTATTTTATGTATAACTTTTGTAATGTTTTTTGCAGCTGTTTTTATGCCATCAGGCGTTTCTAAGTTTATATTCATAATTGCTTCTTCTTCGAGTATTTGCTGGAACCTAACCCAATTGATTTATCGCTAGATTCAATTTCATACCATTTAGGTATTGTGTGGAGGGTTATCAAGGCTGGTGAATGGTCAGATGAAAGTTCAGGAGGACAGGATTCCGCACGTATGCGGCTTTTATATATTCCATCAGTGACGAAAAAGTCCAAGACATCAGGAAACTGGTTTCTGTCTATTGGCCAGTAGGTCGATGATCCTGGTGAAACTACGTCAATATTGTTGTTTGTTACCACTACCATTAGATTGGGGCCTTTGAAAGTTATAAGTCTTGACTTAAATTTATTATTATTTATTCATCAGAGAATATTCAGAAAATGTGAGCAAAACATCAGCGACTCGCAATTCGGATTCAGACAAGGCCTGGGAACTCGAGAAGCATTAGTAGCAACACAAGTACTGATACAAAACTGCCACGATCAGCGGAAAGATGTATGCCTATGCTTCATAGACTTCGGGAAGGCCTTTGACAGAGTTCAACATCATAAATTACTAACAATTCTGAGGCAAATGGATATAGACGGCAAAGATATTCGCTGCATTGAAAATCTCTATCTGAAACAATCTGCTCACATAAAGATCGATGGAGAACAAAGCAATAATGTTGAAATCCGCAGAGGAGTCCGGCAAGGGTGTGTTCTCTCACCTCTGTTATTCAATTTGTATTCTGAGAACATCTTCCAAGGGGCACTTGAGGACGTTGAAAGGGGTATTAAAGTCAACGGAACATGGATTAATAACATTCGCTACGCGGACGACACGGTCTTAATTGCTGACAATATGAATGATCTTCAATACCTTATCGACGTAGTAGGACAACACAGCGAGAATGGGCCTTAAAATAAATGCCAAAAAAAACAAAATATATGGTCATTACTCGTCAACCAGACAGACTCAATAATGCAAAACTAACATCTGATGGGTCATTAATTGTGCTTGTAAATAAGTTTAAATACCTTGGAGTATGGCTCACTGAAGACTGGACATCTGACCTAGAAATAAAATGTATAGAAAATGCCCGCAACACATTAATGAAATTTAAACGTATTCTTACCAATGCGGACTTCAACCTAAACCTGAGAGTGAGATTTGTGAGGTGTTACATTTGGTCGGTGTTACTGTACGGTGTGGAGAGCTGGACACTAAAGGTGGTCACAATGAATAGAATAGAAGCCTTCGAGATGTGGATATATCGCAGAGTACTAAAAGTCCCATGGACGGCCCGAGTGACCAACGAAAATGTCCTACGAAGAATAAATAAAGAACGTGAATTGCTGCTGACGATCAAAAAAAGAAAAACTGCATACTTAGGGCATATAATGCGAAACCTGAAATACCAGCTTCTACAATTGATTATCGAGGGAAAGATTGAAGGAAGGAGAGGAAAGGGAAGAAAGAGAATGTCATGGCTACGTAACATAAGACAGTGGACGGGCTTGCGAACAATGGAAAACCTAATACATACAGCTAGAGACGGGATAGAAATGAATCGTGTGGTCGCAAACATTCATTAGTGAATATGCATTAGAAGAAGAAGAAGAAGAAGTCTTGACTCCCAATGGGTGTACCTCGTATTCTAGTCACCTCTAGGACATCTAGCTGAAAAATAAAAATACCTATACTAAGAATTGGTTTTTGATGCCTTCAGCATATGAGCCTGGATTCGGAAAAATATTCGAAACTTATTATTATTCTATAGTTTTAGCATTTACTATTTGTAAATTCATTGTTACTGATGAGCAATGGGAATTTAAATAAATTTCTCAATTTACGCTGTTAAATAGTATTCGGAACTTTATCAAACTTTCGAAGTTTTTCCTCTAACAGCTTGAAAATCCTGAAGGTCAATACTCCCACTTTCTCTTCTTCTCTCTCTCTATTTTTCCTTTCTCTCTCGATATGAATGCACGCTCAGGTAGAGATCGACGTGAGATAATCGTTGACATATTGCGTATCAACGGGAACAACTCCACCAGACGCATATCAAATGGTTTTCCCATCATGAGCTTCGCTCAAGTTGTCGGAGCATCAACCTTGCCGTGTGTAAGCACAGAGTACATTTATTCAGGCGGATTTTCGTGGGATGATAATGTCTCCCTTTTAGCCGCAGAGGTGGGGAAAGCTTTTATTTCTGACGTATACTGGAGTGTTATATCCACAAATTCTCTCCCCTGAATTCCCGTATTGGATGTAATGGTGGTATGTTTGAAGATTAGGTTCAGTGATTTTCCGGAAGGTGTGATGCATCGAAAGTTCTATGGTTGATACAAGGTGAGTCACTGAAAGCTGCATATATTTTGAGAATCTCAGAAAGGGTTGTGAAATAGTTGATTGGTCGATTCAATTTTAATATTCTTGGCATAGAGAACTGAATTACATGTTATAGGCAAATAATTAGAGATTCGACAACTACTTCTCCTACTTTTGAAGGAGCTTGCCCTCCATCACTAACCCTAACACTACACGCTCTATTGTTTGCTAACCAAAAAATTGTAAGCCAAAAGTTCGAAAGAGTATGTATATATATATACAGGGTGAGTCTTTGACCACTGCGTTAATTTTAACCATAGATTCTTGACGTCAAAAGAAACATTTTCTTCCTATAACATTTTTCCAAATTTGGCCCCGTTCAAAAGATATAGGGTGTTGAAATTTCATAAAAAAATTGCATTTTCACCTGTAATATTCAAACGACAATATCAATTGAAATGATCTCTTGTAGAAGGTTTTTGATAACACTCGTGCATATTTTGGCATCAATAGATTTATTCTACTTCTTGTGGGTTTCTCACTACTACTCTACAGATTGGTTAAATTGCATGAAAAACAAATATCGCTTGAACTAAAGGTCCGTATCTCGTACTTCCTGGAATCATTAGTGTTTTTGCATATAAAATCATTCTTCATCTTTCCTCCTAAATTGCACCATTCTTGAGATATTTGAAGTTGAAAGGAATTAAATCGATATAATTTTGTCCAAATTTTCTGATTTTCCCAAATCCAACTCTGTGCTGAAATTATTCAATAACAAGATTTGTTCAATGTTGCCATATTTTATGTCTATATTAAATATTTCTTCAAAAGTATGGGGAAATCTCTTCCCTCTATGGTTCCACCACTAAAAACTAATAGATGAAATTAACCACTGAACAATTTTTGTCTTACATTCACCACAAAATCTAAATTGCCATTTGCTGTATTCATTGTTAGTGATGTCTAGCACCTTGTTTAATATTTAATCCAGAATAATATTCCATAATAAATAAAGAAAAAGTTTGCCATCGCTCTTCGGTATATTTTGACCTTTGAAATAGGTGAAGTATTTTCTGTCAGGACCTGTTAAATTGAAGACTTGTCTTTATGAAGAGCTGGTTTTTTATAGCTTCAGGCTTTCAGGGTTCATCAAATTATATCTATTCTAACATAGGAATGCTGCAAATTGAGCTCATATGAGTTTTAAAAAACTTCGAACCCAGTCTCCTAGATTTGTTTTATACCTTTATTATCTTTATTTCATACACCGATTCAACCTTGTTCACAAACTTAAGAGATAATAGAATTTGACTTAGTTTTAATATTTCTGAATGTTTGTTATGATGCATGGTTAATTAAAATTCAATCAATATTGAAACTGGAAGATATAAGCTCATAAACAAGAAAGATTAGAATAGAATGCAATTTCTGACCATAATCATTTCATACTGAATTGAATAATTTAAAACTATCGATATTATCCCTAAAAATCTTTCCACTTTTTTTTTTTGAAGATACAAATAACTTTTGACAGTTTCAAACAGAATCAAAACAACAAGGAACCACAGAATACTTTTTTATTTGGAACTACCCACCACAGAGACGTTAAAATATTTTAATGTGATGATAATTCACTCTAATTATTCTGAGGAAAATTATAACTAAAGATCAATAATAGTTACAGATATTATCTTTCATTTAAAAAAACATTGCAAATCTTAATTTTTTTTCTCCTGGGGTTCGGTGATAAATTAATATTCTATGGTAAGGTATTAAAATTTGACATAATCTATGAATAACCATTATTCAATATTTATGTTCTTGTTTACGTTATTTACTCTGATTATAAAAATCAGTAATTATAGTCTAAACAGAATAGATTCATATTAATGATTTAACAAAAAATTTTTATCAAAGAACACCTAGTTGATTTTCAAAATCAAATTTAGGTATTTCTTCAAGAAAGTATAATTACACACCTAAATCTGGAAATACTTGTAATCTATCCAGGTAAATTGTTATTGGGATTCAGTACAGAAAATACCTGTTCACTGGTCTCTGTCGAGGAGAAGAAACTTCAGAAATATCAGTGTTTGGAAAATCATAGATGATTTTTTCTGGTTTTGAGTGAAAAAGAAAGCACAGTGACAACCTCTTGCATTGGAAGTTTCATAGAAATGATGGTTATCATGATTTGGAAATTTTAAGAAGAAAATTTCAAATGTATGATGATAACACCCAATAATTCTGAGGTTTTTTGGAATTTCTCACTAGAAAGGCATGGTTTATAATCTTGAAGTAGAAAGAAAATATAGTAGAACAACAAAAATCTATGTTTATGGTGTTGAATTTTTTCCCAGAAAATAAGTATTTTGTATCTTCCTTCTGGATATGGACCTCATCGGATGAAACATGAGTGAGTGAATCATTACTTAGAGGGAAAATAATGTTTTTAAACAATTCAGATTCAATAGTGGATGCTGTGGAAGGTATTTTTCATTCAAACTAAACTGGACTACAGAGGGTATTTGCCCAATGTGAAAACTAAAAATGCTTATAACTTTTGAACGCAGCTGAATTTGGAAAAACCGTAATGGAAAAAGTGTTTCATTTGATCTCAAGAACCTATGGTTAAAATTAACGCAGTGGTCAAAGACTCACCCTGTATATTTCCTTCAAATATTTTGTTTAAGAGTATAACTTATATCACCTCGAAAGACTTAAATGTATAACAAAAGAAAAATCTAAAGAAATGAAAACAGTTGCCCCCCAGAATGTATGGAAATCCCAAAGTACATAAGATCGGATACCCCATGAGACCAATTTTATCGAGTATAATCAGCCCTTCAAACACATTATCAAAATGTATTGTTGATATTTAAAAAAATTCATATAACGAAGAAAATGAATATTACGTCAGAGACACTTTCCATTCTGCAACAATAATGAACAACTATTGGAGAAATAGTAGGTATCTATGCCAGTAGGGGGTAACTTTACGACCACAATCTAAGCATGAACTCAATACAGTTCTGCATATTCCACAAGAGAGCCATTCAATAAGGATTTACTCATAACAAGAGATATCTTAATAAATCTTGAATAACGAAACGAAGGAATATGTGGGAGTTATAGAAATACTGTGGAGCTTTGAGGATTTCTCTTGGGAATTTCGTTTCATCTAGGATTCGAATGTTTATCATAAGCTTCTAGATAGAGAACGGAAGGAAATCCTCTCTGCTATCGAACACAAAAGTGGTTTCTTTGGCAGAGAGATTCGCAAGTTTTAGTCAGGATGTAGGCTCGATAATGGAAATTTTTATTCCAAGAGTGTATACTCCGGAAATTGTCTTTTTCTGAGGAATACGTCATTCTCGCCCTGAAATATACACAAGTTTGAATAAACAGTTAGATATACCTACAACAGACACTCAATTATTCGAAATTCCTCGGCTAATTTAATTATTTGGTGGTACAGACAGTGTTAAACTGAAACTAACTACATCCCAGAAGTTAGTAGGACCTCAGATACGGAATTTGGTAAGTGAAGTTTGGCAAAGTTAGGACTCTACGTATTATAAAAGTATTAATTCGGATTGCTGATGGATCACATCAGTGAAAAAATAGTGAGAAACAAGAATGATTAATAAAAAAACATTTAGATGTTGTAGATAATGAACTGTCCTTTATTGTGAATCCGGATGTGGGCATATTGGGTATATTTCGAAGTTTTAGCTGTACAACTTTTTAACCAGAGGAGATATACCAAATCTCATTTCTGAGAGTGATTATAAGTGGAAATTGAAAAATTGGTGGTATTGAAATAGTTATTTTCCTAACAAGTGCGGAAAGTGATAACTGTCAACTGCATACCCGAACGACGCGAAAGCAGAGTTCGTGCAGGAAAAAACACTTTCCGCACGAGTTAGGAACAATATTTTTTCTACAAGCGCTTATACGAGATCGATTTCAACACACAGATCAAATGTGAATTGATCATTCTAAATACACATGAATGACAAAAGTCTCTGACAAGTCGTTACCATTGTACTCTCATCGTTGACGTTCGGTCCATAGAGACTACAAGCCTATGAAATAAATTTAAACTGTAATACTCGTGATATTCATAAATTCTTTATTAATTGAAAAGAAAACTGGACTAAAAGTACATAAAAATGAATGAAGGAATCTATGTACATTCTGTTTCTTCAAATTATTATCAATATATTCATTAGAAATATTCAGTTATTAGTTATATTTATTGTAAACGTGCAGTTGGTCGCGTTATGCAAATTTATAGCAGAAGCCATCATATTGGTCGAAGTCAGCTGCTCCTTGGAAGATAATGATTCTGTATTACAGTTTGAAGAGGAGGAAGCAAAACGTTGAATATTTGCCATCATATTATTCGAAGGCTCTTTGGAAGGTAATGATTCTGTATTACAGTTTGAAGAGGAAGAACCATTCAAATTAAGAATTTTAGTGGACACTGGCTTTTTTTTCTGGTTAATAGATTCTTTCAAGTATCCCTCAGCAACAGCAGTTGACTTCCATCCTCCTAAACGTTTAATATTTGTGATACCTTCTCCACAATTGGCTAGGAAAGTAGCCGAGGAGCGCCTAAAACTGTGTTCTGTGTATAATTCCGGATTTTGTAGGCGTAAGTAAGCTGCAATTTCAGACGGTATTTTTCTTATTGTATTGATTCCGACAGGTTGAATCTTACATTTTGGACGTAAATTCATATATTTTCTGTATATGTTCAGAAAATATCCATTATTGGTGTCTTGGGATATAACAAACGATCTTGGTGAATGATTTTTGGGGTCCTTAATATTGACGATGATCAAGTCTCCTTTATCATCTATATCGTCGATGGTGAGTTTTGTAAGTTTCTCCCGTCTGCAGGCACCAGCTAATCCAAAAATCGTTACCAACTTCATCATCAAGTAAATTTCATCAGATGCCTCACTCATGAATTTTGTTATTCCCTCTTCATTAAAAGTTTTGGCCTTTTTTGGACGAAATCCTATATTCTGTCGTTTAATGAAGGCAGTTAATTCATGGAATTTTCCAATATCCAAATCCATTTTCAGTTTACAAACACTCTTTATCATGGATTTCGGGACCATAATGTGTTTGCTCTCCAAATTTTGAACATTTCCAAAAAATACGCCAAAAACACTTCCTGCTTCCTCGGTTGAACCTTTTTGGAATTACACCAATCAATGAATTCTGAATATTGCTTCTCATATTTTATCTTCGACTTGGCCGGTAACAAATTTAAACTCGCTTCATAAGAAGCTGCTAATATTTCTTCGGGCAGGCCATCATCAGATCCCGAAGTATCCATTTTACCGGAGCGTACTGATTGAATTCGAGTTGATATTATTTATATTTAAACACAATTTCATAATATAATGACAATGTATTAATTCTTATTCACATGCCGTTTCCATAGTAACGTCGTCGGTGGCATAGAGATATATCATTATTCAGTTTATTCTTTAGAAAAAGCGTGCGAGAAAAACCCTTGCTAATCCATTACCACACGCATTTGCGTGCGGTAATGGAATAGCAGGGTTTTTCCCACACTGTTTGGCAATGTGACTCTTTACGAATTGAAATACGTGCGGGAAAGAGAATGAAAGTGCACGCTTGTAGAAAATAATTTATATTTAAGCTGATAATAAGTTTTTTTTTGCTTCCAAATAGTTTTGGTTTTATTGAACTCACAAATACCCTATACTTTTTGTGGACACTTTGTATTTCTGTGCTCCCTGAGCTGAGACTTTTGTGTGATCGTGCAAAAGCTTTTGACTTCACTGTCTGCATTTTAATTTGCATTTTTTACGATAATGTTGTTTATGATAGCTCTGAATTCCATCGTTTGAATAAATTATTGAAAGATCACCAATTCGTTTAATGTCATGAATATCCCAATTGAATTAGTGTATTTCCCACATTTCCACTAATGACGAAATTCGATATTTCAACATCAAAATCAACGATAAAACAGTTTATCGTCACGAAAGTAAAATTAATAAAATGAAGGCATGAATGGCGGTCCTTGAATGCTCATTTTTATGGCTTATCAAGTGAATGGAAGAATTCATTAAGCGGAATCCAGAATATCTCATCTAAACGACTATAAGAAGCGTCGGAATTTGTGGAAACGAAGTTTTTAGGGAGACAGAGAAATGGAGGAAAAAAATTGTGAAAACACCGACATTCAGCGGTCCCGTTAAAATAACTACAAGTAGTTTTAGCTTTGGGCTCTAAGGCATTTTTAATGAGAAATCATAATTATTAAGAAAAATTACTTTATTTGATAATTAACTTAATTTTTATTGCATGAAAATAATTTTTCAATTAAATTTTGTAAATTTATAAATTATTGATTATTTCTAATTCCTATTCAATAATTTCATCAAACAATTGATTATTAGAAATTGATATTAACTCAATTTTATTAACTATATTAATTAATTATTATAGTAATATTCAAACATTCAGGAACAGTCTAAAATTGATTTTTAATTAATATAATATTTTTGGTACAAAATTTGTCAAAATTTGGGATTTTTAGGGGTTTAAGTTAAAATAGCAAAGAAATTTCAGCAAGTCATTTATATGAGAAACGTATAAAAATGTCCAATCGCAGACACTTGAAATTTCCTAAAGAATAATCAAACAAGTTACTGCACAAATCAAACAATCTACAAACAAGATTGCACAAGATTTGAGACATGAGCTTCATCAGACTTTAATGGTATTTTGAATATTTTCAGCTATTTCGTTCCATGTATCAGAGTCTTAAGCGTAGAAATTTATTTGGGAGATATAAAGGATTATTTATGGCAGCATATAATAAACGGACGAGAATTCAAAAGGTAGGAAGTGATGTATACAGCGAATCAGCACGTGTGTGAGCCAATAAAACTGTCTATCGAAACAATTAATGTCGTGGTAACAAAGGTTGCCCCGAAGGGGCAGTTTCACAGCCTGGAAGCATAAAGTTCTATTATTGCGAACAATTGTTGATTAACTCCACACTTCAATGAAATTATTGTGTTTCCTTCATTCCATGATCGGAAAATCGATCGTTGAGTACTTGTTAGGAACAAATGCTTTGTTTGTCAGGTAAAAGTAATTACAATAAAGTGAAAAGTTTCAAGAATGTTTCCACATTAGATGTTTAGAAGTACAATCATACTTTCCATTTGTATTTAAATCTGAATAATTTTTCTGGGGAGTGATATCAGAAATTATTTCGATCAATGGAGCCGACCGTATGCAGTGGCGGATTTACAAATTTGCCGCTAGTAGGCCATTCAATTTTGCCGCCCCTACTGACTGAAGAGTTTAATGTTGACCTAACAAGTTTATTTGACAGGCAAAACAAAAAACCCCCGACATTAAAGCGTAAAACCTCTGTAACTTTTAAACGGCTCAATCGATTTTCATCAAACATGTCTAAGAAAAACACCTGTAATACAAAAAAACTAAATTGAAATCGGTTCATTCGTTCGGGTGCTATGATGCCACAGACAGACACGTCAAACACCCTCTTTTGCGTCGGGGTTGAAAATAGCAGCATGTACTAATCATAAGGTGGGGAAAGGCATGACTTAAAAATACCTACACTATATGAACACAGACAAAATAATGAGTGGTCAGAAAACATTGTTTTTGTTACATATTTTTATTGCATTAACCGTTTAAAAACAATACAAACAATTTCTGTTAAAATATAACATGCTAACAATCAGTTAATGGTGACAGACAATGAGATCAAATAAGTTTTACATTATTTTGTTGCGATATTTTAAATTTACAAAATCATCAATTATATTGTCGTATGAAATCTTTTTCATAAGTTTACTGACTCTATGCGCAAAAGAGATAAAGCATTCTCTTGATTTAAAGTAGGTCGTAGATAGTTTTTAACCCGTTTCAAGCAAGAAAAGCTTCTCTTACCTGAACAATTTGTCACCGCTGTGAACAGAGCCATGCGAAGAACCAAGTTTGGATAAATATGCTCCAAATTCTGTTTTCGCAGAAACAAAGATAGACTTTACTATTAATGCAAAGTTTTATCAAAATCGGTCTAGTAGTTTTGGTATGATTGAACAACAATCCAAACAACTAAACATCCAAACTCACTTCCACATTTATAAAATATTAGTAAGATCATAATGATTTGAACCATCCAAGACTAGTGAAAAGTTCGCCCGCAAAATTCAATATTTGACACTACCATCAACGTCTGCCTTCACGCGTCTGCCGCGTTCCGGTTGCTCCTTCGGGTATCTGCCCCTGCTCCGCACCTCACCAGCGCTATTGCCGCCCCACAATCGCCGAATTGAAAAAATAAATATGTGGTCCTCCACCAATTACTTTAAAGAATATCCATGAAAATTTTCAAAGTGATTAGACCGCAGAATCACGTAGTTCCATACAAACGTTGACCCCCTTGAGGGTACAATTTTGATAAATATTTTATGCTAAATGTTAAACCGGACTTCAGACTACACAATTCAAGGAGATTCATGTAGAAGTACCCAGTAGTTTTTGCGTGATGTTCATTCAAACAAACAGACAGACAGACAGACAAACAAGAAATTTGAAAAAATCTAATTCTACTCAGTTACTCATCTTAAGCTATCCTAGCGAATTTTTTTCGAATATCTTCAATGTACAGGATATTTTAGGTTTACGATTTTATTATAGTATAGATTGTGTACACGAATGATTATAAAAAAAAAAAATTGCTAAATTTGCCGCCCCTCTGAATCTGCCGCCCTAGGTACCGGCCTACTTGGCCTATTGGTAAATCCGCCACTGACCGTATATCTTTATCTGTCGTTTCGTATCACACTATTACGAAGTTTGAAAAAAAGTGCACAAAATTTCCCGTGAGCGCTTCTTGAATGGTTGTTTAATAATTGAAAAGATGTTCACTTCTTCAAATATCCCTTCAGTCAACAACTAAAAGTATTAAACCTATTAGCCATCAAATATTTATTTGAATGTCTGAATAGAAATCCATTTGCCAAATTCATTTCACTCTACCGGGACTTCAAATACCGTAAAAATTCAATTCTGAGACAAGAATGAAGGTAGAGTACTTGTAATTCGAATGAGGTGTTTTTCTTTGTTCCTTGTGGAAGAATACAATTCCAGGATGAGAACTTTTTTTGTACAACTTCCACCAACAAAAAATTTAGTGCATATTGAATGAGATCTCTCTAGTTATATGCCCCACAACCAATCTCTGGGCAGATTGAAACGATTCAATTCTTCCATCCATAGATATTACATTCCAATTTCATTCCGAGTCCTGGAAGGACTCGGGGAATTCAAAAGGTTCCGTCGTTGGGTCTAGATTATGAAATAAAGTTCGAGATAAACAGAGATAACTTTTCAATTAATTAACTTGCATTTCCCACGACTGGGTTTGAAAACCACGAAATAATTTCTAGGGACGCCGTACTGTTTATGACATTCGAGTTTGTTTTAGTTTCGACTTGAGAGAATGTGTGAACATAGAATTTCTGTGATTGTCGAAGTTGATGTCACCACTGAGTTGAAATTAAGACTATTAAAACTATAAAAATAAATCAATTACTGTTAATGAAGGATTGAGTGGTGATAAAATATAAATGCATTGCAAGAAAATTCTAGAATTCTCCTGTTACATCCAACTTATTTCGCACGAGTAAAAACTTGATCCTACGGAATGCAATAAACGTTCTTGTATCACATTGTCAACAAAAGTGTCAGTAAACTTGAATGCACAGTCGACTCTTTCATTTTACATTTCATATTCTGAGCTCGTACATCACATAAACTTTGGAGTTTCCTTTTTCTGTCAAGTCAGCATTCTTTTACCTCTACGTTCCTGGAATAATTAACCTTGTGAAACGAAGAAAAGTAGCTGAAAACTGCGAATGTAGTCTGAGGTTGCTTTCATCAAATCGAATCATTCTCTAAAATATTCATTGATGCCGGAACTGAGAAAAATCAATCACTAACAAATTCTCAAATCTCAGTCTGTTGTATAATGAATCATTTTTCATTAAATCATCCTGCATGTGAATACTCTATACGAAAATAGACCGTATGCACAAACAAAAAATTTCGAGCACCGTGTCATAATAGCAGGTAAAGTTTAGAAAATGGGAATGGGAAATTGGAAATCATCCACCGGACTCTCTTAGATGATGGTCAAGTCGCTGAAATGTTTTCTCATTTGGAATATTGCGATTAGGATATCTTTCTTTATACAACCTTCTTGATTCATAACAATTGCAAGATGCAAGATCGTACATAAGTTGCATATCTGCATACTCACTAAATGTGTATCCCTTTATCATATTAAATTTATCAAGATATTCAAACTTCAATGAATTATCAACGTGTCGATAAAATTTAAAATGTCAATGCAATAGTATGTCACATTACTAGCAAGGTAAGAGGGTTTATACTGGCGAATGGAGGATATAACTGACGAGTAAGTTTAATATTGTGTTTTTAGAAACTGACGATTACAAATGAGAAACAAATAAACTATTTATTTATTTCATAGGTACTATAGTTTTTTAATACTGATAACAATTTTTTTTTTAAATTAAACATCAATTCCTTTCATTTTTTTTCTCGATAATGGTTATCTTTTTCGACAATGAAAAAAATCATTCAAATTTAGTTTTTTTTACTTCTTATCATCGAGGGTGTTCGAAATGTAACCTAATTACCTTGCGAGTGCGGAAGATCTTACATCGGAGAAACTAAACGCCCTCTGAATGTACGAATAAAAGAACATCAGAAGCTTCTACGAGTACTAGACAGCGACAAATCCAGGTTGGTCCAACATGCTGTAGATGAGAATCATCGTATAAAGTGGGATGAAGCATCAATAATATCCAAAGAAGAAAAACTTGCAAAAAGAAAAATCAAAGAAGCAGCATTTATGAAAATAACACCTGATTCCATAAGTGCTCCATCTATAGATCTGCCAGAAGTTTGGACGCCGATAGTTCGATCCAACTTAAAAAGATCATCATATCACAGATGAGTATATAACATCGTTCATTTTCTTTCATGACTTCTGTCATATTGATTTTTTGAAAATTGATAATTTTCAAAAGGTTTCTTACTTTTCTCCTTGATAAAGATAGAAGATGTTTATCGAAACGTCGGAAATCATTACATCCACAATAGATGATGGTAATAGCCCAAACAATCATTCAACAAGTATAAAATTATGGTATTTATTGTTGAGATTGACTAAATATTGTAAGTCACAAGTTCAAAAGAATATATATAATTCATGACGAGTGATCATTAGCACATGGGTCGTCGAAATGGCGGAGGTGCCGGGTTTTGTAAATTTTATAATTGATCGATACGATGTTAAATTTTGTATTGAAGCATGTATTGTAGCAAGTTTTCCCTAAAATTCTAAGGAACAAACCTTTTTTTGTTCGAGTGTAACCAACGATGAATAATTTCCTGGCCTGGCCATATGTTTTTTCTAATCGGAATAGGTATTTCAACTGAAATCGCAGGAAAACCACGGATCACTGAATTTCAAAAGGTATAACCGAGAGAACCCCTGCTGATGTTTCAATATATTACTTGGAGATGTTTCTAGAACCGATAGGAAATTCTAGATGTCCATAAATCAGCTGGGGTTGGTATACTTCCTTCGAATTCCAATGATTTAGTCGAAATACAATTTTTTCCTTTTTATATATATATTGATTTACGATATACTATCGAATATAAGTATAGAATTCAAAACTAAAATTTCCAAAACACAAAAAAATAATAGCTCTGTGAATTAATTACACTGCGAGTTAGTGACCTCGTGAAAATGAAAAATATTTTTGTCTTCACACTTTAAATTTTGATTTTGATTATGAAACTAAAAACTACTGAATTATTGTTTGGGCAATAACCATAATTTATTATTGTCCTTGTAATCAAGGTTTCAACAGACATCTTTTGTCAAGGTCAAGGTAAAACTAGCTATTGATTTCACAAAAATTTTCAACACTTACAAATGTCAAAAAGACAGACAATGAGAAATAGATGAAAAACTTTTTGCACTTATCTGTGGTTTGAAGATTTCTTCAATTTACATTTATGAAAGTTGAAAACTTATGTGAAATCCAAAGCTTTTGTGGAATCTAAATTTACCTTGAAAACGACAGAATGATGTCTGTTGAAAAGTTTGTTACAAGAAAAATATTAAATGATGGTTATTGCCAAATATTAATTCTATACGAGTTCCATCATCAATAATATCTTGTCATTCACAAAACTATGTCTACTACTCATCTTCATTTTATGAAATATCGTGTATTTTCAAAACCAATTTTGAGAAATGATTTATTCTATAAAAAATATATCAAATGAAGAGTACCCATTCTGACACATAGATAGCGCTACTAGAATTAAATACAAGTGTTTTTTCGTCAGTCCTAAACCTCGAAAGATGTGTCTTCAAATTTGACAGCTGTCGGAGAATTTGTTTTTGAATTATTGCTTTTTGAGTGTGGCAACTTTTGTTATTGGATAAAAAGGAATTTCGAATGTTGATGAAATATTGATTTTAAGGAAATTTGGCATCAAGAGAAGTCACTTTTGACCAAGAACAACGACGAGTTGATGATTCGTAGCAGTGTTTGAAGAAGATCGAGCGAAGAGAGATATGTGAACAAGGATGAAACATAGCTCCATCATTTCACTCCGAAGTCCAATCAACAGTTATCCGAGAGGACTTCACAGAACGAGCTCGCTCCAAAGCATGGGAAAACTCATCACTTGGCGGGAAAGGTTATTACGTCTATATTTTGGGATGCGCATAATAATGTTCATTCACTACAGTGAAAAGGGATGGATCGTCAACAGCAACTACTATATAGATATTGGACCGTTTGAAGGATGAACGGCCGCATTTGAAGAAAAGGTTACTGCTGTATCACCAAGATAATGCACCGTGCCACAAGTCAATAAAAACAATATCAAAAATCCATGAATCGGGCTTCGAATTGCTTCTTCATCTACAATATTCCCCAGAACGAATTTCCTATTCTGAGATCTCAAAAGAATGCTCGCTAGGAAGAAATTTTTATCTAATGAAGAGATGTGACCTAACTTAGGCCAATTCGAAAGCCAAGGATATATCGTACGACAAAAATGGCAAAGAAAGGTTGGAGGGTTACTATAATCTGTGTATTATCCATGAAATGAATTATGTTGAATAAAAAAACTAATTTTGCTAGAAAATGTTATTTGGTATGGTACGCCATGGGCTGTTATGATAATCCTATCTCATCTCCGTCAAAAGTTATTGCATTTACCGCCGAGCTGATGGTTGGGCAGATTGAACTTTGTCCTTGTTCATCTTCCATCGGGACTTGAACCCAATTTTTGGAGATCTCAATATTTCATTAGGTATACGATAGCGCGCAAAATCCAGATTCAGAGTAACAGTTCACTAGTTTCCATTGAACTGAATTATACTTGGCCAGTCTCTTACAAATTACGGAAATCCGATGCTAACCTTTTCCTGCATATTCTCGGAAACCCATATGAAACTCGTATAAAACGAAATTTCATTTCAAAACGATTGTGATTACAACAAAGCTCAAACATTTCAGTGGAAGCTCCATTTCCATCAGAGCAGATTGAGAAATTTCGTGAGTATCAAGCTGTGTGGTATGAGTCAATAAAACCCGATTGGGGTTCTAATTTCTTGCTCATCTAGGAATATACTGGAGCTCTGAAGTTAATTGAAGTTGTCCCGAGCGAAAGGAGAACTGGAACTAGTTGATTAAGACTTTTTCCGGGAAGATATTTGAACCGCGGGCAGAAAATGATTTGTCTTGCCTCATTGTGCTTTCCTGTATCTGGTTTCTTTGAAAGCTCTGAAAGATTGTCGTCACTTCTAATGATCCTGCAGAGCATTGCGGAGAATACATGGGAGTCCAACCTATTTTTATCCTTTTATTTAGTAAGAATATACAAGGAGCACCAGATTCTCTTTGAAAAACTCAATAGTGAAATTCTCTCCATGATATATACAGTCTGAAACAGGTGAATGGAATTAAATTCGATAACGAACGAATTAAGAAGAGGATTTTCTCAAAATAATTGAATTATATGGGATATGTTATCCATCAGTAACTACTATTAACATGATTATCTCAAATGCAACTTTCTGTTTGTACATAATATATAATAACATAATGTATAATGTAATTTCTTTTCAAAGATGAATTTCACAAGGTACTGGAGGTATTCGTTTTAGCATAAATACCTGTCAAAGCTTTAGGGATTATGAACGATAGTCTTTTCAAATTACCTTCAAAAATATCAAATATTTCATGTGATTAGTTTTACTTAAATTCAGGAAAAAGCTGCGCCAGACATTCAATGAGGATTTTCAAAGTTTTCATGTGAATAAAACAAGTTTCCATTATTAATAAAATTATTATTCACAGAGAAGAATAGTTCACAGATTTACAGCACTTGAGTGTTTATGCAGAGTTTTTAGATGTCTATAATAACCAAGCATTCGAACTTCTTTACTCAATCTTGGGCACTTCGAGTATTACTTGATAATGAAAAGATCTGACCTTATTTGTTGAATTGGAAATCACCACAGCTCTGCTCTAATCGTGGAGGTAGACTTCGTAAAATAACATGCAGGCACTTTGGATACAGCTTCTCAAACTTCCACTGATAAATTGTGCTTTGGCGATATGTAATTGCGTCACAGGTTCATAATTCACAACCTTTTTCTTTTACGTGGAGAATTTCAACTGAATAATTCAGATTTACAATGCACTAGGGTAGCTAACTGACCCAACCGAAGAAAAATGCATAAGACAGATTATTTTAAGACAAGGAACTTGAAGTTTTGAGTGTCGTTATAGACTGGTGAAAGTAAAAAAAAGTAAAACTGACCAGACTGGTTGCCAAAATTGAACTAAACTGTGAGAGGGTTCTTTAATAATTTTTGAATCAGTGAGAAAGGTTGAACGAGGTACCTGCTGAGCTTAGTTAACAAAAAAAGGGATTTCCAAAATTCCGTCCGATAACCTAGCATTCTTAGAAGTAACTGCCAAGGCCCTAAATTCCAAGAAGTGTCCTTTGTTGTGAATTTTTCGCAACATCGATAAACCTTTGAGGATAGAGCAAATGTATTTGATTTGAATAGTGTGACTAATCTGTTTGAAACCTCCTGCAAAATAAATTTGAATTCTTTTGGATTATCATTTAAGAAGATATGAGCAAAAAACCAATTTTTGAATTAAATATCAACACTGTATCTTCTGAACGGAGTCGAATTTCGATAAAAAGGATAGAAAGGAAGTGTTCCTCTTGGTCTCAAGAATCTAAGGCTATAATTAATGTGGTGATCAAAGACTCACCCTGTATAATGACAGTGTGGAAGTACTTGCAACAAATCGAGTTAAACATAGCCTTTCGTAACATATTTCTTCTATATTATGTGCGAGTGACTTACATGAATTGAAATAGGTAACACAACAATTGAAGTTTGAATTAAATTCAAATTAGATAAATTGTCTTCAACGCCTGCTAGATGAAAACTAAGGTATAAAATGAATCCTTCATGTTCGTTTCAAAGAAATACCTTCTTGAAACTCGAGAATCCTTACGTTGAAATGAAGGAATGAAAAGCCAAGTCGGGTTATTATTTCGCTGTAATTGACATGAGAGTTCTGAAGAGAGCAGAGTTATTCACATCCAATGCCATTGTTATATAGCGAGCATTGCTGAAAACCATAGGTTCTTCATTCAGCATAACGAGTAGGCACGTGTTGTTAGTTTAGGATGAGAGGTAACTATAAAAAGCGACAAAGGCACTGGGAAATTGAATGTAGCTAGCCTGGGAACGTGTGAAGATTGGCTTTTAGTAAAGTTTTATTCAGTATTCGTACTGATTATGAAATGTGAGCCGAATCCAAAATGCTGTTATTTTGTTCAATTCATTAAATTTTTTTCATCTTCGTTCATGTGTTCTCGGAGAGATAAACGCCATAAATTGTGCTCTGATTATATTGTCAATTTTCGTATTGGAGAAATTCACGAACCTGCATATAATTAAGTAAAAAACATTAGTAAAGTTAGTTTCCGAACATTGGTCGAAAGAAGTTTTGTTTTCGTTTCGAGAATATCTGCTAAGGTGAGATAAAATCTGTGCATTTAGGTGGAAATAAACGATCCAGCGGTCTCGTCTAGTGCATATCAAGAGGGAAGACAATAAGAACAGATAAGAATTTATTCTAAAGGAGTACACACACGAACATACTCAACGGTGATGAAGCTGAGCGAAACATCTCCGGATATAACCTTGAAGCAACTATATGAGGAAATTCTCAACAGCAAAAAAGAAGTTCAGAGTTCAATCGACGAGCTCAGGAGTTCAATATCATCCTCTGAAGCCAGAATTGTCCTGGAATTTCAGTCACTGAAAAATAGAATAAGGGAATTGGAAGAGGAGAATACCACTCTGAAAAGTGAACTCGAAAAGGTTGATCGCACAGCCAGGAAAAATAACATTATTATATTTGGTTTGAACACTTCCAACACTCAGATCACTCCACGGCAGATCTGCAACGAAATTAACAGATTAATAGAAGTAGAACTGGAAGAAAAAGACATTAGTGATTGTTTTAGGCTTGGAAACACGGACAATTGTCCTGTCAAGGTGGAGTTGATCTCCTATGTAAAAAAAAAGCTATTTTTTCAAAGGCAAAGCATCTGAGGGGGTCTACACTGAGTATAGCAAACGATTTAACTAAACAACAACGTGAAAATTTCAAAGTTTTAAGAGCAAGCCTGCTCCGAGCTAGAGCCAACACATCTGCCAGATCGTATATTAAAGGAAATCAACTCATAATAGATAACAACCGATATACAGTTGAGGATTTATTGAACGCACAACAGGAAAAGAAATCCCATAGTGGACTTCCAACACCCACAACTTCATGTGAACTGGACAGTGAAGACACAAACGAGCCAGATTGGAGAAATACAGTATTCGAGAAGACAGCCACATCAAGTAACAAAGACGAAAGTAAGTCGTCCACCTTCAAATTTACTCCTAAGACATATCATAATCAAAGGAATAAGAAAAAGACACCCCCAAAAAAGGATTCAAAGCCAGGTATGAAGTTAAGAACAAATTCAGGAAGACAATAAATGTATGTGAAGAAAAAAAATTTTTTTAATACTTACTGAGAATATTAAGGAAAAAAGGGAAATAAATTACAGGGGTAAATCTTAGTCAATTTCGAGATTACATAGTGGGTGAAAGAAGGAAAACGGGGAATTTAAGTCATCAATATGAATCAATATATTAGGGATTATCAGGAGGTAAGTTATGATACACGGATAATAGGTAACATAGATACATTCATAAAGAATAATGCAATTAGCAAAATTGGTGATCTTAAAGTATTCCATATGAATATAAGAAGCATGACTAAAAATTTTGATGAACTGTCTATACTCTTGGACTTCCTCTCTCTTGGGTTTGAGATTATAGTTCTTACGGAGACTTTTCAGATGGACAATCCGGAAATTTTCAGCTTAAACGGCTATCAAAGTGTTTACAATGAAGGTAACTTTAACAAAAATGACGGTGTCTTAGTTTACTTGAAAGATAATATTGAATTCAATCATAAAATAGTTACATTGGGAGAAATCAAAGCCATAGAAATAAATATAATTAGTGAGACAGGATTAACTTTAACAGCTATATACAGATCACCCCACTCAAGTGTGGTTACCTTTAACAAAGATCTACTAGACTACTTCAGTAATATGACACACGTTGAAACACATGTACTAGTAGGAGATATAAACATCAATTTATTGGCAGATAACGAATTAATTGACGAATACGAAAATATTATGAGTACTTTCGGGTTCGTATCATTAATAAACAAATGTACGAGACCGGCGGGAAATAGTTGTGTGGACCATATTTTTCTGAAAAGAAAAAATCTCGAGGAAGAATTGGAAAATATTGGAGGTTACATATTACAATATCTTATCACGGATCACTTTCCAACAATATTAATATTAAACTTTAATTCGAAAATCTCAACGAAAAAATATGAAGGAAAGAATGTTAAGAGTTTTATCAATCACCTGAAGTTGAGGGAGGATTTAAGTAAGGAATCATGGTCAAATATGTATGAGAAAAATGATACAAATGAAATAACCCAGGCTTTTATTGAAGTGTTGACTGGACATATAATCAATAATACACATTCGATTAAATTAAGAAAAGATAAAATCATTCGAAAGAAATGGATCTCCGCTTCTCTACTGAAATTAATCAACAGCAAAAATGAACTTTATATAAAACATAAAAAAGACCCAAATAATAAAATCTTAAGATCACAATACATCTCTTCTCGGAATGAAATTCAAGTTTTAATAAATAAATCAAAGAAAGCATACCTAGAAAAAATAGTAAATTCTTGTGACTCTGAATCAAGTGCTGTCTGGAAATGTATGAAGACAATATGTGGAGACAAAAATAATTCAAGATCAGACATTAAAAAACTAAATCATGATGATGTAATAATTCAAGAAGAAAGGCAAATTGCTAATATTTTTAGTCAACATTTTAGCAGCATAGGACAAACGTACGCAGATAAGGTTGAATATATACAAGATTACAAGGAATGTGATTGTTCTATGAGTAATTCCTTCTATTTAGCCGAAACTGATCCTGTCGAAGTAGAAGAAATCATTGGGCAGCTTAAGTCTGGTAAATCTACTGGATATGACTCCATTAAGTCTGAAACATTAAAACAAATCAAATCACAAATATCCGCTCCTCTTGCCTTCTTGATTAATAAATGCTTTGAGAATGAATGCTTTCCTGATGCATGGAAAATGGCGGTGGTTAAGCCACTCTTTAAAAATGGTGATAGATCAAGAACAGATAACTATAGACCTATTTCCCTCATCTCAAATCTTGCAAAGATTATTGAAAAAATAATGAAAGGGCGAATTGTAAATTATTTAAAAAAGTATAAGATAGTTGACGAAAAGCAATATGGGTTTGTCGAGGGTAAGTCCACCGAAGATGCCATCAGAACGTTATCAGGAAGACTATATGAATCTTTGGACAGGAAAGTGCCTACCTTATGTATATTCGTGGACCTATGTAAAGCGTTCGATACCGTATCACATGAGCATTTAAAAAAAAAATTAGAAAGGTATGGCTTCAGAGGACCTATGTACGGATTACTGGAAAATTATTTGAATAACAGGAAACAGATTGTTGAAATTGGAGCAACTAGAAGCTCAGTGGCCTCAATAAATTCATATGGTATCCCCAAGGAACCGTACTGGGACCACTACTGTTTATTCTTTATATTAATGATTTATTGAAACTCAATGAAGCCAAGGACGCATTATGCTTTGCGGATGATACAGTTTTCCAATTTTACGCTGATTCGTGGGTGGAATTGAAGCAAAAAGCACAAACCAATTTTGCACATATAAATAAATGGTTCAAATATAATAAGCTTACACTTAATAAAGGCAAAACACGATACATGATTATCCGCACCCCTTCTTCGGAGGATCCAAATGTAGGAAGCCTTAAAATTGATAATACAACATCTATAACAGAAACAAATGAAGTCAAATACTTAGGGGTCACGTTTGACCAGCATATGAAATGGGATAAACATATAAAGAAGCTAGTGAATAAAATAAAGGGGCTCCTTTTCAAATTTAAATTTATCAGAAAACATATGGGGGATGCAAAATATCTCAAAATATTCTATCAAGCCCTTATAGAATCACTGATCAGTTATGGTATAGTCGGGTGGGGTGGAGCATATCAAACCCATATTAGTTCTTTGGAAGTGATACAGAAATGGATTTTAAAAATTATATATGGAAAAAAACGTACCTTCTCTAGCCAACAACTGTTTGATATTGCAAAAGTTCTGGATGTGAGGCAAATGTATGCATATAAAATTTTAACCGACATTGCATCTGAAAAAATAAAAATAGAGACATTGAAACATGAATACTGCACCAGAAATAAGGAAAACTCATACCAACCACCCAGATGTAAAAAAAGCATAGGTCAGAGAAGCCATATTTATTTTGCTCCTAAAATTTTCAACTTGGTTCCAAAACATCTAAAGGAAATTATTAAAGGAAAATCATTTAAGAAAAAAGTAAAAAACTGGATCAATAACGAAATGAGATCCATTATTGGAAATTTGATAAATAATAATAAAAATTTATGACAAAAGTAAAACTTAATAATGAAACTGTATTCAACACACCTGATATAGACGTTTGCTTACCTGATGTGGACACTTGCTTGCCCGATATGGACATCTGCTTACCTGATATGGACTTTTGCTTGCTTGATCGGGACATGTGAACATTCATCCTGTCAAAATTTATGCTTACCTGATGATAGTGATTGGGTGGACATAACCGGAGAAGATATATCCCTACCAGTTGGAGGCAAAATCTTGGAAGAAGAGAAAGTTAATTTTTTTTTTTTTTTTTTTTGATGTTGTATTCAATGGTTTAATCTCTGTAGAACAAACAGTGAATTTTATAATTATTTTAAAATCACATACAGGCTCAAATATTTTATATTTAACCTCTGTGATATTTTCTGTTTATTGGATGTAAAGAGTACCTTTCTTCAAATAAACTATTATTATTATTATTATTATTATTAAAACAAATCTTTCTTTTTACAGATGATGAACATGAAAAACAAAAACTATAAAAGCCTTCAAACAAATCTATTTTCAGCTCTTTTAGAAGCGAATTTTCATGGCTCAGGAAAGATATAAGAAGATATGATGTCGAAAGAAAATCACTGAAATATAAATTGAGAGTAAAGGGGCTAAAACTGATTCTTGTGGAAAACCATGTTTCAATGAGTTAGATTAGGTTCTTTTATTGTCAACAAAATCACGAAACCTTCTATAAGACAACATATTTTAAATAACATTATACTTCAATTGAGTGAGGTGTTATTGAATTTGAATAATTCTATGAATGTGATATATTGATTTGTCGTGACGCCCGAAATGGAAAGAATGAAAAAATTAATAACAGTTATTATCTCAAAGGCAGAATATTTTTTTAGTAATCAATTTATCCCCCTTGGCAATAACTGAACTAAAACTTACTGAAAAAACTTAATAAACGGGACCTACATAAAACCTAGGAAAATTCCACATTCGAGTTTATCTACATCAAAGAATAAACATGAATCGTTTTTGTACGATCGATACATCAAATATTGTCTAATTTGGAGAAAAAAGAATTCACACACCATTTGCTGCAAACAGCGTCATGAGAATACTGAAACTCGAACAGAGGAAGGAAAATACGATCGATAGATGATGGTACATGGCTGATTTATATTCATTGCAGAACTACTCAAACGTCAATTTGGATAGTCAATCCCACTTCGCTCAATTTGGGATGTTTCAAATTAGTAAATACATACATAACTCCGGAAATACTAATAAATGGAGTCGCCGGAATTCATTGCAAAACGATTTCAAATGTTATGTGCCTAATAAAATATTTTATTGGATTCAATATCAATGATAAATTCGACTCTAATGTTATTAAACAGTCTTTATGCATCATCTTGAAAGAAAAATATGAAAAAGAAAAACGAAAATTATTAGGAATTAGGTTGAACGCGAAGTTGGGAAGTAATCTAAAAAAATGCACGAGTGTTTTTTTGGGTGGTCTGATTTCAACATGAATTTATATGATTCTCAAGGCAACATGTTTGAAAGTATCGTAGCATCTCATGGTAAGGACAAAGATAAGCTTTCTATAATTCAATAGATTACAACCACAAAAGTAAAATATTTTATTTCATTGACCCCTGTCACATAAAAATTTTTACCCTATATCGCGAATGCATCGTTTACTTAATGATTCTCATAATAAACCTCACAGCAGACTTTCAACATCAGAAGGACTGAAAAATTACCACTCAAGAACTCTTATAACCATAGAGAACTCTCTGGTAAATCCTCAATCCCATGATCCTTTGCTGTTACATCCACATTTTCCGAGACATTTTCGGTGGTATTACCAATAATGTGGCAATAAATCTAAGAATGATGGGATTTGAGCTGACTTCTGTTGTAGTTTGTTTGAGGAAGTAGATGTTCAAGGTATTATACCCCAACACAATACTGACAACAATGCAGTCTATAATAGAGGAACATACCCAAAGCCAACCCATAATTCTCCGTCGAAATATAAGTAGGACTCAGTAGTAGAGAAGCAACTCGGGTTCAAACCCATTTTCGACCGCATTCACATATGAATCGACATAAGGAAAATTCCGGAAATTTTTCTAAGCCTCATTGAATTTGGAGGGTGCAATGATGAGAGGGTAAGCGAGTGGTTAGAATTTTAGATTTCAGAAAGAATAATTTCTAAAGATCAACCTACATTTCTGTACAAAAATGTAAGATGTAAAAATGATATCTACTTGCTGCTGCTTGAAGGGAAAATGTTCAGTATCTTAGACAAGCACATTGAGGATATTTGAGAGAATAAAGCTTCAAATCTAGGAGGATTCAATTGTTATTTTTCTCAAGTTTATGGTTCAGTATGTTAAATTGAGAAATCTTGAATTCGTGTTGTTGAATCAATTCAAGGAGATGGAATTGAGGAATTTTTCGTTAACTTTCATGAATATCTGAATACTGATATGACGATTCATCCACATTCTTCTATTCATTGCAATGATTTCAATTCTTGTCATAAATGTGGGGTTAGGATAATTGTATAACCCCAACTGTCTAAGATCAACAGGAAAACTCCTATTCAACTTTGGTTTGGAAAATATATATCTTTTATTCTTTTTTCAGATGGATCTCTGCTTTTTGACTCGAAAGAGTTAATGGCAATATTGTTCAATTGAACATCATATCCTACGAGTTTTTCCCTTCGGCGACCAAGCTGCACGTTGTTGAATTTAGGAAATTTTGATGAATTTGCTCAGGTTCATGCAGGTTTTGGTTACAGGAAGTTATAACTGCGCTGTAAATTACTGTCATCGATCGGTAAAATGTCCTTACCATTTTCAATACTCAATATACTAGTACTTAATGATCTGAAAGTCATCAGGGTTAAAGGCAGTTACGTTTCATTGAAGTGTCGATAAAATCACTATAATGCAAGAAATTATCTCATCTATTTGACTGATGACCCATCATGAAACTAATTCATATTCTTCTCCTTAATCACCCCATGATCATTAGGAAATGGCTGAATGACGCCTTTGAATTTATTGATATTCTTTTCAGCAATCATTAGCATTGAAATAACTACGAAACTTCAATACTGATATCAAAGAACCGCCCTAATTATTCATGTTACAAAATTCACGAGGGCAACTTTGGTATTTAACATTCAAATGCATAAAAATACTTATATGGTTCTGAAAATATTGTTATTTTTTTATAGCATTATTACATGAAATTTAATGATGTCATATTTCTGGACTTAGGCATAAGGAATTAGGCGTCCTATACAGTTAATTAAATGAGGGCCTTCCCTTCAGACAATATTTATATAGAACAAGAATTATCAACTACATAGGTTTATTAATAGGGATATAGACTTTCTTGAATGTTGAATCGATGTTTCGCGTTTGTTCGTAGTGATATATTATTTTTAAATTTCGGGTTAGAAATGGTAAAAACGATTAAGATTATAAAAACAATAGTTCGTAAGATATTTGTCAGATCCTAACAAGAATTTTTTTGTCTTTATTCGAAAGATTTCTCAGCAACGGCCCTGGATTTCAAAAAAATGGAGCTTTCAATTTGCCCCCTTATCGACTCTGAATAGTCCCTGAGGCAGTCGCCAGTATGTGCTTCTAAATTACAACTCTTGTGGTCCCATAGGCCTCATTAATTTCACCGCTTGCTATTAAAAGCATCGTGTGGAAAAACAGCCCTAATTTCCATGGATATGAGCGGGAAATGCTTCAACTTTGTTAGCATGCTTTCATAGTTTATGAATTCTCTGCATATTTCATAAATGAAACGTTATTGTCTTCTTGTTCAAGGAGATGTTGGGCTAACAGCTTGTTTTGCGATTAATTCAATTGAATGAGTTCTCATTTTTTCTGCTCTTGATGAATAATTAAAATTCACAATAGAAATGGAGATTATTTGGCAGAGATGGTTTTCGAAACAAAAACATTTTTAGTCGTTCGTGAAGGAAATTAACAGACTGCTGGTCAGAAATTGATAGAAAAATTGGAGCTGATGTGAAGAATAAAACCTGTACACGTCGCTCAAAATCCATTTAAAATATGGATCCTGTAGCCTATACTATTCACGCCGTTTTCTCCATTAACACTCTAAGACATGAAGAACTCAAGTTGGGGGATAACATTGCTGATTGAGTCCTTGAAAAGCATGAAAATGCTTTGTGTTCAATACATTGCGACTTTTTATTTATGGGCCATCTGAAACATATGGTCGTGAAGCTATTGAGATTGAACAGCAGCTACTTTGCCATTTGGTGATAAAAAACTTTTTGAAAAAGACATTGTCCTATTAGCGTAACCTCGAAGGTATTTGGATGATATTATCTATGACATACTTTTTCTTTACATACGAATAAATATCCACTGCTCTAACTCAAGAAATGGCATTTTTTCTGAATATCAAAACAACACCTCTAGGACAACCAGTTTACTGACATGCAGAATTCTGATTAAATTGATTCTCCCATTTTTTTTTCAGAAAATACTGAACTAGTCATTAGAGTGGAGGAGGTCGTGCTGGTAGGTCTTGTTCTCTTGATTTGGGTGGCAGCCATTGCATTGTTCATCAACAGATGGGGAAAGATCAGAATGTTGGAGCCTTATCAGCCAAAGTTCCATCAGCAACCCCACAGAGCCTCCTGTCCATTGGCTCCCTTAAGTCCCCCATTACCAACGAGCAATTCTTCAACTAGAGCTCAAAAACTGCAGAACGTAAGTAAGCCATTGAATTTTCATTATGTAAATTTCTTTAAAAGTTTTAGACTCCATCTATAGTTCTATAATCAAAACTCAACTTCTTCGTGATCATATGCTTCTTTATTTAAAATTGAATTATGGTAATAAAGTAACCAATTCCATTAGAGTACATATCATATATTCTGTTCTTAATGGTTGGAATAACAGCTAAGTGACTGTTCTCTTTGAATTCCACTTAGGTCTTTGATACCATCAATCCTGGTGGCCTCAGTGCCAAGGTGTATTACGGAATTTACAAACCGCGTAAACGATTTTTCTAATCTTTCCTGGTCAGCAGGTGATAGATTATTAAGGTGGGAATTGGAGAATCATCAAGTTACCTGATTAAAGGGGTTCCGCAAGGATCTAATCTGAATCCTCTTCTTTTCCTCATTTGTAGAGCAGATTCCATGAAGTATTCCTAATATAATTTTTTCGCTGACAATAGTCAAATTTACTCCAGATTGGCCCAAGCTGAATATTTTCTGACAACCAGTGACGTGAGATTGATGATGCAATTTATGAAAAGCCACATCTCTATATTAATCCAACAAAAACTAGCCTCAGTCTTTTTTGAGGCAAATGAGCCATTTGTAGAAACATTTTGTAACTATTTTGTTCAGAAGTTTATTTTCTATCTTGCTCATCAAGATAGTATAGTGAAGAGATGGCATGATGGTATGCAATTTCAGTCAAATTTTGACATTTGTTCAAATTTTTATCGGCTTTGTTTACCTTGATAAAATACTGATTATATGAATAAATCAAATTTCACCTATTCTCTTCATGTATTTTTCAAGAGTGCTCATTAAGCAGACTATACATATGTTTGGAAGTTAACAATATCTTAACCTAATATTTCCGCCATGTTGGTGCTACTTTTATATCAAACGAGTGGTGCCATCTTTTCCTTGCTCGACTGCATGTCATATCGTCTACTCCTTATTCTATCTCGATGATTTTGCCTCACTATTCAATGCAAAAAATAATCTTTATTTACTTCTTTCCCCTACAGCATAGAATGTCGTTCTCTAAGTACAACGTTAACGCAATGACAGATCCACTATCAGCCCTGCCTTCACCGATTATAAAGAAACAACGCAGAAGCTCCGTTTTTGTGGGTAGCAGTCAAGGTGCATTCGTTCTCAATCCACCACCAAGAAGAACCAAGTCAGCTATGGACATTCATCATTTGGTTGTCAATGATTACAGTCCGACTTTGTCGCTGACAGGTAATAGAAAAGGTACTATTGTTTTTGCACATATTCTACTCTTCCTCACAAACCTGAAGAGAACGAAAATTTATATTAAAAGGAGCAAAAACCTTGGTTCGTCTGTTGAAATGCTCATTACACCTATACGAGGTCTGTCAATTATATTCCCGGAAAATTGCTCGGACGGTCCGGAATATACATAAATTCTTAAAATTAAGTTATGATCCTTCGCAGTAGTCTCCCTCTAGCTCGATGCACCGGCGCCACTGTTGGATCCACGATTAGAAGCACCCCCTGAAACCCCCTGAAGATAGGTCCCTCAGCACCCGTGTCGTGACACTTTGCACCTCTCTACGCCATCGTATCAGTTGCCCTTGAGGTAGGATTTCAATTGTGGAAAGAGGTGAAAGTCGCAGGGGGCCAGGTCCAGGCTGTAGGGGGGGGGATTGGTGCGGAAGCATAAAAATAATCGCGAACTGCGAATGAGGAGTGGGCTGGAGCGTTGTCGCACAACTTGCGCATCCCCAAATCTTCGTGTAGCATCTGTCGGATGGTTTCCTTGACTGAACAACCGATCGAGACGAAACTTGCACAGACTGACGCAGAAGTCAATCCTCTTTCGAATGACACCAACGCGAACGCCGTAGCATAACGAGAGCCGCAGTGTTGCCACTTTCCGGAAATTAAATTGACAGACCTCGTAGATAAACACTAGATCATCCATTTGCATTTATTATATCAGTTAGTGTATGCTAACCACATGTCTAGTGAAATGTCGACGGAGTTCGTTCTAGTCACCCAAATTGTATTGAATCTTGATTGTAGCCAGCTAGCTGGTCAATTTGTTGGGACACTTACTATATAAAGCCATCTTAATCTTGGAAGAATGCAAATTCAACAGCACAATTAATTGTATTTATAAAATCAGTTGGGAACCTTGGGATGCTATATAATAAATAATATGACAGATATACTTGTAGAAACTACGAGGCCAGATTGAAAATACAGCCTAAATAAGACTGTAAGCGCTTTTAATCATATAAGCAATGAAGGACATAATGTTAATACTGTCTATCAAAAAATCTTTCAGGAAAGTAACGAAGGACTGAAAACATACTTGCTAGATTCGATGTATACTCATCACCTAAATATGGGTCGAAAACTAATACTAGTCTTGTTAAAATATAAATAAAGTGATAAGGTAAAAATTTCTTCAAGATGTTTCCATTTTGCATAATCCAAATGAATGTCACTAGAACTATCTGCTTCATTTAACTTGAACCATAATGATGGTGACCTTCTAATTATCAATATTCAATTTAGATTAGATTATGCAACGACGTAAACATATCCATAACAACAATGCAGATCCATGACACCAATAATATGTTTCCAACATATCAACTGCTGAAATACATAGCTGCTAACTCACCTTCCCCATGCAATCCAATAAATTTCCAATTTCCATAATAGATTGATTGATGAGAATATCATAATTCTGTCACTAACAATTTGCAGCACGATTATTTGTCACATTGACCAACCGATATGGCTTATTGAACAGAATCTCAACAAAACTTTTATTATGTCTGCAATGACAGCTATAATATCACTACGATGTAGTGTGGTGCAAATGCCACCTGACTGATGCCTTTAATTTTTTCCATCTTCCACTCTGATAGAATGCCAGTTACCATAAGTTTCAGAAGTTGTTTAGGGTAAGAATCAGTTGATGAGAGCATTAGCCATCACTGTCGCCTGCTGTCTGAATATACCTAAGATGCAAATTCAATTATTCTCTATGTATTTCGTGTACTTAACTCTGCAACGTGAAATAATCAGATGTCAAATGAATCAATTATATAAAGGGCTGTCGAAGAGTTCGTGGATATTTGAAATAAAATGAAAAAATAAATCTATTTTCCTTTATTCATTAGATGAATTGAATCTGCTCGGGCGTCACACTATTAACCCACACCGACTCACTGAATGCTGCCAAAACTCCCAATTTATAGCCCTGCCTGGATCTCCCACCACTAGTCACCGTCATGCGCGATCATGAGTGGGGCATGGACACGTCGCACTACCGATTCTTGCAAGCGTGAACTATGCTCAGTTGTAGCTCCTTGAGGACCGAAACATCGCCCGGTCACCGACACCACGCGATGTAGAAAAAGTGCTTCATTACACCATCATAGAAATATTTTTTATATTTTGTGTCCAATTGTGATAAAATGCCTCTTTTACCTCATTGTGATCGTCCCATCAGGTCTTTTTTTAAATTCGGTAACAAATAAAAACCACTAGGGGTCAGGTCCGGGCTTTCCACTCGGCTCTTGTAAACCGGTACATTATCTTGCAAAACAACACTTTTCTCGTTGTTTTTTTATGGCATTATTTAAAAAAATCTGATTATCTGTTTCATAACAATAACCTGTGTGTTCATGTTATTCTATTGAGGAAATCCTAAATAATTACAGGATCCTGATATTCACATTCGAATGAAGTTTAATATCCCATTTGATCTTGAAACGTACTGTCTTCAAAATGGGCATCAATTTATTGAATTCTTAGAAACCGATAATATGGGATCTACTAGGATGATCGAAAAACGCCAAACTTTATAGAATAAATTGGACTACTTTTTGTACTGAGAGGGAATACACATTGAGTGCTGAAACGAGTGAAGCGCAATTGGCAAACATTATGAAAGATTACGCTTACAATATGAAGAAAATGGATGGAGAAGACTATAAGGAAGGTACAATAAAAACAATGTGGAATCAGACTGCCAAATTACTTCAAGAAAAGTATTTGAACGATTTCGACATCAAAATCAACCCATTTTCGGATGCTGCATTCAAGACCGCTCGAGGAGCTCGTGATGCCAAGCGTAAGGCTTTATAATCTATTCCGGAAAAACGGAGGGCAAGTGCAGCAGCGTTGGAGGAAAAATATTGGGATGCAATGACCACTGTTTGGGACGAGGAAACTCCTGATGGCCTCCAGAAAAAATTATTCATGATAATATCAGTGGAATTGGCTTGGAGAGGTGGTGAGGGCAGCATGGCGTCAATACATCACTTCAAGGCAGAACAGCGAAATGACGGGGAAACAACTGGGAGAATTGAATACAATCCAATTTTCAGCAAGACCACACAAGGTGGTGATAAAAATTATCAGACAGCAAGTGGCTGGTGGAGAATCGGGAAATCCTGACAAGTGCCCAGTGAGACTGTTCCAGAAATTGAGAGAGAAGAGAGATGTCAATATCAAGAGCGACAGTCTATTGCTGACCCAAAATCCATTCTGGAATAAAGTTCCTGGCGCTAGGTGGTACAAGGATTCCCCAGTAGGCCAAAACACGATTTCAAAGTGGGTTAAGGAGTCAGCACAAAAGCTGGGCTTGACCATGGTAACAAAAAAATCACCAATCACTCCAGTCGTGCAACAGCCGTCTCCAATCTAGCGAAATCGGGCCTGGGAGAGCAGCAGGTAATCAAAATAACTGGACATGCCAACAGTAACTCCATCAAGCCGTATCTCCAACTCGACCAGGAACACCACGAATTAATTGTCAAGAAACTGCAAAGGAGTCAGCCTACTGCAGAAAATGCCATCAACAGCATAAACCTCATGTAAAAGTGAAAACTTATCTACATCTTCAATGCTATATTTCTCAATTCATATTCAACCGACTTGAGTGCAACATAGATTCATCAATTTCCTTCTTTGAGCTAAAGCACAGATTCTCCCTTTTCCATACATATATCAAATAATAATGTACGCAAACAAATAAACATGTCGGTGTATCTTTGGTTGCCGTTGAAAAAAGATTCCAACAAGAATACATTGAGCTGATTAGAACATTTTCAAAGTTGGCTCTTTGGGTTTATCGAGATCAGCTCTGTCCGAATTAATATATTCTTGCTTCTTGAGAATAGAAAATTAACATCCTTCTTGTCCTCTTAGAACTTCTACGAAATTGGTATCATGGGATTTGTTCTCCTACTAGGAATGCAAATTAACTATAAGTGTATAATAATTATGCCCCACTGAGTCAATTTTGAACTTTGATAGAGTCTAGTCCTCGACGTTCTTGAACTTTCCTTCAATCAACATTGTCTTCAAGCTTTACTGCAGCTGCGGAGGTGCTGATAAAACCGTCCTCGACGGCATTGTTTCATTCAGTTCGAAAGATAATCATAACTCGGAGAAGCCGTGGAGAAAAGATGATTAATTTGAGGAATTTGAAAGATGAGAATTACGAAATCGATCATGAGTGAAGCTTGTTCAAGTGTGTCGACCTTCCGGATATTCTTTCGTTATTTCTTAAGTTTTAGGTACATCAATCAAGTTCATTTTCGAACGACCGTAATAATTAAAATTGGGAACAAGTAGTGTTGGTTCAACTGCTGCACTTTCATAAATTGTACATGAGAAAATGAGCAAAAAGGATGAATAAATACGATACTTCTATCATATTTATAAAGATTGTTTACAAAAAATCCCCGAAACACGCGTCTGCTGTTATAACAATCTTCAATGAATATGTTTAATTAATCTTCTTGTATGATATAAGGAAGAGTTTCTACAACAGGAGCATGAAATTTAATACGGAAATATATGAGAACTGTGATGACGTACTCAGTGGAGACGAGACCAACAAGGAAAAATGAGAACAACTGAAATGAAAACCCTCTATGCCATATCCATTTACACATAAGGTAATTGACAGGCAAATACTCATATTAGAAAAGAATTCGATAGTGGTGACTTGGTATGGTGGGTGTCAGGAAGAAGGAGAGCATATAATAAAAATTTCAATAGAAAAATAAATAGTAAAATCGCCAATATAGCACGGAATGAAATGTCGATGGGAACAAGACCACCCATCCTAGGTAGTCTCCAGTGGAGAATGTTATTGGGGGTTGAGGTATCAATAAAATTATAAAATAACGATAAACATATTAAATTTAATAAAATCAAAACAACCTCGGTCTCACAACAACAAGAGGGTTCATTCTTAAATTACTAATCTACGACAATGCGGCCAGTCTAACAGAAGTTTTAACCAATTATGTTTTACACTCCAATCAATTTCCACACCATAATTTTCTTATCGCCCATTTATGGGGTAAATTCAATAAAAAACATATGTGAGCATATTCCAATTAATTATTCCAACGAATTCTATTGTGTTTGCGGCCCGGTTACGACAAACCGAACCATTCAGAACAAATAGACGCATAGACAATCATTTCAAGTTCGATCTCAATGACAATTTAAAATTTAAAGAGTCCTACTGTTAAAGGTTTAATGACAAGAGTTCAGAATGCATATAATTCTCCCCAAAATCGAAAAATTCATGGCTTCAAATGAACGGAAAGAAACCGATCGAATTGAATTAAGAATACCCAAGTTGCAATCATTCCCATCCATTCCGAAACTTCCAACAGAAAAGAAATATGTCACGAACACCGACAAGTTTGTTGTGATGAATAATAAAAATTTCTGTTATCGATGTTTCTATTCTAGACCGAAATATAAATTCAACTTTTCGGTATATGACGGTTTTCCCAGTTGCCCCATAACTCATTTCAAATTGTCGGAAAGTGCCTTGGGCGCGGCACATTCAGTTCTCAGTTTCCTCTTCAAGGAACAGCCTCAAAGCGCTAGAATAATTTGTTGAAGTATTTTCGAACACTTCCGTGAACAGATGGTCTAGTTTTTGCCCAAGAAGGAAAATCACGTTTTACTGAAATTATGAGCGAAGTATACCTAATAGATATCTTAGGACTTTGGAGCCTGAATGTGTTGGTTCTGATGCAATTTTCATCAATCTTCTCGAGTTTACTCAGTGGATTTTGATATAATGTTCATTGAAAATATTGTTGCACTATTTATTCATTTACTTTTTTGATTTTGATCTCTGCGATGAATCAGTTATTCAGAACATTACTATTAGACTATTGTTAATTTATTTGTAATTCAAACTGTAGAGGGATATAAAAACATTAGGGTCCAAAACTAAACTTTGCAGAAGACAAAAAATTCATAACAACATCTCTCTTAATGAACTTACATACAGCACTCCCTACTAGATACTAATTGATGTGTTTTTCAGGGTCGGTGATACCAATCATCAACAAAGATCGGCGTCAATCCATATCGGCCTTGGATAGATCTCCCTACTTAGGCAAACACAGAGCGTCCGTATCCATAGAACGACCAATCGTCGCCCTTCAACACTACAAGAGTCGTCGGTCTTCCTGCTTCATAGAGCGGCCAGTTTTCACTCACGTCGGAGGACATCGATCCAAGAACTTTATGAGCTTCGAAAACGCATCGTACAGTGATAGGAAAATGTCAATAAACATTGAGAGGCCTTCTTGCAGCTTTCATCATCAACCCATCATCAACTTAGACAGCTCGAAGAATTCTTCGGCTAGTTCAACATCGTCTAAGCCTTTATTACTTATAGATTCGCCGTTGCATCGTGAAAAAATTTCTGGGAAGAGTCTACCAAAGCTTTCAAGAAGTTTCGAGCACCCTTCAAGCAGGATACCTAGACCAGAAAGGATGGCAAATAGTCTAGAAATTTCTGTGTTGAATTTGGAGAAGACAGCAATCCAGGAAGAAGATAGATTCGTATCTGCTGATGAGATATCTTCGCCTGAAAGACCTAGTTCTCCTGTTTCTATATATATAGAGGATACCAAAGTTACAGCTCCTCTTTTAGAAAGCCTGAAGAGCTCAGATGTGTGACTGGGGTCCCTCTGAGACTATTCTTGGGCGAACTTCTCGTCGGATTCAATTTTCTGCGGCCTGTTTAAGACAAATATTATTGCTCAGTACTCAGACGACTAGTCGAAATTTTCTATTGAAGATGTTTGATAATGATATCATATTTTTATACTCCTGTGAATTGATTCCGTAACCCTAGACTCGTCCAATAATTGAGATTTCAATATATTCGATCAATTGAGAGAAATATTGTTTCTGGCTACTTAAGACGTGTGATCTCCACTATCCGTAAAAGTTTATATCATATTGAAATTTTCATTTGTTGTTAACGCCTTAATTTCCTTTGAAAAATTACATCCATTGAAATCAAAGTGAGGTGGAAGTAGGGTTGTCCCCAACATATAGAGCCAGTTGTGCTTTCTTCAATTTTTCGTGCTTCATCTTGGTGATGTAACAGTTGTGATCAGTATAGTCTCTCTAAATAATTTTAAAAAAAGTCCAAATACACAGGGTGTCTCAAGTTCGAGTGCCTATTAGACATTTCTGGAGAAATGGACATATTTGAAATCTCAAAATTGAGATTATGATATTGTTCGAAGTTCTCTACAGAGCTAAAATATTTTCGAAACCCAAAAACTTCCGGTTATACAGGGAGTGAAAATAAATTCGACGAAAAAATTTTTTTCAAGTTTTCCATTCCTGGTATGATAGAGTATTCAATAAAGAATACATTTCTTTTAAAACCATTGTATTAAATCGAATAGTTTTCAAAATACCAAAAAAAAACTGGAAAAAAAGTCAAATATGTTCAGTCAGTAATATGTTCATTATTCTTATGTTAAATATCCTGAGCGTAAACCGTTTTTACAACATCGAAGGAGAAGGATGTGAAAAATCATCTTTTGGATTTCAAAAATATCATTACAGGGTGTTTCAAATTTTGTGTTGAAAATTGTGATCTTGAATTGGCCTTAACTTCTGTTTTTCAAATTAGAACCCTATTTTTTTATAGTTGTGTTGAATTCTATGGTCAAAAATAATGATAGTTTTCTCACATGATTATGCTCCTAAATTCAATAATTTCTGAGTTATTTGAGATTTTCTGGATAATACAATTCAACTGATCCATTGGTAAATGAATTAATAAATTATGGGGGAACTGTACATCAGTCTTGAGTAGCCATACAAAAATATCTCTTTGAATTTGTTTACAAGCCTTTGAAGGAAAACAGTTTGATATTCGGACAACGCAATATTATTTTGTGCACTGATAGATTTGTATATTACAGCATCCTCAATTTCATGTATCTAATATATTCTCAAATTGCTACTTCATCTCTTGAAGATTAATCACCATTCCAAGAAAAATAACAGATTTACTGATGATTCGTTCTAAGCAATAATTAAGAAATAATATAGTACCAAAGAAATGAGAAGTGGCGAAACATAACAAAAGTATGAAATATGGATAGAATTACCAGTAAACCATATACTCATGTCTAAATATCATATTCCGTTGCCATATTTCCTCTTTATTATTCTTAATGGGTTATTTTGTGATCAAGAGTAACAATTAGAAAATTATCGAGTGTTCGTTTACAATAGGTAGTAAGGACAGTTTGTTATTTGTTTGTGAATATTCAAAGAATTCATAGTTTGATAGTAAAAAACTTTAATGGATTTTTCAATGTATCCTTTCAAGTTCTAGTTGAATTATTTGTCGATGACGCAGATTTTGGTAGTTTGTATAATATTTCATAGGAAAGTCTAGAATGAGTGCCAATTATTCTATAAAAGGGAACAAATGTGAACGAATTCACATAAGCTATTTAAATTTCAATTATATGTTACATGTTGATACGATATTAGATGTAGATCTATTTATTTCAATTCAATACGAAGTATTTGTTATGGGGCCTTCGAACGATTCAACTATAATTTAACCCTTGAAGATAAATTATCAAGAGTTAAGGAAATGAATTGACGGTTGAAATTGTCCATAATTAGACCAATATTTCAATGAAACATATTATCCTGGGTGATAGTTAGCACTAGAATATAATGTAACCTCTTTGAAAAATTGAACCAAGTTTTAGAACAAAATTATTTAGACTGCTAATATTGGAGTTGAGAATGATAATATATAGAGAATTTATAACTTAACTGTTCTTTGAAATAAAAACAATAAAACATAAAGGACTGTCTTATTTCTTAACTTCACCTTCATTGATACGTATTCAATATAAACACGATTCTGTAATTTTATTGCGTATTCATTTACAATTGGGAATCTCATCCATACAGGGTGTCTCTTTTACACATTTTCACCTTCAATAACTCAACAACGAATCATAATTCGTGAAAACATTGAGACAGGTCGATTTTTTTGACATTGGAGATGTTCTGGGATACAAAACTTGTTTCTACTTGATATTAAAGTGGAAAGTTGTATAGCACCAATGTATGCAAGGATTCAAATTTGTATAAACCTGCAGTTTGTGTTCATAAAGTGAACTTTCTTGAAGTTACAGATTATTCTTATGTAATTATGCTACTGATTAAATGAAACAGATGTGCTCCAAATGCTCGCCATTAAATTGCGTGTAGTGATACAATCTTTCTTCAAAATCATTTGATTTTGCATTTTAGGAGTAATGTTACGACGTTCTGTCACAATCCGTGCTCTAAGCTCATGTAAATTTGCAACTCTGGTTTTATAACCTTGTGAATTCAAGTTGTCCCATAGGAAAAATCAAGCGGCTACTCTTCTTCAACATGCAGGAAACCTACAATTCAGGTTGTCTCTCACTTGAGTTGCAAACTGCGTCGGAGCTCCGCTCCGCAGAAAGTGCAACTCCTCTTTTGAAAAGTTTTCATCTACTTCCAGAACTTCTAAGTGAGATTTTAGGAAATGCACACAGGACCAATCAAGTGATCTACCAACATACTCATCCAGACGTTCAGTTCATGTCGGTGTTGAGAATTTTGCTCATCACTAGAGAGTTGAGGATATTTATCGGACGACTCATGCAGTCTAAGAAACCTCGTTTTTGGCTTATTTTTATGAGAAAAGTGTTTGTTCAAGGTTGTTCGAATGAACAACCAGAAATCCATTTATGTTGCCAGCAACATATTTTCAGATCTCTGTTTCATTTGCCAGATCTCGCTTCCATAAGTCACTTTGCTTATTGTATATGCGATGTTTGTTGTTTTTGGATACCGATTGATCCCACAGGATGCCATTCATCATGGATATCGCCTTTCTCCCTTGAACATTTCTGTCCTTTATAACAGCATCCAGTGTCCCATTATGCGTCAGTTTCATACCAAGGTATCCATATTTAGTGCAATGAGAAATTTGTGTTCCATTCTCTAATGAGATGTTCTGTGGTGTCCCTTCAACACAAATAGATTCCGTCTTTTTAACGTTCACTTCGAGGCCCCATTTCTTGTATTCCTCTACTAATTTTCTCGTCATATAGTTGTAGTAATTGAAATTTTTTCACTACTTTCTTTAACGGTCATTTCTCGTGAGTTTGACGGTTATGTATTTGCTTTAATTTGCTTATTCCACAGACAAATCTGTATCATTTGTCTATGGTCGAATTAAGAAAACTGAGATTTGAACTATTTTCTGTGTTGCCATGACTACAACAACAGTTGTTAAGGGTTAGTCAGAGAATACCAAAAAAGGGTAGCAGTGGCTATCGAAAGTTGTTATACGAGTTGTTATGGATAGCCACGGCGATAGCAACTTGAGTTAGTGAATAGCTCTGAATATATCTGTCAAAACGTTTGAAAGAAGTACAATTAGTGATGATGGTTATTCCCAAATAATAATTTTGCATTATAGAGTTTTGTCGGATTTTTCAATGGACGAGAATTCCAGTTTTAAGGCAGAAATGGCAAGAGAAAAGCAAATCATTTCACAATTCGAATCTTTATTCCCGATCCACTCCCACGCTTTGCGCAAGCACGTCATACAATGGAAAGGCGATGAATTTCCTTTGCTTCGAAGACCCTACGGAAGAATGCTGAATTTTTACGATATACTAGGGAATATCTGACACTCTTCCATTTGCCTTATTGAATCCCTCCCATGCAATGGAGATTGACCTGATACAGGCTCATTTTAATCCTGTTAGAACATCGATCTACTTACCCTAATAACGATATTAGTATCCCAAGGTTGATGTTAATTTATTTTTTCCGGTCAGTCTTATGAATCCTGTTAGAACAATAGCATAAGCAATGTGTTTATTCGGTTTTCGGGACTTTTCAAGTCGAATGGGACTGAGGGTGGGTTTCCGTACAGAAAAGGTGAGTTTATTTGATCAATATGTGACCTTCGATGTTTGAAATAAATGATTTAAAATCAACCCTTTTTTCAACGGTGATATACTCATTTACTTTTATTTTAATCTTGAGCTTATAATTTTTCAGTTATCAAACAATATTCCCAGTGTGTGTTGAAGGTTTGAGTGGAGTTTGATGTAATGGGGTACTATATAATAATTCAGCGTTGGTACAACGCTTCAGAGAAAACCCCCAGTAATAAAATTTTTCCTGTCGTATAAGTTTAGTGTTATGTTAATATAGAAATTTTTAACAAAAACTGAGATATTCCAAATTTATCATTTTTAATTCCAATGTGAATTTGAAAATTGTCTATGCAACTGTACAACCAGTCAACGAACACACCTCTAAATCCCAAACTATACAATTTCTCCTTTATGAACTTGAACGATATAACATCAAATGCACAGGACAAGTCGAAAAATAACCCTGCTACAAATCAGCCCTCATCCATACCTTTATGGACACATTCAATGAACTTATAAGCTGCTGTCTCAGTAGAACGACCAGGCCTAAACCCATGCTGAGAGTCAGAAATTATACTGTATTTATCTAAAAACTGTGTGATTCTCTTTAGAACAATACTTTCAATCACCTTTGAAACAACACTCAGCATAGATCCAGGACGGTAGTTGGAAATGTTTTGAATGTCATTTTTATTCTTAGGAACCGGAATAACTATTGCAGCCTTAAGAAGATTCGGAAATACACCACTAGTGACAGATAAATTTATGAGATATGCTAGGTGACCGGATATAAACTCTCCTGATGCCTTTATAAGTCGACTGGATATATAGTCAGTTCCAGCACTTTTTTTATTTTTTAAACTTCTCATTGCATCAAAAACTTCAACATCATTTACAGGGTAGAAAAAAAATGTATGTAAAGACATAGAACTAGTTGTACAGTTGTTTGAGAGTTCAATACCATAATGGAGTTTGAGCCGACAGCTAGCAAGATCAGAAAAATACTCTCAGAAAGCTTCAGCTACCATCGAAAACTCTGAACAGATGGTATTCTTTATATTTAAAGAAATAAAGAAGATAAAAGTCAGAATACATTTGAAGCACGAAATCTTATGATTGATTGTAATATAACCTGTTCAATGTTTGATAACTAAACTAAGATCTATCTAATTGGAAATAAATTCAATTTCCTGCATGAGATCAAGGCTCTTACACAACTATCTACTGAAATACACGTAAGGTGCAATGACAGCATAATTCCCCAATCAACATGTAGAATGCCTTTGTCCTTTTTTTCCACATGACTTATTTATCTAAGTGAAATTAAAATTTTGAATTCTCCATACCACATAATGAATATATTCATTCATTTCATTAAAACATTACGGAAACTGTCTCTTACCAGGATATATCGATATCTAGTTAACATGAAACAAGAAAATATTGCGGTACTGCTACTACAAGTAAGGATAAATGAATCATTTCAAGTGTCAGTTTGAATTATCGTATCAAAAAATCAAAATATATTAGCATTTACTTCACAAGAAATGGTAAACTACAAAATTCGAATTGTCCTCTTTAAATCAGTGTAAAGTTGTTTAATCATCTTCCTAGGAAGGTAGTGTCTTGGTCTCAAGGAATTTAAGAAATTGGTTAAGAACAAGCTGTTTGAATGTAGTTATTACACTGTAAATGAATACTTTTCAGAAAGGTGGTAATTATTAAATAATTATTTGACTCGTCCTATACATTCACTATGTTTTACAGGAAGAATAAATCTATTATTGTTATTATTCCATTTTTTTCCGGAATTTTAAATGTCGAATTTCGACTGAAATGTCTTAACCTTGATTCTACATTTACTTTCACAGACGTTAAAATCAATTTTATATTATATCTATTTGATATCAGGTATTTAGCAGATTCCGTTCAGTGTGTATATAAGTCATACAAATATTTTTCAATGATTTACAATAATTTTGATGTGAGTCTAGAAGTTTGAAAATATTCTACCGTCTTCAATGTTAGATACAATTTCTTCCTTCATTCCAAGGTTGACTCGACTTGATATAGACAATTAACTGAAACATTTGACGTGTAATACTTTTTTGTGTTTACATCTGGTACTTCTGGAATTACCCACTTAATCATTTTTATTTTCAAGAACACATTTCAGTATATACTCCCACTGTCGCAGATAAATAAAATTACATTTATTAACAGCACAATTCTTTTGTCGTTGTATATCAACAAATACTAATTATTAACCTATTATAAATGATGTAGAACACTCGATATAAGTACATATATATAAGCTCTACAGTGTTATTAATTGGCATAATATATGCAAAAATATAACTTTATTATTGTTTCCATATATGATGCATATCAATTGCATCTTAATTGAACTAATTGATGATATCATGAATCCACATGTTTATGTCCGGATAATATTTACTTTCATCAAATTAATTGAACAAGAAACCAATTTGCGGTGATATTCAATAGATGTTGAATGATTTTTTTGGGCTATTACCATCATCTGTTGTGGATGTAATGATTTCCGACGTTTCGATAGACATCTTCTATCTTTATCAAGAAGAAAAGTAAGAATCCTTTTGAAAATTATCAATTTTCAAAAAGTCAATAAAAGAATAAATAAAGATAGAAGATGTCCATCGAAACGTCGGAAATCATTACATCCATAACAGATGATGGTAATAGCCCAAAAAATCATTCAACACGAGCTCCATCATCAACAATATCTCGTCATCAATTCAATAGATGTGTAAATATCGAATTTCCACGAGAAAAGAGGTGAAGAAATATTCAACGTAAGAAGGGCTTAAATAATATGAAAGAACAGTCGAGTTCATGGCAGAATACTAAGTTATTGATTTGGTTAGGAAATTGGTATTAAGAAAAAAAACACTGCAATTGAATGAATTCAATGCTGGTTCATAAGTGTGAATATATTTCAACTTGCAATACAATTATTTTTCAAAGTTCTTACATTTTTATGTTAGGACCGTACATCCGGAGGTCGCAAAGGCTCTAACTTTTCTACATTCCTTCAGATATTCGAAAGTTCTTCGTGTTTTCTTATGAGGTAAAATTGTTGTCGGAACGTACTGTATAGCTGCGCAAGAACAACATGATGCGATCATACGATATTGAGGTGTTTGTAGGCACTTGGCAAATCATAATAAATTGTATTTTACTGATTTTACCTTCAGGTGTTATGAATACAATGTCATTAGTATATTTTCCGATTTTCGAAAGCTCGAATTACGTTGTTTAACCTTTTACTTCATTGAAGCTTATTCTAAACCCAATAAAAATCATCTTTGAGTTAATTTTCGTGAGATAACCACCCACTAAGTCTGTGCTCACTTGTATGCGGAGTCTTTAATTCGTCAATTCGGTGAGAGGTCAAGTTTTCCGGAATTAATTTCTGCTTGAATAACGAACATAGTTAAAATAGGTACTGTGAGTTTATCTGTTTGAGATCAGTCATCCAGTTCTCGGTTTTAGATGACCTATCGTTCTTATTTTCTGTTGGAAAATGCCCTCAAAGAATGTTTCGATATTGCCTCCTAAACGGGTGAGTTAATTCAAAAGAGATAGTGTCTGAATGCTTTCTTCATCGAAGATATTTTTTTGCAATTTTCCTTTTGTTCTTGAAATTATATTTTTTTTGTGAATGATTTTTCCTAGTGCAACTGGTAGCTATCATTCTATCAAAACGTCTGTATCTTTTTCCGAAAATGGGCTGGTCCGAGCAGCCGGACCTTTGTGGTATAGATTTCTAGGGATATGTACTGAAGTTTTTATATTTATCTTGGTGAGTTTCTTGGAATTGAGCCTTCAAAGTTCAAACGAATTCGAAAGAGATATTCGTTTACCATTCTGTTAAAATAATAACTTCAGTACATATCCCTAGAAATCTATACCACAAAGGTTCGGTCGGTCGGACCAGTCCATTTATACCCTTACATACCATTACATTTACACCCTTAAATATGAACCAGTTTTCTTCATCAGGAAGCCAAACTCTATCGATATATTTTAGGAAAAGTTTTGGGATTGATTTTATATTTATCTTGGTGAGTTTCTTGGAATTGAGCCTTCAAAGTTCAAACAAATTCGAAAGAGGTATTCGTTTACTATTCTGTTAAAATAAAATCATTCCCAAAACTTTTCCTAAAATATATCGATAGATTTAAATAATCTTCATTGGTAAAATTAGGCACAGTGATCGATTATATAACTTAATACGAATTATCACCAAATTAATGGTAAACACAAAATGCTACCGAATAAAGAGGAATTTGGCACATGTAATTAATGATATCTATCATTAAAAAAAAAGAATGTAAAACATGGTAAGTTTTTGCATATGGTTCATAAGGAATTATTTATTTATCACTGGAGAGAAAACCGATGGCCGATTAGTTGAAATAAAGAGAGCTTTCCGATACAAATTCGAATCCAAATTCGCCATCTCTTTAAGAACAACCTGTAGATTTTTTCTCTTGCATATTAGGGTTGTAAAATCTACAGCAAGATTCAAATAACAGTTCCTGAAAATTTCATCTTTTTGGAGTGAAGAGAATAGAAATAGCTGAAAATTCAAGACGAAAAACAGTTTTTTGTGAATAACTCAGATTATTTTTCCGACCCAAATATCGACCAATAGAATTGCACCATTCGACGTCACGTGGTACAACCTACATGGTATTATACTGATAATTTTTTGAAAATTTTCTCTGGTAGTTGCTATATATAAACAAAACATGATCCAGTCAAATTAAGCACACGTCAAACTGACAGGTTGAATTCAATTGTGAAAATTGGAGATTTTGCATGAAAATGAGTCGATTTGGAGTTTGTTCTCTGTCCACCATCGATAAAAAAGTCAAAGGAAATGTTCCCATTAATACGGAGAAGGCAAAAAAACAGTTTGGAACCAATTTACTACTTTTTGTACTGAGAGGGAATACACATTGAGTGCTGAAACGAGTGAAGCGTAATTGGCAAACATTATGAAAGATTACGCTTACAATATGAAGAAAATGGATGGAGAAGACTATAAGGAAAGTACAATAAAAACAATGTGGAATCAGACTGCCAAATTACTTCAAGAAAAGTATTTGAACGATTTCGACATCAAAATCAACCCATTTTCGGATGCTGCATTCAAGACCGCTCGAGGAGCTCGTGATGCCAAGCGTAAGGCTTTACAATCTATTCCGGAAAAACGGAGGGCAAGTGCAGCAGCGTCGGAGGAACAAGATTGGGATGCAATGACCACTGTTTGGGACGAGGAAACTCCTGATGGCCTCCAGAAAAAATTATTCATGATAATATCAGTGGAATTGGCTTGGAGAGGTGGTGAGGGCAGCATGGCATCAATACATCACTTCAAGGCAGAAAAGCGAAATGACTGGGAAACAACTGGGAGAATTGAATACAATCCAATTTTCAGCAAGACCACACAAGGTGGTGATAGAAAATTATCTGACAGCAAGTGGCTGGTGGAGAATCGGGAAATCCCTGACAAGTGCCCAGTGAGATGTCAATATCAAGAGCGACAGACTATTCCTGACCCAAAATCCATTCTGGAATAAAGTTCCAGGCGCTAGGTGGTACAAGGATTCCCCAGTAGGCCAAAACACGATTTCAAAGTGGGTCAAAGGAGTCAGCACAAAAAGCTGGGCTTGACCTTGGTAACAAAAAATCACCAATCACTCCAGTCGTGCAACAGCCGTCTCCAATCTAGCGAAATCGGGCCTGGGAGAGCAGCAGATAATCAAAATTATCTGGACCATTATTTCCCGATAGGTTGTTTAAAACCTGCAAACAAATAAAATCATTATGAAATTCTTATACATTTCGTCTCAATGGTGCAATTCTAGTTTTCAGGTAAAATCAATTTAACCCTGAAAACTTGACTCGCGCTTCATTTGTTTGCAACTTGAACCTCATCGGGAAATATCCGATAATTTTGAAGCTCTTGTGGTATTATAAGTGAAAATATCTACTTTAGGGCAAGAATGTGATGCATACACATACATGCATACATGGGGTTCTAATTTGAAAAAATTGATTTTTCACGATTTTGTCATCCCTAACTTTGAAAGCGATTTTTTCACCCCCTGTATCATGAATCGCGATTTCGATTTGGATACATCAATCTTACATCTTGAAAAATCCCAAAAATGAAAATTTTCCATCCAAAAACCTCGAAGTTATTCTTGTTTCAGCGGAGCTCTATTTTCGATTTTTTTTTTCGAATTTTCCCGCTCAGAGAGAATTTTCCAATCAAAACTGAAAAATGTTACATCAAAATAACTTGAAATTGTCTAAGGAATTTATTTCTGCAATAAAAAATGGTATTGTAATTTGAAAAACGTCATTTCCGGAAAAACCGGAGGTGCTCATGCCTTGAAATTATTTTAGATTTCATAAGCATCGTGAAATACTTATAAGTGCTGAATTTCATGAAAATACGTTCAGTAGTTTCCGTATAAATTTGGGTGATGTTCCTCGTGAAAGACCCTGTATAATAATAAAAATCATCTAGAATTTCATGAAAATCTACCATATACGTAAAAGTTTATTTCACAACGTAAGCTCCTGATCTCATGTCAGTGCCTTTTAACTATAATTTATACTTCATGCGCACCGGAAGTGTTGTGGTTTTTGAACAAAATGATCTCAGCAATCGAATATTGTGACCACTCAAATCACACCTACGTCAAATTTAATTGATTATGATGAGCCTGCATAGAACGCGCTGCTGCATCAATAATTGTCTTCATAAAGAGAACAATTGCATGAACTGTCGAAGGAATATTTATTAGATTTTCCACGTAATTCTTGTTGCAATTTCACGTACACCTGAGAAGTTGGATCAATCTTCTTCCAACCTTGAACATGAGAAGTGAAACAAATTTTACATTCATATTAATTAATAAATTAATGTGTTCTGCGAACAATTTTCTTATAAAAAGTTATCAAAGTCAACGAGGAAGTGGAAAAGTTGATTTCCATCAGTAGCAATGAATAATTGTATGAAGCATTTGTTGAAGCCTCTGGGTTCTACTGTTATCCATGTGAGTAAAGAGAATTTAACCTATGATCTGAGATGCACACACTTCCAATCTATTTTCAATTTGTTCCTAGAATGATGTTTCACCGTCGTTTATTTCTCATGACTGTTCCATTATAATGTGATGCAATATTTCCTAAGCCGGACTTATTCATTGGTTCCTACAGAGTGTTTCATATATGTACGCACGAATTCGACAGTAGATAGCTTGTAAAAAAAATTGAAGACTAGTTTCTTTCTAGGAGTCCTCAATAATAGCGCATTTTAGAAATTAAAAATAGATTATAAGAGCACTGACATGATATCAGAAGTTTTTATGCGTAAAGTCTTCAAAAGAACTCTATATCAGCGTGATATTAATACAACCGCCAAGATTAATGAACAATCCTATATCTCAAATAATAAATAACTAATCACAAATTTCCTTGAGTTTTGTTCGAAACTCATATTCCCTTCTCCCAAAAACCAATCAAATGTAGGTAAATCCACTGCATCGAAAACCATATACAATATATTTTTTCAATAAGCTCTTGTCCTTTGAAATACCTCATAAATTCAAGTCCAAATTACGAATATCCAAATATCCTGCTCCACTTAAAACTATACTACTACGAAACTTGAATACATATAGAAACATAATCAGAAAAATTTATCTATCGGTAAACCAGGTCTTTTCTCATCGTCATACCAGGATTTCGGACCAGCAAACACTTGTCCTTTGAAATACCGTATATATTCAAATCCAAATAACCCTCTTTTCTAAATGTTCGAAGGTTTCAGGATAAATGCCGTTGAAATCGGCTGCTTTTTGAGATTCGGTAGACTTAATTGCAGCCCTAAAATCATAACATACGCGTTACAACTTTCCAATATACAGGGTGCTCGGCACATAGACCGTCAAATTTTTTTGGTAGGGTCATTTGCTACCTTTTCAGTCTTGGAACCTTAGTCCTTAGTATAACGGTTACGGAGGTGTGATTTTTTTATTAGGTTTTTCTAAATTACATAAAATGTACCCTTCGAAGCCCCATAACATTTTTGCGTGTGCTTTTACATGCATTTTTTTTTGTATTAAATCTACATGAGTTTGTGTTTAAAAAAAAACGTATTTATTGTTACAGATAACACCACAAAATTAACACGTGGGCCTTTTATTAATAAAAAAAATATGAAAGTATGAAAACATCTCCACTCCTATTGAAATTTTAAAAAAAGTTACAGCTATTACAAACTTAGTTTTATTTTAAAATGTTCTTTGGTTTATAATGTTGCTAACCATATGCTATTTACGTAAGTCAATAAAAAAATAATACTGCAAATAAGGTTTTAGTCAGAAGAGTGAAGAAAGTCGCACCTAAATAAAAGTACGGATTTCGACACAACACAGCGAGCAAGGAAATTTTACCTGCCCGTTCTAGACGCGTGTGAATTATTATTACTATTTCTGTCCTTAGGTTGGATTGGGTTAGTCGCCGCTGACTTGACCCTACCGTCATTCGAGATTTAACTGTCTCTGCTGTTGGAAGTATCTGTGCTGCATTGTTCAGTTTTTTAAATTTGTATTTTTTTGTTTTTGTTACTTTTATCGACCTTTTGCTACTGTTGTTTTAATTTTGGAAGTTGATATGCCTAATTTCACCAACGCTGAGTATGTTGTTATGGTGATGGTATATGGCAAGGCCGATGGTGTGCAACTCAAAGGATTTATCGAGCCAAATTTCTGATCGAAGATTACTCCACCACGAAACATTTTCGACGATTTATCGACGATTAAGAGAGTCTGGAAACTTAAATTTTCAAGATCCTCGGGTCAATGTGAGGCAACACCATGTAGCAGTTGACGATCAAATACTTCAAGCCTTTGAAGAAGATCCAACTACAAGCAATCGTGTCGTTGCTCTTTGAGTTTCCAGTCTCTCTTAATCGTCGATAAGTCGTCGAGAATGTTTCGTAGTGGGGTAATCTTCGATCAGGAAATTATTATATATTCTTTTGAACTTTTGGCTTACAAAACGAATGTAAACAGAGGTTGGTGACAGGGTGCCATATAATTCAGTGCATGACATGAAAGCCTAGGGAAAACATCCAAGTAAAAAAAAAACTGACTCCTTGCATGAGTGTTGTTATGTGTACAAAAATAAGCTTAAAAACATTTGAGGTACTTTTTTCTTCAAGAGTGGTCTTCTATTAATAAACACAAGTTGCCCACATCGAAGCAAAAAAAAGAACTGAATACGAAAAATACGTAGCAAATTAATTTTCCTAATATGTCCTATGAACTTCTAATCGAATGTGCGAAATTCATTTTTGATACAACACTATCCCATTTCTCTTTTCGGCTTGTATTGATAGAATTCATAAGCCTTTCACATTTATCAACGGATTGTGATTTTTGATCGTCAAATTATCGGTTTCTTTCGACCAACCTGAAATATAATCTTTCCGGAAACCTCTTGGAACGAACTTTTTTGCTGCGACTTTCACAACACCTATAAATCTGTGATAGTTGGTTTAATCCACTTGATATCATGCTTTCTTGAAATTCCAACGAGGTCTTCTCAAACATTCAGCATATTCAATAAAACTGCTAGAATTTTCCGTTTTATAAGAAGCGGTTTGCAAGTATTGTCACAATACACTAGGCTGAGATCTCTATCATTATTATTACAACCCGTTCCTTTGGTTGTTGAGGTTCATTTTTTTCGATTCAGTTCAACTAGATTTCGATGAATGTGTCGACAATTAATAGATTCAGTTATTTCCGAAGTGGATTAATTCAAAAGCGTGAGTCAACGAGCCGCCAGTGGTTTTTGCTTTAATTCATAAATTAAACTTTCACGGATCGTCTGAAGTGATGACATATCAGTTGTACGTTTGACCTCCTGTTTTTAAAAAACATTATATGAATTTCTCACATTATAGATAATCTACCATAAATATATTGAGCATAGCGTTGCCCAAACTTTCTTCTAGTTTAGTAAAAATATATTTCTAAATATATCTGTGATCGATAAGTGTATGTCTCAGGTTGGTGCAATTTTTTTCTAGATCTATTTTCCCTCTCTGAACTGCTCTATTAAAAACTTACTCTGGAATCTATCCTAGCGAAAATCTTCACGAAGTAAAAATTGTTGAATGCACTAAGAACTACATGAATATCAAACAGAAAACATTGAAAAAATGATGTTTTAACCAAGACTTGACTTTATTTCTTAAATATATTCAAAAATATGGAAAACTGTTATTGTTATTAGATTTCTTGAAATATATAAACAATAAGAAGTTTATTTTCGCACAGAAAATGTACGATTTCTAGGATATAATTCAGGAAATATTAAATCTACAAAACAAGTATGCTTTCTGAAAAAAATTTTATACCTTTATACCAATCTCAAAATTAGTATTTCTGGTTCTTTTTCCAAAGTTTTAATTCTGACAAATGTATACATAGTATTTTATTTTATGACGACGCAATATCATCTATAGCTAGGTGGTGAAACTTATGAAAAACGCTAAATTCTCACGATGCTGAAGTTTCAAAACGTAAAATATGTCAGAAAATTTTTTTATAATCACGAAGTTTAAAAATTTGAGCTCTGTTTGTATAACTTACAGAATATGTGCCCAAAAAACTCACGTGAATAGCCTCTGATATTTCTTGTAATTACTGCCATATAAAATAGCCACTTCTGAGATCGATTCAATTTTTGCGCGCTTTTTCTAGATGAAGAAACTAGAACAGTGTGCAATCGTTCTGTCCAAATGTCCGTAATTTTCGAATATCAATTGATTGGGAGGAACCAGTTATCAATCTTCAGTCTGTAAACTCTCTATGTTCCGAATGAAATTAAATTTCTTAACTAGATACTTAGAATCCAAACAAGATAATTTATGAGAATTGGATAAAAAAAATTGTAGAGTGTGTTCTCATTCTGAAAATAAAAAAACACACATGGTGTCTAATTTGAAGAAAACAAATGTGATTTTTTATCACTCTCTATAATTGACAATTATGATTCGAAAACAATGGCGGAACTATTAACTGAGGTCATGATAAATTTCGAACTGAAATTTCATTATTTAGCGAAATAGTCACTTAAGTAATTCTCAAATTCTATCTAAAATTTCTGAAAATATTAGGTGTACAAATAAGTTTCCGCGGTTTGTCAAAAGATGGCTCCACCAGAAGGTTATGGAGAAATTGTCAGATGTAAAACGTAATATCCCAAGTTTAGTCATCTGGCAACACCATAACCTTAAAGTACTAGTGATTCCGTATCAGCATCACGTAATTTTTTTCGTGCAAAAATGTCAAGTTTTATTCCGAATAAGCATCATTTACTTCTTTAATGTGAAAAAATCTGCAGCTGAGGCGCATCGATTTCTTCTAGAAGCATATGGTGAAGCTGCTTTAAGTGAGAGAAGTTGTTAGGAATGGTTTCAAAAGTTTAAGAACGGTGAGTTTGACGTTAAAGACAAAGAACGCAGTGGAAGGCCGAAAGTGTACGAAGACATGGAATTAGAAGCACTATTGAAGGAAGATTCGTCCCAAACGCAAAAAGAACTTGCACTTACTCTACAAGTGACTCAACAAGCAATGTCACATCGTTTAAAATCGTTAGGATTGATTCAAAAAGAAGGAAATTGGGTTCCATATGAACTAAAGCCGAGAGACGATGAACGCCGATTATGCATGAGTGAAATGCTGCTTGCCACGAATAAAAAAAAGAGTTTTTTGCATCGTATAGTCACTGGTGACGAAAAATGGATTCATTACGATAATCCAAAGAAGAGAAAGTCATGGGTTAAGCCCGGCGAACCATCAACATCGACAGCTAAGCCGAATATTCATGGGAAAAAACTCATGCTGTGTATTTGGTGGTATCAGCTTGGTGTCGTGTATTATGAATTGCTGAAACCATTACTGGAGCTCTCTACCGAACACAATTGATGAGATTGAGTCGGGCACTTAAGGAAAAATGCGCCCATTACTACTCCAGACACGACAAAATTATTCTTTTACACGATAATGCTCGTCCACATGTTGCGGCGCCGGTAAAAACATACTTGGAAACACTCAACTGGGAAGTTTTACCCCACCCGCCGTATTCACCAGACTTAGCTCCTTCTGATTATCATCTGTTCCGGTCGATGGCACATGGTCTGTCTGAGCAGCGCTTCACATCATATGAAGACACCAAAAATTGGGTAGATTTGTGGATAGCGTCAAAAGATGAAAAGTTTTTTCGACGGGGTATCCGAATGTTGCCAGAAAGATGGGGAAAAGTAGTGGCAAATGATGGAAAATACTTTGAATAAAACGTAATGTACTTTTCCTTTACAATAAATTCCTAATTTTTTATAAAAAACCGAGGAAACTTATTTGTACACCTAATAATTCAATAACTTTTAAAGATAGATTAAAAGCATGAAAGTAAATTAATACAGTTCTTTACGTCGAATCATCAAAAAATAGAAATATGGGTAGTTTCAGTCAAAATAACAAAGCTGTTGCCGAATATCCATAGATGTGGTAAAACTGAGAGTTTCAAAGTATTTCAAAAATGTACCTCACATAACATTATATTGATTTACAGTACTCAAATATTTTGCATTAACAGTTTACATAATAATTTAATAGGCCACCCACCTTGAAACGCCCGATAATCCCGTAAAGAGTTTTTCCGTAGTCACAGAAACTCATAAAATATACCTATGATTGTATCCCCCTTTTTTCTGAAGTTCTATTACTGTTAATTGAGACAAATCGAAAGGTACCACATTGAAGTTTAAAAAATGTTATTTCCTATTAACTGTCGTGATACAATCCTTTAAGAAAAAGAATAACAAAATTCAATAATTAATTAACAAAAATTGAATAAAAACACTTGACTGTACGTTTCACAAATTTTATTTAAAGCATCGTTGACATGCACACAATTAAGCGGTGTATATAAGCTTCACTGTAATGAATGCCCTGCATTTTACATAGGTCAAACTGGTCGTTCACTGGCAAAAAGAATTGATGAACACAAAAAATCAATCCTCCAAAACAAACCCACTACTGGTTTCTCTAGTCACTGTATCACCTCAAACCATTTTATTGATTTCGAAAAAACCAAAATATTGCACAAATGTAATAAGGGTAAACGCATGGACCTTTTAGAATACTTAGAAATAACATCAGCTTTTAAACAAAATCTTCCCATTGTAAATGATCAGTTAGATTTCCGTCTATCACCAATTTTAACATGTGTTACTTCATATGTTATGTAGATGTGTACTGTATTAACCGATATTGTTTTATATTCAGTTTTGAAAATGGGATGAAACCCGAAACATGCATGTCAACGATGCTTTAAATAAAATTTGTGAAACGTACAGTCAAGTGTTTTTATTCAATTTTTGTTAATTAATATCAAACTATGTTTCACCATGGGATAAGCGAGGAATCAATTATCATTGAATTATATAACTGATATCAAATGTCACCTGTGTTTAAAAATATTCGGTTATAACTCAGATCGTATACAATACCAGGTGTCTCAAGTTCGAGTGCCTATTAGACGTTTCAGGAGAACTCTACATATTTGAAATCTGAAAATTGGGATTATGATATTATTCGAAGTTCTCTACAGAGCTAAAATATTTTCGAAGCCCAAACACTTCCGGTTCTACAGTTCTACTTTTTTTCAAGTTTTCCATTCCTGGTATGAACGAGTATTCAATAGTGAATACATTTCTGTTAAAACCATTGTATTAAATCGAATAGTTTTCAAAATATCCAAAAAAAAACTGGAAAAAAAGTCAAATATGTTCAGTCAGTAATATGTCTCCGATTATTACCACTGGATCACTTCCAATCCTATTGATGTTATCCTGAAGTTTAGAAGTAAAGCACGACCTGGCGTGGTCATCTCCAGGAGGCAGATATAAGCAACATACATGGACTTCCACTTTGCTTACTTTATTGAAGACAGTGACCTATAGGTCTTCAGCTTCACTTCTGGTGGAGTTTGCAACGTGATCTACCTTAATTCGTTCATTCAATTAAATCGTATAAAAGATTATTTGATAGTGTTCAATAGGAATTTCGTTAACATCATTTATTAATTTTCTGTACTTTTTTATCGAAATAATAAAACTTTATATTTCAAAAACTGAAGCAATTTTCCTGTATTTCCTATTACAAAAAAAAATAAAGGAAACAAGTCTTTTGATGACCAGTGTAATTCGTGGTCATCGAACGCACAATCTGTCAGGGTCTTGGAAAGAATTTCGAAGAATCACCTAAAAGCTTTTGACCTCACGTCAGTGCTTTTCTACATTTCCGAAAGTCAATGCACCAAATCAGAGCAACTCAAATAGACAAGAGTCCTTGAAAATCGATTGTCTTTTCGAGGAACCATGATTTAAACGTTTTTATTAGTTTGCGGAATATAGGAGGGCGACTATTTGATAATCTGTGGTAAATCAATAAAAGGATAGATAACCCATGTGCCTGAAATATTCGTAGTTTAGCACATTTTCATTTGAAGTAGATATGAAAACACATAATAATATTTACTAAGATATTTCGCACAAGTTAAAGTCGTGGAATTGAGTTTTGACAGTGTGTGTTCCATCTCTCAGGTAGGTGGAGTAATCTCGTGTGCCTACTAACTTCAAATATAACGGGTGTTCAAATTTTCAGCTATATTGACTTGATAATATTTTGATTTATCCACATCGACAGTTTTTTGCGCCCTTGTGAAATAGCATCGTCTCAATCGACTGGATCCGACCTCCTCATAAAGGTGTGCGTTAAAAATTGATTAGGTTAGGCCTTCCGGTCGGCCGTATATTCTCGATTTTACGGAAGGCGTCTGGAATTTGGTTTTCTCAATAATTCCGAGAATATACATCTAATCAAAATGTAAATTATTGGAAAGTTGAAAATTATTCGAATAACGTTGAAAGAAATAAGTCTGCCAACTTTCGTGTTTTTTTTTGTATATTCGATTACATCCTTCCCACCCTTACAACCATGGGGTAAACCAAATAAATAACTGGATAAGTGTCTTTTTGCTAGTAGGAAACGTTAGGTTAATTTCAACATTGTAACTTTTTGGTGATTGTGAAAAAAATTGTTATACAAATTTTATGTACTCCCTTTGAGGGGCTGTATCTCAATGAAGTTTCTTTATATGAAAGATCCTATCTTTTTTTCGATGCGGAATCACCTCCTTAAATATTTTACACTTATTTAGTTACACCCTGTATATTCAGATCCAAATTGCAAATATCACAACATACATTATTTATCCATGAATGAACCATTTCGATTAATATTCCACGAATATTTTGAAAAACAGAGAAGGGATTTTCAATGATTTATATTCACCCTATCTGATATCGTATCAGTCATTATCCCGGTACAATTTTGTCTGTTATTAATTTGTTAACAGTACTTCAAATTTCGCCATTCATTGTCAATATTTACCCACGAAACGAACTCTATTTGTATAGTTCAATGAGATACCGCCTTCTCAATGACTAAATAATATTACGTTATTTTTGAATGAATGGCATATGGCAAATGAATGGAAAGTTTTGCAAGGTATCATTAGATATGTTTGAAACATGACTGGTTCCTGTAAATGAAGAATTTCATATCGGTTTCCAGAAGCTACTTGATCCAATTGATCAGATTCTTTATATCTGTATCCGAAAATTGATCTGATCTATTCAATTGCAATAAAATGAAGTGATCTGAACACTCCTAATATGCTTGATCAAGTTTCTAAATGCGGCTGGCTGTATTATGTTGCTACATGTTTCCTTCCAATATCGATTTTTGGATTCTATAATTTTTTTGCAGTCTCTTTCTTCTTGTTTAGATGAATTTTTCGGTCTCCATCTTCCCTTGTTTTTTAACATGTATATTGCTCAATATACAATATAGGTAATAAGTAATTGTGCTGGCTGGCTATAATAAAAATTTAGAAAGCACTGACATGAGGTCAGATTGCTTTGGCGCTCTTGTTGCGGGTAAATATTCAAACCATAACAAATCTATAAGCACTCTGATCAGGTGAACAATAGTCTTTTCCCGTACTATGGGACAATGTGATGCAAATATGAACGCCTAATCTCAAACCTATATCTCAAATCAAAAATAACTACTCATAATTTTCCCCAGTTTTGTTCGAAACTATAATTCCCTTTTCCTAAAAACTTACGTCAGTGCTTTTCTGAATTTTGATAACGTATATTATTTCAGCCACCGCGATTGAATTCTATCGCTATGATTTCCCGTTATGAAAAATTTTGATTAATATTACGCCAACTGACACTGATTAATGAGCCCGGTATTTGTCAATCGAATATCGATCTGTGATGGGCATCGTTCAAAGAAAATCATCGGGACGTATGTCATTTCTCTTTTCTCTTGAGTAAATGAAAAAATGATCATATCTTTAGATAGAAAAGAGCTACGGCAATGAAATTTGAGGATAAGTAAGATATCGATCACCTCAATATATTCACGAATTTTTATTGAAATCCGAAAAATATCTTATGAGATAGTGCAGATTAAAAATTTTTTTTTGGGAATTTTTTAAAAATTTTCTAGCATGACGATTTCTGCGAAATTTTGCGAGCCGTTTTGTTGCAGCCTCCTCAACAATGTGTCAAGTATCAACTTGATCGGATGGATATTCTAGTAGTTATTGAGGAAACAAAATTTCAGATGCTCATAACTACTGAACCATCCGACGGATTTGGCCCAATAACGAACTTGACCGAGATATTTGGACAATTAACCTATTCTGAAAATATGAAAACTCTAGCTCATCTCTTTTGGCTGCTTGATTGGATACGGCCGGACAGACTCAACTTTCGACACGGATTCTTCATCGGGGAGTCGAACGCAATCGATTGAGACCATTTTCGGCTCGATATTCCAGAATTACAGACATTCGGGCAAAATGATAGACACTCTGTTCGGGTGAACAAGAGTCTAAATAAATGAGAAGATGAGAGTGAAATGTCCAGTTTCACTTCTAACCATTGCTATTTTTGAGCGGGAGCTTTTCAGGCAATGTCTTTTTTAGTCGTCTGATGCTTGATCCACTCGCATAAAGGTTTTCTATTAACTTATTCGAGTGAGCTTGTAGTCTTTCCTGGTAGATGGTGGAGGTGGATTGTATGACATCTGATATGTATGGTATTTGGAAGTCTTCATGAATTATTTGCTTTGTGACATACCATGGAGCATTGGCTATCAACCGAAAGGTTTTTGACTGAAAACTTTGGATGGAATTTCTTGAGGATGGTTTTGCACAGCCCCACAGCTGTATACCGTCCAGACAGGTTTAAGCACCACCTTATACACCAGCAGTTTGTCCTGGATTGTGAACTTTGTTCTCTTTCCAATAAGCCAATGCATTTTTTAACTTTTATGTCTAGCTGTTTCCTCTCAGCATCTATATGTATTTTCCATGTGAGTCGCTGGTCCAGGTGCAATCCGAGGTAATTGACAGTTTGCCTTGTGAGTAATGCCGTTCAATGTTGAGCTGGGATAGGTGTTCATGTGATTGGTGCAGACAACTCGTGTTGATATGTTCCTCCAGGTCTTATACCAATTGTTCAATTGGTCAAGATGCCCTTGGACTTTTCTAAGGGAGATATCTGGATCGTTATCGGAAGATAATATTGCGACGTCATCTACAAATGATGCCATGGATACATCATGATCTTCTGTTATATCAGCAGTGTATAGTGAATAATGATATAGCCCGAGTACACTACCTTGTGGTACACCGAATCTAATACAATGATAATTTGACAATGAGTCATGTATCTGACTTGGAAGTTTCTGTCAAAGAGGTATGATTTCAGGATCAGGTAGTACTTGTCGAAGTTTTTTTTGATCTTATATAATAACCCCGAATGCCACACCTTGTCAAATGCCTGGGAGATATCCTGGAAGACCTAACTGCTCTTTTTCCAGTGAACTTACATTGCATTGCCTAATCTGTCCGTCTGGTGGAGTGTAGACATATGTTGACGAAACCCAAGTTGGTACTATGGAATGACATTTGTTGATTCAGGATCGTCTCGAATTCTTTTGAGGAGTATTTTCTCGAAGATTTTCCCAGGGAGAGGGAGGAGACTTGACGCTGGTTCATGTTGAGGTTCGCCAATTTTGATTATCATTATGATATGGGCTAGTTTCCATAGGATCGAAAAATAGCCCAAATTCAACATACGGTTGTACAAAGTAGGGAGAAAAACTATTGCCTCCCTGGGCAAATTTTTCAGGATTTGTGCAAATATTAAGTCGTGTCCAGGCGCTTTATGGTTTTTGAGTCCGCGTATTTCCGATTTTAGATATTGCCTTAATAGGAAGTGATATCTGACAGGGTGCATCTAGGAATATTGCTACATTGTATTCGAAGCCTGGTACTTCCATTGGCTCTTCGAATACTCCAGATAGGTGTGATGCAAAGCCTAAGCTTTTTCATTGTTTGAGCGTGTCCAACCATTTGGCGTCCTCATGGGTGTAACTGATGATGTTGGCCTCTTGAGATTTTTGTAGTCTTCCATTGTGATCTTCGGTGGTCAGTTGCTTGGTATATTTTTCGAAGTAAGCGTTTTGGTTATCTTCTAACGTCTTCGTTAATTTACGGGACAGTCTTCTGAATAAGTCAAGATCATTTAGGTTGCATGACCGTTACCATAAACTTCTTGCTCTTCTTTTTCCAGCTATCAGTTGTCTTATATGTAGGGATGTGCTGAAGGCTTTTGGAATTCTTTTCTTCATCCAGGTAGTTGACTGCCAGGCTGCTTGTTGTATTGTTTCCGTGAAGTGTTTGGTGACTTCATTTATTTCTATTGGTGTTGTTATGTCAGTGTTACAGTTAAGTTTCGCATTTATGTATTTTCGGAAGTGATCCCACTTAGTGTGTTTTGGTGAGGTGTCAACTTTGACAGGCGAGCTTTTCAGGTTCATGACGACAGGTGAATGATCAGATGTTAGGTCGTAGTTTGTCTTTAATGAGCAGTTTCGCATTAGAATGCCGTTCAGTATATAGAAATCTCAAATATCAGGTAGCTCTCCCCTTTTAGATAGATGATTTCTTTTCATGCTCAAGATTCTCTGAGTGAGTGTTTGATTAAATTCAATATTTTACAAGTTTGTTCTCCTATACATCCTTTTTTTAGAATAAAAAATCTGTCCATTTTCTTCGATAAATCTATTACTTTTTTTCAGAAGACAAAAATGTTCGATGAGAGATGCAAGACAAGCAAATTCCAGTTAATAGTTTGTGCCTTGATCATTCCTTTATTGTTCATAACTTCGGGAATAGTTTTAATAATAACAAGGACAATAATATACGATGGCATTAAAGGAGAATTAACAACATTAAGGCCTGGCAGTAAAACTTTCGATTTATTCAAAAAAACACCGTTCGACATCTATCTGGATATCTACTTCTTCAACTGGACGAACCCTGAGGAATTCAACAATCCTTCAGTGAAACCAAAGTTTGAAGAAATAGGACCTTTTCGTTTTCTGGAAGTGATGGAAAAAACCAACATTACATTTCATGAGAATTCTACAGTGTCTTACAACAGGACGAGGAGATGGTATTTCAAGAAGGATCTTTCATCACCGTATGATCTACATACACTAATAACTTCAATAAATCCTGTTGCTGCTGTGAGTATACCAAAGAAATAGAAATCTGAAAATAAATACTTTACTAAGCAGACCTTGCTGTATGCTATTAAGATTAAATTGATAATGCGCCACTTATCTCTGAGAATACATTCATTTCAATATAACAGGTTTCTGGAGGAATATAATCTTAGGCTATAGTCTAAGCATATTTTATAATATAATTTTAATACTTTCTTATTTAAAAAAGTGCCATAACTTTTTCATACCCACAAATATCTGGAAGGAAGAGAAACTTCTTACAGCATATTTTTCTTGGAAATACAACTAAATATTGAATTGATGTATCGGGTGTCCTATGGTGGGTGGCCTATTAAATTATTATCGGAACTATTCAAGCAAAATATTTCAAATTTTGTATATCAATGTTATATAAGGTCTATTTCTCATATATTTTCAAATTTTTAGTGGTGCCAGATGTGTACAAATTTGGCAACAGCATTGTTATATCAAATTGGGCTCCCCGTATTCCTATTTTTTATGATTCTTCATAAAATTCTGATTTAAGAAATGGCATTCCGAGGAAACAAGAAATTTAATTCAAGGGGTAAAAACCGAACTCCCGTGAAAAAATTCAATATAATTCTAAGTATAAACTTTGAGAATAAAACAAAATTTTAGTACAGATTATATTATATCATATTTTTGGTTCAATTGATCTGAATATTATAATAAGACAGTTTTTACTTGCGGTTTGGACAACTTCGAATCATAGGAATCCGTTTCAGCTCAACTAATTTCAAATTATTCATCTACTCTTAAAATGTTGGATCAACTCCGCTCAAGAAACTGAAATCGCTTCATTAATCCATCTGGATTTCTTCTAGCATAGAAAAAAGGCCCTGAGAAATTACAAAATTACAAAAATTAAACGATTAATTAATAAGTTTCTACTTTTAACATATAAATAGGCATACCTCATAGGAAAAGAGTCTCATTGGTGACCATATTCATCATCACCATTTTTAACTTAATTCTAACAGCATCTCTGTCGAAGCACTTTCAACCCTAAAGTGAATATTTTCCAACGGTATCACCAATTAATTATGATTGTTATCACTGTCAGTCTGAAACGCTTCAGATATCCTCATTAAATGTATTTTAAGGAATGTAAACAATATTCGTGGAAATTTCCACCCAATTTGACTGTTTTATGTTAGAACCCCACATCTCGTATTTTACTGTAAGAATTAATTTCGGCCGATAATTTTCATTAGTCGATTTCCAGTCAGGGGCGTGTGATCCAGGAGCTTGAATTTCTGGTACTTCTTGCCCTCCTTATGACGGGAAACGAGTTTACTGGAAAGAACTAAAGTAGATCGGAGCTCGCCAGGAGCGCTCCCGGGGTGCCTTATTTAGTGACTGGAAAGCAGCTATTGTCTCTGTTCGAACTCTATATCTATATCTAAGTTCGAACCTCAAGAAACGCCTACACACATATTCTGAATTATAGGTACTATCCAAACAAAACGATTTACCACCAGTTTAACCAACCCACAATTTCTTAGACCATAGCCGAGTCTCTGAATGATGGAACTCAGGACGACTTGATCAATACGGACTTCTCACTTGCTTTGGACACCGTGTATCATGGATTGATAATGAAGAAACTAGCTTCTATCGGCCCCGCTTAATATTTCCTCCAACTTATCAGTCAGTTGTCATTTAAGTGGAGGAATGAACCATGTTTCAATATTGGCTTCAATTACTCCGAGTATAAGCTCAATACTGGAGTACCCCAGAAGTCTAACCTTGGTCCATCGTTGTTCAACATCTTCATAAATGATCTGCTATGCTCTCTTGGTTGTAAAGTTGTGGTCTATGCAGATGATATAAAATAGAGATATGCGGATGTCTTGCGTTTTCAGACGAGTCTTGAGTTTGTCAACTATTGGTGCTTCCGAAAAGATCTCATATTAAATTTAAAGAAGTGCTTTAAGGTTACGTACTCATAAAAAACACATCTGTTCACTTTCAATTATCATATTGGTAATCAGATTTCTGCCACTTTCGTGAGCTGGGAGTCTTATTCGATTGAGTTTTGTTCCACATGATGAGGAGATATGTACTACTTCTAATTGGTCACTAGGATTTGTGTTCAGAAGCTTCGGAGAATTCGATGATTTGTCTTCTCTCACTGCTTTAACTTTGCGCTGGTAGTCATTGAATTGGAGTGAGCAAATTTAGCAAATTTAGTGAGCAATTAAATGATCCTCATCTAAAAACAACTGAAAAAATAGAGATAAAGATTGTGAGATATGTTTTGTTCAGGCCTACTGGGAGTGATGCGTATCTATCAGTTATCATGGGTGAGATGAAAATAATATATTCTCAATCATGATAGAACCTACAAAGCTTACAATTTTTTCCGAAAGCTCCACGATGGCTGAATCGACTGACCTTTTCTGCTTTGTTGAGCCAACATTATTGTAACAAGAATAATGAGAAGGCCATATCCATTGGCGCTCAACCTGTCAACTGCTCGGATGGATGTACTATATATAATACTTATATATTAGGCTACAGATGCAAATAGTGTTGGTTTCAAAAAATTTCAGAAGAATAAGTGTTTTTTGCTGCGATTTATTTTATATTTTATATCTGAGTTTAGGTTACGGGGTCATTCGTTACCCTGTTAGTGGGAATTTTCCTGTTGGGTAAAATAAACTATTATATTATTATTATCGCCTAAATATTCGAAAAATTCAGACATTTGGGTAAATCTATTAGCACTGTGTTCAGGTGAACGAGAGCGTCAAAATAAGTAAAGTTGCATTTATCAAATTGGGCCTTATAACTAATATAAGGCTCGATCCGGCCAGATATATGATGAGCCCATTCGATTCCTCTGACAAAATTACTGAGGGCCATAGTATCAAACTAATAGTGCCCGAAATCAATTCAACTTTTGAACCATCCGATATAAAGTTATTCACTAATAAAAAATAGTAGATCAGTGCGCTATCGTTTTGCCCAGATGTTTGTAATTTTCGAATATCGAGCCGAAAATGATCTCAATCGATTGAGTTTGACTTACAGATGAAGAATGCAGGGTCTACGCCAGGCCGTATACTCTCTATCTTTCGTAGAGATGAGCTTGAGTTTTGAGAAGTGCTATGAAATCAAAAAAGTATCAGTAATTCCGAACACAAGATTCAAAGCATAGAAATGTTCTTTTATATTCAGGTGTGGTTAAATTTCCCTTTCTAGTTAACCTAGTAATGGCTTAAACTCAAGTTTCTATATTAACTATTTATTCACAAATGTGGTACTTACAACAGCACCTGATTACTAAAAATCTGAATATAAAAAGAAGTTTTGGGTCCAACCTGAAATTGAAATGGTAATTTTTAATTTTGTTTTCTACTGACCGAATATGTGAGCTTTCCCGTCAATCATTCTACAGTAAAAAAAATCAAAAATACTTGAACCAATTGCTACAGAAAATTTGCTTCAATAAATTACTATATATTGAAAATTTGGTCAGCAACAATTAATTAAATTAAAAACTGAAAGATGAGTAGGATAAGAAAGATAATGAAGGTAAGAAAATACAAGATTTTCAACTCAACTTCTAGTAGAGAATGCCGCAAAAATTTGTCTTCTCCACAAGCAAAACATGATGAGGTGTTTATTGAGGTATGAAAAATGAAAACAAAAATACGTGATACCATCCAAATTGATTTTTATCGATTCCAAAAGATATACAGAAAAAAGAAATTGAATATAAATATGTACTATCATCAAAACAATACTCCAGATGAGAAGAAAAAAGATTTATTAATTCACCCCCTCATAATGAGGATTCAAAGAGCCCAAGGGTGATTCAGGCAATCCGAATTTAGTAATAAAGAATATCTCATAAGTTACTTTTCAATTATAACTACTTTCTTTGAATTCGCCACTTCTACGTCTATATTCTTTGAATATATAAATAAAGATATATAAATCAAACAGTTTAGCATTAGTTTATTGAACAGAATTATAATTTGAAATTAAAGTGTCGACATCTATGAATTTTTCTGAAATCTAGGAACTGTTGAAACAAATGGAAGAAGAAATCCTGAAATATGTTTGGTTATCTGTGAATAATAGTTTTGAGTTAACAATAAAATAAAATTTCCAATTAATAATTCGAATTCTGAACCGTAACAGTTTCCTCATTTTCAGAGTAGGATAACTGTCCAAATACCTCGGTCAAGTTCGTTATTACGCCAAATCCGTCTAATGGTTCATGAGGTATGAGAATCTGAAATTTGGTTGCCTCAATAATACCCAAAATATTTATCGAATCAAGTTGTTACTTGGAAGATATTTTTATTGAAATGAAACCTTATTAGGTTGAAACAAATAGTTTTGAAAAATTTCGCAGAAATCGACACTCTAGAAAATTGAGAATAGAAATATTCCCAAAAAAATATTTTGTAATGCTTCACACCTCATAAGATATCCGACGTATTTAAACAAAAATGTGCATGTATTTACGTTATTGATATTTTACTTACTCACAATATCATTGTGGTAGCTTATGACAAAAATTTAGGAAGACACACAATAAAGAGTTTTTGCGGATCTTTTGGGATTGATATTATAAAATTAAATGGTATTCGATGAGTAAATACACTATTAGTTGCTTTATAAAACAAGTTAATGCAAACCTCACGCAAATCAAAAGATGAGCTATGAGTATTTATTTTTAATTGGATATATATAGGTTTGTTCGTTCATCGTGGCGGTTGTATTAGTAACACACTGTTCCACAGTACGAAAAAACTCTAAATCAAGCGCTCACGTGACTTCACGTGATTGCTTTTCTGAAATTTTTCCATATATTGTTTTGCAATAACATATTTCTTCTTATCGAAGACCTTAGTTATATGTGAGTATCATAATTGCATGCATAAATATGTCAAAATATTAGTGATAAGAATGCATAGCTTGTTTTAATCATACCGCGTCTCATTAATTTTTACACTTCGACATAAATAAACCCTTTTTGATAATTGTTGATTGAGACGATGGGAAACTTGACCCCATTCTGTCCTCAGCTTCATACATACTAATATGAGATACCTATACATAGTGATTCACCGATATCATATATCTGGGATTCGTTTTAAGAGTAAATTTTTCGGTAGCATGATTCTTTGGGGTAATTTAATTTTTCAATGTGAAATTGTTATGATTGATACATGCCTAAATTTTATAGTTTTTGCGCACTTTCTCTGATCCATCAAACTAGTCGAACATTGTGCTATCGCGGCGGTTGTTTTAGTAACACTTTGTTTCAGAGTTCCTGAAAAGACTGTACAACATGTGCGCAAAAGCTTCTGAGCTCACGTCAGTAATTTCTACGTTTCATTTTTATTTTTTTAGTGCTTGCTCTGCTATTCGCAGTGGTCAAAGACTCACCCTGTATATGAATCCAAATTTTATAAAGGGCACATAAATGACTGTGCTTCGTTGATCATAAATATATATATCAATTATTGAATCTCTTAAAATCGAGTAAATACAGGGTGGTCGGCACATGGACCGTCAAATTTTTTTGGGGCGTTGGTAGGGTCATTTGCTACCTTTTCAGTCTTGGAACCTGGGTCCTTAGTATTACGGTTACGGAGGTATGATTTTTTTATTAGGTTTTTCTGAATTACCCAAAATGTACCCTTCGAAGCCCCATAACATTTTGCGTGTGCATTTACATGCATTTTTTTTTTGTATTAAGTCTACATGAGTTTGTGTTTAAAAAAAACGTATTTATTGTTACAGATAACACCACAAAATTAACACGTGGGCCTTTTATTAAAAAAAAAATATGAACGTATAAACATCTCCACTCTATTGAAATTTAAAAAAAAGTTACAGCTATTAAAAACTTAGTTTTATTTTAAAATGTTCTTTGGTTTATAACGTTGCTAACCATATGCTATTTACTTAAGTCAATAAAAAAAATAATACTGCAAATAAGGTTTTAGTCAGAAGAGTGAAGGAAGTCGCACCTAAATAAAAGTACGGATTTCGACACAACACAGCGAGCAAGGAAATTTTACCTGCCCGTTTTAGACGCGTGTGAATTATTATTACTATTTCTGTCCTTAGGTGGATTGGGTTAGTCGCCGCTGACTTGACCCTACCGTCATTCGAGATTTAACTGTCTCTGCTGTTGGAAGTGTCTGTGCCGCGTTGTTCAGTTTTTTAAATTTGTATTTTTTGTTTTGTTACTCTTATCGACTTTTTTTGATGTTTGATGTTGGTTGTTGATATGCTTAATTTCACCAACGCTGAGTATGCTGATATGATGATGGGATATGTCAAGGTCGATGGTGTTGCACGTGCAGCTCAAAGGATTTATCAAGCCAAATTTCCTGATCGAAGATTACTCCACCACGAAACATTCTCGACGATTTATCGACGATTAAGAGAGACTGAAAACTTAAATTTTCAAGAGCCTCGGGTCTTCAAAGGCTTGAAGTATTTGATCGTCAACTGCTACATGGTGTTGCCTCACATTGACCCGAGGCTCTTGAAAATTTAAGTTTCCAGTCTCTCTTAATCGTTGATAAGTCTTCGAGAATGTTTCGTGGTGGGGTAATCTTCGATCAGGAAATTTGGCTTGATAAATCCTTTGAGCTGCACGAGCAACACCATCGGCCTTGCCATATGCCATCACCATATCAGCATACTCAGCGTTTGTGAAATTAGGCATATCAACAACCAAAATTAAAACAACAGTAGCAAAAAGTCGATAAGAGTAACAAAAACAAAAAATACAAATTTAAAAACTGAACAACGCGGCACAGACACTTCCAACAGCAGAGACAGTTAAATCTCGAATGACGGTAGGGTCAAGTCAGCGGCGACTAATCCAATCCAACCTAAGGAATAGTGATAATAATTCACACGCGTCTAAAACGGGCAGGTAAAATTTTCTTGCTCGCTGTGTTGTGTCGAAATCCGTACTTTTATTTAGGTGCGACTTTCTTCACTCTTCTGACTAAAACCTTATTTGCAGTATTATTTTTTTTATTGACTTACGTAAATAGCATATGGTTAGCAACCAAAGAACATTTTAAAATAAAATTAAGTTTGTAATATCACTTTTTTTGAAATTTCAATAGGAGTGGAGATGTTTTCATACTTTCATAATTTTTTTTTAATAAAAGGCCCACGTGTTAATTTTGTGGTATTATCTGTAACAATAAATACGTTTTTTTTTAAACACACACTCATGTAGACTTAATACAATAAAAAAAATGCATGTAAAAGCACACGCAAAAACAGTTATGGGGCTTCGAAGGGTACATTTTGGGTAATTTAGAAAAACCTAATAAAAAAATCATACCTCCGTAACCGTAATACTAAGGACCCAGGTTCCAAGACTGAAAAGGTAGAAAATGGCCCTACCAACGCCCCAAAAAAATTTGACGGTCCATGTGCAGCACACCCTGTATAGTAGTGAAAAATTCATTGGGATATATAAAGTGTTATAATTCAATAAAATAGTATTATAATACACGAATAAATCTCTGAATAAGCTCCTTTTTCCAACCTGTGAAATAAGAGAAATTCATAGGACATTAGAATGGAAAATCCGTTAAATAGTTCAATAGCTAGTATCTTTAGTTTCGTTCAAGAAATCGAATGTTCCAGTATCAGAATTTCGTTTTTTCATCTTTCCGTGAAAAAGTGGCGATCAGGCAATCCTTCGTACACACAAATGAGTTGAAGTTTCCTGCTTTAAAGTGATTCCACCATTGTCCACTAGATGGAACAAATGATGGCATTTTTCAAATTTGTTTATGGAATGAAATGAATTAATTAAATGCATAATACGAATATAAATGTTATAATTCGCATAGTTTCAGTTTCTCTCCGCCGAAAAACCAGTTTCTTATCTATACAACCTATACTTGATGCCATAAATAATTTTCTTTCTGGTGCTTCACAAATTATAATTTGAAGATGATCTCTAGGTGTTATCATATTAATAATGAGAATTTCCTAGTCAGGTGGCTACGCAATGAGATACGAAAACTCATGGACTAAGAAATTATTTTCCATTGGATTACGATCGATATTAGGAAAGATGGACATGACACAGTCTGTAGCTAACTTATTTTGGGAAGGATACGAGGATTCCCTCATCAATCTTGGACAAACGCTGCCCTTCGTCAAACACAAGGTTCCACCAATGGATAAATTTGGTTGGTTTTATAAGGTAAGTTTTAAAATCCCTAAACCTACCATCAAGTGAAAAAAGTTTTAGTATTGACTTCTATCCTTCTATTTGCTCTAACCGTTATAAATGTTTTGATTGAATTTCCTCACCCTTGGGAGAACCAGCTGAAAAAATTGTGACCAATTGTTCCTCAAATCTTCATATTTTGATAATTGAAAATACTGTAGGCTGTCAATAATTGAACTGATAGATATAATCTGCTATTTGCAGAGTACATAATGAATACATTCAAAGAGAATCGTGGATTAAACTGTTGGTATTTGTTGAGATTCTGGAAATTCGAGACTATGCATATCATTCACATCTCAGAAAACCTTCTCAGGAGAATCCAATTCATTTTTCAAAAATTAAAACCATTACAGTGATATATCAAAAAAACTAAATAACAATGTGATAAAGCACCTAGAATATTTTATGCTGAGAAATTCTTGACAAGGGAACTCGTGTAGAATGATTATTTTGGGCTGTATATAGCATCTGCATAGCGCAAGGTTTCTATTGACACCTTCTATCAAGTTCAAGGTAAATTAGCTTTGGAGACAACAGAAAATGTTTTGTATTTTCTTTCGAATTTCAATAATTGTCTAAGAAATTCTGCTATTTTGGTGACAAGCTAAATTTTTGGAACCTGATTGCAAAGGAATATTCATTTCATGTATTTTTGGTAGATCCTACAGATGTGAAGGTTTTCTGAAGTGTGATCTTAGTTTTTTTATTTCGGATGTATAAAAAACTTGTTTCTATTTTGTAAATCCACGTTTCAACAACTGTACTCTTTTCACAGGAAATTTCCGATCACCTGGCACCAGCTATATGCCTCAAAGTTATAAAAAAAGACTCTTTTGTCTGAAAATACGAATTTTTCGTAAAGTAATGCCAAAAAATCTATCCGAAATTTAGATTCTCGATGCTTTTACAGATACGTATTCCATTGACATGGGTCATTCATTCAATTAAATTTGGTGGAAAATAAATTGAAATGAGTCATTTTCGGTGAAATAGTGTATGCTATAGAATTCCACAAGCCAAATTGTAAATAAACCATTTTTATTGATAGATTAATTTTCCTGTATGCATTCGAGAGATTTTAAAGTAGTACAGTTCTAAATGGAAGAGGACTGGTCCTGAAAAGAAACTGAGGGAAAACTGTTAGTTTAGGTATTTTTAATGCAAGATACTTTTAATTTGGAATTGAATATATGGGGTATTTCAGAGAACAATAGTGGTAGGATAATTTTTTTGTTGTTCATATTTTTCCGTATCTTATGTTTCACAAAATTTTTGGGATAAGATACTACAATCATTATGACTGCTGAATGTTCTTGATGGAATAATCTGATTCTAAATCTTTTAGAGCTTTCTGTTTATATAAAAAATAGGTTTTTATTTTTTTGTTTAATAAGGTTCCCTTTTTCATCTATATTATGCAGCTTTCTCATTGTATTGAATTTTTAGTGTTATTCTTCTGCTACTGCCATGATTTAGGATTTATGGAGCATTAAAGACTTTTTAAATTTAAATTGGTGAATAATCTGAAGGTTTTTGTTTTCTTGATTCCTTCATTTCTGCTCGCTTGTTCCTAGTTCATCTGACTAGTAGAACAGCATTATATCGTTTTATCCAAATGTTCGCAAGTTTCGAATATTAGTCGAAAATGTACCCAATGGATAGGGTTATAATTCCTGATGAAGAATCCGTGGCGAAACCTGAGTATGTCCGACCCTACACTCTCTATCCCTTGAAGGAGATGAGACAGAGTTTTCATATCATTTTTGATGATGGCATTAAACGAACACAAATGTTTTTTCAGAGAAACGGATCCAATGTATGGGATGGTCGTTACAACATGGGTACTGGGTGTGATAAAGTTTTCGGACAACTCTACGAATATAATAACATGAAACATTCCCAGTTCTACAAAGATATTTGCGGTGATTTCAAAGGATCAGCCGGGGAGTTCTTTCCTTCATCACTGAAAAAGGATCCCATTGAAATTTTCAATCCCGAAATGTGCAGGACTATAACCTTAGACTATGTGGGCGAGAGCAAGAAGAAAATGATGAATGGGTATAAGTTTACAATGGGTGATCGCTTTTTTGACAATGGTAAGCACAATTTTTTGATATGTAGGGTTCAATCAGAAGCTATATTAAAAATCATTTTCGATTCATTGTGCATAATCTCGTAGATTGCCTTTCTTTGCTTTGAGTATTAAAATAGTAAAAACACTTCGATATGAATGGCAAGTTCAACTCGGAAATTTTTTATTGAATTGCAATGAGATCAATCAACTTATGAAATTGCTAGACAAAGTATTTCGAATAATAATGAAAAACTAACAATCAGATTTAAAACAAGCCAATATACATTGCAACCAATTCGTATTTTTCCTCAATTGTTTGACAATCACTAGAATGCCACAATATGAAAAAAAATCGAAATCCTTTTTTTCCCTAGTTCTCAGTATCAAACTTCGACTTTGCTCAATTCCCCAGTCCTCTAATAAACAAGGAAATGTAATCAAAATAATTGCAGGAACAATTTATCCAGAAAATTCATGCTACTGTACTGGAGAGTGCGTACCTTATGGAGCAATGAACATATCCCTCTGTAGATACGGTGCGCCAGGTTTTGTCTCACTACCTCACTTCTACAAGGCAGAGCCGTATTATACAAATCTGGTGGATGGAATGAAACCCAGTGAAAGGCATGATTTTTACATGATAATCGAGCCAGTGAGTGTGTATTTGAGATAGATATTATTTGGGTTAACACACTTATTTGTAGACAACAGGAGTACCTCTAGAAGTATCAGCAAGACTTCAGATTAATCTTCTCGTCAAAAATGTGCCAGGCATTGGGTATGTTTATATAAAAATTCATGCCCCTTTTACTGAACACACGAAATATCAAATAGTTAAACTGAAAATACCCCGGCCAACCATAGTAAAACACTTTAGTTTAGCATAAAAAATGTTGTTTTTCTACATTGACCCGGGACTTAATCATAAATGTGTGTGAAAGCTGAAAAATTTGGGGTTGATACCAATGATTTTTCTCAACTGATGACAAAAATATGTCGATGTATGGATGATGAGGATTTGGCATAGATTCAAAAATTCAAATTATTGATGATTAATTTCTTACTGACAAGATTGAAGCAATGAAAATATTTCGTCCGAGAACTGAAAATATACTGAAATTTATACCACCACTGATACTGATATAGATCAGTAATTCATTCAAGCTTTACATGAAATTAATCTGTTACTCCATAACTGCAAAATTTCACTGTAATTTCAGATTATTAGAAGACCGAGAGGATACATTCTTTCCGATATTCTGGTTCGAGCAGGTTGTTGAAATACCTACAAAATACTCCATTGGTCTCTTTTTCTTTCTGTGGCTCAAGGAATTCTGTATATTCACAGGACTGTTAATGATTTTCACCGGAGTTTGCGTCATGTCACTAGTAATTTACAGATATTGCACAACACCACTATGGACAAGACCGAACGAAATATATAACAATAAGGAACTTGTTCCCTTAAGTCAAGAAAAGAGGTGATACAAAGCTAAAGATGCATTGGTGTATGAGACTTCTTTGTGATATATATATTAGCAACTTTTTTCAGTATGTTTTCTACTGAAACTTCTGCATGTGTGATTGAGCATTTATATTTGTTTGAAAGGTGAAAGTGGTTTTTATATTTTTCAAATTTTATTTTTATTATTGTCATTCGATTTTATAATGAATGTGAGGCCAATTCAAAGGTCTGTCGAAGTATTTGAATGTGAAAATATTTTTATAAATTTTATTACTACTTTGGTTTATATTTTTTTATCATATCCTCATATTCCCTTTTTCATATCCTTTTGAGAATAACATATTGGGAGAAATATTATCATCGAAACATGTTTTAATCGTATTATTTTCAGCGTATCTGCCTTCGAAGGCCAAGAATAGCAATTAAAGGTTGACTGAGTACTACTTTTTTGTATAATTTTGGGAGAATAGGAGCACGCGAAATTTTAAAACTCACCTAGAAGCTATGGAAACTCTTTTGTGTATTTGTAAATTGAAGTTGAATGTTTGAGTATTTAAATCCTATTAGAAACCAAAGTTCCAACTGTCGAGCGTTCTTTAAGGTACCTTTAAGTAGTTTCACGAAGCTGCCAAATACAATACATTGATGGTTGGAAGCATATTTAATAAAATTAAAGATAATATAAATGAACTCTCCAAATCAGACCTAATTCATCAAATTTCATGTAAAGATTGCAATGCAGTATATATTGGACAAACGTCACAAATTTTAAAAACACGCATTGCCTTACACAAAAGTGACACCAGATTGAGACCTGAAAAGTGTGCATTCATCAACCCTCGATCATTCTTTTGATTTTGACGGTATGAAAATTTTATGTTACAAAGATGACTATAATAAAAGAATATTTCTAGAAATGTGTTATATAAATGAAAATAAGAACAACATCAACAAAAAAACAGATATTAAAAATTTAAATATTATCTATGAATATCTACTTTCTTTAGTCACTTAATTTAGTTTATCTATGATAATAAATTGTCAAATTCAATACTTCAAGTTCTTGTCAGATTTTCGAATAATCTTTTGTATGTAAGTAAGCAATTTTGTAATATTGTGCTCAGTTTCTTATATTTATTGTTTCCTCTATAGCATCCTGAAGAAGAATATCATCAATAAAATAAAGGCAAATCAAATTATATATATTCATTAAAATACATATATTTTTCAATCCAGGTAGTCTATGTCTTCAACCATAAAGTATATTCAAATGAAATGAAATTAGTTGAAGTCTCTGTAGAAATGTCAACCCGCATTTTGGGTCGAAACGATAGCTCACTGTTCGTCTCGGAACAAGCGCAAAAAAATAATAAATTAACTTTCGATAATTGATATGTTATTATGGAGAAGATTTGGCTATTCTAATGAAATATTCATGAATAGTAACTGCTTAACTAACAAAGAATTTCAAATGAAAAAACAGTGGGAAGGAATTATATGACGTCAGTTATTCTAACGCGATTGTATTATGAGAAATACGATCATAAAATTAATAAGTACAAACATTCAAATGTTATAAGCAAATGTCAGACTTCGCCCATGAAATATATTAGCAATCATTGACTGGCGTCAAGGAAAACAAAAAGTGTTGAAAAAATTTGGATCATATTCAGAAAGAAGTCAAATCAACTAGTCCATTGAAATGTTACATTTTTTAGGCTTTACCTTGCGTTTTTTTGAGGACGCAATTTTATTTTTTTTGATGTGTAGGGGGTCAGTGTAAAGCTAAAACCAAGTTTGTGGGGTCGCCACCCTTGTCCCGCGGCCGCCATCTTGAAGATAGGGGTTGAAATAGTATTTACGATATATCTCTTAAACTATTTATTTTATAAAAATTTTTTAACATTTTTTGTTGCAAATTGAATTCTCTACAACTTTGCTCCAGTAACTTTTTGTCGTAGAACTATAAATAAAAAAGTTATAAGCGAAAATCTCCGGAAATTTGAGAAAAAAATTTATATTTTTCGATGTAACTTTTTTTTTATCATTTTACGAAAAAATGATGTCTGACCATTTTTGTACATCGTTTTTTGAGGAACAACTTTTATTCGCATCATTTTTTCATTAAGTCAATAGCTAAGGTTTTACAGCGCTCCGAAGTGAGTACTATTTTTCAGTACTCTTAACTATACCTATATTATACGTGTGTACCTATAACATGTCATCAGTTATTGTTTTTTTTTTTTTTTTTTTTTACTTTATTATTATAACTTTTTTAATTACAAATTTTGCAATATTATTAATAATTAATTATTTACTCTTTTCCCTACCACCCACGAGGTAGAGTCTAGAGGCGAGTTTTTTTTTACGTGGTATCCCCAATAGGCATAATCCACGGTGATTTTCTAAATTAGAACTACTCCGTCCTCAGTCGTTTCGATGGACCAGGCTGCGGCTCAGCATCTGATCGGCTTTCTGAATTAAATACCATTGGGAAAACTGGAGAAGGAATGGGTGTTAATGTTGGCGGTTCATCATCAAAGTCATTTTCATTTATTAAATCTGAGAGTTCCATTACGTTGCTGCAAGTCTCTCCAGAACAATGGAAGCACACTGCAGAACATTTCATTCCTGCTTTTCGGCATCCACACATCGCTCCACAGTTTCCTTTGCATTTGCAAAAGATCAATTTTAGAAGCTCAGGGGTGCTGGAGGTTTAGAGTTCTGCACTGGCATCAATAATTTTCCAAATTTTTTCCAGCCCCAGTCTTCAGGATCATTATAATTACCAAGCCACGACTGGACCTGGTACACTCGGAAAGTATGAAAGCGAGCTGTGTCTTATGTTGGAGGAAGTGAGGATAAGTTAAATGTACTTTTTGTCACTGTCTTAATGAATTGTTTGTATCTTAGGCTGTCAAGAGAATTATCATCTTTATTACCACCGTATAAAGAGATAAAAAACGTTCACCAATTACAGTGAGCAAAGCAGGGTCAACTCTCTTGTTGAGAAACAAAGCCGTTCCACTTGCAAACTCTAAATGTTTCTCTAGGGTTTTCACAAATTTCATTTTACCGATATTGTAAGGAGCTGAAGTTGTGTCACATCCGGAAAAAACATGAAGAAACAGCAAGTTATTTGCAATGACATCTCCGTACATAAAACCTGAGTACTGAAAAATAGTACTCACTTCGGAGCACTGTGAAACCTTAGCTATTGACTTAATGAAAAATGATGCGAATAAAAGTTGTTCCTCAAAAACGATGTACAAAATGGTCAGATATCATTTTTTCGTAAAATGATAAAAAAAAAGTTACATCGAAAATATAAATTTTTTTTTCTCAAATTTCGGAGATTTTCGCTTATAACTTTTTATATCATAGTTCTACGACATAAAAATTCTGGAGCAAAGTTGTAGAGAATTTAATTTGCAACAAAAATGTTAATAAATTTTTTATAAAATAAACAGTTTAAGAATAATAGAAGAAAATATACGACTCAAAGCCTTAAAACCAACAGAGAGATAGATGAAGCGCTAACATCATTTATTGATATATTTAAAGAAGCTGTGCAGAAAGTCACACCTACTTTTTTTATAAAGCATACAATATTCCAGACGCAATCAAGAGACTCCTGAAGCAGAAGTAAAAAGCAAGACAAAATTGGCATCAAACACACTCACCTACAGATAAAACTATCCTAAACAGACTAACAAACCAATTAAAATTCAAGATGAAAGAACACAGAGAACAATCCTTCAAAAATTATGTTATGGGGCTCAATAGATATGATAACATGTGGAAACCGATAAAAATTCAAAAAGGCCAAAAATTCATATAGCACCTATACGCAACTCGCAAGGATCAACACTTCATTGGGCAAGAACGGATGAAGAAAAATCTAAAACATTTGCTGAACATCTAGCCAGAGTATTCACACCCAATGATAATCTCCAAGACGATGAAATCGAAAGAGAGCTTATATACTCCATCAAATGTCACCACCATCAAAAAAACTCACATTGAAAGAAGTCCAAAACGAAAAAATATTTAAATCCAAGGAAAGCAGCAGGAATGGATGAGATCACACCAAAATGATCACAGAACTCCCAAAGATTGGAGTATCTTTAATGACGCAAATATACAACGCTATTCTAAGACAAAACTATTGGCCTGATCAACTGAAGAATGCTGAAATAATTCTCTTTCCAAAACCAGGCAAAAATCCAAATGATGTCTCCTCATATCGACCAATGAGCTTACTGCCGATTCTGTCTAAAATATTGGAAAAGTTATTGCTGTTGACAATAAAGTCAGATACCAACAACCAAGAAATAATTCCTCAACACCAATTTGGCTCTAGAGCTTATCACTCCACCACACAACAGATTCACAGAATAAGCCGTGAAATCAGCAAAGCCCTGGAAGACAAAGAATACTGTACATCTGCTTTTTTGGGATGTCAGTCAGGCCTTTGATAAAGTCTGGCACAACGGACTGTTATACAAAATCAAAAAGTGTCTACCGCTATACTATTTCCTACTGATGAAATCTTATCTTACCGGAAGAAGCTTTAGAGTAAGGGTCAACGATAAAGTATCCGATCTTTATCCCATACAATCAGGCGTTCCTCAAGGGAGTGTTATTGGTCCGTTTCTATATTTGGTGTATACAGCAGACCTGCCCACATGTGCTAACACAACAATCGGAACATTCGCAGACGATGCTGCAATATTTGCAACCGACAAAAATCCTGAAAAAGCATCCAATATTTTACAAACGCACCTTGATAAAAACAAGAATGGCTCAACAAATGGAAAATCAGGATCAATGAGACAAAATCAATGCAAATCAATTTTACGCTTCGAAAAGGACAATGCCCTCCTGTTCAGTTAAATAACATTCAGTTACCAGTATCAAATAATACAAAATATTTGGGAATCCACTTAGATAACAAATTAACATGGAAGGAACACGTGGTTAAAAAAAGGAAGCAAATAGACCTGAAAGTTAAAGAGCTGTATTGGCTCATAGGCTGGAAATCTAAATTGTCGATGGAAAACAAACTTCTCGTATACAAAGCAGTCATAAAGCCTATTTGGACATATGGTATTGAACTGTGGAGATGTACTTCTAAGTCCAACGTATCTATAGTACAGAGAAGCAAATCGAAAATACTAAGAATGATAGCAAATGCACCATGGTATGTGACTTCAGAGCCTCATGCTCTACAGGCATCTGATTAGCTTATAGAATTATTTTATTGTATTCTGATTGCTAATGAATAAATGAAATGAAAAAAAAATGCTCACAACTGATTAACCATTCGGATTTTGCCCAGTAACGCAATTGGCCCAGATTAACAAGGTATATGAATAGTTAACCAGCCCACAGAGTCTTATAATATTGCATTATACAATGTTAGTACATAAGTTTCTTTAGGAATCAATCTTCAACTTGGTCATAATTACTTAGTCAGTGTCCATAGAAGTTAATATAAGGGTGTAAGTACTCACAGAGCGAGAGAGCAGAATCTCATCACCTAGTATCAGAGCTTTTCAACGTTTCTTTTCCCTTATTTCTATGAACTCCAAACTATAGCACATCATCCAAAGAATGTGAAATCTTTGCACGAAAATTACGATTTACACAGTCATAAAAAAATCATCGCAATATTTCTTGAAAATTTCGAAACTTCCACCGGTTTCAAGTTAGCCTTCTTGGTTTACCCGATAGATAATAAGAGTACAAAGACATAACTTTGGAATTACATATCTTCGAGATGCAATTGATAAGATCTTTCTTTAAACGTTCGTATTTCATAAGAATCGAGAATGTAGTGGTCATTTTTTCAGGTCATTACTAGCAGCATTTGAAATGCATCGAAGAATTTCCGATTTACATTGAGTTCTTCAACCACGCGATATGAGTACAAGAATTACTGGTGAATTGGGAAAAAAAAGTGGTTCCTCTTCTAAATTTCTGTCTTCAGTTAATAGGTGCGGTATAGTGTAATAAATAATAAAAGTATGTTTTCAGGAAAATATTCCATGTAAAGTGGTGAATATTGAAAAACTTGTCGAATGGTAAGTATTGATTTTTTCCTGATATTTCTAATGCACCCTTGCATTCTAAAATGCACCTATTCATTTTTGGATAATGCAATAATGAAAATTTGAAAAATCCCTGATAAACTTCAGGAGCTTCTGCGAGCCTGTTATAAAATGTTTTTTCCGGACTCTGGACCTCTGGAACGGTATAAAACGACTTAGAATAAAAAACGAACATATTCAGGGTGTAACTAAATAAATGTAAAATATTTAAGGAGGTGATTCCTCATCGAAAAAAAGATCTTTCATATAAAAAAAAACTTTATTGGAGCATCCCTTGTTAAGATATAGCCTCTCAAATGGAGTACATAAAATTTGTATCACAATTTTTCTCACAAGCACCAAAAAAGTTACAATATTAAAATTAACCTGATTAGTTTTGTTCTTTACCATTTAGTCGTTTAATGCAGGTACTAACTACAGAATATTAATAAATCCAGTTCGCATTTATGACGATGTACCTATCTCTGTAGTTGTTCGTAAAACAATTTTTTGCTGCGAACTGGTTTATTTTGGGCAAAAAACTCATGAGACATTTTTTGTTTAGAATGAAACAGGCTATCGGAAATAAATTTTTAAATGGTAAACAAATAATAAGACAAAAAGTTACATTGGAAATAAACTTTAGGGGTTGCGTTTCCCACCCTCACAACTATAGGGTAAACCAAATAAATAACTGGATAAGTGTCTCTTTGCTAGTAGGAAATGTTAAGTGAATTTCAATATTGTAACTTTTTTGGTGCTTGTGAAAGAAATTGTTATACAAATTTTATGTACTCCCTTTGAGGGGCTGTATCTTAATAAGGGATGCTCCAATGAAGTTTCTTTATTTGAAAGATCCTATCTTTTTTTCGATGAGGAATCACCTCCTTAAATATTTTATACTTATTTAGTTACACCCTGTATATTAAATGAGCAATAAACTTACAGTTCTTAAGGAAATCAGATTTCAGGCGCTTACAACTAGAACATTCTAAGGAATTCATCCAATATCGTACATAACCGAAATATTTAGGCAATTAAGCTATTCTTAAAATATGAAGACTCAAGCTTATCTCCTCCGAATGTAAGAGACTATACGACCTGGCATACTCTGGTTCTCGATGGATGAGGTTATTGATATATTTTATATTCTGAAATTTCATCTTCGTAGATTAAAACTACGAGTTTTATTCCAGAACAGTAGTAAAACATGGTGCTATAGTTTTTACGATATGTCTCAAACAAATATCAAGCCAAAAATGGTCTCAATCGATTGGGTTCGACTTCCTGATGCAGGTTCCGTGATCAAACTTGAGTATGTATACTCTCTATTTTCCGATGGAGAATAACGCTCGATGAAATAAAACTAAACATTCTTTTTCCTTATATATTAGTCATCCACGATACTTTCCGAAGGACCTCTAGTAAATTTCCAGAAGGTTTGATAGAATTCAATATATTATAATTTTCTTGTAGCTTTTCGGTGTTGGACGTAAAACAACCAATTAAATCGCTAAAGTTCTTCGTCCTTTCCTTGTCTTTATTGTATTTTTTCCTTAGAAATCAGTAATTTGCTTTGCCTTCAAAACGACCAAAGGTGTCTGTCGAAATATTGGGATAAAAATTCTACACCAGTTCCATCATCAAAAATTTCCCTTTATCAATTCATTATATATCGTCAATTCATTCCAGAAAAAAATCCTAAAAATATTCAGGTCTTCGATTAGATCAATTTAATCTTCCAAAAAAACAAATTTGAAAAAACTTCAAGCTATTGTTTTCCACGCTAACATACACTATACCTAAACTCGAGAACTCGTTTTAGTAACCGTCTGTTTTCTAAAAAAAATCTGTCACAGGCGATGGAAATATTCACATACATATTTAAATGACATGGTTTTATCATTCGAATTTATTCAAGGGAAGGCAATTATGGATTCAAAATGGGTTTTGAATAATTGCTCAATAATGCAGTTACATATTCTAATCTATCAATTAAAAGTGGACATGAATCGTCAAATAAAATCATTGATACTCGTACATTAAAAGTGACATCAAAACATTTTTCTGTCCAAAACTATTAAGTTCTTGAGTGTACAAGTTTCGTCGTTCAGTTTCTTTTTTCCCGAATGGTACTTCAAAGGTAGATTGATTTGTTTCCAATGGCTTATAGGTGACAACCTCTTCTTATCAATTTACATAAATGCCAGTAATTTTCTTTTATTTGAACCAAACTGGTGTCAATAATTTTATTTGGACTCAGTTATTAAGAATCCGTCATCAAAATGGATTCTATCCATCGAACCATGAGCAAGATAACGCTCGAACGGATTGAGCTAGAGATCTGAAATCTTATATAGTATAATAATAATATTTATTTAGCAACTTGCTATTTTACAAAATTCAAATTATGTGACAATACATGAGAAAAATAAAAAAGAAAGCACATTATAGGTACATGAGTTATAAATGAAAATATTCTTTTCTTAATCCAGATTTCAACTGTTGTACACTATTTGAAATTTTTATTTGTGGTGGAAGGTCATTGTACCATCTTACCCCCATCACACCAATTGATTTGTTCAAGTTGGTGGTATTGAAATGGCCAATAAACAAATGATATCCCTGCCTCAAATTATAATTTAACATATCTTCCTCCTAGTTAGGAAATTCGTAAAATATTTCAGTGCCAGATCCTTTAAAATCTAGAAAATTAATACTAAATTTGATACCTTTATCATTTGACTGACATTCAAAATTTTCAATTTTTTCAACATATCATTAATTCGAGCATATTTGGTACAGCCCAATAGAATTCCCATAGCCTTATTCTGCAATATTTGTAGTTTATTTATGTCCTCAATATTACAGAAGATTGAGCAGCAATATGTGAACTGGAGATAAATTATTGTATTGTATACGATTCTTCTAGTCCAATAGGACAGTTTTTTCGATATTCTTTTAAAGTATCCAATTTTTTCCACAGCTTCTTACATATATACCCTACGTGTTCTTGTAATTTCAATTGAAAGTCCGAATGAACTTCCAGTTAACTAATTACATTTACTTGCTCAATCGGTTTTGTTATTTATTTCAACTTTCAAATCTGCTTGTTTAAAGAGATTACATCTATATTTAGTTCCAAATATCATACATTTAGTTTTAGCAAAATTAAGCTTGAGTGTTTTGAAATTCAACCATTCATTTAAAATACACAAATCTTCATTCATAATTCGGATAATTTCCACTAAATTGTCGCCAGATATTGATATCACTATGTCATCTACATATAAACTAATATAACATTTATGTATTTACAAATATCATTTATATATAGAATGAACAATAAAGGATCAAGCACACAACCCTGTGGCACACCAAAATCCACCATCCTCATGACACTTTGTTTTCTATTCTTGTAACCTGGGATCTATCACTCAAATAACTTTCAATCCATTTTACCACTATCCCCATTAGTCCATAATTAGAACAAACTTTGAGCAGTCTTGCTTGTCAATGGTTTCAAAAGCTCTTTTCAAATCAACAAGAACGCTCAGAACTACTTTTCCCTCATCCATTTCGCTTATTCACTTTGAAAATTTAAATTGACATGCAGTTTCACACGAGTGCTTACTGCGAAATCCAGACTGACCTACATAAAATATGTTCTCCCCCGCCAAGTATGCAATTAGTTGTTCATGCACTACTATTTCTATAATTTTACTCACAATTGGCAGCAATTTAATTGGTCTCAGTTCATCAGCTTTCAGTGGATGGTTTATCTTTGGGTCTGGTGTCACCGTGCTACATTTAAGGTCACAAGGCACAATGCCACTTTCCAGAGATGTATTAATTACATTGAGAAATAGATATCGCATTACAGAATGTGTCTCCTTAAGAATTTTACCAGAAACAACAGAATCAGCTGAAGACTTGGCTTTAATCCGTTGCAACCTGTTCAGACTAAGCTTTCGAAACTCCGTCAAACAACTATTTGCACCAAACTTAACTTCCACAAAATTTTTATTTTCTGCAAGTATTGCGGTAACTATATTTTGTATACTCTTCAGAAAGAAGAGTAGATTTGAGGGATGAATATTACAACCATAATTATCATTCATTCATTCAAATGTATTTACAATAGTACATTGTTTACCGGGTAGAAAAAGCTTAACATTCCTGGACGACTGTGAAGATTGCTAGCAATCAGCAACACAGAGTCCAGGAATGTGGCTTTTCCTACGAGGTAAACATACTATTTTTCCGCAAATCGTTTAAAATTCGACAGATATTGATTGATTTAAAAAAAAAACGAGATAATTTTATTCCCAAATGAATGGTGCTTTGAAATTCCTAATAAAATTACTTGGGTTACTATGGAAACGTATTGAGGTTGAATTGTCAAACTTGACGCTTATAAATTTAATTGCTGGTGTTCTCAAAAGTATAATGATAAGTGATGATGAAATTTCCATTCCTGGGACTCCTCCAGAGCTGGTTGAGGAGGTGAATACTGATTCATTAGAATTATTGCCAAAGAAATCAAGAGAAAAGTACGAAAATGCATACAGACGTTTTATGGATTATCGCATGAGTAAAAATACGAGTTCTTTCTCAGAAAATGTTGTAATGGCATACTTCCTAGACTTTGTTTAAAGATGAAATCTTCAACACTATGGGCCAATTATTCAATGCTGAAGTCAACCCTTGCACTTAAACACAATGTAGATATATCTACATACTCAAAACTTCGTTCTTTATTGAAACGGCAAGCTCAAGGTTATAGGGCAAATATATCTAAGATTTTAACGAAGGAAGAAATTGAAAAATTTATCCAGGAAGCTCCAGATAATGAAAATTTAAAGATTAAGGTAATTTACAAGTTTTTAATTTCTATTTAGATTATAGCATTATTTATTTTTTAATTGGCTGTAATATTTGGTATTTCTGGGGCCTGTAGAATGGATGAGTTAGTCCGAATGACTGTACACGATATAGAAGACTTAGAATCTAAGCTTTTAATCAGCATACCTGATTCGAAAACCAACAAACCAAGATCATTTGTAATCAATCAGATCTACTTGAATGTTTATCGAAAGTATGTTTCGTTAAGACCAGAAAATATGAACAGTGACCGATTTTTCTTTAAATATCAAAGCGGAAAGGGTTGTAGACAAGTGGTAGGAATTCATCAATTTAGAAAAATGCCCAAAATAGTTGCTACTTATTTGAACTTGGTAAATCCGACAGAATATACTGGTCACTGCTTTCGTCGGTGTTCTGCAACAATATTGGTTGACTCTGGTGCCGACATAACTAGTTTAAAGAGGCATGGCGGATGGAAGTCATCAAACGTTGCTGAAAGATATATCGAAGAATCGCTTAACAATAAGGTTGAGGTGGCAAATAAAATTTTCACAGTACAAAATATTCAACAAAATGACCCTTCCCCCTTGCATGTTGTCCAAAATGTTTCTCATAGTTCTAAGAGTGTTCCTCCAATGTTCAATAATTGTACCAACTGTCAAATTACTCTAAATATAACAAGTTGATCTTAAAAATGTATTCAGCAATGACTTGATGTTTTCAAAATATAAATTAATTCCTTATAAGCAATGTGTTTTCTATCATTTATGTAGAACACTAACAACTGTACGGACATATCATTTCCTTACAGTAAGGAAGTCCTGACTTTTTCTTCAACAAATTTTGACAGGAATGTCAAAATTTCCTGGCGATTTGCGGAAAATTATTGAACTGAACTTTTCAAATATTTTTTTATGATGCATCGCTTCCACATTTATTGTGATAATTCTAGATTTTGACTTATGTCATTTTTAAATAGTGCTTCGAAATTTTTCACGAATTTTTAAAACCTCATGAAACAGCTTTTAAGTTACGAATTAATAAGATGGAAATTCGATGATTTATTGAGGAAATCCAATTCCATATACTCATAGCTGTTGAACTAACTATTCGACTGATTTGGCCCAGTATCACCTTTTAAAAAAGCAATATCGAACTGGACGCCTTTTAAAAAAGTTTCTAAATTAACAAATCGATCAAGTTGATATTTTTCTAGTTATTGAGGTTTCCAAATTCCAACTGCTGATCTATTAGACAAATTTGTTCCTATATCGAACTCAACTAAGATATTCGGTCAATAAATATATAACGCAAGTATTAATTATCTCGCTCATAAGTTTAGCATATTATTGAACAACCAGACACACTCAACATCGACCAAGGATTCTTCATCCGGTAAGTTAACCCAATTAATGGAGATAATTTTCGGCTCGATATTCAAAAATTGCAGACAATTGAGTAATATGAGAACAGATGCTAGGAAAATTACTTGGGCTATTATTTTACATGTTTATCAAGAATAAGTGCGCAAAGATATATGGTGGGTTCAATGATTCTTTTGGTGGAAGTTTCTTTCGTCAGCTCCATGAAGCCTCCTAATAAATTAACAAGCCTACCTGCAAAATTCTTGTTTGCATGGTTCAAGGTTATATATTACGATTTTTTTTCTTGCCACTAATTCATTCAGCAGATTCTTGAATCAGTTCATTCTTAGTTCCAGCCAACACAAATTCTCCCTAAGGTATGTTCTTCCATTTCTAAATCAAGCCTACTTTTAAAATGTGCATTTTTTCTCTAAATTTAATAATGTATATTGTGAGGTGAGTGGTGAAATTTATTTATCCAATACACGCATCTTTAAGTTTGAGAGCGATAAATGAATGTCAGTTTCAAAAAAAATCTTTATTAAATTTTGACTTTCTCCAATTCTCAAAATACTTATAGAATCCTAATACATTTATACGAGGTGTTCCATCTCAGACAAGCTATTCTGTTTATTTCATACCCCATAGTAATTAAAGACATCGCCCGCAACATATTGAATTATGTTGTTTGGGGGATATTTTCCTGCTTATATTCAAGGTTTAAACCAACAACCCCTTCAGTGGCGGCGCTTCAAGAAATCAAAGCATAATAGGTAGATATCTTCATTTCTAATAAACTCACAAAAGAAAATAAAACTGCGTCCAAAAAATACACATATCCAATACGATAGTTCTAATATATCTCTCTATGCCTATACACATACAAACTAACCTAAGTATTCTTATTCAGATTATATGGTTCCAAAAGAAACAGCAATTCGATTTTTTGAGGTGAAATACCTGTACAGGGTACTCAAGTTCGAGTGCCTATTAGACGTTTCTGGAGAACTAGACATATTTGAAATCTGAAAATTGGGATTATGATATTGTTCGAAGTTCTCTACAGAGCTTAAATATTTTCGAAGCCCAAAAACTACCGATTATACAGGGAGTGAAAATAAAATCGACGAAAAAATATTTTTTTTCAAGTTTTCTTGGTATGATCGAGTATTCAATAGTGAATACATTTCTGTTAAAACCATTGTATTAAATCGAATAGTTTTTAAAATATCTAAAAAACTGGAAAAAAAGTCAAATATGTTCAGTCAGTAATACGTTCATTATTCTTATTTTAAATATCCTGAGCGTAAACCGTTTTTACAGCATCGAAGAGGAAGGATGTGAAAAGGTCATGCATCTTTTGGATTTCAATAATATCATCACAGGGTGTTTCAAATTTTATGTTCAAAATTGTGATCTTAAATTGGCCATAACTTCTGTCTTTCAAATTAGAACCCTATTTTTTTATAATTGTGTTGGATTCTGCGGTCGAAAATAATGATAGTTTTCTCACATGATTATGCTCCTAAATTCAATAATTTCTGAGTTTTTTGAGATTTTCTGGATTTATGGTGTACGTAGAGTCCAATTCTTTGAATCTGATTCATAAGGATATTCTGTGAGCATAGAAGATAAATGATCCCATTTATAATTCACAAGTGTCAGACAGGTCTTATTATTAAAAGTTTCATGGGAAGAACTTAAATAAAGTTGAAAACATTTTAGAACAGAATAACTACCCCCATACTTAGTCAAGAGAATAATAAATAAACACACATCCAACGTAAGTCGCGCAGTTAATGTTTCTTCTAACACGACCGTTTCTTCTTACTTGAAGTTTCCATATATACCGGGTCTTTCTCACAGAATTAATAAAATATTTAAGGAGTTGAAAGTCAAGTGTGCTTTTTATAATTTATCCAACACAAAGAGATTCTTCACAAATTTAAAATTCAGAACACCTTATAATTTAGAATCGGAAGTAGTTTACAAGATACCCTGTGCTAATTGTGAGAAGTGTTATATTGGCCAGACAAGACAATATTTACGAGATAGAATTAAGCAACATAAATATGATAGTGAGAATATTGCGAATTATAATAAAACTGCTCTAACTTTACATCAAATGACTATGGGCCATAAATTTAACTTTGAAAATGTACAAATTCTTGATAGAGAACAGGTTGGTTATAGACGTAACATAAGCGAGATGATTCATATAAAACGAAATCACACTGTAAATCAAAGAGAAGATGTTCAACATCTAAGCACGATCTATAATAATATAATAAGAAAGTAATAAGTGATAGCTGGTGTCGTAAATAGTGTTGAGTCCATTCTATGTAAATGTTTTGTTACCTTATGTTAATTGTCATTGTCATGCATATAGAAATTAATGAGGCAGATGTTTACGTTGTGTACCTGCCCTCTAGAAGAAATTTTTTTCTTCTTAGAAAATGTCTGAATGTTTTAAAAAGCGTAAAATATTGTTTCATCGTAACTGGGTAATTTATTTTCGTGTTGTATCATATTGTATGTCTTGTAATGTATTATTTATTTATTTACAGCCTTGAAAAAGAAACTAAGTCTGTTTCGAAACGTTGGCATTGTCACAAGTTTAACAATAGATAATTTAATAGTGTCCAAAATTCCCAATAGTTTTTCTTTCCTAATATATAAACAATATAAAGTTTTAAATGTGATTACAATATATCAAGGACAGAATATTGCAATTAGCCCGCTCACTAAACAATCTTTCTGTTATCCCATCACAAGGACATGAAGCTTAGCACTCTCATAAATCCTTTATTCGAAATGTCGAACCTTTGCAAGTTTTATGACATCGAAACACAATCTGGACAAAGTGTATTATCTCATTGTTTTGTGAATAACATTAACTACCACAGAAAACAATTTCATTAGTTACAATATCGCTTATGGCCTCAAAAAAGTATCCTTATCATTATCTTCTCTCTTCAGGTACTTCCTTAAGAATCGACCAACTATTTCCAAAAAATTCTAAATTCTACATATAATGGAATCACAGAACTTCAGAAAATAAACTGAAAACTAGATATTTCTTTTTGACGTAGGAAATAATTGCGACTATAGAAAGGAAGTAGATCGAACTCTTTGAATCGTTATTTCGGATTTCCTATAGTCATCGTACCTTCGAGATAAAAAATCATTTCCCTGGGAAATATGACAAATTTCATTCTATTCAATGTTTGCGCAACCTTTTCAAGTTTAAATTATACCTTTGATATTCATTGACATATTTTTTTCAGATTGCCTATTTAGAAACTTAAAATGAAAGGGAAGGGTTCAAGTAAAACCTGTTTGGAACCTATTGCAACCATATTGATAGTTATTTTTGGTTTTGGAATTCTGAGTGTCCGAAAATGGATAGTCGATGTGTTGATTGAAGAAGTGTTCGTCATAAAACCTGATAATTATTTTTTTCACCAATGGAAAGACCCTACAAACCCCTCTCCAAACGAGGTTTATTTCTTCAATTGGACTAATCCACAGGATCTAATGAACACATCAGTGAAACCGATATTTCAAGAAATTGGTCCACTTGTATTGAGCAAAGTCAACCACCGAAGTAATATAACCTTCAATGATAATAATACCATCACGTTCAGAAACAAAAATACATATTTCGTGAATGAAGAGGCATCAAAAGTGAATCTCAAGGATAATATAACAAGTCTCAATATAGTGCTTGTGGTGAGTGAAGTGCTATTAATCAATATCAGGAAACATTGTCTTTGGCACTAATTTTTAAGGATGTTTGAAATTGGCATAGTCGTACGAGAACCACTCTTTTTGAAGTATTTTATAAATCAAGAGCGCTATAAAATTGTTGCTATCCAGGGGTGGGTTTTGCGATACCGGTAATCCCAAATAAAGTTGAAACTAGTATATCGCTACCCTCTCTCGATGACAGCACCTTCTCAGTGTTTTACTTACCTATATTCTGAACTGAGGATTTTTTCCAGTATGCATCTGATCAATCGAAGACATGGAACTTTTTTTTCAGAAAAGGCTTTGCAGTTGCTGTACATGATACGCCATTTCACATAACAAAGACTGTTAGTGAATGGTTGTTCGATGGTTACGAAGATGCCCTTCTGAGTTCGGCGTCATATCTTCCTTTCTACTCTGATCTGCCTGACAAAGTGGCTTGGTTTTATCAGGTTGGTAATTTCATTTCAAATATATATATACTTTTGAACTTTTTGCTTACAATATTTAGTTAGCAAACAATAAAGCATATAGATCAGGGGTTAGTGACGGGGTGTCATACAATTCGGCGTATCACATAAAAGCCTAGAAAAAAAACCCAGTAAAAAAAACCTGGCTTCCCGCCTAAGTGTGGAAGTACATAAATAAGCTGAAATATATATAAGGGGCTTCTTTCTTCAAGGGTGGTCTTCTATTGATGGAAACAGAGACTTCTTCAAGTTGTCTACTTTGTCACGGTTTCAAAATTCCCGCTCCAGTTAGTACCTACAAACCGAACTGGTGGCGTTAGTCGCAGTAGTTTACCAGCTTATCTCTTAGTATGGACGGTTGTACAAACCGAACTGGTGGCGTAGGTTGTCGCATAGTTTTCCGGCATTTGGTTAAAATATCCTGGAGTAATTAATCGCAATTCAATGGATCTGAACAGGATTTTTTAACCAAATATTGAAGAACGATGTAATTGACAACCTACGTCACATGCACAGAACAGGACCACCGACAACCGCCCCACGTTGGGCGCCAATCTTATGTCACCAAACCCACTCGGCTCCAGAGAGTGCACAGCTCCTCGGCTAGCTCTAGAGCTGAGACTACTTATAAAGGGGCGCCACTCTCTTTTATGATAATACAAAGAAAAAAAGAGGAAAGTACACTAAAGATCTCAGGGTCGCAAAAGAGAGAAAATAACGAACGCACTCTCAGGATGCCAAACGAGCCCGATCACACAAGCGGGAGGTAGTGGCTGGTAGAAAGAATATAGAGCAATTATTTAATAATATAATGAGCCCAAATGAAATACACAAGGTCCCTCAAACGAGGATATATCTTACAGAAGGTAGATCACTAACTAGTTCTTACTTCACAACCAGAATATTCGATATAATGCTTTATCTCTTGCTAAACAAACAGTAATATCACCTCAAGGTATATACTTAGAGCCTCTATGGTAATCGTTACAAATAGCTCTTTACTTATATCCAAGCGACCTTCTCGATAGATCGGGTTTTATGTACTAAACAGTATTCACTGAATTGGGCCTCTTTGATACTAATCAATCTTAACTAAATTCTACAGACTAACCTTCTATAACAGTCTAGGTCGTGGCTTGACTGAAGTACAAAAGGATATAGTTTCTACCCATAATTATTCTCACAGTCTCGTAGATGGAAACTGGGCTCAAATATATTCCTGGGCCAACGTAGTACAATTTCTCACAGTAATGCGCCCTGGGTAGACGACAGGTGTGGTATCTTAGATGGCGAAATCTGGTGGAGGTCCCCAAAGACAGCTCCCACGGCAGTAATTCACAGACAGCCTCGACAAACAGCTCGAAGACTTCAAAGACAGTTCAGAATCTGCGGTACCTCGCAACGGTACAATAATAATTCCCAATTCGAAGTAGAATGATGCTAAAAATACGAACAAAAATCTAAAATACCTCGTGACAAACATAGGTTAAATCACCAATCCCACGTCGTTTTTTTCCAAACAAATACGCCACTCCGCTAAAGCGCAAAAATCTCACCAACGAACAAACCAAACCAACATGATAAGATTTCTCTCAGGGCTTCAGTTAAAATCCTGTTCAGATCCGCAAAATTGCGATTAATTACTCCAGGATATTTTAACCAAATATATGCCGGAAGAACGATGTAATTGACTACTTACGTCACATGCACAGAACAGGACCACCGACAACCGTCCATTGAAACCTACGAGATAAGCTGGTAAACTACTGCGACTAACGCCACCAGTTCGGTTTGTAGGTACTAACTGGAGCGGGAATTTTGAAACCGTGACAACTTCGAATCTGGAAATAAAAAGACAAAAGCAGAAAAACGAACTGAATAACAAAATTTGAAAGAGATAATGAAAACACCCTCAAATTCGCCTTTTTGGATACACTCGATATTGTGAATCAAGGGTATTTTTACATAACAAGCTACACCGTAAAGTTTACTAAGAAGATAATCAATGAATACATAACTTTTATGGTTCCTCTTTCACGAAGATTTTTTTTAGTATCCGTATGTGTCTCTTGAAGGAGAATAATCTCAGCACCATAGTCCTTTGCTTGTTTAGAAATATAATCACTCTTGTCCTTAGAAATACCCTCTATATTCAAATCTAATACACAAAAATTGTGGCCAATCTGCAAGGAGGATTCTTCGAATCGGGTCTTGCGGTCCAATTGACGATTTTTCAGATCTTCTGATGTTTGAAGTCTGCTATGGAACCCATTCAAAGGGAAATCATCCTCCACAGTTGGGGAAGGTCATTATACTTATTTCATTGAAAATATAGCAGAGGAAAAATTATCGACTGACATTTATTATGACTTATGTCATAATAAATAATAATAGTGCATGACGGTTTTTCATCTTCCTTGGAATAACGTCATGTGCTTGTAGCGTTATTTGCTATTTAAATTGGCGGCATTTAGGTTTTGATGAAAACTTATGGAAGACATGGTTTTATTCTATCTAAAACGTAGCATCCATAGAATTGTGGTTATTTCTATGACCATATATAATAATTCATTAGTCATATCTATCTGATCAGAATCTGATGACAACTCAGGTTCCTTATAATATTTTTTCGAATTTCCAAAAACGCTGAGACAGTCAACTTATGAATTCAGGTCCTATGCTATTTAAATATACACAGTGACTCTGAAAGTTTGATATGTCTGGAATGTCCAATGTCCTTTCCTTGAATGGGGCACTCTATATATTTTTGATATCCCCTAATGAAGTGATTTCAATTAAGAGTATGGTCTATTATGAATTATTCAAGATGAAATTATTATTTTGGTATTTTTTACCTTACCTGAAATGTGTAAACTTATAAAAAGTAGAAACCAATTATCAAAAGTAATTTGGAAACTTTAAATTGAATAAACCTGGTATATTCATGAACTTTATTACAACTGTCTATGGTGGAACCAATATGATATTGGTTCCACCTCCGTATGTCGACGTATGTCTCTCGAAATTACTATATTGTTTATTTTTCATTGCGATCTGATAATTTCTTTCCATGCAAAATACATATCTGAGATTTGTAAACTATATTATTTATATAGAGGATAATGGAAGGATACAATTGTTTAGTCTAGCCCTGAAGATGGAAAAATATATTTCCGAAACGTCGGCGAACTGACATAGTATCATTTTCCCGTTTTTTGATCCTGCTACCTCCATTTAAACCTTTAAAAATACAATTTTGGATCACAATTTATTGTTAATAAAAACATGAAACTTTCTATCAGATAACATATTTTCCAATAATCGTTCCATTTCCCACACTTCAGATCGGTATACAGTTTGAAAATTAATCCATCTATCCACACAGAGTCATATGCATATTATATGATATTAATATTATAGATAATGCAGCGGTAGCTGTAAGTATACAAATTTTTGAAATTGCAGAACTGGAAAAAATATATGGGAATTATCAAGCGAGTCGGATATAAATATTAAAAGAAACAAGTATTTAGTCTAATTTTCATTTTATTGATCTCACGATACAAACTGAAATATTTTTCTGTTCTTAAACCTATGGGATTTTCTTTTAATATTCAAGAAGTATTGATGACAAAATAAATGATTCATCAATACAATCTAAGAGTCAGATTTCTTTAAGTTCACATAAAACAAGCAACTACCTTATCCGAAACTAGTTTTGATTCTATTATTAAAATCAGTTAAGGTTTTTCGCAGTTGAAACGCATTCTGCATATTCGAATCCAATTTGCAGAAACAATTATCCAGGTAAAGAATAATCGGGAATTTAAAAAAAAAATCCTGAAATTACTCGTGATGTTTTTCTGGTAAACATGTTTTGATACCCATGGACTCTCGTAATTATTGAGACTATGTTAACTTTTGTATTACAAATATATAAACAATTCAATGTTAAAAAGTTGATGGAGCTACAATATATCAATGACAGAATATTGCAATTTGTTATTCAAATACCAAAAACTTAATTGGTGAACCTTGATATAACATCAGAAATCATAGATAATATCATATTTTTTATAACAGTACTAGTTAATTGGATGATTAATTAAATAATTTCAATTATTTGTTCAAAACAATGAACTTGAGTATCAAGTATTCGTCCAGTACAACACCTGCTCGTTTTTGCCAGATTAGCAATTCTCTTCATGTTATATCAACTCAATTGTATTATAGTACACGAAAGCACCAGGCCCCGTAAAGATTTTCAATATTTTATCGTCATGTGAAGAAATTTCATCCTTGCTCGCTTGTTTAAGCGGAACAGTGTGTGTGTTTTTCCCAAATGTCTATTATTTTCGAATATCGATCCTCTCAATCGATAGGACTGACTTTTTGATGATGAATACGGGGTCAAACTAAAAGAGTTTAGCTATATTCTCATACTAGCAAGCGGTTAGATCCATAGGCCCATAGATCAATAAGCCTGTAGATCAATATAGGCCAGTAGATCCATAAGCCAGTAATTCAATAAGCTTATAGATCAATATAGACCATAGATCAATGATGCCCATAGATCAATGAAGCACACAGAAACACGAAACATGGCAAAGAGAAATGTTGAAAGCAACCGGCCACACATTTGGCTCTTCGAGGCCGAACCCGTTCTCGAACATCGAAATAAATTACGTCAAGATGGACGAAATGTAGTCTGAAAATGGTCATTTTCTGATGTAAATTTCAATGTGTTATCTCGCTACTTAGATATGAAGATTGGTACCATGAGATAGGAAATTTCCCGTAGATTCGTTTAATTTTGCCCGCTGGGTCATATGGATTATTTTGGGTCCGCACGAAGGAAAAGCATCATTGCGGTATTTGACGTTTTTCATGAGTTGGGAATCGGAAAATGGGCGTTTTAGTTACGTTATTTTCGCCAAGACTTCGGGGAGCTCCAAAGTTCTAATGGATTTTAAGGAGACCTTTCGTCCTCGCTCTTGAAATATGTAGCGACTCCCGGACCCGGGGCGTTCCGGCTTCGGAGTTTATTTCCTTGTCCCGAGGCACCTTTGGCGAAAAACGTCATTTTCGCGATTTTCGTTTCAAATTTCGGGCGTTTTAAGAGCACCCGGGGGGAGCTTTCGCGGTCGCTTCTCCTAGAAGAGGATACGCCCTTTCGATCTGTATTAAGATTGCCCCTGGGTCGGTCCTTCGGGCCTCCCCGGAAGCCTCGTTTTCCCGGTCCCCCCGTCGAGTTTCGAAATAATCTTCTCTGGTTCGTTTCTTACTGCTATATATTTATATTGATAGGTTAACTGTCCAAATATCTCGGTCAAGATCATTATTGGGTTGAATCAGCCCAATGGTTCAGGAGTTATGAGCATCGGAAATTTGGTTTCATCTATAACCCCTAAAATATCAATCGGATAAAGATATTTTAATTGGGTTGAAACGAAAAAGCTTGCAGTATTTCGCAGAAATCGACAAGATAGAAATTTTTTTAAAAATTCCCACAAAAATGTTTCTTTCTACCCCATAAGATATGCCTCATATTGAAACAAAATTCTGTGCATTTTTGGACGTAACTGACATCTCAAATATTCTCAAATTTCATTGCCGTAGCTTCCTTCCTAAAGAATCATTTTTTCATTCAATTAAGGGCAAGCAATCTTAGGTTAAAGTTAATGTTAATCAATTACGTTGACATTTACGTTTCGTGTCGACATTGAAACTTTGGGGCGGCCGTCGAAAACGAAACTACAGAAAATTTCTCATCCCCTGGGACTTCCCATTGCCCTTAAACTTATAGAAAAAGCTAAAATAATTCGTCTGAAAATAAGAATTTTCATAAAATCGGAAGAAAGTAAAGTCAGTTCCGTTGGGAATTTCAATATGGACAATGATTTCACATATACGTATTCGTTTGACATCGATCGGACTTATTAATTCAGTTTCAGTTGGGGGAAAAATCATTGAAATGGTTCATTTATGGTTTATTGTCATTTAATGGTTATTCAAGATATTTTTAATTTGGACTAGAATATATGAGGTAGGTATTTTAAGAGACAAGAGCTTAGTGAAAGAAAGATAATCTAAATTGTTTTAGTTGGAGTTGATATACCTACTTTTGAGTAGTTTTTAGGAGAATGGAATTTGAGCTTAGAACAAATCTTAAAAATACTCATCCTAAAAACCAATCAAAAGTAAGTATACGAACTGTGAGCAGTTATTTTTAGTTTGAGATATAGGTTTATTCATTCATCTATGCGGTTGTTTTAGTATTCCACTGTTCTAGGGTACGGGAAAGGACTCAAGAGCGAACGCGCAAGGCTCCTAACGTCACGTCAGCGCTTCTCTATCTATTTTAATCACTCAGTTTACTCCATGGTTGGAAATAGACTGAAACATCAATTTCCAATCGAGAAAAAGTAAAGAATGAATCGTCAGATTGAAATAAATATTTCCAACTCCAACCTTGAAACATAGACGGCGCATCTCGATCTCTTCGGCAAAGCTATAGTATACTATAGCTTCTGTGGCGAAACCATAGTCAGAACTTTTTGTAGATTTTTATGGTACAATGATGTACTTCTGTTTCAGAGAAATGGTTCAGAAACATACGATGGTGTAATGAACATGGGTACGGGCCTAGGAAATTCCACATTAGGGAAAATTTACAGATGGAATTACAGAAAAAGAACAGATTACAGAGGCCAGTGTGGAGATGTAGAAGCACTTTCTGAAATTTACCCACCTTATCTCAAAAAAGACAAAGTAGAAATTTTCATACCAGATTTTTGTAGAACAGTAGTTTTCGATTACAATGAAACTGTTTATTACAAAGGACTCGAAGCATATAGATTTGTTGGAGGGTTGAATTTCATAGATAATGGTAAGTTGAATAACATTTTATTGTGAGAAATAGTTGGGAGCCAAGAGTGAAATTTGGTATTTGCTTGAGAGTTTCAAATTAATATATTGGGAAGTATGTTGGAACCTGATGGGTACCATTAATTAGATCTTTATATGATATAGGAGAAAATCTGTGGAAAAGCCCGTCGGAATAGTGAAACCTCGAATACTGTACCGGGTGTCTTAAATTCGTTGTCTAGTGAGGGAATCTCAGAAAACCGATGAGCCAGAAAAAAATTAGTTGCACATTTTCGGGTTCGATTTCGAGAATTCATTTAGTAAAAAGCGCAACGTTTTAAGTCAAGCCGTTTCCAATCTGCTAGATGAAATTGGAAAATGGTGTCAAATGAAGAGTCATAACTTCTTTATTATTAAAGTTATTAACTTGAAACTAGAATATCATACACGCCTTTTTATGTTGATTTCATTGATGTCATCATTTTTCTTTATTGCAATTATTATCGAAATCAAAATAGAAACTTGTGTTTATTTAAATATAAACCACAGAAATTTCTCTAAAAAATAAAATTCCCTTTTTTTTTTCTTTTTTACGACATGATACCTCTGAAGTTTCAAAAAATATACAACTGGCCGTATCCTATTTTCCGGTGGAGATACATGTTATCAATTTCGAAACAATTTTGAAATTTTGAAATCCATTCAAACAATTTGAAATTTGAAAATCGTTTGGCAACATTGAAAATTTTGTGAAAACCTCGTTATTGGGCCGAATCCGTCCAATGGTTCAGGACTTATAAGCACCTGAAGTTTGGTTTCCTTTAGAACTCGTTGAATATATATCGTATTGGGTGAATTCGTTTTTATGTCTGACTCTCGTAGAGGGCGCTAGTTACACGGTTCATTGGATGTATCAGCTCCCAAAACATATTCGTATCAAATTTCGTTACAATGTTGCCAGTAGTTTATGCAAAATTTTAAAAAATGTGTATAATTTTTTTTTCTTCCCGCCCTGTATCTCGAATACGGATGGCGTTACTAAAATTTTTTACTGAGCAAACCCCAATTATTTTTCAGTTTTCTACCTATACTCTATTCAAAGTTTATTTGTAACTCGGTTGGCCATGGAAGTTTGACACATTTCACTCTGTATATTAAAAAGTTAGGTTGGGTTCGCTATTTTCCTGTCAGATTATTACGCACTGTTGTCTATATCACATAAAGGTCCTAGTAAACTTGGATTCACTCAAAATGCCAATTTACTTCTGAACCTTGGAAGAGTTTCGAAAGGTTTGAAATTATTGTGGCAGAAATTTCTAAAGGAGCTGCTCTTATTTTGATTGGGATGTTGTATGATAACCTCAAAAATATTGATTTTGATTTTCTTCAAAATCAAATGTGACAGATGACAAGTGAAAATTGGCTTAACTGCTTGACATCGGCAACGTCGAAATCCGAAGAAACACTGATGCCAACCCAAGAAACTTAAATCATGGCCACCCGCGATACAAATAAACTTTGAATGGAGTATATCATAGAGAGGCGGTCACCTTTTTTTTTAAACACCCTGTATAAATCAAATAACATCATATAGTCAACAGATATCAATGAACTTCCAAGTTGCTTACCAGCGCAAATCTAATTCTCGCTATTGGTACAAGAGTTTACCAGTTGAAACATTCGAATTTCAGATCGATCTTCGATATATTATAATGATATATTTCGTCAATATTGAATAGTCGTCCCCGTCACAGAAAAAAAAGGTTTATTGCATACCGGAAAATATTAAATTTTAGCACTCATTTTTTTTATTTGACACAAAGCGGAGAGATAAAAAACAACGTTTAGCATCAAGATAAAAACAACCTTCAGCTGAAAATCTGATACTGTTTTACCTTCTATAATTACTAACTCTCATTTACTCCCATAGAATGATAATATATTAATTATTCAACTGATGTTGGACAGTATTATTATCTAATCAATATGCCAACAGGCTAAGTCGTAATAAGCCACCCAATTATATATCGCTCAATATATATATATAAATAACAAAAACTTCATACACAAAAATTTAAAATATTACGGCAAAATTCACATGTCAGAACTCAATAATATGGTTTCCTATTTCTAGACAACAAAATACTCAAAATATAATCGTTTTACTTTGTATATTATTATACAGGGTGTTACTGCAACTCATTGTTATTAATTGCATTCATTCATTTTATTCCAAGTTGCTTGCTCGTTTCGTGCGGCCCACGTATATGTTCATTTCATTGTCCGATTAACGCGTAACATATGTTGGAGCATATGACCTATGTCAAACAAAGAGGGTACGAAGTCGTCGTTCATCCACACATCGTCGTGCAACACTTTCTTCGCAATCAATGAATTTCTCAATTTCTACAAATTAAAACTCTAGTGAAAAAGTGACTATTTCTCGCTCGTGAGTGACACGTTGATTCAGCCAGAATTATAAAGAGTGGCCTACTTTTTTCGATATGTTCCAAAGCTTGGTACATGAAAATTCTAACTTGAGTCAGATAGAAAAGTTTCAATACCTCCTTAGTTCACTTTCTTCTCATGCTTTAAGTTTAGTTAAAGGGTTTCCATTGACTGCTGAAAATTATGAAAGCGCTTTTCAGACATTGGCGGAAAGATATCAAAATAAAAGACTTCTCGCTAATACGTGTTGGAAGGAAATCTGTAATGTTCCAAAGCTACAGGGTGACTCAGCTAAAGACCTTAGGCGAATTCTAGAGGTTTTTGCGGAGAACTTATCGGTATTAAGAAATTTAGGTTTACTCGTTGACCAGTGGGACTTTGTTTTATTTCACATTCTCATTCAGAAATTAGATTCAGCAACGATCAAACGTTTTGAATTACAAGAATGTTCAACCGATATTCCGTCGTTTGTCAATTTGCGAAATTTCCTGACAAATAGGTGTATAGCCTTGGAGGCAGTAGCTCTTTCTCTTCCGTCGAAAACTCATTCAGTTTCGAATTCTCAAGTTTTGAAATCTAGTTCTCTCTCAATGAATAAAAGAAATTCGACTCTTCTCGTTCAGACGGAATTTTCTTATCTTGCAGAAACTACTGTGCAGGTATGTACCAAACGTACCATACTTTCCGAACTTTCTCGAATTTTCGGCCCTTTGGAGTTCCTTTCTCCATTTACTTTTCTTGCTAAACATTTGATCCAGCATCTTTGGACATTAGGTTTGCAGTGGGATGATACACTTCCAGACGATGTCAGCCGTCGCTGGAATCAGTGTAAATCCGAATTAACCGAATTGGGTAAATTAAAGATACCTCGGAAACTTGCATCGAAACCATTTTATCGTTGCGAACTTCATGGTTTCGGAGATTTCAGGTTTTTCAATTATGACGGCTCCATTGACACCTCTTTCGTATGTGGTAAATCAAAGGTCTCCCCAGTGAAGAGAATTTCACTTCCACGACTGGAATTGTGTGCTTGTCTCTTATTATCAAAGCTCATTAATATGGTTTCCTCTGTTTACCAGTCAGCCTTTACAGTGGACAGCATTTTTGCTTGGTCTGATTCTATGGTAGCTTACATCTTCAGATTTGTTCACTTCATGAAAAACTCTAAAGCTCCTAGGATATATAGATTTTCCGCAGTTCATCTCAAAGATGCACTTTTCTTCATTATAAAACAGGTTCAACGGGTTTTATTCAAGGAACAGATCGATAATCTCATCTCGGGAAATCCCATATCTAAATTACTTCGAAAATTGAATCCATTTATTGGAGAAGATGGTGTTCTCAGGGTGGGCGGTCGTCTGTCTTTTTCTGGTCTGGCTCTTGATCACAAACACCCAGCTTTGCTTCCTTCATCTCATCGTCTTACTGAGCTCCTTATTCAGCATTTTCATAAAATATATCTGCATCCAGGTGCTCAGACTTTACAGTTCCTTCTGTCTCAACAGGTCATACAGGAGTAGGCCCTTGTCGTGCCACAGGGTGTTTCAAAAAAAGGTGTCCCCCTTTTCTAGTATAGACAGAAAACTGAAAAAAAATTGGGGTTTGCTCATTAAAAAATTTTCGTAACGCCATCCGTATTCAAGATTTGAAGAAAAAAAATTATTCACATTTTTTAAAATTTTGCAGAAACTACTGGCAACATTGTAATAAAATTTTGTACGAATATGTTTTGGAAGCTGATACATCCAATGAATTCTTTTTTATGTCGGACTCTCGTAGAGGGCGCTAGTTAAACGGTTCGTACCAAGTAGTATTGAACATAACATCTTTAGTATTAGATATATTGAGCAAAATTTCAAGCGTACTTAAACATCATTCAATTTCACACAAAAAGGTATTCTTGGTAAAACTCGATACTTTGCACCGTTTTCGTAGTATTTTGTTTTTAAAATTATGATGTGATAATCGATGTTCATATGAAATAATGATAAAATTGTATTTATCTATCAAAAAGTCAGAAAATTCAAAAAACGGCTAATAACATTAATATGATTTCAATTAGAGTAGGTGTTCAAAATGTCCTCCGTTTTCACGAATGAACAAGGCTATCCTTTTCTCTAAAGAATCCATTAATCTTCTAAATGGTTGGGAGTCAGCTGTGAGATCATCACAGTGACGTTGTATTCTATCTTTCAATTGTTGCAGTGAATTTACCTCTGCAGCATAAACTTTTTCTTTAAGATACGACCGAACTGTGTAATCCAGGGGATTGAAATCACATGACCGAGGAGACCAATGAATCGGTTATTACTTCATAATTTTCAATTATGAATTCTCTGATGATTGCATGAATATTCGTAGTTACAGATTTCGTATCTACTGGTGAAACACATGACCTTGTATTTATCGATGTTCAGCCTTTGTCTGAATTTTTCACACCAACTCGACACCAATATCAATTGAGCTTGGAGGTTTACACAATGAATGATATTCCTCAAGATGGAGTACAATTTTATAATGTACAAAAATTTTGTTCCATTATTGAAATACAATCATATATCGAATTCCAAAGATTCGATTCGACAGATCGACATAAAATAATCGGAGTACTTATTCATATTAAATATACAAATGACGTACAAATAATAGTTCTGTTATTAACAATTAGATGGGGCCTTACAAACTTTCCAACCAACCAATGTTCACGAGGCCATTAATTCCATCAGATGTCGAAACTTTCAACTAAGAATACTGATAAATCAATCAGAAACATGAGTTTCTGTGGCAGTCGATGAACATACTATCACCTGAAAGACAAATTAATATAAAAAAGCTCCTAACGCAACATTCATACATGTAGGGGTATCTCTACATGGCAAATAGCTACGGAAAAAATTGATTTACTTGAATTTAATTAGTTTAAACTACGTTTGAACGCATCATTTGCATAATTGTTGCCCATATAATTGGTACCAGAAGTGCATAATTTTGGAAGTGATTTTCAAATTTTATCCTCTATATCTTGTAAGTTCATGGTCAATGGATTCCGATGGATGATTATTACTTTGTAACAGCCTTGCAGAACCGTAATTACTGAGAAATAAATTCCTCGTTATTTGCATAATGATATATTTGTCATAAAACCGATAAAGTTTGTCAACGTATTTTTAAAATCTTTGCCATTTTTGCGCTGAACAGAGTGCTTATAGATTTGCCCAAATGTCTGTTTTTTTTCAAATATTTAAGTAAAAGTGGTATCAATCGTAGATGATGAATCTGTGTTTAAAATCGATTCTCTTCGTCCGTAGGCACGATTACGTTCGAACGGAATGAGCTACAGAGCCTAAATACATTCCATTACGGTTTTTCCAAATTCAGCTGCTTTTAAAAGTTATAAGCATTTTTAGTTTTCACATTGGGCAAATAACCCTCTGTAGTCTAGTTTAGTTCGAATGAAAAATACCTTCCACAGCATCCACTAATGAATCTGAATGTTTAAAAACATTATTTTCCCTCTAAAAAATGATTCACTCACTCATGTTTCATCCGATGAGGTCCATATCCAGAAGCAAGATACAAAATACTAATTTTCTGGTAAAACACCATAAACAGATTTTTGCTGTTCTACTATAATCTCTTTCCTACCTAAGATTATAAACCATCCCTTTCTAGTGAGAAATTCCAAAATAACCTCAGAATTATTGGATGTTATCATCATACATTTGTAATTTTCTTCTTAAAATTTCCAAATCATGAAAACCATCATTTCTATGAAAACTTCCAAGGCAAGAGGGTGTCACATTGCTTTTTTTTCACTCAAAGCCAGAAAAAATCATCTATGATTTTCCAAACACTGATATTTGGGAAGTTTCTTCTCCTTGACAGAGACCAGTGAACAGGTTTATGAGGTCTCTTGATATCATACTGTTAAAAACATGAAAATCTTTTTCGAAATCTTCAACAACAATGAATGATGTCACTACGAATAATTATTTTAAAGTGATCTTACTTTGCTTGATGGTTATTTTCTCTACTGAATCCCAATAACAATTTACTTAGATAGATTACAAGTTATTTTTGCAATTATCGTGAAGAGATTGAGTTTACACCTAAATTTGATTCTGAAAAACCAACTACGTGTTCTTTAATAAAAAAATTTTTGTTAGATCATTAGTATGAATCTATTCTGTTTAAACTATTAATTAATAATTAAACCCACAAGAAATGGAATAAATCTAATGATGCCAAAATATGCATGACTGTTATCAAAAACCTTCTACAGGAGATCATTTCAATTGATATTGTCGTTTGAATATTACAGGTGAAAATGCAATTTTATCTTTCGAACGGGGACAAATTTGGAAAAATGTTCTAGGAAAAAAATGAACAAAACTTGTGCCTATATGGCGATTAATACCTTGATACCTTGATTGATACCTTCATACCCTGAAAATCGATCTTCGTAGAATAAACCCACGAGAAGATATAGGGTTTTTCATCTAATTAAGTCACATAGGTTCATAGAATTAAGTTTAGAATGGATCTTCCTTTTTCAATTTCTACTAATGATAGGTGGTACAGTTTAAGTTTGTAAATCACCATTGATTTTACCATTACACGTCCTATCTCTTGAGTTATATTTCTACTTGACCGAAAGACAATGATTTCTATTTCATCTTAGATCAAAATGAAAAGCATGTAGGTATATTTCTTTCTTCATTTTAAATGAAATAAAGGGTACAAAATTTAATTGCTTTGTGCTTCAAGACAGTTTTTGATGTTTTCTCGGACAGTTAAGATATGCCTGCAATAATCTAGAGAATTTGGTAGCTGTAGCTAAAGAAAAGTTATTTCTCTTTTCAGGAAAAATCAAAAAAGAAAATAAATGTTATTGTAAAGGAAAATGTCTCAAGTTTGGCGTAGTGGATTTTTCAAAATGTAAATATGGAATGCCCGCCTATTTATCTTTGCCTCACTTCAATTTAGCTGATCCAAAATACATAGACGACGTTGTTGGTATGAAACCACGAAGAGATGACATAAGACACAACTTGGAGTTACTGATATTTCCGGTCAGTATCATGACGATTATGGTTATTTCTGTTATCCTCATTTTGTTGGTTTGCAGACTACGGGGAATCTTCTGAAAATGACGATCAGTGTCCAGGTGAATATGTATCTGGAGCCGAATCCGACCGTCAGGTATGTACGACCAAGTGTCAAGAAGTTGTAGTCCAAGTTCTCACTCCTTGATGCTGCAAGTATCCGTTTCTTGCAGTTGTATATTGTTTTGAAATAATTCTACATCATTTTAAAGAAAATTTTGTGACAAATCAAATAAAATGGTTGGCAGTTCTCAGTCGTTAGGGTTGCCTGGTGTGAACAGGTATATTATTGGAATTAATGATGATTGGAAAACCCTAGTTTTGTAATCTGCCAACTGACAGCTCCGTCGTAAAGTTGGACATTTTTGAAGTTATACGTTGTCAGAACGTTTTGACACACGAGTGTGTTGTTTACAATAACATCAAATATTCATCTCGCCCAACACATGGAATTAAATCTTGAACATTTTCGTGCGATTATTTTTTACAGCATTCGACGTGGATTAACCTTAGACTATATAAGATAGACAAAGAATTCCTTTGTAAAATGTCGATTTGTTTTGACTCCTTCATTGAAATTCTCTTGTGAAACCTCACCCCGCAACACCGCATAAAATATTTTCCCATTTACTCGGGTCACAATATATTCAGAGTCAAAATGATCTGAACAAATGAAAATTGCTTTCTTTGGGCAAATACTTGACCATCTCAACAGCGAAGACCAAATTCTTCTTTTTCATCGTCATCTGGGAACCTTAATTCAAGAAAACCTAATTTTATCTTATAATAATCTCATTGAGAACTTCCCTATTAAAACTTTCTACGCTACTGAACATGTAAATAACTAAATACTTCGGTTCTAACAATACACTTATCTATGGAACGATAAATTTGGATTAAAATTCCTGTCTTTACTGCAACTTTCTCACATGCGAATCATTTTTAGTGCGATGAAAAGTAAAAAACAATAAAAATATAAAAAACCTAATACTGTCTCTCACAAATGATCTCCAATTTCCGTATTTCTTTTTGATATAGAGGTGGCAACGTGTGTCTTCTAAACATCATGTGACCTTCAAACTGTCAAACAGAGAATGCGGCAGCGTTAATCTTGACTTTCATCTGAATTTCTTTCCATCTGCATAAAATAGCAGAATCAACTAAAGTTTTCTTTTATTTCTTGCTAATATATCCGATAAGACAGTTTCAATTCAAAATATAAAATTAAATACAATGTTTTGAATGCAAATTGAAGAAAAAGTTTTTATTCAAAATGATAAGGGAATAGAGAAACCAAATATTTGCTCAGTTTGGCAACATGAAAAATTTTTATGACCTGAGTGGACCAGCTCAATACGTTACACTCGACCAGCTCAACTCAGCAACAGTGCATCGATTAACTTAATTCAATTTTTGACGATAAAGCCCCATCGAGGACCAGTGTTTATCAATGGTATGGTAAGTTTAACCGAGGTCGTAGTTCACTCCAAGACAAATTTCGTGAAATTAGTGAGACCAGCATACATTCAATATTGCATGAACATTTACTCCAAAAATACGATCGCGGTACTTCTAAGCACTTCTATGACATCGTATCAGGTGATAAATCGTGGATTTACGCGTATGAACCCGAAAGTAAACAGCAGTATATTGTATGGGTGTTCCAAGGTGAGCCAAATCCAACAAGAATTGCTCGAGCACGAAGCACTGGATATATCGCAATCGTAACACTCTTCACCGCGACAATGCGAGCTTTCACTTATCGGCTCAAACAACTGCATTTTTTGAGCAGTCAAAACATCGATTTAATGAGTCATCTTTTTGTATTCCCGTACGTAAAAAATAAAATGAGGGTTCTCTACTTCCGAAATATAAAGGCAACTCTCGAAAGGAAGAAGATGCATGCATTGTTATGTACCGTAAACAATAATATAATATTGTGTTAATCGATTATCATTACTTCAGATTAATTAATTGAAATTTTTGACAAATTTTATCAATTGAGTGAAGACCCATTTTGTATTAATATAGTCTTGTACAGAATCTTTAGAGAAATTAGAGTTTTTTCAATTATTTTTCCTTGTTTAAGGTTACTTATATTTTACTTTTAAGAAACTGTTTAGTTTCAACCAAGCTCAGAGTTTTTGACTCAGGTGGTAAAAAATTTGATCCAACGGTAATATTAATTAGTATGTAACTATTGATACTTTTCGTAGAATAAAAATTTTGGTTTCATGTAAATAAATATTACATTTCACTGAAATTCGATTTGTAGTTGAATGGGTCGAGAATTCAGTCGATAAAAATGATAATATCTCTTATGTCAAGTGAAAGTTTCTTGGGTTAAGAAACTGATTGATTTGAGCTAAATTGAAGGGTTTTTGACACTAGCAAAGGAATAATTTGACAAAACAAAAAAAAAACATTTGTATGTAATCATTATTTTTCTTCACAGAACAATAATTTCTCTTTTATATTAATAAATACCGCAATACCGCGGCAGACCATGAATATTGTACGGAATGGGAAAGGTGTCTAGAGTTTCGTTGGTAGTTGCAGAGAGGGAGCGAGTATACCTCAAGCGTCAACCGTCTGCTTTTCCAAGACACGTCGTAAAGACAACCGTTCCCATCACGTCGGGGACACCAATGTAGAATCGAAGGAATTTATCCCTACTTATGCGTTTCGTCCCTGGCGCACACATTTGGACTCATCAGTATGGCTTGTGTGCGCCATGCCATAGACGCAGGGGTTAGAAGTTTTAAGGGAGCCGCCGGGAGTTGAACCCGGCATCTAGTACCTAGTCGGTGTGTAACTTGAGCGCAAACCTCTAGGCCACCGAAGCGCTGTGAACTAAGCTATGCGTGGCTATATAGAGTGCCGCCAAGAGATCCCTATACACTCCCCTGCCGCTGACATAGTGCCGCTACAAAAGCTATAGTCCAGGCAGTGGGTTATCATCTCATCCCTGTCATCATCCAATACCAGATCACCCGGTTCTCCACCAACACAAAGATATTTGGTTTTATCTAAGTTGACATTTAAGCCCCACTTCTCGTATTCTTTAATTAGCTTGCGCATCATGTATTCCATGTCATCTTTATCACCGGATACAACAATATTGTGAGTAAAATGCACAAATAATTGCATTTAAATGGGATATATTCAATATAAAAGAGATAGAGTTTTGATTTAATTGCAGCCAATATAAAAAAATTGCTACAATTAATTCGTTTTATTAAATCAATTACGCAATATTTTTTTTACAAATGTCACTTCATATTGCAACAATTATATGTTTAATTTTATTCAAATATTTATAGTTTTCTTCAAGTAAATGAGGCGAATAATATAATCTCGCGAGATTCTTGTCTCAAGAAACTGTAGTCGTTGCATCAACTGACAAAATTTACGACAACCGTACCTTCGTTCTATCGAACAAATTAAAATGAAACGAACGAATGGTTTCGTTAAAACCTATTTAGAATAATGTATTTGTATCAATCAATTATGGATATTGAGACAAGTGCATAAACAATTTCTTGTAATTGTATGTTTATGTTGAATCAGTTGTTTCTTTCATTTCGCTGAAATGTAAAAAAAGTTTCAGGCGAATGTTTTAGCTGTTCTCTATAATCAACTAGGTTGTTTTAATCAAGAAAAATAGTTCATTTGGCGTAATCAATTTTAGATTAATTCAAATTAAAATGGTTTGATTGAAAAAAATTCTCAAACTCCTGAGGAGTTTGAGCGCAGAATTTTATTTTTACAGTGTAATGATGCCAAAATATGCATGACTGTTATCAAAAACCTTCTACAGGAGATCATTTCAATTGATATTGTCGTTTGAATATTACAGGGAAAATGCAATTTTATCTTTCGAACGGGGCCAAATTTGGAAAAATGTTCTAGGAAAAAAATGAACAAAAATTGTGCCTATATGGCGATTTATACCTTGAAACCTTGATTGATACCTTCATACCCCGAAAATCGATCTTCGTAGAATAAACCCACGAGAAGATAAGTATAGGGTTTTTCATCTAATGAAGTCACATAGGTTCATAGAATAAAGTTTAGAATGGATCCTCCTTTTTCAATTTCTACTAATGATAGGTGTCACAGTTTAAGTTTGTAAATCACCATTGATTTTACCATTACACGTCCTATCTCTTGAGTTATATTTCTACTTGACCGAAAGACAATGATTTCTATTTCATCTTAGATCAAAATGAAAAGCATGTAGGTATATTTCTTTCTTCATTTTATATGAAATAAAGGGTACAAATCTAATTGCTTTGTGCTTCAAGATGATATTTTCTCGGACAGTTAACATATGCCTGTTATAATCTAGAGAATTTGGCAGCTGTAACTGAAGAAAAGTTATTTCTCTTTTCAGGAAAAATCAAAAAAGAAAATAAATGTTATTGTAAAGGAAAATGTCTCAAGTTTGGCGTAGTGGATTTTTCAAAATGTAAATATGGAATGCCCGCCTATTTATCTTTGCCTCACTTCAATTTAGCTGATCCAAAATACATAGACGACGTTGTTGGTATGAAACCACGAAGAGATGACATAAGACACAACTTGGAGTTACTGATATTTCCGGTCAGTATCATGACGATTAGGTTTTTTTTTCTATTATCCTCATTTTGTTGGTTTGCAGACTACGGGGAATCTTCTAAAAATGACGATCAGTGTCCAGGTGAATATGTATCTGGAGCCGAATCCGACCGTCAGGTATGTACGACCAAGTGTCAAGAAGTTGTAGTCCAAGTTCTCACTCCTTGATGCTGCAAGTATCTGTTTCTTGCAGTTGTATATTGTTTTGAAACAATTTTACATCATTTTAAAGAAAATTTTGTGACAAATCAAATAAAATGGTTGGCAGTTCTCAGTCGTTAGGGTTGCCTGGTGTGAACAGGTATATTATTGGAATTAATGATGATTGGACAACCCTAGTTTTGTAATCTGCCAACTGACAGCTCCGTCGTAAAGTTGGACATTTTTGAAGTTATACGTTGTCAGAACGTTTTGACACACGAGTGTGTTGTTTACAAATAACATCAAATATTCATCTATGTCCAACACATGGAATTAAATCTTGAACATTTTATTGCGATTATTTTTACAGTATTCGACGTGGATTAACCTTAGACTATATAAGATAGACAACGAATTCCTTTGTTGAATGTCGATTTGTTTTAATTTCCATCAATTACTGACCAACCGTATTCTTCAAGATTACATTTTGTCACGTGTAATTTATGAAAATGCTCTTCAAAATTTTCAATTTCAATGATTTAAAATATGGTGAATTGATTTTGACTCGAAGTGAATGACTTTCTTATATTTTTATTGGTGTTGCTGAATATTGTTTATGGAATATTATGTATTGCATTCCATACATCAGAGCAGTTAATTCTTGGAGACAGGAAATCTTTTATTCGATAAAAACGTCTGTTGCATCAGTTATGAAGGTGTTTGAAATGATTTATTATTCAGAAAGATTTTAAAAACCTTCTATTTCCTTCATTTTAAAATTTAGCTGAATACAGCCAGTGAATGCATTAAATGATGGCATTTCATGGCATAATAGCATATCTGTTTGAAGCCATTGTGTAACTGGCAAGCATGGATTTTCATAATTTACATAAAAATTCAATTTTTTAAAACGAATCTATTAACATTAATATACATGTTTACACCTGACAATTCTGACTCAGCCGTCGACTAAAGGCCGGCAACCATTCTTATTTTAATTTGTTACATGATCTTCTAATGAAGTAATATTATTTAAAAAACAAATTGCCACAAGTTATATTTGAATATGAATCAAATTTAAATTAATTACAAGTAATCGCGGCTAATATTCACTTGGAAACCTATTCTGCATCCATTCCATTATCAAGATCCTATTTAAATTAATGTATATGTAATAAAACAAAAAAAAAACCTGCAGGATCAAACACTATTGTGACAGTCAGTGTTCAGTTGATATGACTAACCCCTAGACATCTTTTCATTGATTCATATTTGCTTAGATATCGTGAAAACACCACAATTATTTTCTGTACCGGTATTTTAATGGTTTTCAGATAAATTTCGTACTGAACAAGCATCCGTCACGATGTTAACTCGGCTTAATTAATCAAGAAAATACTTTTGAAATTTATAAAAAAACCTCATTCCGAATTCTGTAATTTCTTTGAAATATGATATGAGGGTTTATCGAGAGCTCAATGTGTTAACGATATCTGCAGTGAATGTTGCACTCGATCAAGCATATGTTTATACATATACACAGAGTGATTTACGTCAATGACTTATAAAAGGTTTATATGAAATGAATGGGAATTTTGCCCGGAAAATTTGTATGTTGAGGTTTGAGTTTATAATTTGGTTGAATGAAGAATCCTTGGTCAAACTTGAGTATGTCCGGCTGGCCGTCCCTATACTCACAATCACCCCAAGGAGATGACCTAGAGTTTTAATGGAATCTGCCAAATTTTATGAAAATCTACAAGCTAGAGAATTTCTGAAAAATAACTAATTTTTTTTGGAAATATCGGATTACCCATGAAATATTAGACGGATATCAAGAAAGAATTCACATCAAGGAGGAAAAGTAAAAAACCTTTTGAAAATTATCAATTTTCAAAAAGTCAATATTGACAGAAGTCATGAAAGAAAATGAACCATGTTATATACTCATCTGTGATATGATGATCTTTTTAAGTTGGATCGAACTATCGGCGTCCAAACTTCTGGCAGATCTATAGATGGAGCACTTATGGAATCAGGTGTTATTTTCATAAATGCTGCTTCTTTGATTTTTCTTCTTGCAAGTTTTTCTTCTTTGGATATTATTGATGCTTCATCCCACTTTATACGATGATTCTCATCTACAGCATGTTAGACTAACCTGGATTTGTCGCTGTCTAGTACTAGTAGAAGCTTCTGATGTTTTTTTTTATTCGTACATTCAGAGGGCGTTTAGTTTCTCCGATGTAAGATCTTCCGCACTGAGACACAAAGGGCAAAGAACTGCATATATGAATTACCTTGCGAGTGCGGAAGATCTTACATCGGAGAAACTAAACGCCCTCTGAATATACGAATAAAAGAACATCAGAAGCTTCTACGAGTACTAGACAGCGACAAATCCAGGTTATCCAACATGCTATGTCTATCGAAACGTTGGAAACATTACATCCACAATAGATGATGGTAATAGCCCAAACAATCATTCAACACGAGCTCCATCATCAACAATATCCGTCATAACCCTGCTAATACTACATGCTCTATTGTTTGCCAGCCAAAAAATTGTAAGCCAAAAGTTCAAAAGAATATAAATATATATATAAAATAATAAATCTGTATTTTTCAGCAAATTTGAGAAGCTCCCTGAGTTAATGATGCCATTGGTGTGGATTTTTGCAGATTATGAATTGGATACATTGAACTTGATACTTCTGAATCTGCTCTTTCGATTAAGTGTGATACTGGAGTATTTTTCCTACTTGCTGATCTTTTCAGGAATCGCCCTCTATATAAGATTTCTTTATCATTCACTATCTTGTAAGGAAATTGAGATGAATGGTGTAGAAAACCTAAATCTAATATCTCATAACAACTGCTGTGATGTATCAAAAAAGAAATGATCTGATTCATAATACGTTTCACGTTATTTCGATTTATTTTAATTATTTTGTGATGACATAAGGCTGCAAATAAGTGGTTTCAGGAATATTCATTTAATGATGACGTATATGATCAATTTTGATAAACCTACAGTTTGAGTGATAGATAATAGCCCCGAAGACGAAGGCCTTCTATAAAGAAGGCCGAAGGCACTGTCAAGCGTCACAGCATGAGGACGACCTGGTGGATTTTTGAGGTGGTATTTGGATTTTCGGCAGTACCGAACTGTGGAGACTCTACTTATGTACTAAGTTATGTAGGATGCCCGGCAGCACTACCAGTTCAGTGATCTCGAACTGCTCGTAAACAGTGTTTAAGTTGACAGCTTGGGTTCAATGAGGAGAGTGACGAGTCTTCTGTTACCCCAATCGCATTTAATATACTATGTTAATACAACATTTTCAACAAGCCGCCGGGCACACTTAGAATATAAATAGGGTTACAACCTTTTTTAAAACAATAAGAACTTTTCCAGATCCAGAGATGAAATAATTTAATTCCAGGTGGTACATGAGATAATATATAATTTTTCTTTATAGAAAATTTGAATATAATAAGCAATCAATACACAATTGAGTTCGTCTGTTAGAAGTGATTTATTTATGTTAATTTTGGATGAATAGAAACATACAAAACTGTGTTAATTATTAATGAAGAAAAATGCTAAAATTAACGTCAACTGGAATTTCAGCTGACATTCCTTATATCAAAGGTCATTTTGAGAAGTATTAATCTGCACAATAATTTTTTCAAAATAATATAGAGGTCAAAAAAATTTAACTTTAATCAAATAAACTCTATTTCTGTGAGGTGATATTTTATAAAATTATATGCTCAAAATGCATTCCCTTTTAGACTTAACAAAAGTATAATGTATTTTCAAACTCATTACTAACATTCTGAAATATTTCACAGTTTTTAGGTGATTCCAGATTGTTAGAAGTCAATTTCAAAATAGATTATTATATTTTTGGCCAAAATGGTTAAATGGGACTAAAAAGAGATTATATCATTTAAGCTATACCATTTTAGACCTGGTATAAAATTTGGGAAAGTGAATACTACCCAAAAAGAACTTTTAATTAATATATCCTTAAGAGGGTGCCCTTTAGAATTTTTGGGATTGGGAACATGGAACATAAGAAGTGAATCACCCCATAACGAAATTATAATGGATGTGGTCTCCCCTACCTGTATGACATTTGTATAAAATTGCATTTAAAGTTTTCAAATCGACAACCTGTTTATTTATTATTGTATGGAATTGTCGTGAAATTGAATAAAATTATAATTGGAATTCTAAGAATATGAGTTTCATTAAAATAGAGTTGACAAAAATTAATACTAATAGTAATTTTTTTTCCGAGAAATACAGGGTGCTCGGCACATGGACCGTCAAATTTTTTTGGGGCGTTGGTAGGGTCATTTGCTGCCTTTTCAGTCTTGGAATCTGGGTCCTTGGTATTACGGTTACGGAGGTATGATAGACAAGTATATTCTGTATTACAAAAATAATTTTCACAGTTATCGACAGGATGTTTTTGACTTGAATTAAATGATTATTAGACAATATCTGTCATCTTTTATTTATGTTCTGTAAACCAATGATATGCTAATTTATTCACAGGAAACATTGTCTACATTATGAAAATTTCCAATTTCTCCATGATTGAATTGAGAAATTATACAAAAATCGAGAAAAAAATAGAAGATGAAATGAGCAACAATTCAGCCTTCCCAAATTCCTAAACGTATCGAACACGGTTCAACCGACTGCTTAAAATTGATAAGTACCTACGAGTATGATTAACACGGGAAAAGCTAAAATGAATGAGCCAGCAGAATCAGATGTGCTCATAATGGACATGCTTGGCAAGGTTGTTAAAATGATTCTTCCTAGTTAGATCAATTAAGGGATAACACTTCCGATAACAGAACTATTTCCAATAAGAACGTTTGTCCAAGAAAATAAACATCACTCTGAGGTCGAGTTAAATGTAAGTCATTATCTCATTCAGTAGATAATTTCTATATTGTTGTTCGCTGCAATCATTCAATTTTCATTACAAGAACTGTTTAACATGCTTAATATGAGTGACTGTGCTCTTAATCCCTGGTGAAAAAATTTGAAATTCGACAACTTTGTGGAGGAAGAAGCATAGGTGAGCTATAAGGTTTCTTATTACAAATAGTCGGCTTAGTTTTATTCTTCTTTTTATGAACCAACTCATAACTAATTCTCTTTCTTTATATATATATATATATATATCCATGTGTACGGGGTGCGAATAAATAGTTGTGAAATAAAATAGATGATTTTTGTCCGGAAATAGAATAACAGAAATACTTATAGGTTATTGCAAACTGATGAATCTATTGAGACGAAATGAAAATCACATTTGAACTAAAAAATACCAGTTGAAGCTGTATTAGACAGTACTGGGCAAATGTGTGAAACCAAGTAAATATCTCTGGAATTACACTGCTCAACAATTGATATGGATCACTTACTTTTTCTAAATTTATTTCTGAAATATTCGCTCGAAGATTATAAATTTAGTCAGATATCAGAGTATTTTCAGTTGATAATATGGTTCACTTGAGAAAAGAATGAAAAAATGGAAAGTTGGAGAGAAAAAAGACACTCAAAATTCTGTGTTTGAATAACATAAAAATTTTATGATGAAACCACAAGAGGGCTGAAGTTTCGGTTAAGCTAGTACCTAGTTGGTCCCCCACGAACTCGTCTCAAGCATTGTACCCTACGAGGCAAACTTTCAATCAAACGATTTATAAAATTTTGGGGCAAATTCGTCAAAATATCCCGTTAAAGCGTTAGAAAGGTCCTCCAGGTTATTGATCGGTTGTTGTAAGGTTGACATTTGTCTAGACATCTCAGACCAGACATGTTCGATGCAATTCATGTCTGGAGAGCGAGCTGGCCAGTCCATCCTATCAATAGCATGAGTTTCTAGCGCTTCATTAACCAGACGATTACGGTGTGGACGGGCATTGTCGTCAATTGAAATGAAATTCTCGCCCAAGACAGCCGCAAACGGAACAATTATGGGTTCAATAATCATATCGTGATGTCTCTGGCTAGTCATAGTGGTGTTCTGCAGAACAACCAACTCTGTGCGTTGGTTCAAACAAATGCCTCCCCATACACATATAGAACCTCCGCCAAAAGCTGTTGTGGGTACCATAAACTGTTCTGCATACCTTCGACCTCTTTCCCTCCAAGCAAGAATACGTCCATCGAAGTTGACCAAACGAAATCTAGACTCATCCGTAAATGAACATCGGCTCCAATCTTCAACTGTCCAATTGTGGTGCTCCTCAGCCCATTGCCGTCGATGAACCCGGTGTTCCCTATTCAAACGGGGATGTTGTACCCTCCTACGTACTCTCTAACCACGAACATGTAGCCGTCGTCTTACAGTCTGGTTCGAAATTAGAACTCCTGTTGCAACTCTCAGTGATCTATTGAGCCGCGACGCCGGGAAAGTGGGATTTCTCCTAGCATTGAGGATCAAAAGACGATCTTGGGCAGCTGTTGTACTGCGCTGCTGACGTCCCCCATGAACATAAGCTACTGAGTCGTTTTGGATGAACCTATTCCAAGCCCGACTCACGACACTTTGCGAAACATTCAACCGCCGGGACACTTCTCGCTGGGACAAACCTTCCTGTATCGACCGTATGATTTGGTCCGGTTGCACAGGAGCCAAACGTCTTCTCGGTATGACTGATTAGCTGAAATTGTTCTCATTTCTTCAATTATTGTCACCTTATGTGTTTGAACGAGAGAAAAATACAGATTTAATAACAAATACCACATTGCTTTTCACTCCACCTGTAACAGCCTACAGATAATAATCGATTTTGTGAACAAGAGCCGATGAAGTGAAGAAAAATTTGATATAATCAACTCAAAACATCTTAATTTTTCCTTAGAGAACATATAATGTGCAGATATTCACGAGATAACTTGAAAATAATACAAATGAAGAGAAGTTCATAAGTGATCCCTGTAAGTGTATTATAGATATCAAAATGAAATTTTGAAGATGAATACTGCAGGAGATTGCTTATTTGTTTTCATATTTTCAGAAAATTTTGTTTTTTGTTCATTTCTTTCGAAAAATATTTCGCTTGTTCATTACTTCATCCCAACCCTATAACTCCAACTAAACACCTAAAGAGTAATGGCACTAAATTCTTCAGATAACTAACTCGCCCCATTTGAGTAGAAAATTTCAAATCCGGAATAGGCATTACAAATGTCGAGATAAAATATTCTTCATTCAGACTTCTTATCTATGGATTCAATTGAATAGATAGAAAAAGACTTGAACAATGTGAAATTATTGGAACCGTCATCCGATTACTCATTTTTGGCGAGAAAGAAACAAAATATCAGTTGAATCTCTAGTTTTCCTTATTGCAAAATGAGAAAAAAGATATTTAATTAGTGAAACCAATAATTAGTTATATCGGTTTGTTAATATGTCTTTTCGTTTGGTGAACAAACCTTTTAATGTGAGGTAAGTAATGACTCAAACTACGTGGTGTTGTCGATAAATTTTATCATAAAAATAATCACAAGGCTGTCTGTCTGTAGACATTATATATAATCATTAAGTTTTTCCCAAGAATGACGACAGAAAAGTTGAAATTATCAAAGATGTTGGTAGATCAACTTGTTTTACTAGGATAGGTAAGTAGTGAATATAAAGAATAAGTTTTTTATCAGTGCTGAACGCATATCATGCTTATATCACTTAAGTGATTCAATTTTTGATCAATATAGAATTCGAAAATACAGAAACAGGTTCATCCGAACCAATGTTGATAATCAAAATAATGTACATCAATACTATATACCGGGTGTGCGCCGAGAAGGTTTGGTTTGACGCCATATCAGTAGATGAATAGTAGTCGTTTCATATTTCATATTTCTTCTTCTTGTGGTGACGTCTTCTTACAGAAAGTTTGCGACTATCATGGTATAGTGCTTTCTATATATACTATATTTCTGTGTTCGTCTTATTGAACTGGCTATACCGTGCATGCCAAACCATTAGCTTATATTCCGTGTCCATGAGAATCTTCTTCGCTCAAGTCCGTATTTCTGTCGATTTTGCTTTCGATGAGCTGCATTAAATTATATTTGTCCTTTCAAAAATGTGACCGAAACACGCTATTTAGAATTTGAATAGTGCGTTCAAATCTCTACTTGGTTTAATATTGACAATTGACATGCAATGGACGCGTGTTGACATTCGAAAGGATAGGATTTCAGTGTTGACAACCACAAAACGAAAAATATAACTAAAAACATTGCTGTAATGAGTTCATTACAGCACTGCTTTTTGTACTGTAATGAACCCATTACGACACTGAAATAGAGAAAGGAATTTTACACGACAACGGCGCCGACCAATCAGAAACGTGATATTGCCGCGACTGTCTGGTTGGTTGAAAACAAAGTGACTAACAGGCAGTGCTAAAATAATAGTATATTCTAAAACAAGTTGCACAATTGACATGCAATGGACGCTGGTTGACATTCGAAAGGATACGATGTCAGTGTTGTCAACCACAAAACGAAAAATATAACTAAAAACAATACAGCACTCTTTTTGGCGCTCTTGTTCACCTGAACAGAGTGCTTATTTGCCCAAATGTCTGTGACTTTCGAATTTTTGAGCAAAAGTAGTATCAATCGTTTTGTTTGGACCTACTGATGAATAATCCGTGGTCAAAATCGATTCTGTCCGTCCGTCCGTTCCGTGAACACGATAACTCTCGAACGGATGAAGTTAGAGAGTTGAAACTTTCAGAATAGGTTTGAGGTATAAATATCTCGGCTAAGTTCGTTATTCGGTCAAATCGGCCGAATAGGTTCGGAGTAACAAAAAAAAATTTTTTCAAATGACACTGTTCAAATAAAAATTTTTTTATGGTGCAGTTTTATCAGACGTATACAAAAATACCACTCTCGACTTCGACAAGCTAATAGTTCTGGAGATATGATTTTTCAAAATTTAAATAATTGTTTTCATTTACTCAAGAGAAAATGAGAAATGTCATGAATTCCCCAGGGCTGTCATCGAAAGTTCATCGTCTCAGATCGATATTCGTTTGACGTATTCCGGAGTCCTCTATCAGTGTCAGTTGGCGTAATATTAATCAAAAAATTTTTCACAGAGAGAGAATTCGATGTCGATGACGTTGTCAAGATTCAGAAAAGCACTGACGTAAGTTTTTAGGAGAAGCAGCGGACAAAACTTGGGGGAAATTATTACTAGTTATCTTTGAATTGAGATATAGGTTTGTTCATTAGGTAGGTTCATTAGGCGTTGATATTTGCATCACATTGTCCCATTGTACGGAAAAAGACTATTGCTCATCTGATCAGACTGCTTATAGATTTATTATGGTTTGAATATTTACTCGCAGGTAGCTCAACAAGAGCGCCAAAGCAATCTGACCTCACTTCAGTGCTTTCTAAATTTTTAGTACTGTAATGAACTCATTACGACACTGAAATAGAGAAATAGATATTATTGTTTAGAAATTATTCTTCCATTAACGCAAACCAGCATGGTGCAAAAATATTTGCCATTTATCTCATTAACTTTCGCTAATATGATCAGAATCCAAATAAATAATAACTTCTAATCTGGTGCGTTTCTGAAAAATTAAATTAAGTCGATAAACAAACTGGTGTCAATCAAGTCAGTATAGTATCTTTTTTCAAAACCAGCGTGCCAGAAACCATAGAACATAAACAAGTCAATAAACTTATAAATATCAGAATCACAATGAACTACTGTTTATCTCAGATTTATTGATCACGCACAGCTCCTAAAAAATATATTATTATTTATTATTCCATCCGGAAGATACGAGATACGAGTTCAAAGGATACGACTGACTGTTTTTTTCAAAACTACTGCATTCTATGATACAACATCATTGACGTTAAATCCAGTGGCGGCTTGTCCTATGAGGCAGGTGAGGCAGTGCCTCATCAAAAAAATTCTGAACCGTATATTTCTCCATTCCCTTTCATCATCACTTTTTCCTCAATATTTTTCCCAATCTCACGTTCCTTGTTTATTCATAACAAATCAAATCCTCTTTGACTAAACGGTTGGAAGCATGCCTAACGCAGGCTTCTTTGACTGAATTAGCGTGTTATCTACTTCAATGACCTACGAGAACGTAATGGAAAGCCGTTCTTGGATTAATCCGAGGCTGGCCTCTGCGCGATCTTAGCCGATCTGAGATCGTTTCGTTTCTGCGATGTCCAGCGGGTTATCTGCGTCGGAGCGGTGAGAACATATCTACCTCTTTGAAGGCGGCTTCTCGAGGAATTAGAGGCTGGCCTCAGGTATTCATTCGAGTTAAACGGGAAGCGGGAAATAGAGAAATAGGGTAAGTTCACTTTGTCGTTATTTAGTGGTATCGCGTATGATTATAATCTTTTTCAGGTGAATTTTTTCTGAAATATAAATCTTTTTATCGAAAGTGACTAACAGATCGCAAAATTGATTCAGCGGGACCTGGTAATAGTAAATCTCTTGAACTTCCAAAGGAACATATTCGGTGTACTTGTGATATTGTTAATTTTTAATAAATAAGCAACATTTTCGACTTCATTTAATTAAGAAAGTTAAGCGACCTGTTCCAAATTTGAGTAAATCTCTAGTGTCTAGTGGTGGGGTCGGTAAATCAAATCGGGGATTCCAAAATACGTGGTATGACAAGTACGACTGGCTTACTGGAAGTATTACTTTGAAAAAATATTTTGTTGGATGTGCATTTTATTCTCAGCAACTAATGGAAATTCCGACAGAGTTTGGTCGAAAAGTGGTTTTAGTGATTTGAAAGTATTATCTCGGGGTCTATCGCTACACAATAAAAGTGCTCAGCATATTTCATCTAATTGCAAGCTTACCGTTATGAGAAAGCAAAAACAAAATATCGCCACAGCAATAGAAAATGCGCGTCAAATAGAAATTGAAAATTTCAATGCTAAAGTCAAAGAAAATCGACAAATTCTAAGAAGTTTAATAGATATTACGATGCACCTCTGCATGCAAGATTTACCTTTTAGGGGCACGATGAATCGAATGAGTCTTTGAATCGCGGAAATTTCAAAGAATTGGTAGTTCTTGTTAGTGAATTTGACACGAATTTAAAAACCTTTTAGAAAATGACACCAACAGTAAATCGGTAATTTCTGGTACATCTAAAACCATTCAAAATGAATTAATTGATTCGGTTGCTTTCGTTGTGAATAAACAAATCGAGGACGAAATATATATTACATTATTAAATTTTTTTCATATGTGCCTCACCATACTATATTGTCACGAGCCGCCACTGGTTAAATCAGATAAATCATAAAAACCACATATAACTTTGAAAATGAAAATTAAATCACTACTTATTCTTTTTATTTCTAATGATTGCATACCGTATTTAAAACGGATCTCACCAATTCCCTCGTTCACATAAGCATTCGTAATTTTATAACGCAAAAACCTAATGAACTTACTTTGAAGCCTTTCGAATCTGATCTTATGAACATTATATTGTGGATTCCAAATAACACTGCCAAAATTTAATCTACTGTGCACCAAAGAATAAAAACGGATTTCAAAGCTAACTCACCATTAAAATATTTACATGATATACAGATAAAGCTCAACAATTTATTACAGGAATCAATCAGATAATCTACATGTGCATTGAAAGACGTCTTTGAATCGAACATAACGACCAAGTCTTTCACTATATTCTCTCGGGTCAACTTAAAGTTATTTAAGTGATAATCGAAATGCAATAGTGTCGCATTTCGCGTAAAAGAAATGCAGATACACTTATCAACATTGATTTACAGCATATTGAGAATATATATATATATATAGGAGAATATGACAAAACTCAAAACAAGATCTCAAATCATTTACAAATATTAGGAACAATAATGGTCCCAAGTTAGAGCCCTGTGGTACTCCAGACGTGACCACGAATGGCGCGGATTTATAACCATTCACCACCACTAACTGCGTCATATTGCTGAGATAAGAGGAAAACCATCTCAAAAGATCTCCGTGAATCCCGATTCTAGCAAGTTTACTCATTAAAAGGTTGTGATCAATTTCATCGGATGCTTTGGTGAAATCAGTATATACTGAGTCGACCTGCACTCGTTCGCAATATATTGTGAATATATGACCAAATTCGTTTCAATGCCATGCTGACAATCAATAATCGAGGTTCTCAAACTATTGAACAACATGTCATGAACCATGCTCTCAAACAATTTGCAAAATGTTGATAACTTGCTGAAACCACGGTAGCTGTTAACAGAACTTCTTTTTCCGGCGTTTTTATAAACTGGAACCAAAAGTCCAACCATCCAAATGCCCGGAAATGTACCAGATTTAACAGAATTGTTAAACAATATTGACAGTGAAAAACATAATGAGGAGCTATAAGTTTTAACAAAAATAGAAGGATAACCATCGAATCCAACACCTTGTGCATTTGTTAGCGACAAAGAGATTAATGAACCACTTCTCAAAGGCAGGTGCCTCCGTCGATGACCCTTTCCTTATGCCACCCCCAATAATACAAATTCTAATATTAATCAAATTGATGATTATACAAAATCTGATTATCCTTCAAAAATTTTCCTAAAACTGTCCCAGTTATCATTTAAAATTCGAAAAGTCATTTACTATTTGACCTCGATTAATTTTTGAGATAGATCATTCAACACGAAATTCTACTTAATTCACAGCTTTTAAGTGACCTCTATATATTTTGCTAGTTTCTTCAGATAGGTCAATCGTTATCAAACGGACACATTGATTGTTGCTTTAAAGGAAACCGAATGTTTGATGTTTTAGTTTCGTTAGTTCATGCTGAGATAGTGCAAGATTTCTGAAACGGATTTATTTTGTGTTCGTGGTGAGAATTTTACTTTTTTATGAAGGCGTCATACTGATTGTCTTACAGAATTGGCCGCATTTAACAAATACTAAAGATAATGTAACAGGTACCATACAATTTAGTTTATGATAGAGGTGCTTACTACCAAGCTTGACCTCTTCTTCCAATAAACCTACTGTTCCCTTTAATGATGAATAGTATTGACCCCAATACTGTTCCTTGAGGTATTCCTAATAGAGAAGCTTCTCGCTGTCATGATTATTTAATTTTACATATCGTGTTCGGTTTAATAAAATAATGTTGATGAGATCATATGTTTATCCACTAAAGCCGATCATATGAAACGTTTGAAGAAGTTTTTATGGAGTTATGGCTTTCGCAAGATCTATAAAAGTAAAAATATCTACTTTATTATCAGCCTATCAGAGTTCCTCTGGATAGACTATGTGATAAAATTTTGTTTTCGTTTCAAAATTAACAATATGAATTTTCATTATTATTTTTAACAATTTGAAAAGGAATAAAATAAACAAAATAAAATGTCTGTTGTATTCGAATAGACCAATCGCTCTTTTGAGTAGGACTTTTTTCACTTCTTTAAATAGGTTTTTTCCAACTTTATATTAACTGACTTCCAGCACAGAATGATTACCAAAATTATTTTGCATGAAACAGACCAATAAATATTTCAAGGAAATGTGGAATCTCAAATTTATCAACCTATCAATTTTCCTTATTTCCTTGAATTGAAAACAATAGTTGATAATATTAGTCGTTATGATTTATTTCAACCAAATACCAAATTATCAGGAAGACTTGTTTATGCGCTTAGATCTTCAGGAAGCAAAGCTTTCTATCAATAAGTGGACATTTTGATGGAGATTATATTAGACAGCAGAAACGTAAGCCTATTGAAATCATATGTGGCAGCTGAAATTTTGAAAAGTGCGAAAAAATCTTATCTAGAGGGTTTTGTATTGTCTGGTTGCCGTTGATATTCTGGAAATATTAAATATAAAAGGACAATTATGAAGGTATACAACAATTTGATACAAAGTGTCCAACTTTCAAAATGTAATGATACTTCCTATCGAATATTGGGAATCAATTTCAGTATCAAGAAGGCAAATTTATTACTCTTTAACAGCAACATATCCTGACAATTGTTAAAAGCAGAAAGATAAAGTGAGTAAACTTGTACCTACTTGGTTTTAATAAACTTCAAAGAAGCTCTCAAAAATTGACAGAAGTCATGAAAAAAAATGAACGATGTTATATACTCATCTGTGATATGATGATCTTTTTAAGTTGGATCGAACTATCGGCGTCCAAACTTCTGGCAGATCTATAGATGGAGCACTTATGGAATCAGGTGTTATTTTCATAAATGATAAGAAACACGAAACACTTTATAGAAATAATGAGACATCAAGAAATCATGGAAGAAGACGTTATGGTCAGCTTCGACATCACCAGTTTGTTCATTAATATTCCGACAGATAAAACACTTATCATAGTTAAATGCTTGAAGAAGATCAAACCTTTAGTGAAAGAACTACACTAAGCGTGAATGCAATTATGGAAATGCTTTCTATTTGTATTGAAACAACATATTTCCAATTTGAAGACATCTTTTATCAACAAGAATTTGGAATGGCCATGGGTTCACAACCATCACCAATTTTAGCTGATTTATATATGGAAATTCTCGAACAGAAGGCATTAGAAAAAATATGTACTTAAACCCAAACTGTGGAAAAGATATGTAGATGATACTTTCATTATTTAGCAACATGGAAGAAACACTATAGATGGAATCCTTCAATATCTAAACAATCAAGAGGAATCAATTAAATTCACAATGGAAATCGAGAAAGACAGACAACTTCCATTCTTAGATGTACTCGTACATAAACAAAATGGAATCCCAAAAACCACTGTGTATAAGAAGCCAACGAACACAGGACAATATCTACATTTTGATTCAAACCACCAACTAAACACTAAATTGGGAGTAGCAAAATGTTTATTTGATAGAGCCATAAATATTTGTTGCACTGAAGAAGACCAAAATGAAGAAATAAATAACATCTCGAAAACTCTTAGAAGCAATGGCTACCCCCAAAAAGATATTAAAAAAGCTAGACAAACAAGAGAAAGTCAACCTGAACCAATAGATATAAATCAGACCATTAAAACCGTAATTCCTTATGTAAAAGGTTTGTCGGAGAAAATGAGAAGAATTGGAAATAGATACAACATAACGACTGCATTCAAAACTCAAGACACTATCAGAGCTGAACTTACAAAAGTTAAGCCTAATAATGAGATACAAAGGACAAAGAACTGCATATATGAATTACCTTGCGAGTGCCGAAGATCTTACATCGGAGAAACTAAATGCCCTCTGAATGTACGAATAAAAGAACATCAGAAACTTCTACGAGTACTAGACAGCGACAAATGTAGGTTGGTCCAACATGCTGTAGATGAGAATCATCATATAAAATGGGATGAAGCATCAATAATATCCAAAGAAGAAAAACTTGCAAGAAGAAAAATCAAAGAGGCAGCATTTATGAAAACAACACCTGATTCCATAAGTGCTCCATCTATAGATCTGCCAGAAGTTAGGACGCCGATAGTTCGATCCAACTTAAAAAGATCATCATATCACAGATGAGTATATAACATCGTTCATTTTCTCTCATGACTTCTGTCAATATTGACTTTTTGAAAATTGATAATTTTCCTCCTTGATAAAGATAGAAGATGTCTATCGAAACGTCGGAAAACATTACATCCACAATATCTCGTCATCAACTATGATCCAAGAGCTTTGAAAAGGAAAAAAACTTCATAAAAAAACCCTTCCCGCTAAAATAGTGATCTGTCTGCATTGTGATGTGACTGTATTTTGATGTGGCTGTATTGTAATGTTTTCAAAATAAGCTGAAATATTGAAAGTTCAAGGACTCTCACATATCGGCTCTAACAACTGCCTTTTTGAGCACTCAAAACATCGATTTGATGAGTCATCCGCCGTATACTCCTGACTTGGCATCGAATAAAAATATAAAAGGCAACCCTTTTATAAATAGGACCTGTAACTGAAATTGATCGAAATTGCATCCTATAGATCTGAGAAATGAGATCTTTATGAAATATAATCAACAAAATGAACCCTCGAATTTCCAAATTAATTGTTAGAATAAAGTATGGAAATTCGAGGCGAGGAATAGCAATATCATTAGCATATTCAAATGTCTGAGATTTTCTCATAAGTAATCACTGAGATGTTAATTGAAAAATGAAGAAGCTATATCTGATCCTTGTGGGAGACATTTCAATGGTTTGAAATTGCTACTCCCACTATCATCGAAAGCACGAAATATTCTATCAGACAACATATTCCCCAACAATCTCACCATTTTTCCTCCCTTCTGAGGGGTATTGCGTTTGAAAATTAGTCCTACACAGTGTTAAATGCTGATGACAAATCTATGAAGGCAGCTCGTGTTAACAACCTATCTTTGAAACCTGAGTATCTGAAATTAATGATGAAACCACCATTATATTGATTATTTTGGCCATTATTATTATTTCCACTAATTTAGATTTTATAATTGAATCGTTCTGTAGATATAGGTCCCCCATATGTCGTTACAGCCGATAAGTGGCCCAATACCTAACTCCTTGTACACCGATCAGGTAATGGGAACATTTTTTCGTACTCATTTAAACGATTTATGGAAATGCCATCTCGCTTCGAATTGCCCAACTTGAAACCGGCTGCAACAAAACTGATTTTGTGATTAATTGTTATTGCAAAAAACTGGTTCCTATTTAGAAATCCGGTCTATGAACTCTGCCAGTCTTAGTAAACACAATAACGTCGCAAAATGTCCAGAGGTCAACCTTGGCCCAAGAAATAATTCTCTCACATCGTGTGCAGTCCATAAAGAGTATGTTGTTGCTTCAGAATTCTCAGAACGAACGCAATTTCATCGAAAGGGAGATAAACTATCAAGCTATCAGGCATTTTAATCCATACCGCGTAGAAATGCTTATCTAGTTTAAAAAAAAATTGGAAATATTCAATCGAATATTAATATTTTCTGTAATGAATTCGAGATTCGCATATGACGCAAATTGAACAGATGTAGTAATTACGTTGCAAAATTTTATCGTTTTCAAAATTTCTTATGGAAATCATTAATTTATACAAATGAATTTGATAATTTTCCTAGAACTCCGATAGTTTCCTAATCCAGTTCCTGTTACCCGAATTAGGGAATAGGTACCCAATAATATTAATTCGAGGTATTTCAAGAAAAAGTCTTTAGGATAGGTAGAAAACTGAAGCACAATACGATTCCGCTGTTTCGCTAAGAACAAGAGCGCAATTCAAAAATTATTGTCATTTCATGGGCTGTAAAGGTTCAAAGAAATATCATTCAGTATGAAGAAAAAAACATTTCAAATTTTCATTTATGAGGGTTGCCTTTTATATTTCGGGATTAGAGAACAAAATTTTGTGCTAGGTTCGAATTCACTTGTCTTAAAACCCAACCAAAAGTATTTACTCCATCGAAAACCATTTATTAAATTGCCGGATCGAAATTTTGCAAACCAGTTCTGGCACTGGCGTACTGTTAACACGCCTTCTTCATACAACAATTTTTTTCTCGCTTGGACTGCATTTTTACCTTTTCTGAAGTAAAATAGTAAAATATGTCGAAAATGCTGCTTATTGCTCTCCATATTTAAAAGGGCACCAACCAAAAACTACTGTGTAGAATTAATAAAACTTTTTTACACACAATCCTTGCAATATCAGCTCTCAAGACATATAATGGTACGTAATTAAGTCCTCTGACGAGAAAAAACGAAATTACTTTCCGAACAACCTTATAGAATATCGATCCCAAGAGATCCGCAAGAGCTCCTGACCACACGTTCCTTCCTAAATTTTCAACACATACATTATTTCACCGTAAATGAACCATTTCGTTTAATTTACCACCAACTAAAACTGAATTAATGAGACCGACCGATGTCAACCGAACACGTATTCGCATCTTCAGAAGAACAATCTGGGCCTTTTTCTATAAGTTTGAGGCGAATAGAAGGTGCTAAGAGATCGGAAATTTCCTTCAGTTTCCTTTTTGACCACCACCTCAGAATTTCAATGAGTCAAAATGTTATTAACCAATAGTAACTTTTGTGGTTACTTGTCCATAATTAAATGAAAAAATAATTGTATCTTCTAGTAACAAATTTTCATTTAAATACCTTGGGATCTCATGAGGTATAAAGCATTTGGAACAAATTAAAATTTTCTTAAATATCGATTAACCTATTCCATTGGATATTCGAAAATTACAGATATTTGGAAAACACGATAGCACGGTGTTCTTACTAGAACAAGATGGATTTGCATTTGACATTGCAAAGTTGGAGTACATATCTCAAATCGTAAAATTTGATTAGTCCAGTTGCTTGTTTGGGTGATACTGAACACCTCAGCATCTGAACTCCGATTTTTCACCTGTGCGCGAAATAAATTAAAACAGTTTCCAGACTTCTGAACGACATGATATAACCAACATACCATTTGTTAGACAGTCTATTGTTCAATGAGCTATATCTTATTATTCAAGGAATAATGAATTCTATCTGTTTTACTGACAACATCCACCAAGGCAGTAATCTCAAAATGAGATTACAGAAAACAGAGACGAACATTCATAGAATTTTCTTTCGGAGAGAAGTTCAGTAGATTTTGATTTTTGCGTCGCAAGAAATTAATTTGCAATATAGGGAATGCTTATAAAGATGGATATTCAACGATAAAGTGATTTTTTAAAACATTCATCCGGTATAATATTATTTTGTTCTCCATTACCTCTGTGGATAAGCAAAATCTCAGAGAATTTCCTTGAACTGTATAGGTAGAACAAAATGCAGAAATATGTGATTGTAGCTGCTCGCTAATATCATCAAACGGTAACAAAAAACTGATGTAAGCAAAAATTTTATTACTCAAGATTATGTGTAGTAAACGTTTTAAAAGAATTAACCAACTTTAAACCAAACATGCACAATTCCGAATCCTCAGTTTCTTCAAATATAAAACATACTAAATATCAAACAAGATTCTTTCATAACTCAAAATTTTATATGAATGAAGGACTGATGAAAAACAGACACATAAGTAGTGTAAACAATAGAACCTACCATTATACAGAGTGTAACTAAATAAGTGTAAAATATTTAAAGAATATATATAAAGAAAGTTCATTGGACCATCCCTTGTTAAGATACAGCCCCTCAAAGAGAGTACAAGCACCAAAAACTTACAATATTGAAATTGCCCTAACGTTTCCTACTAGCAAAAAGACACTTATCCAGTTATTTATTTGGTTTACCCCATGGATGTAAGGGAGGGAAACGCATCTTTTTTTCGATGAGGATTCACCTCCTTAAATATTTTACACTTATTCAGTTACACCCTATATATTCTCAAAGAAAATATGCACTAGACTCCAATTTGCATTATTTCTACCATATGACTCTTAAAAGCTGATATCTCAACTAAGTGTTGTTCTATCAATTCAATTGAAAAATTCTTCTCTTTCAGAAATGTGATCATGAAGAAGAGGAAAAGACTTCATGTCCAAATCATAGTTCTAGTCCTAGGATTAAGTTTGAGTCTACTTGGAATACTCCTGTTAGTATTTCTCGATCCTATACACGATGGCATAATAAAAACAGCAATGACATTCCAAGAAGGATCCCCATCTTACACAGCATGGCTCAGTAACAATCCTCCAGCTGATATGGACGTATATCTCTTCAACTGGACCAATCCAGATGATATAATGGATCCAGACATAAAACCAAAATTTGAAAGAATCGGTCCTTACAGTTTCAAGGAATGTAGGGAAAAAATTAATATCACATGGAACAATAATAAAACTGTATCTTTCAAGCATAGAAAAATGTATCATTTTGATGAACAGAAGAGTTCAAGACCTCTGGATGATATGATTACTACAGTAAATGCTGTTTCATTGGTGAGTATTCCAAAGTTCATTTTACAGTAAAATAACACATATGACTCAATACAATGCAAAATAATGAGCTATCAGCTGGTTTTTATCAATTCAGTATGAAACATACTATCAAAAGTTTTGTATAATCAGAACATGTGTTCAACGAAATATTTCATGAAATTTGCATCACCAATGTTTTATATTTACACGCGTTCAATAAAACAAAATAAAATTTGGCTCTGTTAAAATATATTCATTTTCAAGAATCAAAGTCCAATTGGGAGGAAACCAAAAAATTCTGTTAACTTGATGAACTTGGAAAACAAAGTCATTGGTTTTAATTTTGTTGGTTATCAAAAATGCTTCACTTATTAATTGACCAAGAAATCCGGGTTCACTTTTTGGTTTTTGATAACTTTTTCAAATTTGGCTACTACATCATGTCGATTACGTCAATTGTTATACAGGGTCTTGCACGAGGAACCTCACTTATATTGATACGAGAAATTAATGAACGTATTTTCATGAATTTCGGCACTTATAAGTATTTCACGATGCCGATGAAATCTAAAATATTTTCAGGGCATGAGCACCTCCGGTTTTTCCGGAAATGACGTCAACTTCCATTTTCAAATTACAACACCATTTTTTATTGCAGAAATATATTCCTTAGAAAATTTCAAGTTATTTTGATGTAACAATTTTCAGTTTTGGTTGGATTATTTTTCCGACCCAAATATCGACCAATAGAATTGCACCATTCGACGTCACGTGGTACAACCTACATGGTATTATACTGATAATTTTTTGAAAATTTTCTCTGGTAGTTGCTATATATAAACAAAACATGATCCAGTCAAATTAAGCACACGTCAAACTGACAGGTTGAATTCAATTGTGAAAATTGGAGATTTTGCATGAAAATGAGTCGATTTGTAGTTTGTTCTCTGTCCACCATCGATAAAAAAGTCAAAGGAAATGTTCCCATTAATACGGAGAAGGCAAAAAAACAGTTTGGAACCAATTTACTACTTTTTGTACTGAGAGGGAATACACCTTGAGTGCTGAAACGAGTGAAGCGCAATTGGCAAACATTATGAAAGATTACGCTTACAATATGAAGAAAATGGATGGAGAAGACTATAAGGAAGGTACAATAAAAACAATGTGGAATCAGACTGCCAAATTACTTCAAGAAAAGTATTTGAACGATTTCGACATCAAAATCAATCCATTTTCGGATGCTGCATTTAAGACCGCTCGAGGAGCTCGTGATGCCAAGCGTAAGGCTTTACAATCTATTCCGGAAAAACGGAGGGCAAGTGCAGCAGCGTTGGAGGAAAAAGATTGGGATGCAATGACCACTGTTTGGGACGAGGAAACTCCTGATGGCCTCCAGAAAAAATTATTCATGATCATGTTAATATCAGTGGAATTGGCTTGGAGAGGTGGTGAGGGCAGCATGGCGTCAATACATCACTTCAAGGCAGAACAGCGAAATGACGGGGAAACAACTGGGAGAATTGAATACAATCCGATTTTCAGCTAGAAGACACAAGTTGGTGATAAAAATTATCAGACAGCAAGTGGCTGGTGGAGAATCGGGAAATCCCTGACAAGTGCCCAGTGAGACTGTTCCAGAAATTGAGAGAGAAGAGAGATGTCAATATCAAGAGCGACAGACTATTCCTGACCCAAAATCCATTCTGGAATAAAGTTCCAGGCGCTAGGTGGTACAAGGATTCCCCAGTAGGCCAAAACACGATTTCAAAGTGGGTTAAGGAGTCGGCACAAAAGCTGGGCTTGACCTTGGTAACAAAAAAATCACCAATCACTCCAGTCGTGCAACAGCCGTCTCCAATCTAGCGAAATCGGGCCTGGGAGAGCAGCAGATAATCAAAATAACTGGACATGCCAACAGTAACTCCATCAAGCCGTATCTCCAACTCGACCAGGAACACCACAAATTAATTGTCAAGAAACTGCGAAGGATTGAGCCTACTGCAGAAAATGCCATCAACAGCATAAACCTCATGCCATCTACCTCTTCTGGGACCATTACCGATAATTCTGACTTGAAGAAAACATGCACCAATGTTTACAACAATTGTATTTTTAATTGCACTACCCTGGTTCTTAATTAAATGTTGTTTTATTCATTATGAAATTCTTATTTGTTAACTGTACATTTCGTCTCATGGTGCAATTCTATTGGCCGACATTTGGGACAGAAAAATAATCCCCGAATATCACACGAGCTTCAAAATTATCTGGTATTTCCCGATAATTTTGAAGCTCTTGTGGTATTATAAGTGAAAATAATGCTGAATGAATTCCGCAAACTTTAAAAATACCGATAACTTTCTTCTATGAACTGTTGTAATTATCAGATTTGCATAAAATAACGGGATTTCAATATTTTTTCACCTACCATTATATTTATGTTTCATTATTTTTTCAGACTATAGGTTACAAAGTTCGATTTGCAGGATATCTTGTGAGAAAAGCAGTATCCGTTACACTTTCCAGTTTGAGCTCAGTGTCCGTTACGGAGACAGCAGGAAAAATTCTTTTTGATGGTTTTGACGACAGTATTTTGAGCTTATTGAACCTGGCTTCATTTGGAGAGATCAAAGATAAATTTGGACTTTTTTATGGGGTAAGTGATGAAAATTCTCTCTTAATCAAATAGTTTTCGTACACATTGTAAAAATTGTTGATATTAAAATTCAGTGCAACATTCACTTCCTAGAAATCGTATCCAAAGTTGATCATGACGAACTTGACAAATTAAAAACCATGCAAGGGCAATATAGAAATGTCAGTCAAATGTACATTTTTATTCTGGCTGAACCATAAATCCATTCTTTTCTATTGAACAAATTTTCGTTTCAGTTCTGCTTCTGAGTCTAAAATTCCCTTATAATGCCTTTAATGTAATAGGTGTTGATGAAATTTCATAAAGTACTCAAGAATATCTTACTTTGTTGTGATAAACCTTTGATTATTATTCACCTTCATCGCATACTTTTCTCCGCTTTTGCGCTTTAGACCTTCTTACCTTTATTGTTTTTTTTTTTGATAGATCTGATACTGATTAAATCTCCTTCGATACTTTTTTGTTAATCTGCTTTGGAGCTCCAGATGTAATTGGAAACGTAATATATATATTCTTTTGAACTTTTGGCTTACAATATTTAGATAGCAAACAATAAAGCATATAGAATAGGGGTTAGTGACGGGGTGTCATACAATTCTATTTTTTTCCTCCACTCACTCAGGGCTTCCTGAATATATATCTTGAATAGAGTAGGAGACATGCTACACCCTTGTTTTAAATGGTTCCGATCTAGTTGCTCCAGCATACATTAATTTTACCCCGATGCCGACCAATCACGTAGATGCACTGTGTTCCATAAAGTTTAGCTTCACGTCCTACGTCGACGTGAGGAAAGATTAATCAAAAATATGATTGAGGTTCCAGATTTTGCCGCAATACGCTATAGCGCCATGCAGGAGAGGATTCCGAAAACGTTTTTCCGGTTTTGCCTTTCTATCTTATAGGCTGCTTTTGTTTTCAGTTTAATAGCATTTATTTTTAAATAGACATTTATACATTCATTCTAATGAAGAAATGGATAACAATTCCTCTTGGATTATACTGAAATTTTCAGGGCTCCCTATTTCCAGCATAAGCATGAATCTGTTGATGAAAACTACAGGTTCAAGTAAAAAACAGTGTAAATACGGAGTGCCATATCAGTTTCTATAGTGATGATAAATATTTGTAGGGGATGTTAATAAAAATAAACCAGCAATAAGTTACCTATATCCTCAAAATTTTTTGAAACAAGTAAACACAAAATATTTGATTGATGAATAAAATCTAATACTTGTAGCATCAATAAATTCTTATTTCATTTCGAATTATACTAAGTTAATATTTTGTATGGTGCGAAAGCAGACGTAGGTATTTTTTTGATCATTTATGCAATAAGTTCCAAGTATCCTTTACAATTGGTCAAAATTTTTGTATCTTATAAAAATAATTTAATTACTCCTAAGATATCGCATGATGCTCAACAGGGGCCAATATCGGTAGTATAATTAATTTAATGCACATTTCCAATTCATGACAATAAAACAAATTGAAATGTTTCACAGTATATTTGAACAAAACACTCAAACTTTCATTACTCATTGCAGTTTTCAAATGAAATGATATGTTGTGAGTTACAAACAAGGATAAATGGCGCATATGTGAACGTACCAAATAGTATGACCACATATACTATTTTCTGTTTTAAATTTATCGAAATATCTTATTGACCATAAGGCACTTGAAGCGACACTAAAAAGTCAGTATCAATATATTACACTCATTGTTTTCTTTACAGGATCAGGTTTGTTGGAAAATGCATTATTTCGAAGGTGCTGATATATTTCATGGCTTTTATTGATATTTACATTCTGTTCAAATAAAAATGGAGTATAATTTTTAGATTGGAGAGAAAATTCAATTTTTGCTTAGTCAAATGGTGAATGATAATTTTAAGTTAAACATGCTTCATCAAAATCCTAGCACCTCCATCTATCAAGCAGTGGCAAAACCCACATATGAGATCAATTTCCCTTTTTTTAAACTGATCTTCACCATGCATCTTATTAGATTTTTCTTGTTCTTGAAAAACAGGCTTCACTGAATAAGCTTACAGAACTGCAACCTCAACACCTTTGAATCAAATTTAATGAATAAACTAACTTGGAAGAGAAAGAAATTACAAAATATTAAATTCAACTACTATGTTTTGGGAAATATATTTGTTTCTCCATTTTTCTTTTTCTTCTAGTTGCACCAGTACCATGTGTCAAATCATGTGCTTCATCAATCAATTTCATTATACGTCAAATATCACTCTCATGCAACGATTTAAGTTTCATAATGCTTTGGTTTAACTCCATCTACAATCAACTACTATGAAAAACACATGTCTGACTTATCACAAAGACTTACTTGAAATTTACTGTCAGAATCTATGGAAAAATTAGAAATTTTATTAGATTAATCTAATTTTACTTTTAAAGCCGTAGCATGTCATCATCATGTTTTCGTTTCTTCAATATGGAATTTTCGCATAATATAAGATCTGCCCTTGCGAGTACATTAATTCTTTGCAGGTTTTCTTCTGTAACATTTTTAGAATCCTGTAAAATGCTCTCTTTTGTAATTCCAACTTCCAATTCATCAGCAATCAATTTCTGATCATCCTTACTCAAACGTTTAGAGTGTAGTTCATCCTCATGACCTACATGTGTTTCTACGAATGTTACATTCACAGCTAAAACATACAAATGAAATATTGGATCATATTTCTAGTTTAACACAAATGAATAACTAAAAAACTTACCTGTACTACTTATCTTCACACGAATTCTAGAAAGGCAGAACCCAGATATTCTGATACTTCCTCCAGTTTTCATGCTGCGTTTGCTACATTGACTTACATATCCTGGAAGTTAAATGGTTTCTTAATATCACCATGATTTCAAACGAACTCATTATATCAAACTGGTGGAAAACTGCGATTATACATTCAAAATAAATTACTAATCCCTCACTGCTTTTCCGATATCTTCGTTTTATGTAATCGACACTTCTATTCTCCAATGCTCGCCAAGCCTCAAATTCTTCTTCGTTTTTAAAAGTCAACTGTGATGTTATGATGTTAATGGAATGAATTTGCTCTAAATGAATATCCAAAGCATTATGGGACTCAAGAGCAACTTTCTTTTCTTCTGGGCAAATTGGGCATTTTAAATGCTTTAATTGCTTTGGAATAAGATCTTGATGATGAATATTCCGCATATGACGATATTTCGTCGAAGCAGAAGATAATTGTTTTGAACAAATTTGAGAACTCAGTTTATCCCTGAAAATTAAAGTTTCCAAATAAATTGGTTGAGTGCATTTTCTACAAAATAATAGATAAATACTTACTTTTCTCCGTCCATGATGAAAAAAAATTACTCTTACTGCAATTTTCAAATATCAACACGTTGCTAACGCTAACAAAAATATCCAATAATTACTTCTAGCAAAAGTATAAATTCGAATTAAATGGCTGATTGTCAAAACGAACCGTTGAAAATATGACAAAGAGGGCCTATAGTCCTCTCTGTCATTGACAGCAAGCGCGCTTCGTTTCCTGATTGGTCGAGATCTTCGGCATCGGGGTAAAATTAATGTATACTTAGTTGCTCCAATCTTGATTACACTCGTCGCATCTTTATATAGATTCCAGATTATTTTTCCAAATAATTCTCTAATTCATATGTTAATAATAAGCAATAAACTTTTTTATTGCTCACAAATATTTTTTGTTATTGAAATTACAAATACCCGATACCTTTTCTGGACACCTTGTAGTTTGGACCCAAACAAGATTCAGTGGTAGTGGAATTTTTCAATCCTTATGTCACTTTGTATCATATTTCCGATTCTATTTAGTTTCCCTCAATTTTGAACCAAAAAAAAAAAATATCTCTGTATACTACTGAATAACTTTTTTTCAGACAAATGGATCAGAAGGCAAAGACGGTTACTACAACATGTATTACGAAACAGATGAAAATTTCGGAAAAATCGCTTCGTGGAACTATAGAAACACCACAGATTTTTATTCTGGTCATTGCAACAACGTCAGAGGATCTGCTGGGGAATTTTATCCCTTAAATCAGAACAAAGATAAAATTGTCTTCTTCTCCCCGGAGCTATGTAGATATGCTACTATGGAATTCGTTGGAGAAGTCATGATCAAGGGTATAAAGGGTTACAAATACTCAGGAGATCATCTCTTCGATAATGGTTAGTATCTGTTTAGTATGTAAACTCTTTTTGAGAAAATTTTTATTCACATATATCGATAAGATATGAAGGAGTTTTAGCAATATTTCAAAGCGGGCTCTTATTATTATTCCTCATCAGTGACGCTTAACTTGATTGATGATGACGGCCAAAAATTAACTCACAGAACTTAACTCAAACCGGAAGGCACATTGGAACCATATACACCATCATGTGCCATCTAGCGGTCAAGCGTCTGCGATTCTTTCCAATCCAGTTCCTCAAGACATCATTCAACGTTCTATTCTTTTCTCCTGAAAGTACACTTGCCTTGATAGAGGCATTTTTAATGTACTCCGGAGGTTGAATTTCACCCAATAAGTTAATAATCGCATTTTAATACAAAGTATATGATAAAAGTTTTAGCAATGTTGCTCAGTAAGAACATAGAAGGCCTAAACTAAAATGAATATCAGAACTGAAGAAAATTCTGTATATTCTGTAAAGGTATGATTGCACAGGCACAGGCAACAAAAATGACTCCATTATGAAGAAATTCCGATCAAATCACGACCGCAACAATCATTGATTCTCCACAATGTTCTGCAACTACAGTATTCAGCAATATGGAGCAACTTCAAGGAACTACACAAGAAACTTTAATGCATCAGCACTGGGCTATCGTATCGTATGTGAGACGTAAAAGTAACAGAATGAGTGCATTCGAGATGCACCTAGAGAACATATCGATTTAAATTTCAATACCTGCAGGATATTCAACAATTCGCATCAGTGACATTGAGCAATACGGAACGTTTGAAAGAATTACAGACAATATTATCGGAGTAATAGCCCATGATTTAATGCAGTCATCAATTTATATTGCGGATCAATTAAAAAAATTGGCCTAATAGGTTTTTCTTTACGTTCTAATAACTGGCATTTATACAGTTTTTCATACGCAGTAACAACTACAAACTAACAATGTTTCATCTTCAAATAAAAATAGTTTAAACTTTTTTTCAGGAAGGTTGAGGCCAGAGAATAAGTGTTTCTGCAATGGTGAATGTGAACCTTCTGGAGTTTTCAATGTATCCCTATGCCGTCAAGGATCTCCGACGTTTCTGTCATTTCCTAATTTTTATAATGCAGATCCATATTATTTGGACAATATTGAAGGAGTTGTCCCAGATAAGGATAGGGACGAATTCTATATAGTTCTGGAACCAGTGAGTATTTTCAAAATATTTATTCGAGCTCCATTTGATTAAAAAACGTATCCCAATTTTTTTCTACTAATGAAATATTTTCTAAAGATGAAATGATACTACATATATTGTTATATTATATTATTCCTTACAGAAATCTGGAATTTTGATAGATTTTGCAGCTAGAATGCAGCTCAACATGTTGTTACAACCAATAGAAGATATATTGTAAGTATTTAAGTCCTCCATGAAATTTTATCGATAATTAAATTTTTTTCAGGCTTTTCGAGTCAGTCAACAAAGTTTATGTGCCACTCTTCTATTTCGACCAGAAGTTCACGATAAAAGATCACTTAGTTACAGGTATCAAGCTTCTGCAACATTTTCCGGAAATCTGCACTAGCGTCTCCATTACATTTATAACAATTGGCATATTGATCCTTGTGGGATTGCTTGTACATTTTTATACTGATTGCGCTTGTGCAAGAAAGAAATACGAAATTGAGCAAGTGAAAAAGCCAGTTTCGATGATTGATATTTCTGTGCCTGATAAATACTGAACTTAAATATTTGTATATAGGTAGATAATTTTTTTAACTATGTTGTGATAGATAGTTTTTAAAATTGTGTGTTTTGTTTCCTACCTCGAAATGTTCCTGAAAACATTGATTACAAATGATTCCTTTATTTCAAGAACAAGCATTCTGATGAAACTGTGAGATAATGGAGAATAGGGGGCATGACCCTTTATGACCTATATCATGGTTCAGAACCCCAGACGAATTTTGGAACTGATTATGGTGATTTGATCACAATCATATTATTCGAAGAAATAATTGAATAAACAGTGCATAATACATTTATTACACATTTCAATTTCTTACCTTCAACAAATAGACAACATAAAAATTCAAAAGAGATTATCACTAGCCCAAGAAGTAAACAATTTAAGATAAGGTGACATATTTTTTATGTCTTGAAATCAGCCCTGAAGCTAAAACTATCCATATATTCCATCAAAATGTATGAGAATGTTGCTCCCTATCTCAATTATCACATTTACAAAAATCCTAGAGTGTGACACTAGGGTTGCCTTCTATTAGGGTCTGACAGATCATTTCCTTGTAGAGACATGTTGGAACTGATTTTCACGGAACTTTGAGGAGAGCAGTAGGTCAAAATACTACATTCAACTAATGCCAACGTTTCGTAGATATTTTTCTACTTCTTCAGGCAAAGTCGAATTTATGTTTTACACACAAAAGATCTTAATATTAGCTTGTTGAGCAAATTGGAATCGAACATGTATAGAAATATAAGAAAACTTCGTCTTAAAATTTTTTGAGGCAAAACACAAATCATCACAACAACATGTTACATTCAGTCAGTGTGCCGGCATGCTATTTGTGTTGTTTACTTCAACTTGAGAGATTCATCTCGCCCTAAAAGCAGATATGGCATGGTCAATATGTCTTTGTATTTTTAAACAATTTTCCCTATACCGACCTCTTAAATAGGAAATTCACTTGTGTAAAAACACACATAGTTGATAAAGAATATAAGTATGTGTATCTTACCTTACACTTAGTAATACCTTCTTACCTAAATCTCAAACTCATCCAGAGACAAGAGAGTGTCTGGTTCCATCTATGATCGAATATATATAATCTTTGGTCGCTTCAAGGTATAAGCATAGCCGCCTATAGAGTTGTTAAGGAGACTATGGTATAAGCTACACTCGAATATGGTTAGCAATGTTGGTAGCATAAATATTTATTCAAAGGCGAAACATCATTGAAGTCATTGAGTATAAATCTACCTAGAGGGGAAACGTAGTTCAAATAAATGAAGCCAGAAATTTACTAGTATGATTTCTGGTTTATAGATGGACTCTATGTTTCTGGAAATAGATGCATTTGTTCTTTACAGCATCTAACGGAGAGTTACCGAACTATTAGACGATGACCAGGGCCGGCTTCAGAAAATATGTTGTTCTTCACGAAGATTCATAGTTATTTCATTTCGATATTTCTTCTTCCGAACTAAGATTCAAGGGGAGGCCAAGATAGTAGCATTATAAATTGAATCCCTCACATCATGATTTATCCGAATTTCTCCCATGTATGTTATGTCATTGGATCTTTTCAGTTATGATTTTATATATTATACTTGTGTTTTTATAGAATTTCATTTTCAACTTGAAAATGAAATTCGTGAGGGTTTATTCACAATGAATGTAACGTTAACGTAACCATAAAATATCTTCACATTCCACACATTTTAGGCAATTATATAACTTAATAGACAATAGACGGTCCCATAATAATTCAACTCGCGCTGTATTTTGTAATTAATATGAACTTGAATATTGATTAAATAATGATTAAACTTGAAAATATGTTCTATGCGTTACATTCATTGTGAACGAGCGCTAAAATGCAGCTCTTTCTATACTATGATTATTTTTATAAGTGGTATGGATATTGGTACAGTGGGCTTGTTGATAATGAAATCATTTATCCTGAATTCATTAAAAAATTTAATGAAGCTAGGGTCAACACGAAATTTATTTCCACAATCGTTTACCTGAAAAGTTATTGAAACGAAGACCTATCGAAAACAATTTATGCTCAATAGTTCTGCCTACTAAATATTCAACATCATAAATGGAATCAAGAAGGTGCATGCAAATAATGAAAATAAAACAAATATTACTAATTACAGGAAATAATTTTATACCTTGGTAGGTTATTCCATAGCAGGTACTAATCTTAGTCTGATTGTGTTTATCGTTTTGCAACTCATCTAAATTAACAGACGGATTTGATACGAAAAAAACGAGAAAACATCAAATTTCACTATGAATAATTTGTTTCTGTTGCTTCTAACACCCGAATACTCCGAAACATTTCACGTTCTTTTCTTTTTCGTTCACCTGAAATGCTCCAGATTCATTTCAGAAATCTAAGTTTTTTTTCGCAATTAACTGTGCGCCAAAACTATCAATTTTTTTTTTTTTTTTTTTTTTGGCTCAATACAGAGGTTAAAAAATATTTGGGAAAAAACCAGTTGTTCCTCAGAATTAGGGTGATAAAATAATAACTTGGTCCATTGATTGCTTATTCAAATATATATTTTACATACAATTTTCTTGTGTACATGCGTAACTGATCTAAATTCCCTTCACGTATTTGATATCACCAACAATATGCCCATAATTCATTCATTAAAATCTTCATCTAAATATACACAGATCATTGGATAGTAAGTCAATATATCTAAATAATAAAATATTCTGAGAGGTGATGTCGAGCAAATCCGGCCCTAGCTCAGACCAGCTCAAACAGAGAGACTAACTCGCTGCAACCATAAATACAATGAAATAAAGGTTGCCGTGTTTACACGCTTGAGACCGCCACTTTACCGGTAGAATTTTTGGCTTCATTTCTTTGAACTGCGTTTCCCCTCTAGGTAGGTTTATACTCAATGTTGAAGTCAATATATGAAACTTATCGTTCAAAAATCGGAAAAATGTAGTAAAGCACTGACGTGAGGTAAGAAGCTTATGCGCACTTGTTCTAAAATATTTTCTCTGGAACCGTGTTATACTAAAATAAGAGCAACAATGAATGTGAAAGAATTCTATATCTTAAATTAAAACTAGCAGCCAAGCAGTATTCAATGTATTTCGTATGAATTGATGTCATAAGAGTGTTCTACTGAATTACTGGAAGTAAAATTAAAATTATGACTTCACGGTAAAATATATAGGGTGTTGAAAAGAGACAGGCCATCATATATTATTATGAGATTTGTCATTATTGAATTGATAATAACGTAAGACAGGGCACAGGGTACTGAAAGCTTTTTTTAAGCGCATTTTCTTGGAAAGTAAGTATTCACAAATCTTTTCGGAGATTTTTTGAAAACCTACTTCTTGAAATTCTGGAATTAAATTCGATGAACTGTATGTAGTCGTTGATTTTCGATCCAGTCGAATGAGTATACCTATTCGGAGTTATAGAGAGGGCAAAATTTCATATTCCTATGTCTATAGAGCAGATTTTATCTAGAAATAAAATTGACCAATACATGAAAACTTATTATCGAGTAAAATTATTATTTGGGTAATGTCAACCATCTCTTATTGTTCTTGCTAGCCATCTACGATTATTTTCAAGGCGAATCAGCTCTCAAAGAAGCTGAAAATGTTTGAAATTTTTTTCAATTATTATTATTGTCAAAATTGCCAAAGAACGACAAAAGATGTCTATAGAAATGTTGCTAGCAAGAACAAGAGATGGTGGATGTTGCCCAAATAAGAATTCCGTCATCGAAATTTTTCGGAAACACTTATTATAAGTAATTTTATCCCGTTAAAATATTCGTACTTATTATTTATAAATCCTAAAGATCTTCAATGAAGAAAACAAACAAGGTCAAATATATGGTAATAGATACCAAAAATGCTTGATGAATTCATGTTGAAATGCATCAAGAACCCACTCCTACTTTGATTCGTTTTCTGAATCTCATTAAAACTATCATTCAAAAATTTCATGTATTTTCACAATATCTTTCAAGATCAATTTTTCAAGGAGAATATTATGAGTTGATGATCAGTAAATGGATATATGCCTATCACTATTCAGTCCAAGGTATCGAAAATGTCCTAAATCGTGTTATCAATGAAGTTACTTAATAGGTATCATTGCAAAAGAGCTAAACTAATGTGACCTAATCTTCATAACATAAAAACGATATAGTGATGATTGAGTTAATGTGGAAGACGGAGAAAATTTTAGGAATAATTTGAAATCGCTGAAGTACATTCATACAATACAAAACTAATAAAAGTACATTATAAAACACGAATACGATGTTAAAAAATTTAGAAAAGCACTGATATGAGGTCAGAAACTCATGAGCACATGTCAGTGCTTTCGCGCGCTTGTTCTAGAGTCTTTTCCCGTACTCTGGAACAGTGTGATACTAGTACAAGCACCACGATGAATGAACAAACCTATATCTCAAGATAAGAATAACTACTCACAGTTTAAGATTTTTTCGAAGCTCAAATTCTCTTCTACTAGAAACCAATCAAAAGTAGGCAAGTAGGCCTTGAAAATGATGGATGATGTTTGTCGAAACGTTGATAGCTTGAACAATAATATATGAAGGTTATTGCCTGAATAATAATTCGACACGAGTTGCATTCTCAAAAATTACTCATTGACAGTAGTAACAATGCTAAGAATATCTCATCGTCAAATACTCATAAACCATAAAATTGAAATAGTAAAATTTTGATGATTTCTATGAACATATTTTTTAATTTCCCCCGGAATAGTGTACATTTCCGAAGTATTGTAAACAGGAACAAGAAAATTGTCATGACACCAAAAACTGTCTATAACTCAATCGTTATGTTTGTTATGCGATGATAACATTTTCCCTAAACTATATTAGCTTAGGTTATCATAAATATGGATGATGAAATATTCGCAAGTATTTCATAGGGGTAATTTTTAGTTGATTAAGGGAGATGTTTTATTTTCCGTCACTTATTATCATTGTAATGAATTTATTAGTAAACTATGACCCAAAAACTTCCTAGAATGTGTAATACACGCGATATTCATGAAAGCAGACAAGAAATGTACTTTAATATTTGGTATTTTTCCAAATTCTCGATTTTATAATCTTATCTTATTTTAACATATTGTTTTCCGTACGTTCGTTCGATAGTATGAGTTAACTGCCAGAGACTTAATTGACAAAAGCTTTTTGAAAATGTGCAAAAGCATTGGCAACCTGAGTGTTTCCAGAGAAAAATCTTTCTTTTCACATCTTCTATTTTTTTATGTATCATATCACATATTTTTTATTAATTTTACTGATAGTTTTATTTCAACTTTTTTGAATAAACAGTTCTAGTTTATTTTATGAATGACAAATTCAGGAGATTTGCTCGGTTGCTCTGCTACAGAAATGATTTTAACCGGTATTTGTTTGAGCACCAGGGACGTTTTATTATATGAAGTAGAATATTTCTTTCCTGAAATAACCCTTAGGACTGACATCTATGGAATCATAAATCATTGAATAATATTATACAGGGTGTTCGGCACATGGACCGTCAAATTTTTTTGGGGCGTTGGTAGGGTCATTTGCTACCTTTTCAGTCTTGGAACTTGGGTCCTTAGTAATGGGTGGCCCATTTAAAAATTGGAATTTAATTTTGCTATAAAAAAAAAACTGCTCAATATTTTCCAATGGTTGAACATTTATTTAAAAGGTTGGTTCATGACATTTATTTATGAAAAATAATTTCGGCCAAATGACCACCACGGCTGACTTGGCAGTAGCCTATTCGTTCCACCCACTTTTTCAATACATTTTCGATTGTTTGGGGCTCTATTTCACCAATAGCAGCCCGAATTTCGGTCTTGAGGTCTTGAATTGTTTCTGGATTGTTGGCGTAACACTTGTCTTTCACCGCTCCCTCGCAAGATAATAATCCAATGGCGTCAGATCGCAGCTTCTTGGTGGCCAATTCACATCAGCATTTCTGCTGATTATTCGATTTCCGAAAATGCGGCGTAAAACATCGATTGTGGCGTGTGCTGTATGGCTCGTTGCACCGTCCTGTTGAAACCAAACATCGTCCAAGTCGTTAGCTTCAATTTCTTGAAAGAACCAATCGTTCAACATTGCGCGGTAGCGCTCGGCATTGACGGTTACGGCGATTTCTGCTTCATTTTCAAAGAAAAATGGACCGATGATGCCGCCAGACCAAAGTCCGCACCAAACAGCCACTCGTTGTGGGTGCATTGGCTTCTCTATGACGACGTGCGGGTTTTCTGTGCCCCAGATGCGACAATTTTGCTTATTAACATAACCACCGAGGTGGAAATGAGCTTCGTCCGAAAAGATGATTTTTCGATAAAATTCGTTTTCCTCCGCCAAACAATTTTCCGCCCAATTTGCGAACCGTAGACGACTCGGATGGTCAATTGGCTTTAGCTGTTGCACCAATTGAACTTTATACGGCTTCATGGCAAGATCTTTACGCAAAATTCGCATCAAAGAAGTGCGTGAAATGTCCAATTGTTGAGAACGATGGCGAACTGATGTTGATGGTTGTTCACGCACACTTTCAGCCACAGCAGCAATATTTTCGGTTGAACGGACCGGACGTGTACGTACACGTGTTGGTTTATCCACCAACATTCCGGTTTCACGAACACGCTTCACAAATTGATCCACAAATTGGGTTTTTGGAACATTTTTTTTGTCGAATTTTTTTCTTAAATTTCTCACAGTTTGAGTAGAAGTCTCACCACTTTGGAAATAAGTTTTTAATATTTCCCAACTTTCTTTAAGCGAATAGCGTCCCATTTCGTAAACTTCAAACTTTCAACTAAATATTAGTCACGTCAAAAGGAATAGTTGACGTTTATAATGTCAAATAATCGGTAGTTCAAATTCCAAACACTAGATGGACCACCCGATATTACGGTTACGGAGGTATGATTTTTTTATTAGGTTTTTCTAAATTACCCAAAATGTACCCTTCGAAGCCCCATAACTTTTTTTGCGTGGGCTTTTACATGCATTTTTTTTATTGTATTAAGTCTACATGAGTGTGTGTTTGAAAAAAAAACGTATTTATTGTTACAGATAACACCACAAAATTACCACGAGGGCCTTTTATTAAAAAAAAAATTATGAAAGTATGGAAACATCTCCACTACTATTGAAATTTAAAAAAAAGTTACAGCTATTACAAACTTAGTTTTATTTTAAAATGTTCTTTGGTTTATAACGTTGCTAACCATATACTATTTATGTAAGTCAATAAAAAATAATACTGCAAATAAGCGAGCAAAGAGTTGTGTTTGAAAAAAAACGTATTTATTATTACAGATAACACCACAAAATTAACACGAGGGCCTTTTATTAAACAAAAAATGAAAGTATGAAAACATCTCTACTTCTAAAAAAAAATAAAAAAAGTTGCAGTTATTGCGAACTTAATTTTATTTTAGAACGGTCTTTGGTTTATCGTGGTTCTAAAAGTATGCTATTTACGTTAGTCAGTAAATATAAAAATAATACAAATAGTGTTTTAGATAAAATAGCAAAGTAAGGACAGATTTTAGTAAAATAATGTTTTTGTATGATTGTTTATTTACAAAGTAAAATAAAACGATTCTTCAACGTAAATTATGTTCGAATTGTTCTCCTCTACTCTCGAATGCACGCCCGAACCCTTTTTCTGATTTCGACCGTTGTAGTTGCTAGCAACATTTCATCTTTCATTACCACAAATGCCGCGTTTATGCGTTCAATCAACGACTCTCTTGTAGGTACCTCTGTGAAATAAACCAATTCTTTGGCTCTACCCCAGACATGGTAATCTAAAGGTGTTAGGTCTGGAGATCTTGCGGGCCAAGGGATGGGGCCGGCTCTGCCTATGCATGAATTTGGAAAAGAGTTGTCGAGGTGATCTCGAACTTCTCTCAGGAAATGTGCCGGGCAACCGTCATGCTGGAACACAATCGTCTTCATCGAAGGCCGGAACATCGGCTAGAGCATTCTGTAAAAAATGCAAATAAGCAGGCCCACTTAGTCGAGCCGGTAAATAGTGTGGCCCGATGAGATGTCTTGCTATCACACCAGCCCAAACGTTAACACAAAATTTTTGTTGAAAACTCATTTGCCTTTTCACGTGGTGTAATGAAACTTGATTTTTTTTTGTATAGGAAAATCATTCTTCATTTTAAGTATTCCGATTATTTTATATATTTTCCGTTCCCCTGTATACGCCTTAAGATTCGAAGTCGTTGTTTCAGAGTTTTTCGGTGAGAAAAAAAGGCCTGAAAACATAAATTTCTCTTCGCTAGAATCCGATAAATCTGTTTTTACGCGATAAACCGAAATCGAAGATGATTTTAGGCGACAAATGCCACATCTGTGTGTGTCCGTTTCCTCTCCCCACCGGGAGAGTATAAAAGGGGGTGTTGCCCCCAGATTAGGATAATTCAGATTAGATTCAGTCAGATTATTCAGATTCAGATTAGGATTATTAAAGAGCGTGGTAGATTATTCCGTTAAGAATTATTAAGATTAAGATTTGTGGTAGATTTTAAGATAGGTAATTTTGTTCAGTTTTTAGTTATATTCAGTATTTACAGGAGTTTATTTTATTTTTATTATTCAATAGTAGCGATTTTAGTTTATCTCATCAGTGCACACAGTGTGGTTTTGCCGGACGTCAATGTCCTGAGCGACGAAAGAAAAGAAAAAGTGAGTAAACGAATAACCCCATTGCCGAAACCCCTTTATTTCAATTTCATCAAAATCGCCTATTTTTCCGAATTCGATTTCATTCCTTTTACAGGAATTCTGTAGACTTCCTGTCCACGTGGGCAGTTAGCAACCCTCCGTCTGTAGATAATAATTATTCTTAGCTCTTCTCGCGAGCCAGTAAAATTTTTATTCAGATTACCGTCAATCACAATTTGTTGCGTCCTATTTGCGAGAAAGTAGCGTTCGCAGCCAGATTGATTTAGAATTAAGTCATTTTTATGCATTTCACTTGTAATTGTTAATGTCCTTAGAAAGTGTTATTTTCACAAGTATAACTGAATTCTTGCATTCTATTTAAATTTTTACAGTTGATTACCGAATTAATTTATTTTCACCTTTCATACTGTCAAATTTGTTATTTTTTAAATTTGTTATTTTGCTACCGAGGTGAAATATAGTTGATTCCTGTCAGTTAAATTTGTATTTTCAACATAGTTGAGGTGAGGTGATTTTCTGTACCAATATACCGAATTAATCTATTTTCACATTGCATACTGTCAGTTTAAATCTATTATTTTGTTGAAATATAGCTGATTACTTACGTTATTTTTATTCAACATACTGAGGGAATTTTCTGTACATATATTCCGAATAAATTATATTAAATTTTTGCCTATTTGATTGCTCAAATTATCGCTAATAGCTTAGATAAAACCGAACTCTGTCTTCGACTAGAAGCTACCTTGGTAGGTTTGCTATTCTCCCTGATAAGCAAAGAATAGCTGGCGCCCGAAAAATAGATAATAGGTAAAAAAGGGTGTTACAGTGGGGATTCTCATCTTTAGGTGCCCAGTGTGTAAATTGTGCAGATTTGTTATTCCTTCTCGGTTAAAACAGGATTCGTCTAAAACGGGCAGGTAAAATTTCCTTGCTCGCTGTGTTGTGTCGAAATCCGTACTTTTATTTAGGTGCGACTTTCTTCACTCTTCTGACTAAAACCTTATTTGCAGTATTATTTTTTTTATTGACTTACGTGAATAGCATATGGTTAGCAATGTTATGAACCAAAGAATATTTTAAAATAAAACTAAGTATGTAATAGCTGTAACTTTTTTTTAAATTTCAATAGGAGTGGAGATGTTTTCATACTTTCATAATTTTTTTTTATAAAAGGCCCACGTGTTAATTTTGTGGTGTTATCTGTAACAATAAATACGTTTTTTTTCAAACACACACTCATGTAGATTTAATACAATAAAAAAATGCATGTAAAAACACACGCAAAAAAAGTTATGGGGCTTCGAAGGGTACATTTTGGGTAATTTAGAAAAACCTAATAAAAAAATCATACCTCCGTAACCGTAATACTAAAGACCCAGGTCCCAACACTGTAAAGGTAGCAAATGACCCTACCAATGCCCCAAAAAAATTTGACGGTCCATGTGGCGAACACCCTGTATATCGGATGGATAGTTTTGATGAGAAAATCAAATTTCAATTGCTTGTAACCATTCGAGAGATATGACCGATATATTTGGACATTTATTCTGAAAATATGAAATCTTTAGCTCATCTCCTTCGGATGACAGTGCCGGATATACTAAATTTGACCTTCTGAGATCACAGGCATTGGGACAAGATGACAGTACACTGTTCTATTAAAAAAAGTTCAGATGCCGAACCATCAATCGGATTTCAGACATCTAAACAAAACGGTAGCCCGCAGTCTCACTAAGATCACGCTAAACGTCAACAAATTTATACGTCTACCGATTATTTTATATTATTTTCAAAGCCTCTACAATATATTATGAAGGTTTCAAATGGACAAGGAAGATTGCCAATTTTAACTACCAAGTCCGAATTAACAAACACAATCTGCATGTTGTAGGTATTCTGGCATTGAGCTGGAGGTACAGCAATTCGAAGAAAAAGTTGAGGTCAATATGAGCCGTCAAATCAAGTCTATCCAAGATCAAGGCTTTAATTTTCTTTAAAAATTGAATATGGTACACAATTATGGAAGAGTATTTTATGAATTATCTGTCAATCCTTGTTTACATAACGTATTTTTCTGGGAATTCTCCTTCATGAATATGTTCGACTGGACATGTACATACTGTCCTCAAATTGAGGTTGAATAAAATTCTAGAAAAACCAAGAATACATAGATTTGAAGGTGAATAATATTTTGAAATATCCCGGTACGAGTAACTTTATCTGGAGGTAATCTATAAAATTCTATCAGGTTTAATTCAATGATTTTCCATCCGGGAATGATAATTTTTTGGAGATAGAAAATTTCGACTGTTTTGAAGACATTCTGCTGTTATTAGCTCGTGCAGTTTTAAGAATTGAATCTTCTCGAACTATGAAGTATCATTAGCATATATGAAGGAAGAACTTTTTAATTATACAGGATTATTCATGGTCAATGGTGAGATTAGAACGGACTATAGAATGATTTGGAAACATAAGTAAGGGTCATTCACGGCAAATACTTGAAAGATGTTTATGGAAGACTGATCGCAATTTTGAGCATAAAATTTTTAGGTTGTGGTTTGAGATTATGTGAGCTTCTACTAAAAACCACATTTCTTTGATTTTGTCATGTATCTTCAGGACTTCTGCCGACATAAAAAGCCATAAGTATACAGGGTGTCTCAAGTTCGAGTGCCTATTAGACGTTTCCGGAGAACTAGAAATATTTGAAATCTGAAAAATGGTATTATGATATTGTTCGAAGTTCTCTACAGAGCTAAAATATTTTCGAAGCCCAAAACTTCCGGTTATACAGGGAGTGAAAATAAATTCGACGAAAAAATTTTTTTTCAAGTTTTCCATTCCAGGTATGATCGTGTATTCAATAGTGAGTATATTTCTGTTCAAACCATTGTTTTAAATCGAATAGTTTTCAAAATATCCAAAAATAATCTGGAAAAAAAGTCAAATATGTTCAGTCAGTAATATGTTCGTTATTCTTATTTTAAATATCCTGAGCGTAAACCGTTTTTACAATATCGAAGAGGAAAGATGTGAAAAGGTCATGCATCTTTTGATTTTCAAAAGTATCATCACAGGGCGTTTCAAATTTTGTGTTGAAAATTGTGGTCTTAAATTGGCCATAAGAAAATTCTGAAACCTTTTTAAGCATTGTTCATTTCCACCGATAACCCAATACAGCTTTTGTATTTTGGATATAGCCCAAATAATATTCCAAAAGTCATCAAGAATATCACGTTCACAACTCTTTGAATCTCATAGTTTATGAATGGGATTTTATTTGATTAAACAAATATGTTTCAAATGCGGAAATGCTTTATCGATATGGGAATTGACCTAGTAGAAAAAATGACCTTTATAGTCATGTTTTCGAAAACGATAATCACATTATTATATTGTGAGCTATCTATTTCACTTTCTTCTCATGAATAAATATTTTATGGTACATGAAATCATGCAAAAACCCCCTCCTATTTCAAGAAATCACAGCACTTGAATACCTTCTGTGGAATGTCCAGTAAAATGGAGGTGAACAAAGAAAAAATTCGGTACACTTTAAAATATTGCTTTGGTAGCAATATTTATTTATATATTTATATTTATAATGTTTATGACCCCAATGCTGTTACATCGAATCACGCGCAGTTTTGGTTTCGCCTATTCCGTTCTGGTAATTTTGATGTGAAAGATGCTCCACTCACTGGAAGGCCAGTCGTAAAGAATGTTGGTAAAATATTCGAAATTAACAAAGTAGACTGGTCAACTCCTAAGTATTTTGGATAGGAATTATGTTCTATAGGAGAATCATTGAAAGTTACAGCTAATTTTCTATATTTTTCATGATTATTTAGATGGAAACAAGATATCTCTGTTTCGTTGGGATTTGGACATAATCGCCACTCAATAAAATAATTCTTTAAAATTTCCAAATCTGATGACAGTATGTTTTCAAAAGTATTTCTGAGATATAACCGATACTTCAGAAACCTTCATTGTTAGAATAAAAGAATTGCTGGAAATAAAATCTGTAATAGTCCAAGATTGAACCTACCAGAGCTCTTGACTATATCTCTGATTCTCGGAATCAACTAGAGAAAGATATAACATAAAAAATAGCTTAATAGTTGAAAATGTTTTACACGTAAAAAGCAAAACACAGCAATTTTTGAGATATCTTATCTCTGAAAGGAAGATACTTCCAGACTGTTGAAGGATAAAACTGATAATTAATGACCATTTATCATGCATTTGATTGATTGTTTACTATAGTAGGGATTTAATAAATCCCATACTAATTCGCAGAAGTAATCCTGCATCGTTTATTTAAACCGTGATCCCAGTTACGAAAACATCATAAACAAAATATCCTCCAGCCAAAATGTTCAAACTAGGTGTGATTGTTCTTTTGTGTGTTTTTTACCAGTACGCCAACGCAAGATGGGTGGCCAATGATAAACATAATCAATATGAAACTGGTGATAGAGATGACAAAAGTGTAGAGATTTTTGTTGAGCCACTAACTGCAGATGCTGAGAGAAGATTGGAGCAACAGTTCTTCAACCAGAAGCTTTTGGACCGGATCAACAAAAACTTGGAAATCTCTAAATCTACAGATATTCCTTTCGAAGAGAAGATTCAGAAGAAAAAACCAGTGAAGAGACATTGTATGGGAACTTTGTCGATGTTGATATGTGTTTGAAGGAAATCAGTTCGTAGTTCTCAGTTCCTTTGATGTGCATAATTATCTCACTCATTCGAGAATTGCTTTAAGTTTATTTATATTCATTGCGAACATCATTCAATTGATTGATATTCAGATGTTCTCCAAAGTAGTACCTATGTTACATTAATTTCGAAATAGGCGTCTTAATGTATACTTTACCTATAAGTACCAGTATTTTTTAATGTGAAATTTTAAATTTTCAAGATCTTTGAGCTGTGGCTCTATATTCTTGGCTGTGTATTGACAATTGTTTTCGTTTCATATATGAAAACTCATCATTCATAATATTCATTATTGTAAGAAGCAACAATATTCAAACTTATAATTTGTATTATGTTCATTCATAATGCTGTTGATGTAAGAATATACATCAGAAAAAGTGGTTGGAATACTCAGAATTTCTAGCAAAACGAGCAATTGTATAGAAAATACGATTTGTGTGATAATACGTAATAAAAAAGAAAAATAAATATATTTTTAGAACGAACAAAATTTTATAATTCCCTTAAAAACGTACATTTTAAATTCATTACAATAAGCATAGGAGGAAAAATCCGACAATCAAGTGAGCACAGAAAATACTTGAAGCCAGAGCTGTGCTAAGCACCGACAAAAGTGCTTCGAGCACTAAGCCCTAAGCACTCGAAAAAAAAGGCTTCGAGTCTCGAGTTCTAAGCACCGCTTTCGACAGAAGGCTCCGGATTACCGAGCACTTTTGCAAAAGTAATTGAATATTTCGAGCACTAAGCACTTTATTGGGAACTATTTTATGTAATGTTGTTTGAGTGAAATGAGAACTCTTTAGCTCCATCGACATATCTAAAATTATGATTTCGAGACGGAAAAACTCAAAAGCCATTTTATTTGTTTTGTGAAACGCATGCATTCAATTTACATTCTGGTACTAGTTAATCTTATTCGTCGATCTGAATCTGAATGGCTGTTCCTAATCAATGCATAAAGTTGAATTAATAATCGAGGACCAATTATTTTATAAGCGAGAACATATTACTGAAAAAAATGTGGAAAGCACTGACGTGAGATCAGGAGATTTTACGCGCTTGTTCTAAAGTCTTTTCTCAGACTTAAAAAGAGTGCGATTCAAAATCAGCCAGCACAATGAGTGTGAAAGAATCAATAAACATATATCTTAAATGAAAGTTGAGTGAACTTACAGTTCAGCAAATTCTTCGATCTGGCATTCCACATTTCTATACCATATATAAGTTGTTGTAGTTGAGTGTCATCAATTATAACCGAATTTCAGATTCATAATTGCTGAGCTGTCGGACAGGTCTGGCCCAATAACTAACTTGACTTATATTTGGATAATGAACTAATTCTATTAATATGGAATCTCTATCTCATCTCTTTCGGAAAATAGAGAATATTCAGCCAAACATTTTCAAATTGGACCACCGTTTCTTCATCACGAGTCAAATCCAACCGATGGCGATCATTTTCAACTCGATATTCAGAAATTTCCGACATTTGGGAAAAAAATAGTCCTCTTGTCGCAAAATTCATAATGACATTTCCATTCAAAATATGACAACTGCACACACCAGTATTTTAGACATGTTTGTCATAAAAATGAACCCACAGAATTAGTTTCATTTTCGCCTCAATATTCACTCATTATGACAACTTGTCATAAAATTAAAACCACCCTCATAGAGATTTATAGTTGATGTGATGTGAATTCATAGATAGAAATATAATCTGTGACTTCATTTTCAGAAAAACTCTTATATCTTCTGGAGATTGTACGCTATATTTTATTATTTTTGACCGCAGAATCCAACACAATTATAAAAAATAGGGTTCTAATTTGAGAAACAGAAGTTATGGCCAATTTGAGATCACAATTTTCAACACAAAATTTGAAACACCCTGTGATGATATTTTTGAAATCCAATAGATGCATGACCTTTTCGCATCCTTCCTCTTCGATGTTGTAAAAACGTTTTGCGCTCAGGATATTTAAAATAAGAATAATGAACATATTACTGACTGAATATATTTGACTTTATTTCCAGTTTTTTTGGATATTTTGAAAACTATTCGATTTAATACAATGGTTTTAACAGAAATGTATTCACTATTGAATACTCGATCATACCAGGAATGGAAAACTTGAAAAAAATTTTTTCGTCGAATTTATTTTCGCTCCCTGTATAACCGGAAGTTTTTAGGCTTCGAAAATATTATAACTCTGTAGAGAACTTCGAACAATATCATAATCCCAATTTTCAGATTTCAAATATGTCTAGTTCAGCAGAAACGTCTAATAGGCACTCGAACTTGAGACACCCTGTAGTTAAATATTGGACGTAATCTTGGAGTTAGAAAATTTGTTCTACTGTGTACTAGAGTATATATATGAATTTTTCGTATCCCTTCTATATAGTATTACAAGGTCTAACCTAAAACAACCCAATCCACCATCAAATTGCTAAATTTATTTTTTTAAGTATTGAATCACCATGTTTATTGTGTTCTTTGTCTTAAGAAACATTCTTTTTTTTCTCACATGTGGTACCCCAGGGTGGTCACATTAATACACCTTTTAGCGATCCAATTTATTTATTTAACAATTATAATAATCCCAAAATAATAACTCAACTAACACTTATAAATTCAACTGTGAACTCAATGCATCTCCGCCCGCTGCTGTTATCATACTACTTTTTCTTGCACTGTTTAGATCTCTTTCCATACTTGTAGTGAGTCACAGCTTATGACTACTTCCTAATCGCCGGTCTCCACAACCCCTCCTTCCTTATTAGCTTCAACGGCTCAACCCTGGATTGATCGGGATGCCTTGGGGGCCCGGTTGGCGAGTTGGCGTCTGGGAAGATTGTGTTTTGGAAACCCTGGTCGGTCTCCGCTTGATCTATTTCCGATGTTGTCGATTCGTCTTCCCTAGTCGACGGTCTTTCGGGAGATTCTTCTTGCGATACTTTCTTGGTATGAGAAACATGGCGCTTAACTATTTTACTATCCCTTATAAGGGTTAACTCGTTACCTTCCCGTCTCAGCACTTCATACTCTCTCTTGTCAAATCTAGGAACTAGCTTATTTGCTACCACCATGTTCTTTACCAGTACTTTGTCTCCTGTCTGTATGTTGTCTTCAATTGCCCTTCTTGCTATGTCTTCCTTCTCTTTCCCTTTTTGCTTTTTGAGAATATCATTGTCTCTCGCTTCTTCGTTGACATTTTCTACATCTATGTCGGTGATTGACGGTATTTTGTCCGTGATGTTACGGCCAAACATCAGTTCCGACGGTGACTTTCCTGTTGTGCCGTGTGGTGTGACGTTATGCATCAACGTAAATTTATGTAACTCGTTCTGCAAATCCATTCCATTTGAATAACCAATCTGAAGCCGTTTCAGGATGGACCTGTTCATATTTTCCACCTCTCCATTCGCCTGCGGCCAATATGGGGGAGTTTGCGTCAAGGTGATGTTGTTATTTTTGCAGAATGTCTTGAATTCCTGGCTAACGAATTGACGCCCATTATCTGCTCGGATAGATTTTGGGAAACCCAATCTTGAAAATATTTCAGTTAAATGTTTGATTATTATATTGGAGGTCGTTTGCTTCAGGAATTTTATTTCCTGGTATCTGGAGTAGTAGTCTATCACTACGAACACCATCTCTTGGTTTGGTAATGGTCCCATGAGATCGACAGCTAAGTACTGCCATGGGCCTTCTGGAAATTTGTGTCTGGACATAATCGGAGGTCTGTTGGGCTGTGCAACCATCAGACAGTCCCTACATCGTTTCACGAAATTTTCCGTTTCTCTGTCAATTCCTGGCCACCATACTTTGGCCCGCAGCCTTCGCTTCATCACGGTCTCCCCCGGATGGCCTTCGTGCGCTAGTTCGAGAGTCTGTTGTCGTAACGCCTGGGGAATTACGATTTTGTTCCCTCGTAGTATCATCGGTCCTAACGATGTCAGTTCCCAACGAAACGGAAAATATATGTTTTTTTTCTTTTGTTTCCCAAGAATCCTGGTTGATTTTTCCAACAGCCACTCTTACTTCATCGTCCTCCTTGCTGGCCGTTACGATGTCCGAAATGCTCAAAGCTTTTGGTATGCTTTTTTCGATTATTGTGAAAATATGTCCCTCACTATCTTGGTCGAACGATCCTTCTTTTGCTATCTGGCACAACCTGGACACTGAATCTGCGATGTTTGATTTTCCCGATTGATATATAATTTTGAATTTGAACGACTGCAGTCTCAACAGCCAACGTTCGATTCGAGCCGGGGGCTTGGACGTCGGTTTGAAAATTACTTCGAGGGGCTTATGATCTGTTACCAGCTCAAAGTCTAATCCGGCCAGGTAGAAATAAAATCTTTCTACGCCCCAAACAAGAGCCAGGCTCTCTTTTTCCGTTTGTGAGTATCTACGTTCCGTGTCAGAGAGACTCTTGCTAGCGAACGAGATAACATGGGGGCATTGTTGTTCATCGAATTGCAACAGCACTGCCCCTAACGCCACTGGACTTGCATCAGCAACTAATCGTGTACGAAGGTTTGGGTCGAAATAAGATAGAGTCGGGAGTTTGGCTAATGCATTCTTCAGTCTGTTGAAGGATGTCTGATGGGCTTCAGTCCACGTGAACTTTGTTTCATGTTTCATCAGTTGTCGAAGGGACTCCGTAGTTGTTCCCAGGTCCGGAATAAATTTTCCCAAATAGGTCACCAGGCCTAAAAAGCTTCTCACTTCTTCTTTTGTCGTAGGTGGTCTGAAATTTATAATCGTTTCGATTTTACGTTCGTCTGCATCAATACCTTCAGCGGACAGCTTGTGCCCTAGAAACTTCACCTCTTTGACTTTCTTCAAGCATTTATTGTCGTTAAGCAGTATATTATGATTATGTAGTACGTCAAGCACACATTCGCCAAACATCGGTCGTGTTCCTTTTCGGTACTGCCGAATACAATGATGTCATCTAAATAATTCAAGCAGTTTTCACAGGGGGATAGGATTTCTTCCAAAGTTCGCTGAAATATCTCTGGCGCTGAGTTTACGCCGAACATGAGTCTTTTATATCTGAACATTCCCTTGTGGGTAATGAATGTGGTAATAGCTCGACTCTCTTTATGTAACTCTAGCTGGTGGTAAGCGCTGACAAGATCCAGTTTTGAAAAGAGTTTTGCGTTCTTCAATTTTGTCATGAATGACTCGAACGTCGGTAAAGGGTAGTTCTCTCTCAGTATTGCCTCATTTGCTCTTCGCATGTCAACGCATAATCGGATGTCTCCTCCAGATTTGAAAATCACGACTATGGGAGATATCCATTCGCTTGGTCCTGTTACGTGTTCGATGATATCATTTTGGAGGGCTTCTTTCAATTTTTCCTCCACTTGCGCTTCAACTGCAATCGGAATCCTTCTAAGTGGTTGTTTGACCGGCTTGATCGTATGATCGATCGATAGTTTTACACTGATGCCCTTTATTTTAGGAAAAGTGGTATACTTGGTGGTATTATTCACCATTGCCTGTAGACCTACTTTCAGCACCCCCAATTTCAGTGCTGATTCTTTACCTAGTAGTGAAACATCTCCGTGCTGCACTACGTAGAAGTTGGCAAGGATTCCTGTTTTTCCTGGAATTGCCACAGTGCTTTGGAATCGATGACTTATTTCAAGGGCTCTCCTGCTCCATAAGGCTTCAATTGATCATTTCTTTTCGTGTCTACATTCCACACGCCAGCTTCTTGCTTTCTTAGCTTCTTCCAGTCTTGCATTTGGATAATGTTTACGCCACATCCTGAATCGATGAGAAGTATTAAGGGCACCCCTCCTACTATACATTGAACAAGCTCCTCTCTTGCTTCAGGGGTACTGTGTTGGCGAATCTCATCAATTTTGAAACAGTCGAAGCTTTTGATTGGGGTATTGGTTTCAGGTTCTTCCTCTTCGATCGCCTCCACGAAATGGACCCTTGAATTATATTTAGATCGCTTGGCCATTCCGCCAGTTGAAGAACTGGGCTTCCTTTTATCAGATCTCGTTCGACAACATGACGAAAAATGTCCTTGTGCTCCACATTTATAGCATTTGGAATCTTTGGCTGGGCACTGGTTAGAGAAGGGTGGATGACCATGCCTTCCGCACCGAGTACAATAATTTCCTCCTGTTCGTCTGTTAGTCCAAGTTATTTTATTAACTGCCAATAGCGATGCTCCTTGGTCATTTGAAGTCATTGATTGAGATTGCTGTCTTGCTTGTTCATGTATCTTACATAATTCGATGGTTTCCTCTAACGACCGTTCTTTTTCTAGAAGCTTTGCCTTCAATTCCGCTGAAGCCCAACCGTCAATGAGTTTATCTTTTATGCCGATTTCCTTGGATTCTTGAGCTGTTGAACCAAAAACACATTTCGAAGCCTGTTGCCTAATCTTCAACAAAAATTTACTGAAGCTCTCTCCTTCCTCCTTTTTCAGGTTTCTAAAGATATGTCTTTCGAATGTGGAATTTTGAATCGGAGAAAAATACTCCGTTAGTTTTTCTATTAGAGTTTTGAAAACGTCGGTTTCTGTCTCTGGGTCATCTTCGTCAACTGCTCCTGGTAAGTTGAACGCGATTTCTTGAAGTTGTGTTCCCCCGATGTGTAACAATTTATTTCTTTTCTTAACTGGATCAACAATTTCTTCCGATGCCAAGTAAAGTTTGAGTGATCTCAGCCATTTTTCCCACTCATTTCGAATGAGTGCTTTATCCAAATTCTCAGCGAGAAATGGTTTGATGCCTGAGGAGTCGCCCATTTTCTTCACACTTTTCTATTCACTCTCGGTACTGAAAAAGAAGAAAAGAAAAACCCAGAATATGTTTATAAGTAAATGTCCCAAACATGTATTTATCCACAATAATTTTTTTTTTAAATTACTATTTTATTCAATTTCTATTAGGATATAATTATTTTTATATAGGCTCTCAGCCTGCCAACTTCTATTTCTAGGCTCCCAGCCTTCCTTTTTTTTTCTATATATACATATTTATATGGCTCACAGCCCACTTCCTAATAGCCTTGGTTATTATTGGCTCACAGCCTACTTCATAATAGCCTTGGTTATTAATGGCTCACAGCCCACTTCATAATAGCCTTGGTTATTAATGGCTCACAGCCAGCTTCTTAAGGCTTTTCCATTGATGGCTCCCAGCCCTCATATGTTAGTAATTTACTACAGTTATTATTACCGTCATAGGCCACTCTGTAAATGATATTATATTGTACTTACTTTATTGGTTTCGTTTCACCTCGTCGCCAGTCTGTGGTACCCCAGGGTGGTCACATTAATACACCTTTTAGCGATCCAATTTATTTATTTAACAATTATAATAATCCCAAAATAATAACTCAACTAACACTTATAAATTCAACTGTGAACTCAATGCATCTCCGCCCGCTGCTGTTATCATACTACTTTTTCTTGCACTGTTTAGATCTCTTTCCATACTTGTAGTGAGTCACAGCTTATGACTACTTCCTAATCGCCGGTCTCCACAGGGTGTTGTCACTTTCTTTCATAAGTGATATACGTGTCCTTAGTTACGAGGGGAGTTCGATAAGGAATCTTCTTGAACATATAACTTAGTTGGAGCTTCTTCGAATAATACATAATAGAAATCAGCTAATGAATTCTTTTGCTTCTGTTCACCAACATTTTGTTAAACCAAAGACTATACTAGCTGACCAAGAAATTAAAACACTACAGGGTGTCTCAAGTTCGAGTGCCTATTAGACGTTTCTGGCGAATTAGACATCTTCGAAATCTGAAAATTGGGATTATGATATTGTTCGAAGTTCTCTACAGAGCTAAAATATTTTCGAAGCCAAAAAACTTCCGGTTATACAGGGAGTGAAAATAAATTCGACGAAAAAATTTTTTTTCAAGTTTTCCATTCCTGGTATGATCGAGTATTCAATAGTGATTACATTTCTGTTAAAACTATTGTATTAAATCGAATAGTTTTCAAAATATCCAAAAAAAACTGGAAAAAATGTCAAATATGTTCAGTCAGTAATATGTTCATTATTCTTATTTTAAATACCCTGAGCGTTAACCGTTTTTACAACGTCGAAGAGGAAGGATGTGAAAAGGTCATGCATCTTTTTGATTTCAAGAATATCATCACAGGGTGTTTCAACTTTTGTGTTGAAAATTGTGATCTTAAATTGTTTCTGTTCTTCAAATTAGAACTCTATTTTTTTATAATTGTGTTGGATTCTGCGGTCAAAAATAATGATAGTTTTCTCACATGATTATGATCCTAAATTCAATAATTTCTGAGTTATTTGAGTTTTTCTGGATTTATGGTGTACGTAGAGTCAAATTCATTGCATCTAAAAAACTTCAATGAATATTCTTTCGAAACCATGGAAACACGCTGTACTCATAGAAGATAAATTATCTGTTAATAATTCACAAGTGTCAGGTGTTATTGTTATTCGTTATCTTCATTTCTCGATTTAACAAAATGAACCGTTATTCTAATTACCAAATTCTGGATTTATTTTATATACATGGTGAATGTGACAGAATTATTAGTAGAACCTGCCGGGCCTTCAACGAGAAGTATCCCCATTTACCTTCCATGACGGAGAAGATCTTTCGACAATTTGGATGTGTAAGAGCCCCTAAAGAATACAAAAGAAGGGTAGTTGATGATGAGGAAAATGAAATTAGTGTTTTGACTTATTTCGAAGAGAATGAAAGTGCATCTATTCGAAGTGCAGCTCATGAAATCGATTTAGACAGAAATTCAGTGCACCGAATTTTGAAAAAACACAACATGCATGACTACAAATATGAGAAAGTTCATGCATTAGAACCAGGTGACTAAATAAAAAGGTTAAATTATATAATTATTAGAGGAATATTAGAAAAACTTGAAAATGATGAAAATATTTTGAAAAAGATCATTTGGACAGACGAAGCAAAATTCAATAATGAAGGACTATTTAATAGAAAGAATTGCCACATTTGGAGAAGTGAAAATTCTCATAGAAAAAGACAAAGAAACCCCCAGAACAAATTTAATTTTAATGTGTTTGCTCTTTTGATGTACAATAAAGTGCGGAACTGCATTTATGAAGATAATTTAAATAAGAAAAATTTTTGGAAATCCTGAGAAATTTTGTTTCTGAGTTTTTCTCTTCGATATTTTGTGTCATCCACCATGGATTTGAAATAAACAATATCATTAAGTGTATTGCGTATACAATTGAAAAAATACAATATAAGAAATAAATCCAAAATCTCATTATTAGGATAGCAACGATTCATTTTGTGAAATAAAAAATTTCATAACGACTAACAATAAGACCTGTCTGACACTTGTGAATTATAAATGGGATGATTTATCATCTATGCTCACAGAATATCCTTATGAATCAGATTTGAAGAATTTGACTCTACGTACTACATAAATCCAGAAAATCTCAAATAACTCAGAAATTATTGAATTTAGGAGCATAATCATGTGAGAAAACTATCATTATTTTTGACCGCAAAATCCTTTTTTTGTGGAACAAAGATAGTATAGCAAGGAATAAATAATTAAAATTTGAAGGAAAGTAAGAAAGGGTTTACAATTTTTTTTATAAATTTGTAAATAATATGTCCATACACACAACACGTCTTGGCATTGATGCATTAAATTTTGTTTCGTCCTTTGAAAGTGAGAATAAAAGAACATAAGAAGCTCTCTCAAGTGACACCAATAGATCCAAGTTGGTCCAACATGCTGTCGAAGAAAATCATGGAACGATACATCTACCATCCCAAAGAAGAGAAGTCTACAAAAAGAAAAATAGAAGAGGCAGCTTCCCTGAATATTACTCTCAATCCCATAAGTGCACCATCAATTGAGTTACTGGAAATTTGAAGAAATGTTCGAATTTACTTGAAGAAGTCTTCAAACTATAGATAAGTATCTACTTTTCGAAGTTCTGTCAATTTGACACTTATTAATGAAAATTGAAAAATTTTCAAATGTTGTCAACTTCTTAAAAGCTAATTTTTTTCCTTCAAAACGACAGAAGATGTCTGTAGGAACGTTGGAAATGAAAACAATAAGAGATGATTGCAGTTGCCCAAATAATAATTCTACACGAGTTCCATCATCAAAAACTACTCGTCAACAGCTTTTACTCCTTGTTATACTGTCTATGTTTTACCTATAGAAATGAAAATTTAGTTAGTACTAGCTGACCCGACAGACTTCGTCCTGTCAAAAAGATTTGTAATGTGGCAGTTTTTGTGCCTACGTATTTTAAAAAATTCTCCTGAACAGAACCGTCACCCTGGTGATAGGGCGTTGTGAATAAAAAATAATTAAATAAAACATATATAAGGATTTAAAAGAAAGTAATCGCTTTATTGTTAATCATGTGAATCATAATTATTATTATTATCATTGTAGTGCTTTGTGATATACGATGTTTTTTGTTTGATTAATTGGCGCATAGATAAACAAATCTGATGGTTTTCCAACACGGGAACAGGCAACATACAATTGACAATGTGAGAAACATGGGTTTTAGATTAATACCACAAACACTTAATGATGCCCCTGGGACTTGTTTATAGTCATAGCAAAAGTAAGCCGCACTGGAAACTGTAGTCGTTTAAACTGAAATTGCACATCAGTCGGAATCATTGGGATGCGCGATATGAGAACATCTTCTCCTTTATACTTTCCTTTGAGTATAGTTGCTTCTATCACATTGTTTAGTAACTTTTTATCGCTAACCGTGTACCGTTGCAAAGACGCGGTTGGTTGATATTTCGCAACATTATAACCACCGATCCAACCTTTAATTGAAGATTGTGAGGTGGCAATCCTGGCAAATCCAGCGAGTTTAAAAATTCCGGTGGATAGTTGACTACATCATCTTGATTAGTAGCCGAATCAACTGATTTATATATCCTCAATTCGCCTGTAATTTGTTCTTGAATTTTGAAATTTAATTCACTTACATCTATGTTTTTTGCAGCCAGTATAACTCGTTCGCTCAACCAATCATGGTTTCTGTAATTTTGAGAAATATCTGGAAACACCTTCTGAATAAGTTCATCTTTTGATCGAGTTAACTGACAAAAACTTTGAGGAAAGTTAATGCAGTCAGTCAACATGTCTATAGGAAATTTGCCATTACCAATGTCAATGAGTTCTTTAGATAATATGTTTCCAGATTGGTCATTTTGCAACTCGATACGCATATTCTTGCTCAAATGAAGTACTTTGACATGTTTCCACAAATTGGAGGACTTTAGACATGCATTGAGTTCATCAGCTGGCGTTGATCGTGGAATCACTGGCAATGTTTGACGAAAATCTCCTGCTAATAAAATCATTGCACCACCAAATCGGTTATTATTACTCCCTAGATAAGGTTCTGTCTAAAGCCTCCAAAGATTTTTTATGTGCCATCGTGCATTCATCCCAAACAATCAATTTACATTGCTGCAAAACCTTTGCCATTGCAGAGTTCTTCGAAACGTTGCAGGTTGAGAGTTTCATTGAACACACCTACTTTGACAACAGTGAGTGCTTGTAATATTGAACACACCTCACATTGTTTTAGACAAATCACTCGCCGAAAAAAACCATCCTTGAACTTCAACGAACATTTTAAAAAAAGATTTGGCCAAATTGGCCCATGCGTTGTTGAGTTATGCGCTTACTAACACATTTTGCGATTCATTTTTATATCATAGATAATTCGGATAAGTGGAAATGTTTGAAATAAATGTCGTTAAAGTTCTATGAAAACTGACTCTTAATTCAGTATTTCTACTCGTAAAAATATTTCTAAATAACAATCCTAACATAACCATGGGATTAGGAAAATTTATTATCTCAATTCATCTAACTACCTGTTGTATTTTCTCAATTGTACTCGCATACGATATCGAACACACAATGTAGTCTGAATTATCAGTATAAGTCTTCAGTTCTATCTTCGATTGCGAAGTGGATTTATTCAGTTTTTATTACACCTCACTTAATCTTTATTTCATAATGTTTTCCGATTGTTGCGGATGGATTAATTTGAGATATCCGAAGATAAAAACTCAATTGAATGAATCATTGATGAAAAATTCGCCTACTTGCGTTTTTCATGTTCAACATTTAATGCAAGTGTTAAGTGAATTATTATTATTATTGAATTGTTATGGAAACTATTTATGAAAAATATTTCAAATTTTGTAGATTAGAATTAGGATTATTTAAAGAACATTTCTGAAATACTTTGAAATTTCTAGTGTTGCCATTGTATGCAAATTAGGCAACAATGTTGAATGGGGAACCCCGTATTTGTAATTTTTAATGATTTTCCATAAAAACTTGAATTAATCTACTTTACTTCCGTATATCTATCTTTAATGATTTTTAAGTCACCAAAATGACTCTGTTTAACCCAATATTCGAGATTTCAGTTCAAAATTCGGCTTAACCTAAGATAATAGTTTAATCTGCTTCACCGTTTTCGAATCTTAGTTGTAAGTTATACAGAATGATTAAGAAAATTGCTGATTAACAACTCACAAAATTGTAAAAAACTCTGCTTCTTCAAATTACACACCCAATATATTTTTTTATTTTGAGAATGAGAACAACCTACTCTACAATTTTTCTAGATCTATACCTATCTTGTTTGGATTGTGAGTTATATGCTTTTTTAAATTTCAGATTATTTATACAAAAACTCCTGCGAAACAATAGGAATACTTGTCGTTTGTCATGTGACCTCGAATAACACAGGCCTGCAAAAAAAAAAATTTTTCTGGTGCCTAGAATTTTTGAGCTGATTTCAACTAATTTTTTATTGCTGAATCTAAATATGATAGCAGTTTTTCTGTATCAGCTCTAAATTTTTAGATAAATTCACTTATCTATCAATACTTTTTCCTATTTAATACTTTCAAGTATGAGTGTTGTAAAATTTATACAAGAGATAGATTGTTGTATATTTTCCTTATTGTCAGTCTTCATTTGTAACAAATTGAATTTAAAATAATAATATTTATTATAATTATTATTTTAATTCATTTATTAGAAATAGAAGACTAACAATATAAGATATATAACTGATTGGTTGACAAACTGTTAACAAGTGGGATTTAATCCTATTTAGTGTCATCCAGTTAGTTCCATAGAAATCCGATATATGGAGCTGTCCAGTCTGAAGTGAACATCAACTGCAGTTGAGAGTTGGAGTTAGTTTGTGAATTCCCGCGGATCCTCGGATCATCAATGATCCTTTAGTTCCGCGAGAGAAAATCATGTGTCCACCCCTGCATATCAAGCTGGGTCTAATGAATGAAGCAGTTTGTAAAGACTCTTGATAAGAATGGATCATGGTTTGCATATATAGGGGAAAAAATGCCTCAGCTGAGTAAGGAAAAAATTAAAGCAGGAATATTTGATGGCCCACAAATAAGACAGCTGATTAAAGACCCTGACTTCATAAATTCAATGATTGAGGTAGGATGTATACATTAAACATAGACCGAGCACATTTCAGAATTCTTACGAATTCATAAATAGTTGGTTGTTTGTTATCGGCTGGGTTTGCCATCCAACAGTACCATTGTCAAGAAACAGAATTTCAGAATAATACAACAAAGGCTGTGTAGGCGCAAAGACATTAAGATTTTGTTGTTATCAGGAGGGGTAGCGGCAGACTAGTTTCACCCTTATTAGGGATCATGCTGCTACCCCTCCCGATAACAACAAAATCTGTCTTTGCGCCTACACAGCCTTTGTTGTATTATTCTGAAATTCTGTTTCTTGACAATGTAAATGGTACTGTTGGATGGCAAACCCAGCCGATAACAAACAACCAACTATTTATGAATTCGTAAGAATTCTGAAATGTGCTCGGTCTATGTTCAATGTATACATCCTACCTCAATCATTGAATTTATGATGTCAGGGTCTTTAATCGGCTGTCTTATTTGTGGGCCATCAAATATTCCTGCATAAATTTTTATATAGCAGTATTTCTCCCCAGATTTAAGAATATAAACAAGGCGACAGTGGCAACAGGGTAAGTTCGGCAGGTACTAAAAAGCCGAACCGCCCGAACACGGGCAGTCCCCCGAGAAAGCTCAAGCGGCACATCACGTCGGGGTCACCAATTGTTAGGGACTTTTACACTGAAACACTTTTCTGATTTAATTGTTCATTGACATCGAAAAGATTCGTACAAATTTAGAAAGGGACGACGTGACGTGCCGCTTGAGCTTTCTCGGGGGACTGCCCGTGTTCGGGCGGTTCGGCTTTTTAGTACCTGCCGAACTTACCCTGTTGCCACTGTCGCCTTGTTTATATTCTTAAATCTGGGGAGAAATACTGCTACAGACCATTTTCCTGATTATTTAGGCGACATTAGTGAGGAGCAAGGTGAAAGATTTCACCAAGATATCAAATGTATGGAGGATCGCTATCAAGGAAGATGGGATACTCACACGATGGCCGATTACTGCTGGTCTTTAAAACGGGATTGTTCTAAAATACATTCAAGAATGTCACGCAAAAGAAGTTTCCGAAATGTTTAGTGAGTAATTGGTTTAAATGATGACTTTTTCTGTTTTCTATAGTATATAATGAATAATATCTGTGTAATATAATAAAAATTCCTTTATTAATTTGTTTCCTTAAACCATGGTGTTTCTTTTAAAATGGTGTAATGTATAATTCACAAAAATGTTGATATCTTAAAAATTCGAGCTGGCAGGCAAAAACTAATAGCATATTTGAATTCAGGGCATCAAATTCATATGAAATCACCTCCAAAATCTTTGGCACCAAAACCACTGTTGACCAGTGTAATGGTTTCCTATGGATCAAGTTGAGTCATAGATATGTCGATCTGCTGACGACATAGAGAGCAAATAGAAAATATCAATACATTTAAGTTAAGGCATATTAAATCAATCTGAACTTCAATAAACGCAGCTGACTTAAAATCCAAACGAGATAGGAGTAAGCATATGTGGGCAAAAATTGTAGAGTAGGTTGTTTTTATTCTTGAAATGAAAAAATACAGAAATCTAATTTGAAAAAACATGGTTTTTCACAATTTTGTAACTTAAAAATTGATTTCATGCCAAATTTCGAACTGAATCATCAATATTGGGCGAAATATGTCCTTTTCGTAACACAAATTTGATTTAATTTTTTTTTAATAATTTATAACTCAAAATTAAAAGATATGGGAAAGTCTAGTGAATTAATTCAAGTTTTTATATAAAAAAACACAAATACGGTGTTCCCGAACTAAACTGTTGTCTAATTTGCATACATCTGGCAACACTGGAAATCTGAAAACATTTCAGAAATATACTTCAGATGATCTTACATTGACTTCAATATGAAACATTTTGCATGAATATTTTCCACGATAATTTAATAGGCCAATCACCTCGGGACACCCGATATACGATAATTGCGCTCTATATTTCTGGCTTAACAGTGAAAACGTCAAACATTGCTTTTCGAAATATCCTTCTTTATTGCTTGCATTTTACCACTTTACCAGTCCGTAGGTGATATATCCAATTATTAGTTTTTAAAGGCTGCTTCTTCGGGCGTTGAAAATTTTTGACCTCTCAGAGAACAAAAAGAAATCATGAGGTGGCAGATCAGAACTGAAAGTAGGATGGTCCATCAAGACATGCGCAATCACCACGATTTCACTTTATATAATATTTTTGTGCGCTTGCTCCTACTACCACGGCCTGCTATTGGTCTGCCCAAATGTCTATATTTTTTTTAATATCGACCCGACAATGGTCTTGGGTTGGGCTTCCTGATGAAGAATCCAGCTTCAAACTTCAGTATGTCCGTATGCATTAAATTTTCAATGTATGAAGCCGTTTAACGATTAACAATTTCGATTTCATAGATAAGTCTAAAACGATTGTGACTTATTATGATCGATGATTGAAATATAAATATTGATATATAAATATAAATATTGATTGAAATATTCGCCTGCTATTGGTCTGCCCATATGTCTATATTTTTTTTAATATCGACCCGACAATGGTCTTGGGTTGGGCTTCCTGATGAAGAATCCAGCTTCAAACTTCAGTATGTCCGTATGCATTAAATTTTCAATGTATGAAGCCGTTTAACGATTAACAATTTTGATTTCATGGATAAGTCTAAAACGATTGTGACTTATTATGATCGATGATTGAAATATTCAAAGTTCCAACAACGAATATGTCGAATAGAATTTTTCCTAGTGTCAATTTGAGGTATGGTGTTATTATCGTGGGATTGTGAAATAAAAAAGAAAAAATTTTGGTTCAGCGAGTTTTTATGGAAATCGTTAAAAAGGTTGCAGGATAAAAGAAAAAAATCAGCAAAATTTGTGGTGGCAAGGTCAGATTGCGTTGTTCAACCAGAATATGCTCCATGTACTGATTCCCATCTGTCAACTTCCGATCTGTCACGTCATAGTTATGTGACATTATGACTGTCAAACATGGCGCGCAATTCAAATCTTTGTTACACCCCTTGTTAGTAGGTCATCAGAGCAAAGTGTGAATACGATCGTTGTACTACTTCAATCTATCACTAATACATTTTTTCATGGTACAAATGGATAAAATCCTGCCTATTTCATAAGGAGAACGTCCTGTACAACCCTTGCATCGTAACCCAAGTCATATAATCATACACAATCGACTTCCTCCTTCAAATTCCTCTTTAAATTTTATGCGAGCATTGCCACAGCAAGAATCCTTTTTGTCCGGAGTCAATAACCGGAGCATCTTGAAAGCACATCGACTCAACAATCCCATAAACATCCCTTCCTCGTCGATCCGGAAGAGCAGGGTAGTAAAGTGAACATCTTGAGCAGCGTCGAAGAAGAGCCACCACTTATAGCACTCGAAAAGCACTCGTCGTTAATCAAGCGTATGTCTTATAGGTAGGTAACATTAAGAAAATAGAACGGAAGTGTCAATAAAAATTTGCAAACATATTTTATGGATTCCGTTTGGCATTGATGGCGAACAGTATTAGTTTGCGACGGAGGCAACCTCCAATTTGGCGTGGGGGAAGTATATAAACAATGATCAAGTTCATGTCAATGAGAGTAAAACATAGTGTGACATTTTTAATCGGAAGTGAATCCGGGTGAACCATGTTTGGAGATAGCAAATCAGATAACAGGTGAGTTAAACAAACTAGTCTCGATGTTACCAATTTTTTTTTAATTTCCTCATATTTCCAATTTTTTTCTGAATAAACTAAAAGTAGACTATACAGTTTATTTTAACAAATTAACTCAAACCTGTGTGCGACATTAGAGATGAAATTATTCGATAAATTTTGGAAATTTGTCTTATGTGCATATCTCCTATACCTAATTCCTGTAGGTCGTAGTTCAAATGTGCCTCGGGAATTTTCATACATAAGTCTCCTACTATTAAAATACATAGTCTTCATCAATAAATATTTTCAGTTTCATAAAAAAATACAGAAAAGGACTGGCAGTGGGTCGGGAGCTTTTGCACCCTTGTTGTAGAGTCACCTCCCGTACACTGAAATAATGTGAATACAACCTCCACGAAGAATTAACGAACCCATATCTCAAATTAAAAATAACTACTCATAGTATTCCTTAATTTTTTTTCCAAGCTCAAATTAATTCTTCTAAAAACCCACGACAATGCTTTTCTGAATTTGAGAACATACCTACATTATTTCATCGTGAAAATTTTGCCCCAACTGAAAGTCCGACCGATATCAATGGAATACCTATCTATGAGAGTATCGAGTATTGAAAATTCTGCCTCAGAAGTTTATAGTATTTAACTTTCTAACGGACTTTTAGACATTTCACTTTTCTCCTGAGAAAATGATGATATCATCTAATGCAAGGAAGCTACGACAAGAAATTTGAGAATTTTTTTAAATACCTCCGATTTTTTATGTCCGATATTTTCTAATGTTTTTGGCGCCCTTGTTCACCCGAACAGAGTGTGATCATTTTGCCCGAATGTCTGTAATTTTGGAATATCGAGCCGAAAATGGTCTCAATCAATTGGGTTCGACTCCCCGATGAAGAATCCGTGGCGAAAGTTGAGTTTGTCCGGCCGGCCGTAACCTCTCTAGCATCCAAAAGAGATGAGCTAGAGTTTTCATATTTTCAGAATAGGTTAATTGTCCAAATATCTCGGTCAAGTTCGTTATTGGGCCAAATCCGTCGGATGGTTCAGTAGTTATGAGCATCTGAAATTTTGTTTCCTCAATAACTACTAGAATATCCATCCGATCAAGTTGATACTTGGATTATTGTTGAGGGAGGTTGCAACAAAACGGCTCGCAAAATTTCGCAGAAATCGTCATGCTAGAAAATTTTTAAAAAATGCCAAAAAAAAAAATTTTTTAATCAGCACTATCTCATAAGATATTTTTCGGATTTCAATAAAAATTCGTGAATATATTCAGGTGATCGATATCTTACTTATCCTCAAATTTCATTGCCGTAGCTCGTTTCCATCTAAAGATATAATCATTTTTTTCATTTACTCAAGAGAAATGACATAAGTCCCGACAAATGACGGGCTCATTAATCAGTGTCAGTTGGCGTAATATTAATCAAAATTGTTCATAATGGGAAATCATAAAGATAGAATTCAATCTCAATGGCTGAAATTGCAATTTATTATTCAATGTTTTAGTTCAAGTGTAGTGACTTCAAATTCATTAGTTTCAACACCTTTTCGAGTATTACATTCGGACCTAGCTAGAAACTATAAATTTTCTAGTCGATTATTGTAACCACTTTAATTTTAAGATTCATTTATTCGAATTTTTGAATATCCATTTTTAAGCCCATTTCTTGAGATGTCCATAGTTAAATTGTCATCCCATTTCTATCACATTATAGAGGTTACTTTAAATAAGGGCAACTATCCATCCCTAAAATTATGTACCTTCAAAGAGATGACCAATTTGTAATTCGAGATTTCTAGAACCATTTCAACAAATTTTACATATTATTATGAGCATTCCACCTAACCATATAAGGAAACAAGTGACGTTTTTTACTGATTAGATAATAGATGGTGTTATCTGATTCATTCTTAATATTTATTCGCAAATTGCTTTGCCAAAATTCGAGTTGACAGATACAGGTCAACATAGATGGATAATATTATTATAAACAATTACTTAGGAATCAGGGGACATAAGAGCTTGCATTCCAGTCTGCAGTTTTCCTTATAAGTTGGGTACGAAGTCTCATTACAAAAACTTTTGTTTCAATTATAGTTTCTTTGAGAGAATTCTAATATTTTTCTGCCAATAAATTTTCGGAACCCACAATAATTGTTAAGTTAATAATTTTGCATACACATACTTGGTGCATGAATGCAATTTATCTAGTCGCAAATCCCTTATAAGACCTCAATGATTTACTTTATCTCACCGCCGATTTCAATCTGCGTTAGGTAATAATTATCATCACTTACGATATAATGAAAATTTCCATTCATCTTCTTTTTCATTCAATAACTGATATTGAGGGCGAAAAAACTAAAGAATGAGTGAGTTCTAATTTTTTTAACAGAGATTCATTAACAAAAGAATCGTTTCAAATAACATTAAGTTTAATTGAAATAACGAGTTTACTTCAAATTTAAAATAGTTCATTTAGACTGAACATAAAATCAAACAAACACTGCAAATACAGGGTGTCTCAAGTTCGAGTGCATATTAGACGTTTCTGGAGAACTAGACATATCTGAATTCTGAAAATTAGGATTATAATATTGTTCAGAGTTCTCTACAGAGCTAAAATATTTTCGAAGCCCAAAAACTCCCGGTTATACAGGGAGTGAAAATAAATTCGACGAAAAAACTTTTTTTTTAAGTTTTCCATTCCTTGTATGATCGAGTATTCAATAGTGAATACATTTCTGTTAAAACCATTGTATTAAATCGAATAGATTTCACAATATCCAAAAAAAAACTGGAAAAAAAGTCAAATATGTTCAGTCAGTAATATGTTCATTATTCTTATTTTAAATATCCTGAGCGTAAACCGTTTTTACAACATCGAAGAGGAAGGATGTGAAAAGGTCATGCATCTTTTGGATTTCAAAAATATCATCACAAGGTGTTTCAAATTTTGTGGTGAAAATTGTGATCGTAAATTAGCCATAACTTCTGTTTTTCAAATTAGAACCCTATTTTTTTATAATTGTGTTGGATTCTGCGGTCAAAAATAATGATAGTTTTCTCACATTGTTATGCTCCTAAATTCAATAATTATTTCAATAATTTCAATAGTTATTTGAGATTTTCTGGATTTATGTAGTACGTAGATTCAAATTCTTCGAATTTGATTCATAAAGATATTCTTTGAGCATAGAAGATAAATCATCCCATTTATTAATTCACAAGTGTCAGACAGGTCTTATTGTGAGTCGTTATGAAATTTTTTTATTTCACTAAATGAATCGTTGCTATTCTAATAATGAGATTTTGGATTTATTTCTTATATCGTATTTTTTCAATTGTATACGCAATACACATTCAAATGCACTTAATGATATTTTTATTTCAAATCCATGGTGGATGACACAAAATGTTGAGTATCCAATGAGAAGTATCCCCATTTTTTTTACAATTTCTGAAAAGATGTTTCAAACTTTCCAAATTTTGGAATGTAAGATCCCCTAAAGAATACAAAAAAGGGCTATTGATGAAATTAGTATTTCGACTTATTTCGAAGCGAATGAGAATTCATCTCTTCAATAGGAAACACATTCAAACACAGGGGCTCTTACACATCCAAAACTTTGAAACATCCGAAAGTTTGAAACATATTTTCTAAAGATCTTCTCCGTCATGGAAGGTAAATGGGGATACTTCTCGTTGAAGGCCCGGCAGGTTCTACTAATAATTCTGTCACATTCACCATGTATATAAAATAGATCCAGAATTTCGTAATTAGAATAACGGTTCATTTTGTTAAATCGTGAAATGAAGATAACGAATAACAATATCACCTGACACTTGTGAATTATTAACAGATAATTTATCTTCCAGAGTGTTCCCATGGTTTCAAAAGAATATTCATTGAATTTTTTTAGATGCAATCAATTTGACTCTACGTACACCATAAATCCAGAAAATCTCAAATAACTCAGAAATTATTGAATTTAGGAGCATAATCATGTGAGAAAACTATCATTATTTTCGACCGCAGAATCCAACACAATTATAAAAAAATAGGGTTCTAATTTGAAAAACAGAAGTTATGACCAATTCAAGATCACAATTTGCAACACAAAATTTGAAACACCCTGTGATGATATTTTTGAAATCCAAAAGATGCATGACCTTTTCACATCCTTCCTCTTCGATGTTGTAAAAACGGTTTACGCTCAGGATATTTAAAATAAGAATAATGAATATATTACTGACTGAACATATTTGACTTTTTTTCCAGAATTTTTGGGCTTCGAAAATATTTAAGCTCTGTAAAGATTTTCGAACAATATCATAATCCCAATTTTCAGATTTCAAATATGTCTAGATCTCCAGAAACGTCTAATAGGCACTCTCACTTGAGACACCCTGTATACTTCAAAAATATATCTGAATCATGAAAATCATTCAACTTTTCCCGGTGTTGTTCCAATCCTAGAAGAAAATTCAAGTAGATAAATAGTTACAAATAACTTGTTAACGTTTCAACAACTTCAAACAGAGCCGGCACTTAATTTTCAAATGAAGTTAATCGTGTAAACCGCAATTCTTGGAATTATTCATCATTTAAAGTATTTCCGCCGTTATTAATATACGTACACCCACATTGATTACAGGGTGGATGCAGCTCTAGAATCCAAAGGAGCATCAAAATTAAAATTTTCAACTTCTGTTAACGTAGTTTACCTATTATTTGAGAATTATTTTCCTTATTCCTATCTGTAGCAGTTTTTCAATGAACGATTAACTGTTTCTTGCAAAATAGTAATAATTTCAATAAAAATTTCATATTGTAGATTTAGGAATCTGAGAAAAATTATTTCCGCTCTGACATATCACCCAAAAATGTGCAAACTATGGTATTCCTCTATAGGAGCATACTGTCTTTTAATAGAGAAAGAGAGCTCACCATCCTTTCATTATTAAGGAGGCTTAAGCAGATTACGCCTTTGAATTATGCTCAAAATAAAAATAATAAGTGTGAAGAATTCTTTCACAAAAATTGCTTGTATTTCTTGCACTCATTCCAGATTTATTTCTTACAGAAAATCAGAAAAGGAGGATATGACCAATAATAACAATAACAACATCAGTGACAACAAAGAATATACGCCTCTGGAAAAGAAGGCAGAACCAGATAATGATGAGCATTGCGGAATTCTTACGCAGGTGAATATAACCCTTATCATATTCAATCTGGGATGGATATAAATAAAAATAAGCAGTCATTTTTTCTAAAACTCGATTTTCCCAAATTTTTCAAAACACAAATTTTACGAGATCAATTTGTAGCTATAATAATTTCCCTCAAGTTGTGAATATCCCTTTAAACCAATTAATATAATACAAATATGCAGAAATTATTTCAAAATTGATCCCTCATGGCTTAATTAAGACGTATAGATGGCTACTTATTGATTAGCTTATGAAGACTTGAAACCTCAAGATATGGCCAAATTGTGTACTTTAATAGGTTCATTTCAAAATGTTTAAATGAATATTTCATGATTTTTCAGTGTATGGTTACATGCGCTGTCATGATGAGTTCTGCCGGTTGTGGCATGCCCGTGGGATACTCAGCAATTCTCCTTCCCCAACTTACTCATGGAAACGACACAATACAAATAGATGATGATCGAGGATCTTGGATAGGTAATTTTTTTCACAGTTCACTAACTATTTACATAAACCATTTGTTTAATCAATTCAATTTATCTTCAGTTCACATTTCATTTGAATCATGAATAGTTTGTTAACTAAGAACAAGAGCGCAAAAATGCCCATTATATTGTTGTTTCAAACTTCTGCTTAATATTGAAACATTACAAATTAAAGAAATTGCAACAATTTATTTGAATACGTGTATCTGCCTCAAAGAGATCGTTATATCAAAGTCAAATAAAAACTGAGAAAAATCAGAAAGAAAGATCTTTGTATTGGACTGAGTGTGAACTCAACAAATTTTCCAAACTGTTTCAAAAGTTGTTAAGAAATTGGAAAACATTAAGATGGATTTTTCACATCCTGTATAAATAAGCATTTATGGAAGAATTTTCTGGAATTGGATTAAATTTGGCAACAGTCTATTGCTATAAAAAATTACGATCATTCTCATTTGAAAATTTTGGAAGGCTGACTTTTTTGTCGGTGAGTGTAAAGATATAAATAAATTCATAGATTCAACTCAAATGAAACAAAAATACCTGTTGGTACGCTGAAATAAACGAAAAAAATTTGATGAATAATTTGATTCCGTTTCTTGAAGAATCTCAAGGGCCAAAGTCAAGAATATAGCTGCAATTTTTCAATTAAGGAAGCATAAAGGTTGTTGACTCGACTTCATTACTTGTGTATTACCTTGCATGGGCTTGTTCGTTCAAAACGTTAAATAGGTCAAGATCTTCTGCAATTTATAGTGCAATGTCATTCGACGATAAAAGTTACAATGAGTTGTGTTACTACATCCCAATTGAAATGTTAGAGGAAGTCTCATTCACAATATAATAATAATATCCATACAAACAAATGAAGTGAGTTTTTAAGTCTTGAAAATTCATTTTTAATTTGTCATAGAGATATATTATTATTTTGTTCTCAGTGAATAAAATCGAATTTTATATAAAAAGTTCAAAAATAAAGAGTAAACCGGTTAAACATCTCAATTAAATTTTACATACAAGTAAAAAAAGAGTACCTATATATTCCCAAACAACAGAATTCAAAAATTTGGTGATGATAACTAACTTTCAGTATAAAAACAAAAATGTTAGTCAATTTGAATGACTCCTTTGAGAATTTTTTTACTAACTGAAAAATATAATAATAATCAAAATATTTCGTTCTATTCTGATTTCAAGGTACAAGGGAAGGTCCAAATTTCGTGCGATATGTATAAAAATTTAAGGCAATGTTCAATAATCTCCTGGTCTCCTAATTCAGTAACCTTGGGAAACAAAAATAAGCCTTGATGACCTGCATTCACTATTCGGCTATGACCAACCTCCTATATACAAAAATATCTTTCTCGTCAGAGTTGAATCAAAAATCAATTTTTGTTTTCTTTTAGCAAGCATACACTCAGCCGCTACGCCCCTGGGTTCGATCCTTAGCGGAATTCTCATGGACGCATATGGTCGCAGATTCACCCTTCAAATAGCTTCAATTCCTCTCATTATGGGTTGGTTTATAATAGGATTTTCTCCTAATTATATGCTTCTTCTAATAGGAAGATTTATAGCTGGGTTATCAACAGGTCTTACAGCAGCAACTGGACAAGTAAGTACCTTTGTATCATCATTGAAAGTTTTTATTGAAAAACTAGCTGACCCGACAGACTTCGTCCTGTCAAAAAGATTTGTAATGTGGCAGTTTTTGTGCCTACGTATTTTCAAAAATTCTCCTGAACAGAACCGTCACCCTGGTGATAGGGCGTTGTGAATAAAAAATAATTAAATAAAAAATATATAAGGATTTGAAAGTAAGTGATCGCTTTATTGTTAATCATGTGAATCATAATTATTATTATTATCATTGTAGTGCTTTGTGGTATACGATGTTTTTTGTTTGATTACCTAGCGCATAGATAAACAAATCTGATGGTTTTCCAACACGGGAACAGGCAACATACAATTGACCATGTGACAAACATGGGTTTTCTAGATTAATACCACAAACACTTAATGATTGCCCCTGGGACTTGTTTATAGTCATAGCAAAAGCAAGCCACACTCGAAACTGTAGTCGTTTAAACTCAAATGGCACATCAGTCGGAATCATTGGGATGCGCGGTGTGAGAACATCTTCTCCTTTATACTTTCCTTTGAGTATAGTTGCTTCTATCACATTGTTTAGTAATTTTTTTATCGCTAACCGTGTACCCTTGCAAAGACGCGGTTGGTTGATATTTCGCAACATTATAACCACCGATCCAACCTTTAATTGAAGATTGTGAGGTGGCAATCCTGGCAAATCCAGCAAGTCTAAAAATTCCGGTGGATAGTTGACTACATCATCTTGATTAGTAGCCGAATCAATTGATTTATATATCCTGAATTCGCCTGTAATTTGTTCTTGAATTTTGAAATTTAATTCATTTACATCTATGTTTTTTGCAGCCAGTATAGCTCGTTCGCTCAACCAATCATGGTTTCTGTAATTTTGAGAAAGATCTGGAAACACCTTCTGAATAAGTTCATCTTTTGATCGAGTTAACTAACAAAAATTTTGAGGAAAGTTAATGCAGCCTGTCAACATGTCTATAGGAAATTTGCCATTACCAATGTCAATGAGTTGTTTAGAGAATATGTTTCCAGATTGGTCATTTTGCAACTCGACACGCATATTCTTGCTTAAATGAAGTACTTTGACATGTTTCCACAAATTGGAGGACTTTAGACATGCATTGAGTTCATCAGCTGGCGTTGATCGTGGAATCACTGGCAATATTTGACGAAAATCTCCTGCTAATAAAATAATTGCACCACCAAATCGGTTATTATTGCTCCGTAGATATTTTAAGGTTCTGTCTAAAGCCTCCAAAGATTTTTTATGTGCCATCGTGTATTCATCCCAAACAATCAATTTACGTTGCTGCAAAACCTCTAATACAAAAGAAACGCGAGTTTCGGAACGCGACATTAAACTCCTCCAACTATGTATTCTGTGCTCCAAGGCACACAAGCACATTGTTTCGATAGATATGATCTTTGACGTTAGGAACACACCTACATTGCTTAGACAACAGTGAGTGCTTGTAATTTAATATGAACTTTATACCATAGCAATAAAGCTCAAATTGACTACGTTTTAGTTACAAATCATTTGTATGGAAAAAAGAAAAGGGCTATTTTTAGGGTTTTTCCAGCAATAATTCTAATTTTTCTCGCCGTAAAAACCATCCTTGAACTTGAACGAACATATTAAAAAAAGATTTGGCCAAATTGGTCCAGGCGTTGTTGAGTTATGCGCTTACCAACACATTTTGCGATTCATTTTTATATTATAGATATTGAGGTTTTCGGAAAGTAATTTCGTTTTTTTTTTGTAAAGAAACACAGTTTTCGTATAACATACAAATACTTTATTAAATTAAAATATTGGTCGTTCTGGCCCAATACATATTGCCATCTTTCTGGTAGCAGCATCAATCCCCGCTTTTTAACATATATGTTATCTGATCAAGATGGTTCTCCTGATTTGAACTCTTCAGTTCAAAGTTACCGTCTAAAAAAATCGAATTGGCCGGAACAATTAATAATTAGATGATGCCAGGTCTGTACATTATGATGGGAGTAGCATTGTATTCCAATCAAGCTGTAGCAGCATCACTATTTTTAGTGAATATCGGCTTCGAAGATTATTTGAGTCGATTTCTTGCTCAATGCCCTCTTGCGTTTGACGTTGTTGTATATAATCCAATTTTTTGTCCCCAGAGATGATGGGCTCCAAAAACGGTTCATTTTCGTGGCGTTTGGAAAGCAAATCGCAGACGTTGATGTGGTAACTCTATGACAACCCTGGGAACCCATAATCGAGCTTCGATGATAATCCAAGGCTTTTCAAATAGTCATTTACTGTTTAATTGAATCTCAATCCGATATCACGTGTTGTTATTAGAAGGTTCGCGAGAACTGATGCCCTCATCGCGTCTTCATCAACTTCAACCAGCCATCCAGAACGTGGTGCATCTCCTACATCAATAACTGTCGGATCGAAATTTAGAAAACCAGTTCTGTTACTGGCGTACTATCAACACACCTTCTCTATATACCTCACTCGATTTCGTTCTGGCTTAAACAGCATTTTTACCCTTTGTAGTAAAACAATTAGATACGTGGAGAATGCTGCTTATCACTCTCGATATTCAAAAGGGCAACAATTAAAAACTACTAAGAAGAATTAATTAAAGTTTTTATTTAAAAACCTTGCTATATGAGCTCTGAAAGCATAGAAAAATTAAACAGCTCAAGTGTGATATGGGGTGCAAAATATACAATTAATTCATTTGTCCGGGAAAAAGGAATTATCTTTCCGAACAACCGAGTTCATAAAAAAAGCTTTTCTTTTACTGATTGCTCGAAAAGAGATGATGAATTCAACGAGCTCAACAAATGAGTTACTTACTATTGGTATTTCAAGCAGAAAACCTTCGACATAAAGAGGTGCATCTGGCAATGCAAGAGATGAACACCAGGCAGAAAAAAAACAAAGCAGACCTACAATAGATTGACTCAAGTGTGGTAAAGTCATAATATAGTAATAACAAGAGGGAAACGCGCAGCTCTTTCATTAGGCCTAAGCCATTTGAGGTTTTCCAATCTGTTATTAAGCAACATCATTACATGAATCAAAACAAAACAGTGAATTAGACTTCAGGAAAATGATCGACATAGTAACGTGAGATTTTTGCGTGTATTATCACATCCAAGCATGTTACAGATGATAGTTTAAGCTTCTGATAGGAAGCACCAAAACAGCAGCGCAAGTCAAAAGCATGTGCTCTGCAGTTGCTGAGGACCTGCTCTTCAATTTCACGCCTCTCGATGGTATGAAAATGGACACCTTGATTCGTATTCCTTGAAGACGGAGTTAGTACTACTAAACTTGCAGCCAAAATGGAGATCATTGAGACTTTACTGCCAAAATAAAGAAAAACGCGGGTTGCAATACCCAGAATGAAATTAACCCAATTGCTTCTCCTCCAATTTAATCCAATATATATCCAATTGTCGAAGACTTGACTATTAATGAATTTTTAATACTTCAAAATGCTGAAACCTCGATAAGAAACTTCTGTCTTTAAATACTTAAATTTTTAGGTTCTTGTTGGGGAGATAACTCAACCACATCTAAGAGGAATTCTTTGCAGCCTTCCGTTTGCAAGTTATTCTTTCGGAATCCTGCTAGTTTACACTTTTGGATACTTTCTGCCTTGGCGATATGTAGCAGGTAAAACTACCACAGCTATAGTCGAAGATTTCCCTAATGCAGTTTTTTTCAGTTCTCAGTGCCTTTCTGCCTGTCTTATCCTTATTGTTATTCTTCTTCTTACCTGAGAGTCCAATTTGGTTGATACGTCACAGTAGACTAGAGGAAGCAAAACAAGCTCTTACCTGGCTCAGAGGGGGAAATGTAAATTTGGTCAGTATAGAAATTGAATACATACATTTAAATATTCTCAAATTTAGATTTATCACCCCAGCATATTATAAAATAATGAAACACTGCAAGCATGTTAAATATTTCCGGAATTTCTCAAGTTGTTACAAATAGAACATGAAACAATGATCCTATTTAAAGAAACATTTTCAGAAAAACGACATCTCGATGATATTATTAAAAATCCATTGTGCTTCCGATTTGTTTTTATTTGTCCATTCATTGTCGTTTAAATAGTTTTGCTATGATTGCCTTAAAGGGTTAGTTTTGTTATTATTTTTAAATTGTTAGGAATTGTTTCGGTTTTAGAAATTGGCCATTTTCATTACCTTCAATGAGTTGAAGTCGACACTGGTGTAACATGTAGTGGGCAGCATGTGGTCAGACTATGAATAAGAACAATATTTATTGAAATCCTGCTAGCAGAATGACAACCCAGCTGTCAGAAGACTATACATATGGAAAATGGAAATCTCCAGCTGATAACAACCACAGAATAGTAGAAATTAAATTGTCTTTGTGACCAGAAACAGAAGATATCACAATATATCTTATTAAAGGTACCCAGTTGCAGATATCCCGTCAGATAAAAACCTGTTGCGAGCTCGTACCAAACTACAACTAAAAAAAAATAGAAAAAACTACCTCTAAGATATGCAGACCTATGGGAACTATGAAAAGTTTCAAAGGTATACAAAATAAGATTAACAAAGAACTCAAGACTGCATCGAAAATCGCTAACTTAAAAACCGAATAACTCCGAAACAGCATTGAATCAATGCTGCAGCACTTGAACGATAAGACACAGAAAGTTGGTTTGAATATGTGTTCCAATAAGAGACAAATTATAGTGATTGGAGATACAATAAAATTAGACAACAAGGTTAAAGGCTGCGTATATCTTGAACATAAAATGCTACTGAAAAATTAGAATAAGACTTCAGACATGTTAACCAGACTTGCGCAATCTTCGGCAAACTAAGCTTTATTCAAGGACAAGATAGTCCTTATCAACCTCAAGGGAAGAGCATACAACTTGTGTTCTACCAGACCTGCGCAATCTTCGGCAAACTGAGCCACTTATTCAAGGACAAGATACTCCTTATCAACCTCAAGGAAAGAGCATAGAACTTGTGTTCTACCAGTCATCACCTGGGGCATTGAGAGATTCGCATTTACCAGGAGAAGTGCAGAGAAGCTACCCTAACACAGAGAGCCTTGAGTAGATGTTTGCTGCGAGATAAGAGTCCGGTGATACGGCAGAGGACATGAGTGGCAGATATGATCGGGACGCCAGCAGTTTCAAAGACGCGAGGCAGATCATGTGGCATAGAGTGCGACCGAGAAATGGATCAAAAGCCTGCAAGCTCACAGCAAAGTGAAGGTGAGCCCAGGATGAGATGGAGACACAACACCCGGAGACTCTCGAGGAAAGACTGGATGCAGTTGGTTCGAGATATAGCAACATGGTGAGCTGAAGATAATACTTATATCCAGGTTGAGTGTAGAAATATGAAGCAATTAGTCAAAGGCAACCCGTTGTGTATCTTTGTTTTGAGTGAATTAACTGAAAAAAATGAAAATTTCTATTTATAACGTGGCTTACATTTATGTTTGGCAGTGCATAAGCTATGCATTCTGAATAACACCATTACAAATGACTGATAATTATAAAATTCCAATCCGATTTCTTATATAACCTTCCATTTTCAGGCCAAAAAGGAAACTTCACAAATATTGGAAAGGATGTACGCAGAAGGAAAGGGTGATTCCAAGTTGAACGTATGGCAAACCCTTTTGAAGCCAGAGGTACTGAAGCCTTTCATAATTATGAACATGTTCAACTTGCTTCAGATCTTATCAGGGACTTACTTGGTAGTTTTCTACGCTGTAGATATCCTGAAACAAATAAAGACCATATCCACGGATAAATTCTTGGCTGCAGTATGGACAGGGGTGGCCAGGTTTTTGTTCACAATCATAGGCATAATTTTATTAGGAAAGGTTGGTCGAAGATCTCTAGCACTTTCGTCTGGAATAGGGACCAGTATAGCAGCTTTAATATTTGCCTGCTTTGAGTATCTACAATGTGAAAAGAGCGGCCAGTTCGCAGCTTTTTCAATACTTGTGTACGTTGCTGTCAACACTGTAGGATTTATGATTTTACCTGGTGTTCTAATCGGAGAGTTATTTCCAGCAAAAATCAGAGGATTTGCTGGAGGCCTGTCTTTCACAATATTTCATTTTGTAATGTTCCTATCAGCAAAAATATTTCCTCTTGTTAGATTAACAATAGGAGTTTCTGGTATTTTTTGCATATTTGGAATTTCTTCCATTCTAGCTAGCATATTTTTGTATTTGATGTTACCAGAAACGAAAGGAAAAAGTTTAGGAGAAATTGAAGATTACTTTCAAAATAAAAACATATTTTGGGTTACAAGAAAAAATATAATTTGCGAGGAGAGGTGACAAAGACTGATTTTTTATAGAATAAGTTGTCGAAAGAACTGTAAGATAAGCTTTAAGAGTTACATTATTTATTAAAAAAATAAATTCTTCCAGTACAATCCGATTATTATTGACATTTGCAGTAATTTTCTATACATCCTGCTTTCGCTACCAACATAGTTAAACCCCATCAGTCGCTGCCTCTTTGTGAGTGTGAACTCACGTCACATATAATGTGATACGAAAACATCCCATCTTTTGATAGTATATTATGAAACAAGTTGAAGAATGGGCACCTATTTCAACACGAATGCGAAATTTGAAAATAGTGATCTTGTTGAAAATAGTATCTTGTTGAAAATAGTGATGTTGTTGAAAAAAGTGATGTTATTGAAAATAGTGATGTAGTTGAAAATAGTGATCTTGTTGAAAATAGTGATCTCGTTGAAACTAGTGATCTCGTTGAGAATAGTGATCTAGTTGTAAATAGTGATCTCGTTGAAAATTGTGATCTCGTTGAAAATAGTGATCTCGTTGAAAATAGTGATCTCGTTGAAAATAGTGATCTTGTTGAAAATAGTGATCTCGTTGAGAATAGTGATCTAGTTGGAAATAGTGATCTCGTTGAAAATAGTGATCTCGTTGAGAAAAGTGATCTAGATGAAAATAGTGATCTCGTTAAAATTAATGATCTCGTTGAAAAAACTGATTTCGTTGAAAATAGTGATCTCGTTGAAAATAGTGATCCCGTTGAATAAAGTGATCTTGTTGAAAATAGTGATCTTGTTGAAAATAGTGATCTCGTTGAAAATAGTGATCTAGCTGAGAATAGTGATCTAGTTGAAAATAGTGATCTCGTTGAGAATAGTGATCTTGTTGAAATTAGTGATCTCGTTGAAAATAGTGATCTCGTTGAAAATAGTGATCCCGTAGAAAATAGTGATCTCGTTGAAAATAGTGATCTTGTTGAAAAAAGTGATATCGTTGAAAACAGTGATCTCGTTGAAAATAGTGATCTAGTTGAGAATGGTGATCTCGTTGAGAATAGTGATCTAGATGAAAATAGTGATCTCGTTGAAATTAGTGATCACGTTGAAAATAGTGATCTCGTTGAAAATAGTGATCTCGTTGAAAATAGTGATCCCATTGAAAATAGTGATCTCGTTGAAAATAGTGATCTTGTTGAAAATAGTGATCTCGTTGAAAATAGTGATCTAGCTGAGAATAGTGATGTAGTTGAAAATAGTGATCTCGTTGAAAATAGTGATCTTGTTGAAAATAGTGATCTCGTTGAAAAAAAATCTTGTTGAAAATAGTGATCTCGTTGAAAATAGTGATGTAGTTGAAAATAGTGATCTCGTTGAAAATAGTGATCTCGTTGAAAATAGTTATCTTGTTGAAAATAGTGATCTCGTTGAAAATAGTGATCTCGTTGAGAAAAGTGATCTAGATGAAAATAGTGATCTCGTTAAAATTAATGATCTCGTTGAAAAAACTGATTTCGTTGAAAATAGTGATCTCGTTGAAAATAGTGATCCCGTTGAAAAAAGTGATCTTGTTGAAAATAGTGATCTTGTTGAAAATAGTGATCTCGTTGAAAATAGTGATCTAGCTGAGAATAGTGATCTAGTTGAAAATAGTGATCTCGTTGAGAATAGTGATCTTGTTGAAATTAGTGATCTCGTTGAAAATAGTGATCTCGTTGAAAATAGCGATGAAGGAGGAAGTTTTTGAAGGCATGGCCTTCTGCAACAAGTATTAGACGATATTTTCTCTAGTTCAGTCCAGAATTGTGAGAAATTTATTGGAATTCAATGAAAAATTCAGATTATACCTCCTAGTGCCTTTTGTATTTTATGTTCGCAGTTGGTGTGACTGATACGAAAATTGACAGATTGCAGAATTTGAATAGTGCGTCCAAATCTCTACATGGTTTAATTGTGACAATTGACATGCAATGGACGCGTGTTGACATTCGAAAGGATAGGATGTCAGTGTTGTCAACCATAAAACGAAAAATATAACCAAAAACAATGCTGTAATGAGTTCATTACAGCATTGTTTTCAGTACTGTAATAAACTCATTACGACACTGAAATAGAGAAAAGGTAATACCTGTATAAAGATAATCTTTATAAAATGGTAATGCTATGTCGAAATAATTTTGTTGAACACATAGTTCTTCCGTAATTTCTTGTAGTGAATTCATTGAATGTGTACCAAAGAACGGAATCAAATAGGCGAACAGCCTCTTTTGCAAAGAGTAGGTTGCAGGACAGAGAGAGAGTCACTTCTACTCCCTCTTGGTAGAGAGTAGAAATAGCTCCCTACCTTACAGGAAAAGACGAAAAATCAACATATTATATCGAAAAATGAAATAAAAAACGGTTGATTTCTCAGTAAAATTTCATTCTTCAAGTCCATGTTGTACAAATAAAACTTTTCAGGGCTTCCAGAGCAATTATAAAAGTCAAATTGCAATGTAAAACAATAAATTATGAATTATCAACATATACATATCCTTGAAGTTATACCAAGTGAAAATGAGTCAATGCATTGATTGATATTTAATGTACACATCAATATTCGTGAAGCTGAGGTTGCTCTCCTGAAAATATCAACTTTATATCTCTTACTCTAGTCTTAATTTCAGGGGTTGTATCTTGCTCTAATTCTGGTAATGTTTCCACGAAAAGTTTTTGTACTTTCTCAAGATCCGTAGCTCTCTTATTCCCAGTTAGTTTTCTTGATAGGCACATCATGATGTTCAAAGATTCTTTCCTCAGTCTTGTGAATTTAGGGATAGCTACAAGAAAACACAAATAAGAAAACGCTTCAAATAGAAACCATTCAAATGACTTACTCAAAGAATACTTCAATACATGCAACAAATTGTCAATTATACCGGCCAAAGACTTTTCTTCTTGATCATTTAGAGTTTCTTCTTGTAGGATTTTCAAATTGCTCACATAGTTATACATACATTCAAGAATACTGATCTGAATGACCCTTGTAATTTTCAGAATATATTCTCTACAGTGAGCAACAAAGAAATCCCTAAAAATCAGTTGGGTTTCCTTGCTTGTTGGTATCCAACACTTCCCCAGAGTTTCATATGCTGTGGCTTGTAATCTTATATTATCTTCTCTGTTCTTAGCTACTTCATCGGCAGATAAGTCTTCTTCATCTTTATCTTTATTATCTCCATTTGCTAGCAGTATATTTTTTACAATATTGTAAATTTCATCGAATTTATCCATTTCGAGCGAAGAGAATATATCTCCTGTGCATTTCAACACTTCCGTCTTATAACAAATGTCATCTTTGCGACATTGCTGCAGCATAGATTCGGCTATTTGGCTTTTCAACTCTTCAGAACTTTTGATGTGTTGCCTACAAAAAATAAAAACATAACAATGTTCCACATAAAGATACATAGATGTACCAATTCAAAATAATAGGAATCTACACCTAACTAGAGAAAGAATGAAAAAATTATGCTATTACAGCATTTCGAACTCATATTGTTGTAAATTATGTTAATATAAAAATGTGTTTGTTATTTCAAACTTACTTGCAATGGATGCATATGCTAGCTAACGCTTTAAGAAGTTTTTCTTTGCCGATCCAGGTTCTTCCTTTCAAGTTATTCAATAACATGGTCAACAAGGAAGTTAGATTTTCGACGTCCAAATCAGAACCTATTTTATTGGCTAATGTTGTTATTGCATTCGCGGCCTGGAATAAAAATGTTCTCAAACCTTTTACTGAAGACTATTACATTAATGAAGGAACAAAATGGGCATTTATTTCTAGCAATAATGATGAACTTCTTACTTCACGTTATATCCAAAACTGAATAAAAAATAATTCAAAATTGATTGAAAGTAAAAAGTAATAACAACACATCAAAGCTCACAAACACTTACCTGCGCCTTAGTTGTCCAAAATGATGATTCCAAAGCCGATCTTATAATTTTAATGTGATGAGGTAGATATTGCCTTATTCCGTTTTCTGTTCCTGCTGTATTATCAGTCCACAGATCCTCCCAGATCTGTAATGTACTCATATTGTCTGGGGTTTTCTCGTCATGCATGGCGAAAAAAATTAAAGGTAACAAAATTTCTGAATGTGCCTTGATCACATTCTGACTATGAACACTCATGGACTGGAAAGTGTAAGCCAATGCACTCTTGACAGAGATATCTGGAAGCAAAGAATAACCATTTTAATAGGAGTTATAATATACGCCTTTTCTACATCACAATGCTGATGTGTCGGATAACATGTCTAAAATACTTCAGCAGAATTTTGTTTCCATACTTTGCCGTTCATTCAGCTGCATTCATAAGAGGCTAATGTCTTATTTCTATGTCTTGTAATATACAAATTGGTAAAACATGTGGCTTATAGCTTGAAAGGGATAAGAAAGATGTGCAACTCGACATTTTGAAGAGCTAGAGTGAATGTCTATAACGATACTGGCCCCTAAATAAATATGCAAGAACTGTAATTTTGTTGTTCCCATCTTCTACTACACTTTTTTCTCTATGTATAGTTTTCTTAATGAAAGATCCGACATTTCTCAAGTTTGTCATGGTTCTGTTAATGGTACCTCTCGTTGGTCTGGGTCGGTCAGGAAACCTCTCAATGACCAGTCGAATCGTTCTATCTACAACTTTATTACATTCTCCATGAAGTAGAATGAGATTTAAATAATCTTCATTGGTAAAATTAGGCATAGTGATAGTGATTTTATAACTTAATACGAATTATCACCAAATTAATAGTAAACACAAAATGCTACTGAATAAAGAGGAATTTGGCACACGTAATTGATGATATCTATCATTAAAAAAAAGAACGTAAAACATGGTAAGTTTTTGCATATGGTTCATAAGGAATTATTTATTTATCACTAGAGAGAAAACCGATGGCCGATTAGTTGAAATAAAGAGGTTTCCGATACAAATTCGAATCCAAATTCGCCATCTATTTAGGAACAACTGTAACATTTTTCTCTTGCATATTAGGATAGTAAAATCTAAAACATGATTTAAGTAACAGTTCCTGAAAATTTCATCTTTTTGGCGTGAAGGGAAAAGAAATAGCGGAAAATTCAAGACGAAAAACAGTTTTTTGTGAATAACTCAGAAAATATCCACTTTGAGGCAAGGGTGTGATGCATACACTCACATTATTTTTTAACGTAGATTCAATATCTGCCACAAAAAATGGGGTTCTAATTTGAAAAAATTAATTTTTCACGATTTTGTCATCCCTAACTTTGAAAGTCTTTCCCATAATCAACAGATTAAATCACTAATTAACAGATTAAATTTGGACATACCTTTGGATTCCATGTACAATTGCTCCAAGTCATTAATGAACTTAGCAAGAACTGGCTCTCTTATCAAAGAGGCCACATATCCAATTGTGTCTGCGTAATTTTTTCTAATGGCCACATTACGATCTCGTAAACCTCGAATTAAAACATGACTAAGTTTCTTCGAGAATGGTTGCATGGCAACCCCCTTCTGAACTATCAGTAATGTTATACAGTGTGTACAAGCAATTCGTGTGGCCAATCCTACAGATTGTTTCATCAATTCGATAATCTGTGGCACCAGGGTGTCAAGAATAGATTCATCTACATATTGTAAGCTCTGAAATGAGAATTCAGAATTTCAGAAGTATTTCTTCATAATTCAACAAATACATACATTTTTAACAGTTTCAGTGGTGAAATACTGTTTGGCCATAGAAGCTCTCGCTTCATCAACTATTTCTTGCGATTGAGTACCTCCTAATTTGGTACTCAAATATGAAAGTTTATTAGACTCAAGGTCACCAGTCGCTTTCAACAAAGCTGGTATTATGGTCGTCAAAAAGGGTCTTATTCGTGGACCGCACAATTCCACCAATTGCGATATAACTTGAAGGCTAAAAACACCATTTAAATATAAGCATTCTATTTGAAATGAAATAGTTCTATATCATGCAAAATCGTAATATATCAACGAACAATAAAAAGCATCGATTGCGATTATTATAGAGGTGATTGTGGAAGACTCATTTTTCCATTATTCAAATAACGAAACACTAGCCTGAACTTGTGGCGACGAGACTGGGAGTGACCACAATAAGCAGGGGATAGTGTGATGACCGCTTGATACCTTTTGCGCGTGTCACGGTTGTCCACGTACATAAACTGTCATCGCGAGTGTACATCCTTTTATTCAAAAAACCATAAAATCAAATTGTTCCAGCATAAAATTTCATAAAATGAGAAACAATGGAATCTAACCTTGTTAAGCGAATCTCTCTCACGCCACTCATTATTCCATCATTCAACAAAGGGGGCAAAATTGCTTCCATCATTTTAATTCCATCTTTTCCTTGAGATTCACCGCAAGCCTGAACGCAGAGCTGAAATCAACAATATAAAAACCAGATTTGAAACTAAGTATAAAAAATAATACTTTGCCCAAAATTTTGGCTGTATTAGTTGCTATAGTTCTGGTTTCTTCATGATGATCATCCATTACTCTGAATAGCTTAGACCACAATTCCGCCATATTGTCAACGGCATCATGCACTGACCTATTACCGGAACTTCTCAATAAATCCTGAATGGCCAGACAGCAAGATTGTCTCACTCTGTATTGGCCGGAATTCATATTCTCAATGAGATCTTTGAGTATTTCATGGAAATATTGTTCGACCTGAAGAAATCAAAGAATCATAATGACATTGCAGACAGCTAATTATTGAATGGGATACTAAAAACGATTTTTGGGGTATTTTCCGAATGTATCATAATATGTTTAGACTTACTGCAGGATTTTTCTTTATAATGAGGTATCAGAACACACAAAAACCGTCTTTTATACAATTAAACAAAATAAAAGAAACTGATGACTGTTCGAAATGAAAAAAATAACCTTTGCGCATGCGCGATTGATGTCCGCCTGCAACTTCAACAAAGTTGACGCATGCGTAGATCGATGTTGAGCAAATGACACTAACGTACCAGCTTTAAAAACCAGCAAAATAGTAATCATATCAATTACACAATATGATTTCATTTAGGCTCTTTATATATAAAAGATGTGTAAAATACTAGCTTAATTAAATTTACTCCTCTGATATTATGTATAGAAATCACATTCCTTTGACTCACCACTTTTTGTTGTTCCGATACTAAGACCCTCCAAATATTATGCATAGTGCATTGTATATTAGGAGAAGGATCATATTGGTACCTATATAATTTAGGTACAATCTGGGGAAGAAATTTTTGCAACTCCTCTCCACATTTCTTAGCAATGGTTGAAAATCCAAAAGCTGCGCCTTTCTTAGAATTCCACATTGCATTATGATTAGCAATATGCATAAACTGATAAATCAAATCAGGTTTGTTCAAATCTGAAGCCAGGGAACAAAGTTCTTTGTAAGTCGTTAAATTACCTCTGAAATTTTTATTGATTTTATTGGTTTTATTTAAGTTATTGCTCACTGTGTTTACCCTGTAGGAGAAGACCCTAACTGTCCGTTCTCGAATAATTTAGTGTCGCTGGAAACTTGCTGGACTTGTCTAGCTCCAGCTGTTAATTGCCTGACCAGAGCGGATAAGAGTTCTTCTGACTTGTAAGTATCATAGAAGACACACAGCGCTTTTGAAGCCACATCTTGGACAATATCTAGAAATCATTGAAAAATTTCTCAAAATGCACTGTTTCTGAGGTTAGAACATCGAGATATAATAAAGAGGAGACGACATGACATGCAATCAAGCAAGGAAAAAATGGCACCTCTCGTTTAACATAAAAGTAGCACCGATATGGCGGAAAAGTTAGGTTCAGATCATGTTAACTGCCAATCAAATGTATGCACATTTAAAAAATCCTGGAATTGAATGGGTGGAATTTGATGGTATTCATTTATATTTTCAGTATTTCATTAAGGTATACAAAGCCGATGAAAAATTGAATAAATTTCAAAATTTGTACTACCTCCATGGGTTAGAAGGACATTATTGACCCATCCAGTGTAGTATCAATTGAGTATTTGAATTAAAATCTCTAGAATATTCAAAAATATTCATAACTCACCATTATTTTCACCAAGCAATCTAAGGAAAGTATTCTGGAGTGTATCTAAACGGTTAGATATAGGTTCTCTCTTGCCACAGCTTTTGGCAATAGCCAACAGCCAAATGGATGAAGCTTGCTTAGAATTTGGGTTGGTATTTTCACTTATTTTCAGTAATCTGTCGAGTACCCAGTCAAGATTTTCATCAGGTAGCTTGTCATTTTCATCAGGATTGAATTCTGAAATTCGATCCAACCATTTATTTCTTGCTTCTGGAGAATAAATACCCTGTATGCACATCACAAAGGATTCTCCGATTGTTAAGTGAACCTCAACATCTTTAGTCTGAAAAAAAAGCATACAGTATGAACCTTCATTCAGAGCCTGAATCATCACAATTTACTTCTTTTGATGTTTCTAATAATCCCTCCAAAACATGTTTCACATGAGGGAACTTCTCGCCAATGCATAATAACCCTAAAGCCCTAGCAGCTTTTTCCTTCAATTTAGTATTCAATTTTTTATCATTCAGAACATTGAGTAGATTAACCAGTATGTCAGCCTTGGTTATAGTTTCAGTAGCTGGTTTTTTGGGATTAGGGCTGTCATTGATTTTTCCATCACTGATAGGCAATGGTGTGCATGATGCTATAATCCCAATACTACTGCATGCAGCTCCAGATAATAAGGCATTCGAATTTGTCAAGAAACTATCTAGAATAAAATAAGAGGGTCTTCAGCATGAAGTCGAATGGGAGAATCTGGAAGAACCTACTTAATACATGAACAGTATCCGAAAGCAGGCCATCGATTTGTTCTTTTTTATTGCGTATTCTGGACTCAAAACAATTCCCAAGAGCTAACAATGCCCCATGTTGAACTTCAAGGGTTCTATGATTGCACTGTTGTACTAATGATTTTATCAGTTCTTCAAATTGATTGTATTCAATATTAATCAGGAGAAGTCCATACAATACTGCTGCGTATTCCCTAACCTCAGTTTTCATTGAACTGAGTAATTGGTCTTTAATCCAGGGAGTGTCCTCAGAGAGGACATTTGAATATTGCGGGAGACACCCAACAGCTTCAACCAGGCAACTTAGAGCCTCAATAGCTAAAATAAAATGTAGGGAATTCAATAATTATCTACATCTAAAAGTAATTTGCATGCAAAAACTTTTAAAAACGGCTCTTGAGGATTTCATAATGGTTTTATGTTTTGAATGAAATATATTTGAATTTTTTGTTTTAATTTTTCTTGTGATACAATTTTTTTCTAGAAGGAAGTTCCTGTTACTTCTCTTCTACTGAATCTGCTGAAGTAATCGTTCCACCCACGTTAAAAATTATCTGTAGCAAACAAACATACAGACAGATTAATATTGAAAAACGATGTGTATAGATTATGCCCTAAGTATATTAAGTTGGTTTTTTCAAGTGTACAGACATTCCAGTGAAATACACTCTGACAAAAATTTATCTGATCATTCAACACTATACTATATCGTCCAATGAAATTGCTCAATTTTTGAAAACGGACCAATAGAAACAAACTGTATCTGAAAACACTCAACCTCACAGTGTTTTCACTTTTAGAAATTTGTTTTTATCAAATGCCTAATTTGCATAGGAATATTAATACGTCCGGATAGCTTTGGCCGTTGGTGGAAGTAGCGGTCGTCATGGTTACGATAAACAAGATGTTGGTAACTCGTCAACGATAAACAAGATGTTGTTAGCGATAACTTCAACAGCACATTTGGCAGTTCTGTCAGTTTATTTTCGTATTTTACCATGAAGTAGATAAAAATGAAACGTTTTGGGAATTGTAATATTACTTCAATTGAGGAAAGTGTGGAGAAATGTGTGCCGCTTAATACAGTGAAGTCAAAATCCTACATTAGGAAACAATTTGAAGAATTCTGTGCTGCCCGGGAATACCTTTTAAATGAAAAAACAAGTTTGTCAGAGCTCAACAATATTATGCTAGACTGGGCTTTCAATATGAAGAAAAAGAGATGGATCAGACTACAAGGAAAGTGTCGTAAAAACCTTGTGTAATATTACTGCCAAACAGCTGCAGGAAAAATTCTATTCCGAATGGGGCGTTAGGTTTGATCCATTCACAGACGTGGCTTTTAAAACGGCGCGGGATGCACGAAATGCCAAGAAACGTATTTTACAAGTGGACCCTGAGAAAAGAAAAGTTAGTACCAAGGCGCTGTCTTTGGAGCAACACAAAAAGATGGTCAACTTATGTAAAGAAGATAATCCAGACGGTTTGAACAGAAAATTTTATTTTATTGCTGCATTGGAGCTTGCTTGGCGCGGAGGAGAGGGTTGATCATGCCTAATTTCGCATTTCCAATTCGAAATTGAAAACAATGGTAATCCCACTGACTCCCAATATTGAAGAAGATATTTGCCCGGTGAGGTTATATAAGCTACTTGTATCCAAAATAACTGCAAAAATAACCACTGAAATACTATTCCTTACTCCATATAAGAATTGGAAATATGGTTCATGGTTCAAAAACTCCCAGTGGGTCCCAATACGATAGCTAAATGGACAAAAGAATCGGCAGAACTCATTGGCATCAACACAACCAAGTCGAAGATAACCAACAACTCGCATCGAGCTACTGCTGTCAGCCAATTAACCAAAGCAGGGATTGGCGAGGAACAGCTGATAAAGATAACAGGCCATTCTTCTGCAGCGTCAGTGAAACCGTATCTCCAACTGCACCAACATCACAAAAAAATAATCACAGCCACTTTGTTTCGTGAAATTTAAACGCATAATTCCCAAAAAACAAGAGTGTTCTCAAAAAATTTTCTCACCTCTAGTGGTATTACCCTTGAAAATTCTCATTCAAATTGCCCATGTTGAGTATTTTTAAGTAATTGAAATTACTATGGCAAAATAATATTGAACAAAGATTTTGTCTCAAATTTAGTGTTTCAAACAAAATTTCATGTGCTGACTCGTTGCGAACGCTGGAAAAGGCTTATAGAGACTCTGTTTTATCAAATTTTCTTCAAAATCAGTACCGTATGCCGGTAACTGCAGACATGCTGGATCGTGCGAGTTCTGATCCCACTTTCATGGAACGAATCATAACTGGTGACGAGATACAAACAAGCCCACAATCATCTGAATGTGTGGGAAAAAATGAGCAGAAATCAGGAAAACCTCACTAACGCCTTTCGAAGATCCAGACGATGCTCATTGTAATATTGAAAAACTTCAATATTTATTTATTAATAATAATAATTATTTATTTATAATAATATTTATTATTTATTTATATATTTTGTCAGAGAGTATGTCTGAAAAAAATCCTACCTGAATTTGAAATCAATAACTGTCTGCATAATTTCAAATAGGTGGTAAATGCCTCGAATTCATCTCCATTGGGATCAGAGTAAGTTTTTCTCAGGTATTCGGCTATTAAAGGAGTATCATCACAAGGATGACTCATTATTTCTCGAACCAGAGGAACTTCTACATTTTGAATCAAACACAATCTTACGTATATAAGAACCTTAAAAAATCGAAATTATCAAAGTTATAATAAAATCATCATGTATTCATTTTGGTTTTTTCAATTTCACATTCTTAATCTGTACATATCATTCGTATTAATGTACAGGTTAGTCAGATGTTGATTTTTTAGTCAATATCTCAACTGAAGGAGACGTTTAACCTAGATAGTACATTAAATTCAAATCCATAATATATTAGACTAGGATAAATTGAATTCATATATATGAAACAAAATGTATTTACCTCCTTACAAACATCAACTGGGTAAGGTAATGAAAAACTTGCAGAGGAAGTTTCAGGTAACACCTTTCCTGGCGATTGTTTGTTCTGGTTAGCCTGCTCTTCTCCGATATACTTCACAATCGCTGTGAACGAGGGTAAGGTAACTTGTTTATCACCCATTACAGACAGGTTGATATCAGCCTTTCTTGATTGGCCATAAAGAGATTTATATGCTTCTGAAGACACTTCATCTTTTCTGAAATAATTCCAGGGGTGAATCAAAAGAACTACTAAGCCAGAAAAATACAAGAGGCATACTCACACATCACTGCAAGCCTGCAGAAGTAGGAGTTTAGACGGTACATGGTTTGGAGGAAAAACACATGCTAAAGATTTGACAGTAGCAAATCGTACTGCCACATCTTCTGAATTGCACCTCTTTTTAACCAAGGCAAAAATATAATTCAATCTTCCATCCTTATCGGCTTCTTGTGGATTAGTATCGTACTTGAAAGCCACAATAAAGCTTAGGAAACCCTCGCGGATTTGCAACTTTAAGTCAGCAGATGATTCTTCTAAATTATGCAGATAGTGTTCGAATAGTGTGAGGTTGTGGTAAACCAAACCAGGAAATTTTTGGGCTAGAAGACCTATCAATATGTACGCTTGACCCTTTTGACTTTCTTCTCCTTCCGTAGTATATTTCTGGAGTCCATCAAGTAAAACGGATGCCATTCTTTCCAAAACTTCTTTTTTACCACTTCAAATGATAATTTTTGAAAACAGAATACAGGAATTTTATGACAACCTACCTGCTTATTATATTGAATGTGAAATTCAATGCCAAACCTTTTAGTTTTGTATTCGTGTTTTCCCCATAAAGAGAATCAAATACTATTTGAATACACATTGGAAAAACCAAACCATTGCCCTTTGCTCTACCCAAATATTGTAATAGTTTCAAGCGTATTCTTATATTAGCCGGGGTTTTTTTAAGGTTTGGCCTTGCATTCCCTTGGCTCCCTAAATACATTATATAAATTGGAAAACAGACACTATGGGAACTCCAATCAACAGTCCTAAGGGATATCGCAATAAACATTTAATTCATCTAAATTTCTAGGTATCTTACCCTACTATCTTTCGTAGTTCAGTTTCAGCTAAATTTGCTACACTGAATCTGGTATCCGATGACGCAACTATAAGATGTAGAATAACATCTTCGTTTTCAAAAATTCCATGTGCAAGGAATTGCACAATACCCAATTTAGCCTGAACAAAATTAAAAAAAATTAAAAATTTTGAATAGCATTCACATGAGTCAGAAGCTTTTGCCTGCTTGTTCTCTAATTCAAATCCTAACATGCCTTGTTCAAAACGATTGTGGACCTCTTCAATCAACAATAACATCGAAAAAATCAAGGTAATTGTGCTTGAAAATCGTCATGCCAGTGTTGCAAAAAAGCTTACATTTTCCAATTCTGAAGGATTCATTGGATTTTCACCAGTCACCCTTTTCAAAGAATATTCACTCATTGCTGCAGGTATATTTTTTTCACCACTTGTTCCAGATGTTGGTCCCAAAGCACTTGAATTGAAATAAAAAATGAAACATTCTAGACAGAAAGTACAGCCTACAATTACTTACCCATAAGGTAATAAGAGAACGTCCAATAAAAATCCAAGTAATTGTTTACTTAAATCTTGTTTTTGATCTAGACCAAAAACTGCAGACACTTGTTTTGGATCTGTTGGAACTTTTACAAGACCCAAAAGAGGCAGTAATAAAAAAAGCAAACTGTCAACATGTGGTGGTGGTTTATTTTCAAGAGCATTGAGAACCACAGGAAAAAGTTCAACTTTTTTATCAATCGATAATCGTGGAAATCCCATTTTTATATAAATAATAGAAAAATTCTGAAAAAATAATTTTAACACGTATTGTTTCCATGAATAGCTCAAAAAGAACTCACTATCACAAATGTTGTAGCCTTAGGATCTTGATACTGTGTTAAAAGTGCTTCAACTGGCAACTGAACCATAGGCCTAGTTTTAAGTCTTTTATTTATGTGAACCAGTAGTTCCATTACCTAAAAGAACAGTGCATTTTGTTCGAGTGGCTAGAATTAATGATGTAAATATTACCTTTTTACGAACTTGTTCATGGGGAGAGGCTAATTTAAGTAAAACAGGAGTTAAAAACTTTCCCAATATATTTTCTAGCTGTTGATCTGTTTCTGTAGAGCCTAGTCTGAGAAAGACACGTTCCAGAAGTTCTATAAAGTATGATTTAAATAAGAGACATTCAATAGTGTTCAATTTATATTTATATAGAGAAAATTAATTATTGCCAATAATATTTGGAAAAAATATTTCAGCAAAGAATTTACCTAACTCCTCTGCACAAGAACCCATTTTCACACTTGGAAAAATTAATTTATTAAAAATGAATTAATTCAAAATATCAATTCAATTTATTTAATGAATGTCACGAAATAATTGAGGTTAGATCATAAAGCATAGAGAAGATTTTTTAGTGTGTCAAAAAACAGATAACTTCACTCAATAAAAATAAACGGTTTGAAAATTTAACTGCATCGTTGCCGAAACAAAAAGTTTTATTCTGAAATAGGATTTTTTCACAAATCTATTTGGAAGTGTAGAACGAATACAATGATTAATTTCTCAAGGATTTTCTCTAGCAAACTTGACGTTTTTGATTCCTTTTTCAATTAAAAGGAAAAATATCCACTAGTTATTCAAAAACATCTTTGGCAACTATTGTATATTAAATAAGATCAACAAATACAAAATAAAATACTGTTCGTACACAGCAAAAATAAAATTTTTCAAGGTCTTTGAACAGTACAATTCGTAACTGTTCCATATGTTTCTGTGTAAAAAAAATTACAAATAGCTGCGTTGTTTTCATAAGACATTTCAGCAACTTTGAATTCTGGATTAACAACCACTTTCATTTTATATAATCCTGGTTTCAAGTCCGAAATATCAATCCATTGACAGTCTACAGTATATTTGTATATATCTGAGCAGTTCACTGATATTCCTTGATCGCCAAAATTGTTGCAATTGTATCTTGGTTCAATGCCTGGGAGGCATTGATTATCTTCTAAGCAAAAAGATGCCTTATGCCCTTCGGCGACACGAACACCTTTATCATTGAAAATGTCAAAAGTAGCGAATATCTCCATACTGTGGTAGTGCCTGAAAATAAGAATTCCAAATGGATAACTGGGATTATTGATATAATTGAGAAGGCAGGGTATAACGAAATTAAATACTGTTTTTATTGTATTTGCCTTCATACATGGTGTAGATTGGGGTGTTTCTGAAATGAATTTTACTCTGGTTATATCAGAAAACGGCTAATTCCATTTTCGGTTGCTATGATGGAGTGATAAATCCTACTATAACTATGGGAACTCAGAGTGAGTAATTTTGCATAGACCAGGTCCAGGCTGATCTACAAGAGGGACATTCAGCGTAACTTCAAATGCTGATGCTAAGATAAAAAAAATCTTTCTTTATAGAGCTATCTCGAGTCACATAAATGGCCTTGACAGCCAATGGTTCTGGAAGGAGGACAAGCGAAGACCTAGATGGCAGGGCTAAAATGGGGTAATTATAACTTAAAACTTGAGAACCTTCACATTCAGCAACGTTTAGAATCTAAAGAGAAGTAGTTGCCTCCCTCTGCCGCCTTGGCGTCGTTAATAAGTCACGTATTAGAGAAAGTTAACCGCAGGCCCACTGCATAAATTAAAAGCTCGATCGAATAAAGATCTACTGTAAAAAGGTGATGCCACTTTTTGGAAAAAAAATTAAAGCTGTATCGACGAAAATTGGCATTCTAATTCTGATTTGGTTTCTTGCACCTAATGTTCTCGAATGGTGTAACCTTACAAGAGTTGAAATATATAATATCCATTGCAACCAATTTAACATTTTTTTTTTCTAGAACACCTGCGCCACACCTTGTTTTATGATGCAGATTTGACAAGAGCTCTACTCATGCGTGAATTCACAAGATTAGGTGTTTGCAAAAATTTGAATAGACCACTTACATATGACACATGTGCCATTCCCAAAGATGTTTTGGAATAAAAGGCCTAAAATCGGCCGTGCCCGCATTGAAGATTCTTGCAGTGAATCTTAGCAATCTTCGTGTTTCTAAATGCCATCCATTGGGATTCTCCCTTTGAATTCTGTAAGCCTCTGAAGCCAAGCAGTTTTCCTCCATTGCACATTGGAGGAAAAACATTTGTCGGTCCTCCAAATGGGCAGTCCTCATTATATCGATATGATCTATCACAAGATCAGGAAGCTCCGAGATGCAAGAAACAGCAGCTACATCCTTGCCAGGGCAAATGCCGAAAGAGTTTGCATCGTGGAAGCAATTATCTAGTGATGTCTCATTGCCGAAGCATTTTATACCTACATAGCTGTGGTTAGTTAAGTTTCCACCAAAATAGTCAGTTTGGAGAGCAACATTCGCAAATCCTGAAAATAATATTGTGATATTTTAATTAACAAGGTTTTCTTGGTTTGATTTCATTACTGTTAAGTATCCCACCGAAATACTGAGTCACCTATTAATGGAAAGACTTACGACCGATTTCATCTATCACTGGTAGGTATGACATATCAACAACAAATAATATGTTTTTTTTTGTTTTCTGTAACATTCCTATGATAAATTCGCAAAAAGACTACTGAAAACGCTGCTGACAGCATACTAAAACCTTCAACTATGCAATTGAGTACAAAATTGGAAAAGGATTTTAGCATTCTGTACGTGGATTTCGATTCTACATTTCTATAGTTTGAAATATATGTATAGCTCAATTCTTCCAACATGGGTGAAATTTCTTGTTCATCTGATTTTCTCTAGATGGTTGAAGTATTTTGCGAGATGATTCGCATAAATGTACAAGATGTTCACCTTCCCCTCTGGGATACTTTTGGATATGGTCATGTAATGCCTAAACATCTTGATGAATGTTTCTTAAAGCCTTAATCAATAATGTACCCAAGAAAGAAGTGGAGTTAACTGAAATTTTACAACCAGAAATTGATATGCATAGGTTGAGATTTCCTCAACCATATCACCCATACATCAATAATTCGGGTTTCTCTCTATGAGGGGTTTTCTAACAACGTCTGTAGCTTTGATGATTACAGAATTTGCATGCAGTAAAATTCCTATGCCAGTTACACGAAACGTGCAATGGTCTAACTCATTCAACTTTAGCTACCCCAAACGGCTTATTTTTTTATTTGATTCGACTAATTCCCAAGAAAAAAATTTATGGAAATGAATGTTACCATAATTGAGACTTCTACAGACAACCATAGCTTCCAAAATAGTCCAACCATCTCCGCAAATTGATTCCCAGTTTCCATCATCTATTTTCATCTCAACTCTTCCTTCCTTCGCCACCCTACCTCCAAGGATTCGCAACTTCAGTGTATCAGGTAATTTCTTCCTGCAACCAAAGCGTTCGGTAAGTTTCCCATGATAACAGGGCAATGACGATGATGATTCTTACATTTTCACTTCCTTTTTTATTTGTTTTCCTACAATTTTTTTCTCTATTGGATGAGGTTCGTCACATATGACCCCTGCGGCTTCAGTGATATCACAATCATTGTTACCCCAACCGTCGAATCTGCAAGAAGTAATTTCCTTTTCGAAACCTGTGCAGTAGACGTTGTCCATCCAAAATCGACCTGTGAAAAAAAAAAATTTGGAGAAAACCATAAGATATATTTAACAATAACAATTAAGGTCTTTATTTCCACTGAAAGAAATCTCAAGGGGATGTTCACCCAAAGATGTTCTACCACTTTATCCCTTCTTACAACTAATTTGGAAATTAACCACTAATAAAAACAAAAAAATAAACAAATATGATGATAGATTATCGAGCAAACTAAATAAGATTATAGTCCATCCTCGGAGACTAATTTCATAAAAACAATTAGAGGCTGCAGAGGAAATAATTTTTTATATCCATCCTGAATTGTAGCATTCGCAGCCTATCACTAAAGTCGACAGGTTTGAACAGTTGTCGTCAACAATTTAGTTGACAGACCGCCCTCATGTTTGGCATAGTAATTACGGAATTCGCGGACAGTCCTACCAACATACAGAGACTTAAAAATAGGTACTCAACGCAGGCAATTTGAATGGGAATTTTCAGGTACTTTTTTTCAGAATGAAAGACGTGCGTAAGACCCATGGTGACGCAGTGGTACGCAGCAAAGACGATACCTGACAGTGCCGCAACCAAAAGAAAGATTTAAACAACTGAAATGAGTTCAGTTACACATCATGTGATAGACAGACAAATACCATATATACAATTAATTGAGAAAGTCAATAGAATGATGAAATGAATGAATCATGAAAATAGGTATCAACTCACGTTTCGCGGTTCCAAAATGGGCGTTTCCTGTGTATTTTGTTGTTCCATTTTTGTATCCCAGTTGATTACATATAACTTTAGCCTCAGCTGAATCCCATTCATCGTCGCATATTGCTCCCCATTTTCCATCGTGTAAAATCTCGATATTTCCTGAAAAATCATTTTGTAATCATAAATTTATATTCTTACTAAACCTATTTCCAGTTTTGACGCGTAATGATTGAAACTGCCTACAACAGTGCCTACAGAGATACATACTAAGAATGATAATAATATGATCCAAGGAATAAGAGACCTTCGAGAACCTCCTGTGGACTCTGTCAAGCTCAATTGGATCTAGAGGTCGTTAACTTTAATTCTCTAATTTGACGATATAAATTAGATACACAATTTGAAACATAATAAAAAAAAAGTTTTATGATGTTTTAGTATTATACGAGGCATGTTTTTTAAGTAAGTACCGTCTTGGAATTAAAAAAAGACGTGTAAAGATATCGCAATAATTTTATTTTTACATGAAAGCCTGTATCTTAATCTACTTTTCAACATAATTTCCGTGAATATTGACCCACTTGTCATAACGTGGCACCAGTTTTTGGATACCCTCCTCATGAAATGTTTTGACTTCATTATCAGCTCAGCGCCCAGGTGTTTCTTCAAGTGGAGGATCAAATGGTAATCGCTGGGTGCCAGATCAGGGCTTTTCGTCCACTTTCTGCACCAAATCTTCATTCACGACCGAAGGACGCCCACTCCGTTCTGCATCATGCACATTTGTGCGGCCATCTTTAAATGCTCTCACCAATTTCCTTACCATTATATCACTCATAATGTTTTGTCCGTAAACTTCACCGATCTCACGATGAATATCGATCGGTTTTACGCCTTTAGCACTACGAAATCGTATAACAGCCCGTACTTCACAATCAGCGGGACTCACGATTGTCGGAGGCATCTTAAACACTCAGTAAACAACGTATACAATGAAGAATCAGACTGTAATGGCGTCAGTGCGTAGACAAGAGATAGATAGAGATTTCCTATTCTGGAAATATGAAAACTCTAGCTCAGCTCTTTACGGGTATTTGGGCTAAACGATAACTTCCTATGTGAACAAGCGCTCAAAAATAACCACCTTTAATGACGTTTCTATAGGAAATTTGACAATTTTCATTGGAATGAATTTGTTCGTTGAAACTCATCGAAATATGTTCTGCCCATTTTGATAATTCCATTTATGTCATTTCATTAGAGTCACCAAATTTATTTGTAATATAACGTCTTCAATGTTCGTTTAAATTCGTATATAGATCGAATCACAAGAAGAACAACCGCGAAGAAGCTCCTCACCACAAGTCAGTGTTTTTCAAATTTTTTCAATCCCTACTTAGCTCATTCGAAATCTTGTAGGTTCATAGTAAATATTTAATATATTCTCCCGAATTTGTTTTTACGAGAAGGATATAAGATGTAATTTCAAGAGTAAAAAGAAAGAAAATTGATGAACAGTATAATTGAAATTAAACTTAATTTACCTTCATATTCACCCCTACCACCAACTAACTTGATTGCACCCTCTGCTTTCCTTAACCTCTTCAAGTGTTTTTTAACTAATGTGGCTTTTACGTTATTCAATTCCTCCGCTAATGTACACGCAATACCTATTGCTAAAACTACTTGCAAACCATAATAAAAATGCATGATACCAATAAACTATAATACTGTAGTTGATATAGGTACAATGAATCAACATCTCGAATGTACGGCATAAATTAAATGACCTTATGAACTTTTTATCATCTACTTATTATGAATGGATGACAAAAATGACGGAATATGAAATGATTACATTCATAAAATAAATATGTAGGATTGCGGTATTTTTATTTAGCTATTTATGCGTTGCGTCTCTAGCAAACACATAGACGGGACTCTTCCGTGCTACCTGAAATGTGTTTGTTATAAGTAGGAAAGGTATATCGGGTGAATCCACAAGTAGCAGAAGGAAATAAATGAAGATGGTACTTGCCGACACGTGTTTCTGCTGATTGGCTTCGTCAGGGCAAGGTAACCTTAGGAATAAGAAGATGGTAAGGAGACAAAATAGATAATAGGAGTACACCAACAGGAGCGAGCGACCAATTTATGCCTTCAACACTAGGACCTCTCATTTCGGAGGAAAATCTAACACATTGATATGAAGGAAGCATAAACAACCTGTATGATGTAACTCTAACCCAGGATTAATAAAATTCAAACACTATATTCATCGTGGAGATCAAATATAAGTAAGAAAGGTATATCGGGTGAATAAACAAGTGTACAAGCCCTTATCAAGAACTACCACATGACTCCCCCAGTGATTTAGCAACGAAACCTGAGAGGTACTCCAGGTGATGGCTAGCTAAGCAGAGTTGGTATCATGCGCACGTATTGTAGAGCATAGCAAACGCGTCCAAAGTTTCGTTGGAAGTTGCAACTGGGAGCCAGTTTTTTCCAGCCATTCTTGTTTCTCAGAGTCTGCATTTCGTGACATATCGTGAATATAACAATTCACACCTCGTCACATCGCCAATGTAGGATTTCGGTGTTTATGATTCTTCTTAGGACTTTTTCCTGGCTCACACACAAACGCAATGTCCAAAATTGCCATCCAGGTCTCAGAGGTGCTTCAATGTGTGCTACAAGTCACAGACGCTTGAGTTTTGATGCTTAAGTCATTATTAATCGGAAACCGCCTGGGTTTGAACTTATTGCGCCCCTGGTTTGGGTGTTCAGCCTCCAGGCTATTATAGATGCGTTACTTGTTACTTATTGTCAGCTTGCCAAAAATAAAATATCTTGGTATACGGTACGGTATACGAGTATAGAGCATTCGATAAAGCGGACTCAATGAAGCGAAAAAGCAATATACGAGCGAAATGCAGCGATGAAGGGTTCATCCTTCCTAGACAATAAAGCTAATGAAGCGATGTATTGCACATCCCGTATAGCAAACTCATTAAAGCGATGTAAAATACACCCGGTATAACGATAAAATTAAATGAAGCGAAAAAGGTAGTGAACGTATTAAAACGTTGTAGCGTATACAACTGCAAAAACAATAGTTTTCAATAATCCCAAACTTTCTTTTTTCTCAATACCATTAGGTGAGTGATCCATATAGCATTGTAGAAAATGTTGTTTATTAAAAGCTCCGTTATTTGAGTAATGCTTCAGTCAATTAGTTGAGATTAATTGAGATATCAGGAACCAAAGGAATTTCAGGAGGTTTGCGCCTACTGTCGTCATTTCTTAACGATAAGTTGAGATATCAGGAACCAATGGAATTTCAGGAGGTTTACGCCTACTGAATGCGTATGCAGAAAAGTGATAAATATGATTTTCAATTTTATAAATAGAAATAACAATAATATAATATATATATATATAACAATAATTCAATAGGTTTTTTATTTTTTTCCCACCATAATGAGGCACTCTAGAAAACACTCAGCATATTTAACGCAAGGCAGTATTTACGGGAGGGTGTACTGGGGGTAATTCAAACTAAATCATCAGAGAATTCATTGAAAAAAAATTGTTCGAAACAATTCAATATAAAAAGAAAGTTATTTTTCATGGGCTCGAAGATTAATGTTTCAGTGAAATTTAAGTATTGAGGACTTGATATTAAACAACGATGTGTTGCACATCCGGTATAGCGAACGCATTGAATCCATGTAAAGTACAACCGCCAGTATACGATAAAATTCAATGAAGCAATGTACGGTTCACCCGGCGTGGCGAATAAAGGCAATGAAACAAAAAGCAAAATTTTTCAGTCTGTTTCTGGAATCTTTTTGAGAACATCCAACACTATCATCACTAACTTCTTCTTGATAACTTTGTTCAGTTTGTGCTGTTGCAAGTTTTCTCTTCATACAGTCAAAGGAAGATCGTCTGAGCCCACAACACCCCTGATGAAGATTAGATACACAGGTATCATGTTGTTGAACTCATCTGTGAAGAATACTCTTCTGACATACAATTTTGTGTTATCATTCATAATCTATAATATATGAATCGCAAAATGTGTTGGTAAGCGCATAACTCAACAACGCCTGGACCAATTTGGCCAAATCTTTTTTTAAAATGTTCGTTGAAGTTCAAGGATGGTTTTTACGGCGAGAAAAATTAGAATTATTGCTGGAAAAACCCTAAAAATAGCCCTTTTCTTTTTCCCATACAAATGATTTGTAACTAAAACGTAGTCACTTTGAGCTTTATTGCTATGGTATAAAGTTCATATTAAATTACAAGCACTCACTGTTGTCTAAGCAATGTAGGTGTGTTCCTAACGTCAAAGATCATATCTATCAAAACAATGTGCGTGTGTGCGTCGGAGCACAGAATACATAGTTCCGAAACTCTTTGTATTAGTTTCGGCACGCGAGATAAAATGCATCAGTTCACTTAGCTGTGCATTTAGAAAATAGACAAAGAGTGTATTTTACAGCAAAGAACGCAGTATAAAGAGCTGCTCAGCAACCATCTACTACATTAACCAGTTTTTTTGAGACATGCCAAAACGATGATTTCGCACAAACATTGCTATATTCTGAAATGCCAAAATATTATACCTGGAATCAACCCTCAAGGAGATTTATACGACGGAAACATGGAAAACCAGTTCCAGGATATACAGATGTATATTCCACCGATGCGATTGGCCGGATTTATTCAGTACATCCAAGCAATGATGAATGTTTTTATTTACGACTGCTATTAGTCAATGTACGTGGCCCAACATCATTCCAACAGTTACGAACTGTTGATGGTGAATTGTGTGGATCCTACAGAGAAGCCTGTCAACGTTTGCAATTGCTTGAAAATGACGCTCATTGGGATCAAACTCTCAATGATGCTGTAATATCATCACACGCTCATCAAATACGAACATTGTTTTCTATAATCATATCTACATGCTTCCCATCAAACCCAATTGATTTGTGGATCAAGTACAAAGATTATATGTGTGATGATATTTTGTATCAAATACGGAATAGAATGGGAAATCCAAATATACAAATCAGTGAAGAAATTTACAATGAAGCATTTCAATTGAGGACATGTGCTTGATAATGTCAAACAAACTATTAATTCAATTAGGCCTGACCGCGCCCAATCGTCCAATGCATGACGCTTTTAATCAAGAGTTGCATCGAGAAAAACTGTATGATCTCAACGCTTTGAAAGAATTAATTCAAACAAATCTTCCACTGTTAAATGAACAACAAAAGTATGTATTTGAAACTCTTATGAAAGTAACAAATGATGAAACTGGAGGTATTTACTTCTTAGATGCACCTGGTGGTACAGGAAAAACTTTTTTGATTTCATTAATATTAGCAACAATTCGCTCACAAAATAAAATTGCACTTGCACTCGCTTCGTCGGGAATCGCAGCAACTTTGCTTGAAGGTGGTCGAACAGCCCATTCAGCACTAAAATTGCTATTAAATATGCAAAGCAATGAAACTCCAACCTGCAACGTTTCGAAGAACTCTGCAATGGCAAAGGTTTTGCAGCAATGTAAATTGATTGTGATGAATGCACGATGGCATATAAAAAATCTTTGGAGGCTTTAGGCAGAACCTTAAAAGATCTACGGAGCAATAATAACCGATTTGGTGGTGCAATGATTTTATTAGCAGGAGATTTTCGTCAAACACTGCCAGTGATTCCACGATCAACGCCAGCTGATGAACTCAATGCAAGTCTTAAGTCCTCCAATTTGTGGAAACATGTCAAAGTACTTCATTTAAGCAAGAATATGCGTGTCGAGTTGTAAAATGACCAATCTGGAAACATATTCTCTAAACAACTCATTGACATTGGTAATGACAAATTTCCTATAGACTGTTGACTTAACTTTCCTCAAAGTTTTTGTCAGTTAACTCGATCAAAAGATGAACTTATTCAGAAGGTGTTTCCAGATGTTTCTCAAAATTACAGAAACCATGATTGGTTGAGCGAACGAGCTATACTGGCTGCAAAAAACATAGATGTAAATGAATTAAATTTCAAAATTCAAGAACAAATTACAGGCGAATTGAGGATATATAAATCAGTTGATTCGGCTACTAATCAAGATGATGTAGTCAACTATCCACCGGAATTTTTAAACTCGCTGGATTGCCACCTCACAATCTTCAATTAAAGGTTGGATCGGTGGTTATAATGTTGCGAAATATCAACCAACCGCGTCTTTGCAACGGTACACGGTTAGCGATAAAAAAATTACTAAACAATGTGATAGAAGCAACTATACTCAAAGGAAAGTATAAATGATTCCGACTGATGTGCCATTTGAGTTTAAACGACTACAGTTTCCAGTGCGGCTTGCTTTTGCTATGACTATAAACAAGTCTCAGGGGCAATCATTAAGTGTTTGTGGTATTAATCTAGAAAACCCATGTTTCTCACATGGTCAATTGTATGTTGCCTGATCCCGTGTTGGAAAACCATCAGATTTGTTTATCTATGCGCCAGATAATCAAACAAAAAACATCGTATACCACAAAGCACTACAATGATAATAATAATAGTTATGATTCACATGATTAACAATAAAGCGATTACTCACTTTTAAATCCTTATATATGTTTTATATAATTATTTTTTATTCACAACGCCCTATAACCAGGGTGACGGTTCTGTTCAGGAGAATTTTTTAAAATACGTAGGCACAAAAACTGCCACATTACAAATCTTTTTGACAGGACGAAGTCTGTTGGGTCAGCTAGTAAAGAATAAAACACATGAAATTTAAAATACAAAAACTCATAAAAATTGATAATCACTTTTATACAAAAATTCAGAATAACGCAATAATAGTATATTCTAAAACAAGTTGCAAAATGGGCACCTATTGCAACACGAATGCGTGTTGAACGCATCAGTATTGGAATTGGCTTCTGCAACGAGTATCATACAATATTTTCTCTATTTCAGTCAAGATTTGTGAGAAATTTATTGGAATTCAATGAAAAATTCAGATTATACCTCCTAGTGCCTTTTGTATTTTATTTTCGCAGTTGGTGTGAGTGATATGAAAATTGAGTGGCGCTACCTGGCGGAGAGAAAATGAAAGAATCCCCATGTCGCCAAACTTGTAAAACAAAATCGGAGGAGTGCACACACCAGTATTTTAGACATCTTAGAATGCACTATTCATATTCTATAACCTGTCAATTTTCTTATCAGTCACACCAACTGCCAAAATAAAATACAAAAGGCACTAGGAGGTATGATCTGAATTTTTCATTGAATTCCAATAAATTTCTCACAATTCTTGACTGAAATAGAGAAAATATCGTCTAATCTGCAGAAGGCAATTCCAACAACTATTCGTGTTAGAATAGGTGCCCATTCTGCAACTTGTTTTAGAATATACTATTTAACCTTCTCCACATATCACGTAGAATTATAATTTTAAACTTCCAATTTTAAGCATGGATTTAAATATAGCAGGAAATTTCATTGAAAAGTAGTAGATATTTGAACTCAATTTTCATATCAGTCACACCAACTGCCAAAATAAAATACAAAAGGCACTAGGAGGTATAATCTGAATTTTTCATAGAATTCCAATAAATTTCTCACAATTCTTGACTGAAATAGAGAAAAAAGCTAGTAAAGAATAAAACACATGAGATTTAGCTAAATAATTAATTTATTTGATAAATCAATTACCGCACAAGTGACCTTCAATTATTTATATAAATAAACAGTAAAAAACTGAGATACAGTCTTGAATTCAACTATGAATTTATAGTTACTTTAAATTAACAGTCTATAATTACATATTCACACCTCACAATTCATCATGCTCATCATTCTCTTCAGATTTCTCTTCATCTGTAATACCATCTTCAGGCACTTCATCTTCCTCTTCTTCCACTTGTTCCTCCAAAGGAACCCCAAGTGTTTTCCTCATCATTGCCTCTATACTTTGAGCAAAATCGGCTGTTTCTCTTAACATGAAACCTGATCTTAAAGTTGCAGTTCTGAACATCATTTTTGCCATATCGATCGCTGTTTTATCAGCAGGATCGTCATTAACCCTCTTCAACAATTCTTTCATCAAAGGATGTCTCGGATTGATTTCCAAAGTCTTTTTCTGGTTCAAATAGTAGCTTCTTTGGGGATCATCAGATTTTTGATGGGCGTTTGATACAGCTAATCTCTCCATATTACCTGTCCATCCAAACATGCTAGCAACTAAAGCACAAGGCGAATCACTAAGTCTTTCAGAAACGGTGGCCTTGGCGATATCATCTTTAAGAGCATCGGAACTCAACCATTTGGTTAGTGGCTCGAATTTCGTCTTAAGCTGTTCCAATTGTTCCTTATTTCCCTCAACATCGGCCAAACTGAAACCTTCTTTTGCTACATTTTGGAATTTCTTTCCTTCGAATTCTGGAATGGCTGAAATAGCATATTCATCTACAGCTTCCACCAAATATAATACTTCGTATCCTTTACGGAGTAGCCTTTCAACGAAAGGAGACTTTTCGACTTCAGCTTTGCTAGAGCCAGCTACGTAGAAAATCTTGTCTTGGTTTGGTTTCATCCTCTTGACATAGTCGCTGAGGAAGGTGTTTTCTCCGCTGTTTGAAGATAGGAACTGCAACAATTTGGCCAGTCTTGTTCTGTTGGTTGGGTCCTCAATTACTCCCAATTTAATGTTAGTTGAGTACTCCTTCCAGAATTTCTCATAGTCTGCTTCTGGAATCTTTTTAAGGGCATCCAACACTTTCCGCACCAACTTCTTCTTGATAACCTTGATTAGTTTGTGTTGTTGCAGGTTTTCCCTTGATACGTTCAAAGGAAGATCGTCTGAGTCCACAACACCCCTGATGAAGTTAAGATATGAAGGCATCATGTCGTTGAACTCATCTGTGATGAATACTCTTCTGACATACAATTTTATGTTATCAGTTTTCGTGCCATATCTATTGAAGCTTTCGGAAGGTTGAACTTTAGGTACATAGAGGAGAGATTTGAAGGTAACTTCTCCTTCTGCAACAAAGTGGACGTGGGTGAGAGCTGGGTTACTGTCTTTCGTCAAAGCCTTGTAGAATTCTTCATATTCGCTTTCTTCAACTTCAGCCGGTTTCTTAGTCCAGATTGGTTTGCTGTCGTTCAGAAGTTCCCAGTCCCAGACTGTTTTATCGACTTTCTTAGTTTTTTCTTTTTCTTCTTTGTCTTCTTCAACTGCCGCCTCATCTTCACCATCAACTTTATCTTCTTTGGGTTCCTTTTCTTCAGCAGTATCATCATCAGCTTCTTCTACTTGTTCTGTGTGGCTGGCCCAAAGGTAAATTGGGAAGTTGATGAACTGAGAGTATTTCTTGACTAAGTTACGGATGGTCTCCTCTTCCAAGAAGTCTTTGGCCTCAGGTTTCAATTGCAAGCTCACAGTACTACCTGAAAGAATGCAGAAATTTCTTAATAAAAAAAATTATCAAATTGCATTCAGTTGAATCAACTCTGCATTTATTTATTCAATTATGACAAGGCTATAAAATCCTAAATACATCAGCATCCAACAAATGGCATGCCAACATGCAGCAAAATATTTCTAATATTCAAAGAAGATTTTAAAAAATTTCTTCAGGTTTTAAAGAAATATTCTTCTTTTAGTTCTACATTTTTATCATTTTCACTTAGAAGTATCAGTGGAAGTTAACATGTCCTTTATTTTTTGTTGTTGTATTTCGAAATTTATTGGTATTGTAAGTATTTGTATAATAAATTTCTATCTGTTTAATACTGGTATCTTAATTTAAAATTGCTTTGAATATTCCATAATAAGGAATTTTTTTATATATTCAGACATTTAGTACTTTCGTGTAAGTTTATTTCTCTATTTCAGTGTCGTAATGTCGTCATTTCACTTTTTGGGACATGGCGACTGTTTAGTTTTATACTCACATGAGGGAGCCACAAGGCAATTCATTCATAACATTATAAGGTATTTCAAGCGAATAACCAAGTGTAACCGGTTATCTTTGGTCTTTTGTGGTAAATACCTTTTGCATTCAAGCGGCTTGGGTTATAGATCCGTGACGTCATGAGTTAACCTCAATTTGATCGAGAAATGTCAAGAATAACCAATATTAGAGCAAGTAGGGTTAGATGTGTATAAACATGAAAATAGTAAACAATAACTTTGAATTATTTGGAAGTTGAAAAACTGATCTTGGTCGAATCGAAAGACTATTGAATATTTCACAGAAATAATTAATAATCCAAACTTTATAAGTAGCAACACGAATTCGATTTAACGAAATGGAAGTTCAACTCCAGGTAGGAACTAAGGCAATTTAAGATCAAATTAAAAATAATACGCTCTTCACAAATTCACAGGTTCAAAAGAAAACTTAAAGAACGTGGGTGAAAAGTTGTGTCGTTTAGATTGAAAGAACTCCTCATCAAAAATGGGACCACAATACCCCTGATATCAAATAAGAAGAATGTAGAGTTTTTCAACATAATAAAAACCAGAGCAATTATGAAATACAGTTCTTGAAAGAAGGAAATACTCAGGATCTAATATAATCATGTGCTTCTGAATAATGTTGCTGAAAATCATGTGGAAATTGTAAATTACAGATCAGTAATACAACTGGTCTGTCAACTGAAGGTGCGTTGAAATGAAACTTATAAATCCAATGATTTTCTTGAATTTTAACTTTGAGGGCTGTAGGTATTTGATCACAATTTAAATTTTAGGAAAACTCAAAAATAAAATTGGAAGCAGAAACTGTACATTCAATGGAGACAAATTTCATTTCTATAAATCACCTAGGTAAAAAAAATTATTTGGAAACCATTAGAAGCATTGTTGAATGTACAGATTAGGTTTGCTTTTCATTAGAGAAAAACAGAATTCCTTGTGTATTTTGTTAGCTGCAGTAATCAAAAATTTTATCAGCAGCTGCAAACATTGAATGCAGTGAGAAACTTAACCAGTCATCAACTGAAAGTACGTTGAAGTAACACAGAAAAACCATCTATTCTTATTGAATTTGTTATAAAGATAATATTAAATTCTATTTCAAATTTCAGGATAACTCTATAAGAGAAGAAATAGAAGGTTCAAAGAGCAAATGTCATTTGTGTGAAGCAATCTAGATTGATAATGATTTGAAAATTACAAGAACTGAAAATCTGAGAAAATTTTTAGGTTTGCTTGAAAAGATAAATTTTCAGGTTGCTTCAAATTTATGTTATGTGTGCAATACTGAGAGTATCTGCAAAGCATCGTATCAATAGTTTGGGTGTTCTGATAATCTGAGAATGCACAATATGGTAGCAATGAGGAGAAATTTTAAGGTAGATCATTGAAAGAAGAACCAGTAGAAGTGACCTAATAACTCTTTTTTTTTAAATTGGAATAAACTGAAATATACAAATTCAAAATATTGTTTGCTAAAACTATCATGAGATTTGTCATTGCCGTTCCTAAGATTAAGGAGTTCTTTCGTTGCTGTTTAGGATTGATAACAGTTAAATATAATATTAGTAGTATTAATTTCTATTTTCGAATATTATTCCGTCGAAATTTGCAATCAGGAACAAATATTTCACTCACGCATGTTTTTAACAACACCTGTTAGAATAAGTGAAAAGGAGATCAGTGTCACTGCTGCATCTTAAGGAGAAACATATTGTCTGTCTTCCGCTTGCTATATTAATTAAGTATTGGGAAATAAACGTGGAGATAAATTGTTGAATTTTCATTGAAGCCTAACATCAAATAAATAACATTTCAAGTACCTTTGCGAATATACAGTCCATGCTTTAAACAGTTGCCTTTTTGTGTTTGTTTCAAATTTTAATCAAGTATAATCTTGAAATAATGGAAAAATAGATTTAATTTCTAACTCTGGAAAAAATTCGTCATTAACTTTAAAATTAAAACATTCCCATTCTGTCTCTTTGACTTAATTTTCTTGCTTTTACTAGCTGTTAGTATTGATATTTTTCATTTCTTGTCATTTCCTTCATTACACACAAATAATTTTTTTTATGATCATTTTTTTACATGTATAGATATTATGAGTCTAATTTGGTATTTTTCCTTGTTAAATTTATTGTAGTTTCAGTAATTCCATTATAAGGATATATTGGCTAATAAAAAATTGCTTATAAAAATGTCTTTTTGTTTATATAAGCTTCGGGAATGGGCCCTTTTTATCTGAATCAGATAAATGCTCGGATAACCTATGAGCATAAATAAACGCGAATCAAAAGAATGACAGCACGGATAACCAAACCCGAGCATTCAAGCGATAATTTCTGGTTATTCGTTCTGGATTTCGAAGGAATAACCAAGCAATAACCGCTAGATGGACCAAAATAATAACCTGGTTACTCTGGGTTATTCGCTTGAAATACCTTTATATCGCAAACATTTGATATTTGTTGAAATTTTAAATCAAATTTACCTCAAAAATGAAAGAAATTAATTTTATTCCCCTGAAAAATTAACTAGACAAATATTTCATTTCACTGATTAACTTTTAAATAAATATTCTTGTGATGAGAGTCCTGATGACGTAATGCTTTCAATTAGTATAATTTATCCATTTTTTTTCTAATTTATTGAAGTATGATGGTTTTCACTAATACATGGTCTCTTGCTCAAACATAAATGTTTTCAGTATTATTCTATAAAGATTTTACAAGACTAATTTATAAGAAAAACATTATTTATCAACAGAATTCAACCTATAACTTTATGAAGTTTTCATATCTGAAAACTAGACTGTTCACATAAAATACAAAAACTCATTATAAAAATTGATAATCACTTTTATACAAAAATTCAGAATAACGCAATAATAGTATATTCTAAAACAAGTTGCAAAATGGGCACCCATTCCAACACAAATGCGAAATTTTTTGAACGCATCAGTATTGGAATTGGCTTCTGCAACGAGTATCATACGATATTTTCTCTATTTCAGTCAAGATTTGTGAGAAATTTATTGGAATTCAATGAAAATTTCAGATTATACCTCCCTAGTGCCTTTTGTATTTTATTTTCGCAGTTGGTGTGACTGATATGAAAATTGAGTGGCGCTACCTGGCGGAGAGAAAATGAAAGAATCCCCATGTCGCCAAACTTGTAAAACAAAATCGGAGGAGTGCACACACCAGTATTTTAGACATCTTAGAATGCACTATTCATATTCTATAACCTGTCAATATTCTTATCAGTCACACCAACTGCAAAAATAAAATACAAAAGGCACTAGGAGGTATGATCTGAATTTTTCATTGAATTCCAATAAATTTCTCACAATTCTTGACTGAAATAGAGAAAATATCGTCTAATACTCGTTGCAGAAGGCAATTCCAACAACTATTCGTGTTAGAATAGGTGCCCATTCTGCAACTTGTTTTAGAATATACTATTTAACCTTCTCCACATATCACGTAGAATTATAATTTTAAACTTCCAATTTTAAGCATGGATTTAAATATAGCAGGAAATTTCATTGAAAAGTAGTAGATATTTGAACTGATTCTTACCTCTTTTTAATGAATCCCCCCTGGGATCTTCAACAATGCTGAAACTGCTGGAATCGGACTCCCAGATGTACTGTTTATCGTCGTTGTGTTTGGTTGTTACAATAACTTTATCAGCGACCAAAAACGCAGAGTAGAACCCGACACCAAATTGACCAATCATATCGTTCATATCCTGAGCTGAACTTGCATCTTGCATTTTGCTCAAGAACTCAGCCGTTCCAGACTTAGCTATAGTACCCAAGTTGTTGATCAAATCTTGTTTTGTCATACCGATACCTGTATCGGTGATGTGAAGCATCTGAGCATCTTTATCTGCTTTGATTTTGATATTTAATTCTGGATTGGTGTCCAATACGTTTTTGTCTGTCAAAGACAACATACGGATCTTATCTAAGGCATCGGATGCATTTGAAATGAGTTCTCTCAAGAAAATCTCCTTATTTCTGTATAGAGAATTAATGATTAATTTCATCATTCGGTTAACCTCTGTTTGAAAAGTGAATTTTTCTGACTTTTCCCTGAGTTCTCTGAGCTGAGCGACGTTAAGACCGTCCAATCTGATTGCTTCCTCTTCTCTTTTAACAACTTCATCATCTGCAAAAAAGATTTGATAAATATATGGTTGATAAAATGGAAACTATGGTTTCGAGTAATTTTATTGATTAAACAACATGGAAATCCCAAAGGTGAAAAATGCAGATGAGCCCAAGAAAAAACCTCCACCTTTGAAGCTATGTTTCAAACCTAAAGTTTTGCTTGGGAACTCTTATATTCAGATAGGAGTGCCACCTAAAATAAGTGAGTTCAACGCTCTAAGATAAATCATAATTGAATGTATATTATATTTCAGCTCCAATTGTAGCATCAAAATTTTACAGAACAGAAGAAAATGACACAACTGATGAACAAAAATTGATAGAAATAAAGAAAACGTTGGAAACCAAGTCTCCAAACGAGAAATACGAAAAACCATTAACTGAAAACCAGAGGTAATTCCTATGATGATCAAATGGCAATTAATCAATTAATCCTCGATTTTTCAGGTATGGATGGTATAGAAACAATTTTTCCAATATATCGCAGGAAGAAAAGTTGAAAATGCATTTAGATTTTAGAATACAGAAAAACCAATTCATCATAGAACACTTGATGAATTATGCGAAAATACGGGAATGATTGTGAGGTTTCTTATCATCTCACCTGTTCTAGAACCTTCTCTGCTTGCTCCCAAATCTATATCAACAGTTGCGGATGAGGCATCAACAGTTTCGTCCGCTTTCACGAAGCCTAAAAAATATTAAAAAAAATTATTTGTTATTCACACATCGTTTGAAAAAAAAAAACTCACCTATTAGAAAAAATAAACATACTCCTAATAAAAGGAAGTTCTTCATTTCGGCGACTTCTAACACATACAGTTTTTACGCGAATGATATGAAACTTCTATAGTTAATTATGAAAAATAATCACAGCTGAATGAAAGGCGATATTTCTTCGTTACGTCCCACCGTATTCTAAGCGGATTTATATGAAAATTGTCAATATTCGATCTCCTCTTTATGCCGAATTTATATCAAACGTCATTAATCCTCCAATGGAATCATTCCACGCTTATTGCCAACAGCGCAAATCCTGCCGGTTTTCCACGTACAAATGGCCGATCATGATTGGATTAAATTTGTGAGCGGTAAAATTTAAAAGTTGCGTTTTGTGGTCTTTTCACATTGAGAAAAATTCTCTGAAATATGCGATTTAGGAGGAACAGTATTTTTTCAGTAAAGGTCCTTTATTATTATTATTATATGTTGATATAAATCTGAGGCTCCAACTATCGAATAATTCTGAAATCAAAGATAAATTGAAACAGCATTAAGCAAATAATTGAATAACTCTTTCAATTTGTACTTGACGGATGTTCTGTCAGTTAAAAATGTAGAATTTTAAGACAGATTTTTGTATATCTCATTGAAATTTGCTAATACTGTAATCAAAAGAAACTGGTGTATTACCGCAAGATGTATTCAAATATGATCATGGAGGAAGATAAATCTCCTATACGCCATATAAAGTATTCTGTAAATATCTTTATTCTCCTATCTATATTTCAAGCACTGGAAAAATTTCTAATTCTTTCATTCTTTATCTTGTCGACATGTACTTTTTTTTTCAGCCATACAACGAAAACAGATTCTCCCTAAAAACATTGCAAGGTAACTGGTTTGAAGATCGTAACAGTTACTATTTTCCTAAATTAAAAAACGAAAGCTCATACAATACTGATTACGTTCCAAAAACAATCATTCACGAAGAATATAAGGATAAACCAAAACAGGTAAAATAATATCATAACTTGTACCTGGCCATACATAAAGTTTTCTTTATTAATTCAAAAGGCTGGGGTAGACCCAATAGTCCATCCAAAAATCGGTTGTCATGAACATCCCAATTTTTTTGAAAACTTTACATCTACAAGTGATTTGTCTTACAATCATTTTCCCAAATTTTACAAGGATGAAGTGCAAATTAGAAGATATTGTAGAGGTGATAAGTATTATCCAATGGAAGAATATTTGGAACCTTTTGTGAGTAACTGTCTGTTCTTAACCTATCAGCATTTCATTAAAGACAAAATAGATCATTTCAATCCTCATTTTTAGCATAATCTAACTAATTTTGGCTTGGTAGATTACAAAAAGAACTTGTGGTTTAAAGAAGAATCAGATAAAAGAAAACCGTATACAAGTATATATAAATATTCTTTTCCTCCTCCGAATAAAGATTGCTATGAATTTCTTCGCTGGGAAAAACCAAAGTAAAACTTTTTCTTTGTTGAAAAAAATCAATTAAACTTATTTTTCTGTTTTAGAGTATCTTCGGAAAGTTCTGATTCTCTTGAAGCTCTAAGGTTGCGTGCTTGGAAACCAGGATGTTTTGTTAGCACTGGAAATTCCCGAATATCAACTAACAGGTGTGAATTACCGGAATGTCCCCCTCAACAAAAAATGTGCGTTCCTAAACAATAATGAAAATTGTATGATACAATACAAAGTATGCTAGTAGAAATAAAATTTGATATTGGCAGCCTCAATGACAAATTAGTTGTGATAGTATGGCAGAGATATAGAGTAATATATCTCTGTAGTATTCGTGTTGGGTTTTCAAAACTGTGTAATAAAATGTTGAATTTTTTTTGTATAGTTCAACCTTTGATAATAGATGACGCTTCTGTTGACATAAGGGAGATCGACAACTAATGATACGTTCAAATGTATTTTGTATTGAGGAGATCACATGAACTCTGGACTTTCTAAATAGATGACGCTTTTTCACCAGCTCCCTTGGTTGCTGTTTATTCATACCGGCTATTGAAAACAAACTTTGAGCCATAATTATTTTTAAATGGTATCCTGCGATAATTCAAGTTAAAATTGAGCCTAAACCTACTTCCCTATATACTAGTATGAAGGAAATAATTAATCGAGAGATTTACTAGCCTTTCCATAGAGAGTGAGCCATAATTATTTTTAAATGGTATCCTGCGAGAATTCAAGTTAAAATTGAGCCTAAACCTACTTCCCTATATACTAGTATGAAGGAAATAAATTCATATGATAAGGTCCGTTAATCGAGAGATTTACTAGACTTTCCATAGAGAGCTATTCGAAAATACCCCTCATATAACTCTTTTGTTCTGTGGAGAATACAAAAAATATATTTTTATTCTGTGGTGCACTTATAACCTCATAAAAAAGTGTTTGCTCTGATTGTTTCTAAACGATAAAGAAATAGATTTAAAATTAAACATTACCTAAATTATTCATTAAAGTTAATCAGATCTGATGTATGATTCTGTAGTTGGTTTTTGAATTCTAAATGAGTTTACCAACAGATTTCGGTCCAGACTCCGGTGGAAGAATAAAGGTATTGAGTAAACTGAAGGAATAAATGAATAAGAATGACCAAGTTCAAATATTTCAGGGAGTATGTATCGTTAAGCCTATAGTGTATGGCAATGTAGCAAGGTATTTCGGCAAGAAACGGGAAGAAGACGGTCACACTCATCAGTGGACAGTCTATGTAAAGCCTTACAACAATGAGGATATGTCGACTTACATCAAAAAGATCCACTTTAAACTACACGAAAGTTATTTGAACCCCAACCGTATAGTTGTAAAGCCTCCATATGAAATTAGCGAGACTGGTTGGGGAGAATTTGAAATTGTAATCAAAATACACTTTCATGATCCTAATGAAAGACCGGTAAAACTCATTAAGATCTGTTTATTTGTTATATGTGTAATCTTATCTTTCTCTAGGTAACCATGTATCATATTTTGAAGCTCTTTCATTCAGGAGGCACTAGTGATATAGGCATGGAATTAGGAAAAGGTCTGGTCTCGGAAAGTTATGACGAAATAGTATTTCAGGATCCCACACAGTTGATGCATCATTTACTTGTTAATACTAAACCACTCACACTTGGACGGTGGGAGCACAACACAAACTGTAGGATATTTTCCTTAGTTTTGGGATGAATATAAAATACTTTTTTTTCAGTTGAAGAGAAGAAAGAAAAAACTAAAAAAACTATATTGGACGCCAAACAGAAAGTAAGATTAGAGATAGCTGCTTTTAAAAATAGGTTAAAACTTGCCAGGGAAGTTATTGGACAGTTCAAGGAAGAAATAGCCAGAGTACAAGATCAGCAGTTTGGATAGATTGTTGAGGACTATATTTTTGTATAAGAATATGTATGGAAGGATTTAAGAGTTGTAAGATAATTCAGTTATATGAATAAACCATTTATTGCTTATTGAGTTGGTCAATATTGGATTAGTTATTCAGAAAATGCACTAACATCCAATTTTATTACATCGTCCATCTTTCCCTTCAAAATGAAATGAATAATTAATATTAATGATAATAATTTTCACAGTTTATTAGGGATATACAATTGAACATATAATAATTATAATAAAGTTCTGATTATCTTAATACTAATAAACAATAGAATAAATTAACCAACAGCTGAAATAATGAGGTCTGCAACTTCTTCTTGTGTGGATTTGACCTTAAGTTGCATGTTAACTCCATCAGACAAAGCTAACTTGGCTTTAACCAGTATGTCATATCCACCCCTAAACACACCTTTAAAGAAAAAAATAATGTTAAACATTTCTCACAAGTATTAACATAATGAAATATAACTTGAATGGTGAGTGCATTTTTGAACATCGAACATTTGCAGTAAAGAAGGAAAGTTAGTTCTGTGAATTGAGGACTTTTCATATATGATTGTATAAAGCAAACTTAATTGATTTATCATAGTTGGAAAAATAGTAGTAGAACAAATTATGTCCTAAGTAGATTGTTACTGCAACTTATGGTTGAGTTCATTTTTATTCCAAGTTGCTTGCTCGTTTCGTGCGGCCCACGTATGTTCATCTCATTTTCCCGATTGACGCGTAACATATGTTGGAGCATATGACCTATGTCGCTAAAAAGAACGAAATCGTCGTACATACACACATCGACGCACGTTCGGTACAGTGCCACACTTTCTTCGCAATAAATTTCTCGTTAATTTCTACAAATTAGAACTCTGGTGAAAAAGGTGACTATTTCTCGCTCGTGAGTGACACGTTGATTCAGCCGTACTGTGAAACCAGGTAGGCAAAAGTCAATGCTCCACATTCGATTTTCTTTTCGAGTCATTTTTTGTTATCAGAATTTCATTGTTAATTTTTCTATTTCGTTTTCATTTAATTTTCAAAGGCCCTTGTCGTGCCATAGATGCTAAAAACTAACTGAACTACTTCATCCTCCAATATGTCCTCCATAGGTGAAGAGAGGGTATTTTAAAATCAAGACATTGCCACATGATAATGCACTGCTAGTGACATCTGTTATCGGAACCGCAAACTCATATACAAACATAGAAAAAATTCATTTCCAAAATCATAGAGTATTCAACATAGTTCTTACCTGCTAAGAGTAAAGTATGAGTAGTTTTTCCTTCTGGAACTTTATCTGTTCTTTCTGCTGGTTGCAATCCCAAAAACTGTACAATATTTTTCACCGCCTCATCTAAGGTATTCATCGAACTGAGAGAATATGTATCCTCCATTTCGATGAAGCTCTGATCCGCCTCTTCCCAAGCTGTGTTCCAACTGACTTTGTTTATCCTCTGGATTTGATCTCCCAGCGTAACTTCAAGATCTTCTAAGATGTATTCTTCATCGTAACCTTCGATAAAAATAGTTTAATTGATACTAAAACATCTATTGATGGTAAAAGCAGACCCACTGTTATGATTTGAATTTCATGTATACCCTGTGTTTGCTGATTTTCAATTCTGTTAGAAAATGAATAACATGCATATAAAAATAATCTCACCTCCATCTGTGTCCGGCAGTCCGGTGGTCGGATCACAATCTTTCACAATAAACTTCAATACTGCTCCAAACGCTCCAATCGAATTTGGCAAATCGTTCTCTGGAAATTTAACCACAACATAACAAGTCCCAGTTTCATTATATGGCAACCGAGGGCAAGGAATCTCCTCCTCAATATCATACCCTTCGCTGGGGTCCAAATGAACCTTCACGTTCTCCAATAGCTGATCACTCAGCGTATTCAAACAATCAAACTGCAACACCATATGGTGCGCAAAGCAATGTTTAATACATCTCACATAATACTCCGTTTCGGACTCTGTAAGTTCAACAACTTCTGAACTCTTGAAAAGGGGTCCGAGCTCGTGCATAGCAATTATGGCTGATAGTTTTTCAGTATAGTTTTCTTCTCGAGAAACTGGAGCCGGTTTGATCGGGCCTGTCGTGTGAATCATACCGTCTGGTTTTGGTTTTGTTTCTTTTTCTTCTTGAGCGGGAATCGAAGCGATCGGTACGGTTTTTATGTCAAAGGGTTCTTGGGTGTTACCTTGCATATATTCCTTTAGACATCTCTCTAAAGATGGAACTGAGACCTATGAACATATTCTAGAGATCATTCGAACTGCAATAATAGAACAGCAAGCTTACCTGGAGGGTATCTAGTACATAGTTATTATATAAACCCTTATCCTGTTGTCTCAAAATTTGGCTGTAATATGTGGCCCTATCTCTGACTTCATCATCGGAATCCATCTGACAGCGAGCTAGCAAAACTTGGATATTTTCCAACAAATCTGGACAAGTCGCACCAAACTGAGCCATCGCTGAGACTGCTGCAGCTCTCACAGTTGGGTTTTCCAAAATGACGCGATTGTAGATGAAACGAATGTACCTAAAAATTCAAGAATTGTCCAATTCTCTAAGGACATGGGTCAGGAGATATGTTCATTGAAATTGGAGTTTGGCATTGATTTTTGAATTTTTTCTACAGAATTGTAAACAACAATGTAAATGGTATTTCCCAAGGTTCTATATTAGGACCTTTGATTTTATAATGTATGTTACTTATGTGCCAAACAATGGAGACTGGTACACATTATAACCAAGGCTTTAAGAGAGGACAAAAAAACATATGCTCATTGTTGACATAGTAATCATGATACCTTGATAAATATCGTTTTAATATCTTCTATATTTGTTTACCTTGAAGGTTGTTTCGTTTTGGGTCCTTCCTTCCCTAACAAATGAAGAATCCTCACAGCTAATGAAGTATGCTCGCAATCTTCTATGAATTCGCAAAGATGTGCAAGCCCTGTTTCTTTAGCTTCAGGATTGTCTTCAATGATTGTTATTATCGTGTCTGCTATTGATGCTTTATATTCAAGGCCACCCTCATCTCGCAACATGGCTGATAAGAAGTTCATCAGCGAACTATGTTTCCTTGGGAACTTCATAGCCAGAGCTCTGATAGCTTGCACAACTACCACCTTGAATTCATCACTGATTTCGGACACAAAGGTCGCTATTTGTTTCATCAGTCTCTCCACTGAAGACTCGGCTCCTATTAAAAAATAGTATATTCTAAAACAAGTTGGAGAATGGGCACCTATTCCAGCATGAATTTGAACACATGGTGCCTTCTGCAACGAGTATTAGACGATATTTTCTCTATTTCAGTCAAGAATTGTTAGAAATTTATTGGAATTCAATGAAAAATTCATATTATACCTCCTAGTGCCTTTTGTATTTCATTTTCGCAGTTGGCATGACTGATATGAAAATTGACAGACTATAGAATTTGAATAGTGCGTTTGAATTTTAAAATAATTCAATTCGTGAATTAAGTATGTCAGAAGAATTGGATTTAACCCTACCAGAATTGAGAGAAATTGCCAGTAATGTTGCAAATAAACTTACACCACAAAAATCCAAATCCTTGTATGAAAGAGAATACATGTAGGATGATTCAAAATTTGAGGAAAGCAAATCTCTAATACCATTTTTCTCAATGAAAATAAGATTTTTCCTCTCAAAAATTTTTTCACCATCTACATGGTTTAATATTGACAAATGACATGCAATGGATGCGTTTTGACATTCAAAAGAATAGGATGTCAGTGTTGTCAACCAAAAAACGAAAAATATAACTAAAAATAAAGCTATAATGAGTTCATTGCAGCACTGTTTTTAGTACTTTAATGAACTCATCACGACACTGAAATAGAGAAAAGTATTGGGAATATTGAAAATATAATAATTATACTGAGAAAATTTCCTGCTACAACTTTCTTTTTTAAATAGATTAGGATGCAAAATCACAGCTCCACATATTAAAGAATACTTAGAGCTTAGACCTTATTATTCCAAATAAAAATCACACAAATGTGCTCACAGCTTAGTTTGTCAGTCATGGCGTCAATATTCAGTTCCAAGTATTTCTGAAAAATTACCATGAAATTCTTTGATAAGAAAGTTTTTGGGCTTTTTCCATTATCCATCATAATAATCAAAATAATTCTACACTTTAGCGGAACTTCATTCACAGTCAGTTCAACAATTAAATAAAGTACATGAGCACAAAATGCATTAATAGACCCTGATTCAACCCACCTGTCTTGAGCAGGGTGGTTATGGCAAGTGTAGCAATAGATCTGTTAGAGTCGGTGATCAGATTTTCCAAATCCATATTGCAAGCTGTGACAGCAGCTGGATGAGTGATCGCAACTTGATTCAGAGTTCGAACTGCAGCGAATCTTACGGTAGGTTTAGGCGAACCACAGTTAATTTGAAGTACAGTGATTGCCGGAGCTAATTCCCGACTGGTGGTACGTTTCAAATTAACTATGGCATGTGCTGCTTCATATACCACCATTTCAGATTTGTGCCTCAAACAGGATTCTAGAAATTCAAATACGGGAGAATCACCGGTAGAATCTTCCTCTTCAATAAGTTTTGCAGTAATACGAATCTAAAAATTTGTTCCCTAGATACAAATTTTTTTTTTAATTTCTGCACTTACCAACATACAAACTGCGTAAGGAGATTTCAAACTCATTCGAGTCAATTTTGCTACTAATTTAGTAACAGCAAGACGATCAGACTTTCTGATGTGATACAACAATCCAAGTGCATGATACTGAACCATAACACTAAAAATGGAAATAGTATCAATGCCAATTAACAAAAACACTCAATTCTTACTTATCACTATTAACAGCTTCTTGAGCTTCATTAACCCATCTCTTAACTACTTCTGGTGCTAATTTAGTTAAATGTAAAGAGCTGACTAATGCAGCAGAACTAACTGCTGAATTTCTATCAACAATAGCTTGTTTCATATATCTTTCTATTGCTTGAAGCATTGCACCATCTGTTATACTACAAAGAGCTCTTATTGCTGCAGCTCTGTACAGGTCTTCCTTGCCTGTCATATCCTTAGTTAAACTTGAAGTAACAATAATTACATCGTCAGCTATTGAACTGAGTTCTTTGATACCTAAATAAACTAGACGTCTTAGTATGACATCTTTAGATTGGAAAAGTTTTGTCATTGCAAAGAAAACATCTGTTGCTTCTTTCGTACCAAGTTGCTCCCCCTATAAAAATAATAAGTTCAGGATCTCTATCCAAAGGATTTCGATGAAATACAGATTATGAAAACCGCTCAGATAAACTTAATGAAAAGATATCTGACCTGATTTAATAAATATAATAATTTGGTAAGGATATGAGTACATTTTCGGTGGTTTAGGGTAGTATCATTGAAAGCTCTCGCTTCTTGCAAAACCGTGGTCTTTTCAATATTTTGGAAAGGGTTTCCACTACCTAGAAATTGAATCAATCACAATCAAGGGAAAATATGCTTCTAATTCTATCTGTACCATCTTCCTCCTCTTTTTTATCCCTTTTAAAGGATCCCATTTTTCCTTAACAAGAAAAATTTACAATTAATTTTCAAAAGTACAATTTACACGTCAACATAACACGAATTGAACCAAAGAGTGGATTTGACAGGAAACATAGATACACTGACAATTTGAGATTTAATTTTGTTTCTTTTTAATGCTCTGAAATTATCTTCGAGGCTGGAAGAAATTGATATTTCCTTTAAAATTCGTAATTTTTCATTAATCGTCCCAATTTAGATCAATAACGGAGGAATTGTATTTTCAAATCGTTGAAGCTATCCAGGATTTTCTGATCAAAGTTCATGACGTGTTGTGCATCGATTAGAGTATGGATTACAGGGAATTGGATCCTCTGCGTTGTTAAGCGTTTGCGAGTTCTGATTTATTAGACCTTCGCAACTCAATTTCAGATATTTCATATCAAATCTATTCAATATTGACAAGTTTTTTAGAGAATAGGATCTTTTATGTTTCATCCTAAATGTCTCATAAATCATTGAATAACCATACAATCATGGAACAACTACAAAATTCCACCGAATATTTATCAGCAAACGGTGGACGCTAGGGCACGAAAATGGCTGGAATACTCGTTTTTATATATCCAACTGCCAACTTCACTCTAGAAGCTATACGATACGAGCCCCTCCAGCTCAGGTCTTGTTCCTTCTTCTTAGGGGTGAAGGGGCAAGTAATATTGCGGAAATTAATAGGCCTCATACAAAATATTGCCGAAATTTGGGCAAAACCATAGCTCACTGTTACACTAGTAAAATATCAAGAAATTAAGCACGCAGAAACGTATATCGTACTATCAGCTAGCTTAGATCTAGATACTTCTACCTGTATACGACGGGTTTGGCAGGTCTGGCATTCAAACCCAAGCGGCTTCCGATTAGAAATATCCCTAGAGTAAGTTCTCCGAGAGTCTGAGGTATTGAGCACGTACCAAAGCCATACTGAAGATCCTGCTGTGCGTATCACGCACAAAACGCATAGGTTGAGTAATAATGAAATTCAACAAACGAATTTCATTGGGTGTCGACTTGTACCTTCCAAATTTGTCGCATTTTTCTACTACTTTGTGTAAGGAACATTATTTTCCAAATTACATTTTTAAATGTTTGATGAGAATCCGAAAACGGAGCAACACCGCAACTCGAATCTTCCACTGCACGTTATAAAAAGTAGCTGCGCATCCGATGATAAGTTCACGCAAGCAAAGTTAGGAGATTCTATGCTTTCGAAAATTTCAGGAAAATATTAACAAAAACGAACTTACTACCTAATATGAGCAATGATAGCTAAAAGGATAAATATAAAAATAATCTAAGAATAAAATTGCGCATTTAGTTAATCATAGAACGAACGAAAAAAAAAATGGGATTCAAGATTGAACGAGCGACGGCGCAACATGTCAGTGTCAGTGTCATCGGACTCGTTAGACAAGTGTATCAAATATGTCCAAATTGTTATTGCTGGCACAAAAATTTAATTGTTTTTACTTAACAGGTGCATAATTTCACTTTCTATTGTAATTAGTGCTTCTAAAGTATGATTGTTTACTGGGTGCAGTTCTTTAGTGTTGAGTGTTTTTGTGGCCTTATTGATCTGTTCCCAGTCACCCACCCTAAAAGTGGTCAGATGCAAACAAGCTTTTGCAAAAATTGTCGTTTTTAGGATTATCAACAGAAAATTGCAAGCCGTTCATCGTCGAAGGTATCAAAGTTGGTTTAATACGACCCGATGTTTTACAGCAATTATTGAAGTTTCCTGAGGTATTTTTTGTCAAATGATGCCTCTTAACTAAAACGCTAACTGCATGTTATTCTTTAGGTATTCTTTGTAACATCGGGATATGTGGAGCTGAATCCAGCTTTCAGAAATTATGAAGAGAGAACAAATAAGGTGGATGAAGTATTGAGGAAGCTACGTAGTGAGCAGAAATTTGTTACTTTGAAAGGATGGAGAAATGAAGTGAGTTTGATTACATTTTGAATGTTAGTAGAAACTTGTTCTACTTGTTTAAATGGGGTTATTAGTTTGTATGCAAATTGTTTATTTTGTAGTTTCACTTTCATTTATGGAAATCATTTTTTTCACATCATCAAAATTTATCATGGGTGCAATGGTAGGAATTATTATAATGTAATTGTCATGGCTGTGTTAATCTTTTCAAACATTATAATCTTTATAAAATTCATAATTACTGATGAATAAGTGAATTTTATTCACAATTATACATATGCTTGTTTGGGACTGCTTGCACTCTGCTATATTGAATTATAACTAGGTCAATTCATGTATGTTTGCACTTTGGATGCACTGATATTTTTAAATCTGCACTAAATGGATGAAATTTTTATTTAAATGCTCAGTTTTCTATTATTTGAAGGTGAATTTTAGTTATATATCAATAGTCAGATTGATCTGTTCAAAATTATTCATATCTTGAAATTTGTTTGTATATTTACAGTTTCCTGACGATATTTTTTATTTATGAATAACTTGTGTGGTGCATATTTGCTCTTATCAAGCTAATCCTGATATGAATTATATAAGATTTATATTATCAAATTGGTTGATTGCAATAAGGTCAATTATTGATTAATGTTTGGCCCCATATTGAAGAGCAATTTTGTTTTCATTTCATTTCAAAGAAACCACGCTGGAGATTGAGATAAAATATTCATTGAAACTCAATCTATTTTGTGAAATCCAGTTTCCAACTGGATGATTTACATACATACATAGAAAAAAGCTGAAAGCATTCAGGTTGCTTTGGCGCTCTTTTTCAAGTAGCTGCCAGTAATCAGTTATTCTACTTTGAGTTTGAAAAAACAATAATTGGTGGAAGTTTGATTAATTTCAATGGATCCATGTGATTAAATTGCAGCAAAAACTTCCAAAATGACGTGTCAGCATTATTTTTGCTTTTCCTGAAGAAATTGGCAGAGTTTTCCCAATAACGAACATTTAACCCACAAATATACCCTGACCAATCCAGTTCTCTGGCTTATTCCGCTCGAGAGTTATCGTGGCCGCGGACGGTCGAATGAATCAATTTTGACCACCGACTCTTCCTCATTCAGTTCAACTGAAACCAAATTTTTTGAAACAGCTCTTGTAGAAAAATTCGAAAAGCTGACATTTAGATGAATTGAAATATACTTCGGGTTAAAAAAGTGCCAAGGGCCAAAACAGGAAAAATAATGTAATAGTATATTCTAAAACAAGTTGCAGTTATGAGCGTTTCAAATTGGGCTGATGCTTTCCTGGAACCAAATTCACTTTTTGTGGCCATTAATTGATTAAATAAGAGGCTTGTAACATTGAAAAAATCAATGATCGGGATAACTATCATACGTAGATATATTCTGGAAAATCTTGCAAATATTTAGATCACTTGGTGATTTCATCGTAGAACTTCGAATATATTAAAAACTGCGTGTTTATTATTTTAGAAAAAAATCAAGATCTTTTTACTATTGTTTGTTTTGTGTAGTAGACACGCCGGAGAAATTAAAAAAAAATAATATTAGGTGTACAAATAAGTTTCCGCGGTTTGTCAAAAGATGGCCCCACCAGAAGGTTATGGAGAAATTGTCAGATGTAAAACGTAATATCCCAAGTTTAGTCATCTGGCAACACCATAACCTTAAAGTACTAGTGATCAGCATCACGTAATTTTTTCGTATCATCAGCATGCAGCTGAGGCGCATCGATTGCTTCTAGAAGCATATGGTGAAGCTGCTTTAAGTGAGAGAAGTTTTTCGTTTGACGTTAAAGACAAAAAATTGAAGACATGGAATTAATTGGAGGAAGATTCGTCCCAAACGCAAAAGAACTTGCACTTACTCTACAAGTGACTCAACAAGCAATTTCACATCGTTTAAAATCGTTAGGAATGATTCAAAAACAAGGAAATTGGGTTCCATATGAACTAAAGCCGAGAGACGTTGAACGCCGATTATGCATGAGTGAAATGCTGCTTGCCAGGAATAAAAAAAGAGTTTTTGCATCGTATAGTCACTGGTGACGAAAAATGGATTCAGTACGATAATCCAAAGAAGAGAAAGTCATGGGTTAAGCCCGGCGAACCATCAACATCGACAAGCTAAGCCGAATATTCATGGAAAAAACTCATGCTGTGTATTTGGTGGGATCAGCTTGGTGTCGTGTATTATGAATTGCTGAAACCAAGCGAAACCATTACTGGAGCTCTCTACCGAACACAATTGATGAGATTGAGTCGGGCACTTAAGGAAAAACGCGCCCATTACTACTCCAGACACGACAAAATTATTCTTTTACACGATAATGCTCGTCCACATGTTGCGGCGCCGGTAAAAACATACTTGGAAACACTCAACTGGAAAGTTTTACCCCACCCGCCGTATTCACCAGACTTAGCCCCTTCTGATTATCATCTGTTCCGGTCGATGGCACATGGTCTGTCTGAGCAGCGCTTCACATCATATGAAGACACCAAAAATTGGGTAGATTTGTGGATAGCGTCAAAAGATGAAGAGTTTTTTCGACGGGGTATCCAAATGTTGCCAGAAAGATGGGGAAAAGTAGTGGCAAATGATGGAAAATACTTTGAATAAAACGTAATGTACTTTTCCTTTACAATAAATTCCTAATTTTTTATAAAAAACCGCGGAAACTTATTTGTACACCTAATAATATTTCAAAATTTTGATAAATGTACGTAAAGGAACAAAGGGCGTAGTATAGCCCTGATTCCTTTCGAGAAAACTCATTAAACGTCCCATTTATGTTCCGATGCCAGGCTCATTCCAATAGTCTTCGAAGCTATACAGAGTGTCTTGAAATTGAACAATAACCTGGGCCACATACACTTTGGTACATCAGTTAATAATAAAATAAGAAAAAAACATGTCATTTAGTCAAGCGAGAATAGAAATAATCTAAACCAGGGGTGTTCAAACGGTCGATCGCGAGTGCTTTTTGGGTAGATCTCGAGAAGAAAATAATTTTTAATTTAATTTAAGTAGGTAGGTAACTAAAGTACAGAAATGTATTACGTAATGAAATACCAGTGCTTGCGGCAAAAGGTGGTTTTACCAAAGGAACGCGCGGCACTTTTCAAAGAAAAGCAGTGTTGTTTCTAGAATACACAGTACAGTCTAGTCTAGAAACGAGAGGAAGTACAGTCTAGTTTCGGGATTGATATTGTAGAGAAGAACCTAACTAAACCTAACCCAAACCTTGACTAAAATAATGTACTTATATTGTGCAGAAAGCTAATATCTATATATGCTACGGTACACCCTACCTAGGTAGGTAGGGTGTAACGTGTATGTACGACAACCCTGCATCATACACACTTGCAGTCTCTCAGAGTCGATCGTAAGTAGTCTAAAAATATTGAGGTAGATCGCCAGCAGTTCCAGTTTGAGCACCCCTGATCTAAACAATTTAAATTTTGACACCCTTAGTCGGATTTTTAAGCACCGTGATCACGAATTTATAGCTGTTTTTCTAATAATGTATACTCAAATAATTACTACCAACCACAAATCAATGACACTTGACAAGTTTTTTCAAAAGATTTAATCTAGATTTCAAATTGATACAACTCTTGTTGTCAAGAAAAGTATAATTTCATATTTTTTGCCAAGAACCTTGGAGTAATATGTAATGGGGATTTTTAAGGTTCGTAAATGTCATCCCACATTTAGTTACTATCGCGGTTTAACGTTCATTCAGCGATCACTATGATTGGTCGTATTATAGCGGAGGTGTTACTTTGCGTTCTTTTTCGCAATATTTGCAGATTCCTTGTTTTTCTAATTTCTCCCATGGAAACTCTCTAGATTACAAAACTGACAATGTTCACTGATCACACGCACGATCTCTGATCAATGGTTAATGGTTTTATTAGGATATCCGAGATTCTGGCGAACATGGCGGCCTGTAGAACATAAATTACTTGCAAAGTGTTTGTAGTCGAATTTAGATGTTTGAACTTATTATTCCAGACATTTTAGGTTGAATTTTGATTAAATATTTGCGATTATATCTAACAGAATGTGCCACTCATTTTGTTCTAGCAAGTTTAGGACTCCCGGTACAGCCCGCCATATTTCAACATGGGTTCTTGAATGCTTTAATTATCTCATGCATTTTATTCCAATGAGATTTATGATAAAAATTATATAATCTCGCAAGAGTTCTTGACCTCACGTCATTGCTATATATTTTGGATAGTTTATTTGATTGTGTTCATTTTCAAATAATTCAAAAATGGAATGTAGCTTTGTTGTCGTTTTCTATAAACCCAATGCTAAAAACAACTCCTTCTTAGAACAATGTGTAATCAGTTAATGGATTTCTCACATTCAACTCGGGGTATCTAGTCAAATGGGATAACATAAAGTAACACTCTGATTGCCTTTTTGCAATTTCTAAAAGTGATCCCATGTGTTTTGTTCGTTTCCTTTTCCGGTAATTGTTCATTTTACTTCAGCGGTTCCGCAATTTCAAGGACATACTGATTTTGTGAGGAATTTGAACAAATGGTGGATGAGATCTTAAGAAGATTGAACACACCTTGAAGTCTGGTAACTTCCAAAACGGTGATTCTCGACTATGGGTTTTTAGACGGTTATAGGAAAAAGATAAGAATTTTGGCATGCTGGTGTTAGAGGCAATAGTCTTTCTTCCTGAAATATTTTCAGATCTCTACAATTTCCGGTTGAACCAGAAATTCACTACTATTTTCTTGTTTCAAACAGAACATCCTCTATATTATGGCATCATAGAATAGTCCATTTGATGGTAATCTCAGCAGTATGTCATAATATAACTAAACTGTGTTTTTTTTTGTGAAAAATCGACATTTTTAGCTTCAAAACAACCATGACTGTGGCTTCCTTCCTCCAATCCACTGACATAGAAATCTTTAATCAAGATGTCGAACAAACAAAGCGTATTGCGAAGGAGCTCAATCTTGCTGAAACTCAATCTAAATTATCTTCGATATAATTTGCAGTATTTCCAATAACATGTTTTAACACTTGATCGATAGAAATCTCCAAAAAGTCCAAATACGTACATATCTCTAATCAGATTACCAGGTAAGAAAATCAAATCATTAATGATGCCACAGAAACATTCCAGTCCCAATTCGTGAAACGATTTCCGACTTAATTATGAAGTGTTTTCTCAGTTGGCTTCAATATGTTTTCATTTTGTTGATTATTTAATTCATATCTTTTTAAAAAAAAATGAGAATCGATAATTTTTTATTTATTACGAACAGATCATTAAGTTGGCTTACTGGTTCATTGACATGTGAATTATCCTTAGTTTTGAATCGAGATTTGATTTAGATTGAGTTTCAGCAGGATTGAGCTCCTTCGCAATACGCTTTGTTTGTTTGACATCTTGATTAAAGATTTCTATGTCAGTGGATTGGAGGAAGGAAGCCACAGTCATGGTTGTTTTGAAGCTCAAAAAGTTGATTTTTCACAAAAAAACACTACAAGTGCCATGAAAACACCACTTCATTTTCAAATATTTAGTTAAGAATATTTCGAGAACTAATGTATAAAATGAAAAAATAATAAATGTGCTGAAATCAGTATAAAAATACCTTTCAAATGAGGTATCACTCATCCCATCTTCCCTATTCAAAATTTGGGGGTGAGGGTTGTAGCAGCAAGGGTTGAAACGCTATGCGTCCGTAACCTACATCTTAAGTTGTCCCCCTCGAAACAGAAATCGACCTGTCCGAGCATTTCTATCGTAAAAACTTATGTCGTCTGTAATCTCGTCTGTTTCGTTTTCAAATGGCCACCCTGTATATATAGGTGTTCCGAAATTCAATGATAACCTGGTATCGGTAGAGAGGCCAAGGTACATCACTTCTGAATTGAATAAGAAAAATCCATGCCGTTTGGGTCAATTTTATGATGCAGTAGATTTTTTTTTAGTGGGGATGCATAAAAAATTATTTTTTTGCAAATCGCCAGGAAATTTTGACATTCCTGTCAAAATTTCTTGAAGAAAAAAAAGTTCGGACTTCCTTACTGTGAGGAAATGATATTTCCGTACAGTTGTTAGTGTTCTACATAAATGATAGAAAACACATTGCTTATAAGGAATTAATTTATATTTTGAAAACATCAAATCATTGCTGAATACATTTTTAAGATCAATTTATTATATTTACAGTAATTTGACAGTTAGTACAATTATTGAACATTGGAGGAACACTCTTAGAACTATGAGAAACATTTTGGACAACATGCAGGGTGGAAGGGTCATTTTGTTGAATATTTTGTACTGTGAAAATTTTATTTGCCACCTCAACCTTATTGTTAAGCGATTCTTCGATATATCCTTCAGCAACGTTTGATGACTTCCATCCGCCATGCCTCTTTAAACTAGTTATGTCGGCACCAGAGTCAACCAATATTGTTGCAGAAGACCGACGAAAGCAGTGACCAGTATATTCTGTCGGATTTACCAAGTTCAAATAAGTAGCAACTATTTTGGGCATTTTTCTAAATTGATGAATTCCTACCACTTGTCTACAACCCTTTCCGCTTTGATATTTAAAGAAAAATCGGTCACTGTTCATATTTTCTGGTCCTAACGAAACATACTTTCGATAAACATTCAAGTAGATCTGATTAATTACAAATGATCTTGGTTTGTTGGTTTTCGAATCAGGTATGCTGATTAAAAGCTTAGATTCTAAGTCTTCTATATCGTGTACAGTCATTCGGACTAACTCATCCATTCTACAGGCCCCAGAAATACCAAATATTACAGCCACCTAAAAAATAAATAAAGCTATAATCTAAATAGAAATTAAAAACTTGTAAATTACTTTAATCATTAAATTTTCTTTATCTGGAGCTTCCTGGATAAATTTTTCAATTTCTTCCTTCGTTAAAATCTTAGATTTCTTTGCCCTATAACCTTGAGCTTGCCGTTTCAATAAAGAACGAAGTTTTGAGTATGTAGATATATCTACATTGTGTTTAAGTGCAAGGGTTGACTTCAGCATTGAATAATTGGCCCATAATGTTGAAGATTTCATCTTTAAACAAAGATCTAGGAAGTATGCCATTACAACATTTTCTGAGAAAGAACTCGTATTTTTACTCATGCGATAATCCATAAAACGTCTGTATTCATTTTCGTACTTTTCTCTTGATTTCTTTGGCAATAATTCTAATGAAGCAGTATTCACTACCTCAACCAGCTCTGGAGGAGTCCCAGGAATGGAAATTTCATCATCACTTATCATTTTACTTTCGAGAACACCAGCAATTAAATTTATAAGCGTCAAGTTTGACAATTCAACCTCAATACGTTTCCATAGTAACCCAAGTAATTTTATTAGGAATTTCAAAGCACCATTTATTTGGGAATAAAATTATCGCGTTTTTTTTTAAATCAATCAATATCTGTCGAATTTTAAACGATTTGCGGAAAAAATAGTATGTTTACCTCGTAGGAAAAGCTACATTCCCGGTGTTGCTAAGTCTCGGCTTGCGCCTCGACTTATCTTCACAGTCGTCCAGGAATGTTAAGCTTTTCCTACCCGGTAAACAATGTACTATTGAGGGCCAATACAAAATCTATCAGAAACTATCAGGTCTCTTTGAAAAAATATGAAATAACACTTTGCTTGACCAGAAAAATGGCAAATGCTGTACTGTTTTGAAATCTAGACTGAATGCTCCATCTTTTGAAGAACATTACTAAGGGTACCTAGTGTGGTATATTTTTTCCGAAATGTCATTTTACTGGAAACAGAACTCGAGAAAACTCAATTTATTTTATTTAATCAACAATGATATTACTTTAATTTGTTGCACTGTAAAAAATAGTTCCTCATCTCAAACCATATTAATTTGTCTCAAGTACTCCGTACGTTTGAATACAGCCAAATGCATAAAGTACTTGACCCTACCGCCCTCTACGGTTGAGAATGGCGTTTACCCTAAATAAAAGTTTCTTGAGTTAAGAAACTGATTAGTTTCAACCAAGCTCAGAGATTTTGACTCAGGTGGTAAAAAAATTTGATCCAACGGTCATATTAATTAGTATGTAATTATTGATACTTTTCATAGAATAAAAATTTTGGTTTCATGTAAATAAATATTACATTTCACTGAAACTCGATTTGTAGTTGATTTAAAGGATCTTAGTTGAATGGGTCGAGAATTCAGTCGATAAAAATGATAGTATCTCTTATGTCAAGTGAAAGTTTCTTGGGTTAAGAAACTGATTGATTTGAGCTAAATTGAAGGGTTTTTGACACTAGCAAAGGAATAATTTGATAAAAAAAAAAAAAAAAAACATATGTATGTAATCATTATTTTTCTTCACAGAACAATAATTTCTCTTTTATATTAATAAATACCCGAATACCGCGGCAGACCATGAATATTGTACGGAATGGGAAAGGCGTCTAGAGTTTCGTTGGAAGTTGCAGAGAGGGAGCGAGTATACCTCAAGCGTCAACCGTCTGCTTTTCAAGACACGTCGTAAAGACAACCGTTCCCATCACGTCGGGGTCATCAGTAAATGCCATAGACGCAGTGGGAGTTTTTGAACCCGGCACCTAGTACCTAATCGGTGTGAAACTTGAGCGCAAACCTCTAGGCTACCGAAGCGCTGTGAACTAAGCTATTCGTGGCTATATAGAGTGCCGCCAAGAGATCCCTATACACTCCCCTGCCGCTACAATAGCTATAGTCCAGGCAGTGGGTTATCATCTCATCCCTGTCATCATCCAATACCAGATCACCCGGTTCTCCACCAACACAAAGATATTTGGTTTTCTCTAAGTTGACATTTAAGCCCCACTTCTCGTATTCTTTAATTAGCTTGCGCATCATGTATCCCATGTCATCTTTATCACCGAATACAACAATATTGTGAGTAAAATGCACAAATAATTGCATTTAAATGGGATATATTTGATATAAAAGAGATAGAGTTTTGATTTAATTGCAGCCAATATAAAAAAATTGCTACAATTAATTCGTTTTATTTATTAAATCAATTACCCAATATTTTTTTTACAAATGTCACTTCATATTGCAACAATTATATGTTCAATTTTATTCAAATATTTATAGTTTTCTTCAAGTAAATGAGGCGAATAATATAATCTCACGAGATTCTTGTCTCAAGAAACTGTAGTCGTTGCATCAACTGACAGAATTTACGACAACCGTACCTTCGTTCTATTGAACAAATAAAAATGAAACGAACGAATGGTTTCGTTAAAACCTATTTAGAATAATGTATTTGTATCAATCAATTATGGATATTGAGACAAGTGCATAAACAATTTCTTGTAATTGTATGTTTATGTTGAATCAGTTGTTAGTGTGTTTGAGATCACATTATTAATATCTTGGCCCGTGTCAGATAATCATTGAGTTTCGGGACACCCTGTATGAGCGCGTGTCTTAACTCGTGCGGAAAGTATCTTTCATGGCTCAACTGCTTACTCGAACTCCGCTTTGCGTCGTTCAGCCATCGACAGTTTCGTAGGAAAATATTTCGGCATTTTCAATGAAAGTAACCGTTTGTATATTTCGAAAATTTCCACTTCGTTCACATATTTGTTAGTAGTGAGCATTAGACTGTAGATAATTCAAACAGTTATTTGTTCAATTAGTCTCTTCCTTCGTGAATTTAGCCAAGCATGTCTTATATAGATGCATAGTAATAATATATATGTATACTTCAAATTTAATAGTAACTCTTTTTGATGTGTGGCTCCAAGTGTAGAAAGCTATACGCTATTATGATTTTATTGACTTTTCGATAATTTTACGGCCGAGATTGTGGAATGTACGGTATGGTGATATTTTTTCTTTCACTCTTTATTGCGTGTGTCAAATTCAGATTAAATTCTGATTGAGAAATGTTTCTTATGCGATATAGTATATTAGATGGTTTAATAATGTAGACATATTGTAGGAAGTGACGGAGGATTGTCACTGATGCTTATGTTTCGGTGAGTTGTTTACGTAGGCTTGATTTTAATTTATGCAGATTGACATTTTGGAAAGGAAGTTTATTTATACTTATTCACTGATATGGAATTGCAACTTCCGCGATGAGTAATGAGTAATTCAGTTCGATTTTATACCGGGCGATTTTTTACATTAATACGTTTGTCGTTTATCAGATCATACGACATGAGAATATACTTAATTATCGACACATTTTCAACTTTTCTATATGTTGTACATTTTATTTCGAATTGAAATACAGAAACATCATAATTTGGACAATTAACCCATTCTGAAAATATGGAAACACTAGCTCATCTCCTTTTGAAGGTATATACAGGGTTATGATAAAGTAATGCACAAAATTCATAAAAAGTACAACCATCACTTTTGAAAAAAATGCAAAAACACGTCAAACGGTGTTTTATCTCTTGACATAAGTTACAAAAATAACAAGTCAAAGTTATGACGTCATCAACATATTTTTTTAATGGGAAGCTAAGATTTTTATTACATTATGTAATAAAGCTTGTTTTTTTTTACACTTGGGAAAAATAGTTGCAGTAGAGCTAACATAAGAAAAAAACGAGAAAATGAATAAAAAACGAAATAAACGTAAGTTTCATAATAACTTTTCAATTAACTAAACAGTCCATTAAACCAAAACTATTTTTTATAGGAACTGTTCAAACTGTGTCCCGTTTACTAGCTTACATAGGCCAAGACGATGGCAGACCGCATTTACAGAGTTTTCGATCATCTGCGGAGTTATAAGAGTCATTTCGTGTCTAATTCGTTCCATTAAGTCTTCTAAATTGTCTGGCCGGTTGATGTATACCCGACTTTTCAAATGTCCCCACAGAAAAAAATCAAGGGGGTAAGATCAGGTGACCTAGGTGGCCACTCCATTGGTCCACGTCTTCCAATCCACCGTCCTTCAAACTGGTTATCCAGAGACCTTCGAACAGTGCGCCATCTCGTTGGAACCAAATACTGGGATCCAAGTTTTCCCCATTACTTGGATCCGAAAATGTCGCAAGTAGGTCCGGAAGCACTGCCATACGAAGATGTTCCAAATATCGTTCAGCTGTTAAATTGCCCCGAAAGTAATAAGGACCAATAAATCTTTCCCTGACGATTCCTACCCAAACATTAATTTTTTGGGGGCGCTGGGTGTGTTTTGTCTGCATCCAGTTTTCCCGAGCCCTGTAGCGACAATTGTGTCGATTTACAGAACCACTTAGACAAAACGTTGCCTCATCGGAAAATACTACATTATTAGGAAAATTTGGATTTTCGTCACAATGCCGCATGAAGATTTCACAAAATTCCAAACGTCTGTCCGGATCATCTTCTGAGAGTATGTGAACAAGTTGAACTTTGTATGGATGTAGTTTTTCTTTTTTTAACATCTTTACTACAAACAACTCACTAAGATTTTCTTGTAAGGCAATTTCTGTTGTAGTTGCGTGAGGGTTGTCTTCTACTGACAGCTAAATATCTAACTTCACATCGTCGCTTATTCCTGGTCGTCCAGATTTGGATCATCCCTCACGCTTCCCGTTGCATTAAATTTTGCAACAATTCTGCTTACTGTGCTTCTAGCAATTGGAGGTATTTCCAAATGTGTTGCGTTAAATAAAGCACATGCTTCTTCATGAATTCGAAGGCGATCGGCGTAGCCTACCATCATTAGAATTTCTATCTTATCTCTTTCGTTTAAACGAGCCATAATAATAAAACTGGTGTCAAACTAATTGTACGACTCACACTGACACACCGTTGTTTTAGTAAATCAATCGAAAAAATTGATAAGAACAGATGTTCTTACTAGATAAGTTTAAGTTTGACCTCTTTTTATAATTGGTTTTGTTATTTCGTTTTTTATTCATTTTCTCGTTTTTTTTTCATGTTAGCCCTACTGCAACTATTTTTTTCTGGTGTAAAAAAACAAGCTCTATCACATAATGTAATTAAAATCTTAGCTTCCCATTAAAAAAATATGTTAATGACGTCATAACTTTGACAAATTTGACTTTTTATTTTAGTAACTTATGTCAAGAGATGCGGAATATAAAACACCGTTTGACGTGTTTTTGCATTTTTTTCAAAAGTGATCGTTGTACGTTTTATGAATTTTGTGCAGTACTTTATCATAAAAGTTTGGCCACGGATTCTTCAGAAGGAAATCGAATCCAATCGATAGAGATCTTGATATTCGAAAATTTCGGGCATTGAAGCAGAAAGATATCTCGCTGTTTCACTAGGAACAAGCAGGAAGAAAATTTGTTATAATGAAGAGCAAATGGTATTTCCGAACAAATGTTTATCTGTTGTAGGCTAAAATTCTATTGACGTATCGGAGGGTTTTTCCAGAAAGATTACTGAAAATTGTTAAGAGAGTATTGAAAAATTATGGTTCAGTAACCCGGACCTAACACATAGATGGCGCTAGTCACTTTTTTTTTCATTTTCGTGTTTTGATTTTACACAGCTTCTTAATGGGAAATAATAACTCTCAAGCGAGGCAATGGATCGAAAAGTGTTATGGGGACACCGCTCCATCAGAATCAACAATAAAACGTTGATTTGCTGACTTCAAACGCGGTCGTTGAGACACCGATGATGCAGAACGCAGTGTACGTCCAAATGAGGCGGTAACACCAGAAAACATTAAAAAATCCGCAAAATGATCAAAAAGTTAAGTTACGTGAGCCCATGTGTTGCATATACATATGTGTTATTTTTTTACTTTCTAATAGAACAACGTACTATCGTTTCGTCCAAATGTCTGTAATTTTCGAATATCGAGGTTAGAATGGTGTCAATCTATTTTGTTCAATTTCCTGGTGAAGAATCCATGGTCAAAATTGAGTTTGCTGACCGGCCGTATATCCCTCATCTTTAGAAAGAGATGCGCTGTAATTTTTATGTTTTCCAAATCGATTAATTGTCTAAATATCTCTGCCAGGTTTGATATTGGGACGAATCTGTCGAATGGTCAACTCCTAGAATATCCATCCGATCAAGTTCAAACTTGAAAGATTTTTTAATGATATTAAGAGAATTATGAGAATTAAAAAAATGTATTCCAGAAAAAAAATCACTTCATATGTAAGATATTACGAAATGACTTTACGAATTACCTTGTAGCTTGCAGTACTTTTCGCACTTACTGTCAACTATCTTGTAATATTTTCCACAATCCATAAATTTGTTATCCTGATTTGTATAAGCTATATTGTTGAGTTTCATTAAAATTTATTCTGTAGGTCTGCGTGAAAGAGTAACAACTATCCCAACATCCTCACAAATTTCCGCGTTTATATCATTAGTAGGTTTTGGCACGTGTCGCTTTAAAGCTATTCCTCGAAATACATTATATGACCCCGTTATAATCGCTTTCAGAAGGGAAATTCTATGCGGTGGACCGATAATTTGTGGTTAATATACGCCCTTTTAGTTCTATCACCAGTGACGTCACTTTGTAATTTTTAAGTGTTCACCTGAGATAATGTTGCAAAAAACTTGACGTCACTTTCCTACATTCATTGTAATATACGCAAAATGATGTCGTCAGTATTGCGTACAATTTTAAGCGTCAAAAATCGTTTAAATTCCTCGTTGCATCGGGATTGTTATCAAAAGGCGAAATCGGTCGTTATTTTCCTACGGATTGTCGGTTAATTAGAGCATATAAAATTAGTTTTCAAAAACAGGATCGCACAAAGCGAACGTTATATATTTAACTTAATTAAAAACGGTCAGTTGTAACGGAAATATTTCGGTTGCGTCGAAAGCATTCAGTTTTCAACGCTTCACTTTTATCTACGGAGGTTATGAGACAAAAATCTTTTCTTCTTTTAATGCGCATTTGATTTAATCTTGTAGATTAAATACTATCGAATTTCGCTTGTGTTAATCTGGATTCGATAGTCATCTGTACTTGACGAATATTTGAACGGAAAATATTCCTTGAGCTTTGGGCTAATTTTATGGCATCGTCATTTCCCAGACCCGAATCCTGTACATTTCTTCACATTCTGGAATGGTTGCGTTTCATGAGTGTGAATCAGAGGCCTATTTCCAATTATATGTTTATTATCAGGTGTACAAATAAGTTTCCGCGGTTTTTTATAAAAAATTAGGAATTTATTGTAAAGGAAAAGTACATTACGTTTTATTCAAAGTATTTTCCATCATTTGCCACTACTTTTCCCCATCTTTCTGGCAACATTCGGATACCCCGTCGAAAAAACTCTTCATCTTTTGACGCTATCCACAAATCTACCCAATTTTTGGTGTCTTCATATGATGTGAAGCGCTGCTCAGACAGACCATGTGCCATCGACCGGAACAGATGATAATCAGAAGGGGCTAAGTCTGGTGAATACGGCGGGTGGGGTAAAACTTCCCACAAACAGTTGAGTGTTTCCAAGTATGTTTTTACCGGCGCCGCAACATGTGGACGAGCATTATCGTGTAAAAGAATAATTTTGTCGTGTCTGGAGTAGTAATGGGCGCGTTTTTCCTTAAGTGCCCGACTCAATCTCATCAATTGTGTTCGGTAGACAGCTCCAGTAATGGTTTCGCTTGGTTTCAGCAATTCATAATACACGACACCAAGCTGATCCCACCAAATACACAGCATGAGTTTTTTTCCATGAATATTCGGCTTAGCTGTCGATGTTGATGGTTCGCCGGGCTTAACCCATGACTTTCTCTTCTTTAGATTATCGTAGTGAATCCATTTTTCGTCACCAGTGACTATACGATGCAAAAACTCTTTTTTTATTCCTGGCAAGCAGCATTTCACTCATGCGTAATCGGCGTTCAACGTCTCTCGGCTTCAGTTCATATGGACCCAATTTCCTTGTTTTTAAATCATTCCTAACGATTTTAAACGATGTGATATTGCTTGTTGAGTCACTTGTAGAGTAAGTGCAAGTTTTTTTGCGTTTGGGGCGAATCTTCCTCCAATAGTGGTTCTAATTCCATGTCTTCGTACACTTTCGGCCTTCCACTGCGTTCTTTGTCTTCAACGTCAAACTCACCGTTCTTAAACTTTTGAAACCATTCCTAACAACTTCTCTCACTTAAAGCAGCTTCACCATATGCTTCTAGAAGCAATCGATGCGCCTCAGCTGCAGATTTTTTCACATTAAAGAAGTAAATCAAAAGTTCCCGCAAATGATGCTTATTCGGAATAAAACTTGACATTTTTGCACGAAAAAAATTACGTGATGCTGATACGGAATCACTAGTACTTTAAGGTTATGGTGTTGCCAGATGACTAAACTTGGGATATTACGTTTTACATCTGACAATTTCTCCATAACCTTCTGGTGGGGCCATCTTTTGACAAACCGCGGAAACTTATTTGTACACCTAATATTTATACAGGGTGACCATTTGAAAACTAAACAGACGAAATAAATTTTTTCGATAGAAATGCTCGGACAAGTCGATTTCTGTTTCGAGGGGGACAACTTAAGATGTAGGTTACGGACGCATTCAACCGTTGCTACTACAACCCTCACCCCCAAATTTTGAATAGGGAAGATGGGTGAGTGATACCTCATTTGAAAGGTACAGCACAGTAATTGTTTTTTCATTTTATGCGTTAGTTCTCGAAATATTCTTAACTAAGTATTTGAAAATCGACATTTTGAGCTTCAAAACAACCATGATACATTGATCTAATTTTGATCGAAATTATTGAAAACAATGCTGGAAATTATGTGGAAGATCAGATTGTGTTTCAGCAGGATGGAGCTCCTCCACACTACGCCTTACCAGTTCGAGAATATCTGGATCAAAGATTTCCAAATCGGTGGATTGGAAGAAGGGGTCCCACTGAATGGCCAGTCAGATCGCCAGATCTGTCACCACTAGATTTCTTTCTTTGGGGCCACTTGAAGAGTAAAATTTACTCTACACAGCCCGATTCCATAGAAGATTTAAGAAGACGTATAGTGAACGAATGTCGTCAAATCACTCCAGAAATGCTGCAAAATGTGCGCCATTGTTTCGAACAAAACTTATTTCATTGTATGGAAGCTAATGGTGAACAATTTGAATATTTAATTAATTGATTTGAGTTTTTGATAAATTATTTACTTAACTTTGAAAAGTCTTATTTCTTTGATCAATACTGATACCGTACAGTTAGGGAATGATTTCAGTGAATAAAACAGCTAGTCGAACATCTGACCCTAGTAGCATTAACACGTACGGTATGACTTCATTTGCCCAGTGGTAGATGTTTTGCAATTTCAAATACAAGTACGGAAATTTTGGTGTTTCGGAAGCACGAAATGTCAATTATTCGCAAATAATTAATTCAAGTGATAAAATTAACTAACGCATGAATATTTCGAGAACTAACGCATAAAATGAAAAAACAATTACTGTGCTGAAATCAGTATAAAAATACCTTTGAATTGAGGTATCACTCACCCCATCTTCCCTATTCAAAAATTGGGAGTGAAAATGCAATTTTTTTTATGAGATTTCAATACCCTATATCTTTTGAACGGGGCCAAATTTGGAAAAATGTTGTAGGACCGTAAGTTATCCCTGCTTATGCGTTTCGTCCCTGGCGCACACATTTGGACTCATCAGTATGGCTTGTTAGCGCCATGCCATAGACGCAGGGGATATTAGACAGTGGGAGCCGCCGGGAGTTGAACCCGGCACCTAGTCGGTGTGAAACTTGAGCGCTAACCTCTAGGCCGCCGAAGCGCTAAGATTGAGCTACGCGGGGGCTATATGAAGTGCCGCCAAGTGATCCCTACACACTCCCCTGCCAGTGACGGAGTGCCGCTACAATGTTATAGGAAAAAAATGTTTCTTTTGACGTCAATAGTCTATGGTTAAAATTAACGCAGTGGTCAAAGACTCACCCTGTATACAGTGTGGCCATCCATAACTGTCCACCCCGAATTTTGAGCTTTGGGACGGAATAAGGAAAAACGCTCGGACAGGTAAAATTTTGTTGAAAGGGGGACAAATAAGGGTGAATAGGTAAAAGGAGTCGAGCAGCACCTTGTTGGAAAAGCAATTCAATTTCCTGCATAAGTGTAATTTTTTCGACACTTTGTTATTATACTGAGTGACTCAGTATTCGATCAATAACTTTCACACGCTAAAATTGGATATTGGGATGGGAAAAAATAATTTCGATATCACTACCCCTCTAGCCGCTACCACATAGAACAATTATTTTTGAATAGAGATAATCAGTTCTATTCACTAACTCAAGTTGCTTTCGCCGTGGCTATCCAAGGCAACTCGTATAACAACTTTCGATAGCCACTGCTACCCTTTTTGGTATTCTCTAACTAACCATTAACAACTGTTGTTATCATAACAACTTTTTGTGAAGAGAGTCATGGCAAAACCGCAAAATAGTTCAAATGTCCGTTTTCTCGATTCAGCCATAGACAAATGATATGGATTTGTCTGTGAAATAAGCACATACATAACCTTCAAAATCACGAAAAATGACCGTTAAAGAAAGTTGGGAAAAGATTTCAATTATTTTCGAGGAATCTGTACTATAACTGTGGAAGAAGGATGAGGTTATATAAAAGACAATTTTCGGTATTTTTAATTTAACATCTCTTATTTTAGACATAACAGGTTTAAAAAAGCAAGCAATGAAGATATCAATTTATGATGAATTTCCTGAACGAACATAAAGTGATGATGAAAGTAAAACTATCGCCAGCTGAATCAGTAAAAGTTGGAGAACTGTGAATGCAACTCACAAAAGAGTTGAATAATATGGAGACAGCGTTAAGCCTTTGCTGCAGTGGCGCATTTACCCTACAATACTCTATATTAATACCTTTGTAATTCCAAATTCATTAAAAAGTTCATTTGCACTAAAAATGTCATTCTTATTCGATTAAAACTTTCAATTGTTCACATGAATGAAAAAAAAACAATAAATAAACAGTAGCCGACAAGAGTGGTTATCGATAGCTACACCTATGAAGCAGTTGCCAGTAAACTACTAGGGATAGCCACTAGTCGTTATGCATAGTAACTTTCATAACCACTTTCTTGAATAGTGAATACCGATTTCGCGCTTAGCAACTGACCTTGAAGATGACCACGATTTTCGGTGGCTATTCATAGCAACTTGAGTTAGTGAATAGCCCTGAATAGGTCGAGTAGCTTTGTTGAAATGGTAGTTCAAATGACATCCGTAGTCACGTCATTCGGACGTCCTGGGCGGTCTTCGTCGAACACTGATATTCGGTCCCGTTTGAATTCATTGAACCAATATCTGATGGTCGTCATCGAAGGTGCACGGTGCTCGTGAACAGCTACCAACCGATCTTTCGGGAAATCATTCTGTTAGTGGTGCTATCTGGTCTCTTCGAAGACGGCAAATCCCACTCTCATTTCGCACTCGTGTTCGAACAGGGGTCCATTCTGCAACTTGATTCAAAATATCTTTTTTCCCCTTCATACAATCTTATAATTTATTAATCGCGCAGACGGCTGCTGAAATTCCTTCATTATAACAAGTTTTCAGGTCTCGATAAATCGAAATTTCGGACTTCTTATTTTCACGGTAGCATGGAAATGAAATGCCGCATAAATTTTGATGATGCATGTGTGTATGGTCGAGTGTTCGTGATGATGAATAGTTATTGTTGTGTTGGTGTTACGCTCCGGCGATTTTTGAATTATTCATGCGTTGTCAAGGTTCATGTTACATCGCGAAACCGCATTGGTTTGCATTTAATTATATTATCGGGCGAGAATGATTATTTTGATTGCGTTCATAATTGATATTAAAGTCCATTTTGAGCAAACGTTTTATTGGGTTCTTAAACGAGAGGGGGGAGGATTGGATACCGTAACTTTTCTTTAATACTTTGAGCTACAGTAGTCCGTCGATTACCTCTGAACGAAAAGAGCTAGATAGCTGAAATTTTCAGGGTAATAATAATAATAAACTTTATTGATCCCGTTAGACAATACAGTATGGGACAAGTCAATCATGACAATACAAAATAGAAAACAAATTATTAGTGGTCACAAGACCAAGATAACAGTGAAAAATCACACAAATATTCAGTTACTGAATAGTAGCCTTTGCACAATAGTAGTTTCTTGATGGTTCTCTTGAATTGAATTATTTTAAGATTTTTAAAACTTGTTGGTAAGTGATTGTATACTCGTATACTCTGATAGAGAGGCGAGCGTTCAATCCTTGATGTTCTATGCTTGGATATAAGCAGTACATCCTCTTTCCTCGTCGAATATTGGTGATAACTTGACAGCTTCTTGAAAGATCCTTCGTTGGACCTTACATGTAGGAGGCATCTGTATAAGTACAAGCATGCAACTGTCATAATCCCATGTGTTATGAAAAGAGGTCGACAGGAGACCCGAGGAGGTATTCTAAAGATAGTTCTCAGTATTCTCTTCTGGCACACAAGAATTCTGTCCAAGTCAGATGCACTACCCCAGATCAGAATATTGTAGGACAAATGTGGGTAAGCAAGACAATATAAACATCCAGGGATTGGAGAGGAAATAGGGTTTTAATTTCGTTGAGAGCGTAGTAGGCGCTATTTAATTTTTACAAACCTTTTCTACATGTTCACTCCAACGTAAAAATTTATCAATTTGAATTCCAAGAAATCCAGTTGACTCATTTGGGGAAAGAGATAGATTCCTATATGTCAGCACCCGATTTCTACCCATATCCTTAAGACTGAAGTGTAAGCACACAGTCTTATCCACATTCACTACTAGGCCATTTCTGCTGCACCAATATACAAACATATCTAGTAAAGCTGAAATTCCAGCAGCTAGCTCTTCAAAACTCCTTGCCGCAATCAAAAAAGACGAGTCGTCAGCAAAAAGCGCTACTACAAGTGCGATGATGTGTTCAGGTAGGTCATTTATGAACAAAATAAATAACAATGGACCCAGAACCGAGCCCTGGGAACTCCCATGTCAAGCATATATTTCCCGGAGTCAGCACCATCGACTCTAACCCTCACACTGCGCTCCGCAGTGGAAAGAGGAAAGAATATCTCGGATGACTTCGTTATTCAGCCAAGTCGGCTCAGTACTTTCGCAGTAATGAAGAAAAAAATTTTTCTTTCTATATACAAGGTGTCCAGAAAGGGCATCGCGTATTTGTTTTCGCGCCATATTAGCGGGGAGGATTTCGTGGCGTCCGCCCTTTTGTGGAGTTTTAGCCAGTGACGTCTCGTTCCCTCTAGGAGTGGGTCGGCCAGGCCAAGAAGATATATATATAAGTATGTCTTTTTGTGTTTTAACCTATTGATTGTCAAATTATTCACGCTGCAACATTGGAAGATTTTTGAGATTTTGCAATTGTAGTTCAACTAAGATATATTTCTGATGCTCTCTTTGCTGATTTAATAATAGTCTTGTCAGATCATCCTGATGAAGAACAGCTAAAAGTTCGAAATATAGATGTTGATGACGATTGATTGTTAACTCTTGCCAGATATTGCCTTGTACCCAAATTCATTCTTCTCTATATATGTATATATATAATTTAGAAGAAAGTTTTTAGGGATTAGAGCACTGTATTAAAATTAGGATTTCATCTTTTTTTTATTAATACTTTACTACATATGTTTCGGCGTACATTGAGGCTTTTTCAAGTTTACATGTTACAAATACAGTGACAATCATATCTAAAATGTATAACTGTCCAACAATTCATCTTAAAACTTAGTAAAATTAAAATCATATTCATCATGTTGTGAACGCTGTCAATTAGAATTATTCTAATAATGGAAAACCTGTTATCTACTAAAAACTAATCAAATCACCGCAATTTGATACTACCTCTCCTACACTTGCCATCTGGATCACTCACATTCAACTTGTAACCGAAAACGAACGAAAACTCGTACAACTCTAAGCCCTACACACTAACATCTTACTCCAAACTACTGACCTAGTGAACTGAACTCTGATAATTAAAGTGTAAACACACGCAATGCAATTCTCATATACCCCCTCCCCAAGGGTATCTTGGCCGACCTAGTCTTTGAAAAATAAACAAGTCGTGGGTTGCTGTTTTGCTATTTACAGTTACTAAGAATGAATTTTTATGGTCAGAAAATCACAAAATTTATTCCATACAGTACGAATACATTTTTTTCTGAAATTGAAATAATATTCAAGTACTTATGTTAATAGTCATTTGAGATTTGAGGAAGAAAATTTCAATTACATATTGATTTCTCTCTCTATCTCAAATTTAGGATAAACATATGAAGATATTTGAAATAAACATCGATAATAATAAACAATTTCACCCGCCTGCCGTTTCACATAGGGACGGCCGACGGCCAAGTCTTCTCGGCCGACCTCGCAAGTGTCACAGTCGAGGTATTGTAGTGTTCCATTAATAAGAACTTCGAGCGACGTATGTGTTAGATGAAATCATAAGCTGTGGCTCGGCTGGCTGAGCTGCGTTATTACGTATAAGGACAGATGCGGGAACTTGGAATAAATATTATTTGAGGTGTTTGACCGAAATAATGTGTACTTCGATATGTTGAGTGGAAATATGAGATATATAGAGGGCAGAGGAAAAGATACAAAGGGAATATCTCGAGATTTAAATATTGCTATTAATTTTTCAAATAAGTTTTGATCAAAAAAATATTTATTTTCACCTTCTCTTTTTCGGTTGCCTACCCTGACGAGCTGTCACTGGTTTTAGCACAGTATAGATAATATACTGCAGAGAAACTCTGATCTCATCCCTTAGAATTTAATGTTCCAAAATTTGTGACTCTGAAAATATTACCTGTGCTATTACGGCGGACCAATAGTCAGGGCCGTATTCAGAAATTTTGAGAACGGCCTCGGTTGGAAATACTACAAGCGACAGGGGGTACTCTAAGAAATTGTATGAAGAGTTTGAATGCAAGTTTTTATTATATAATGAGTATAAAAATTAAAATGAATCCTTAACTTAAATCGCGTTGCACCAACTCTCGAGCGGCACTGAAATCCCTTAAGCGAGACTTATATTTAAGTGCCATTTAACTATTTAAGGGCGGATTCTACCCATAGATGAAAGGTAAATGTATATTTATTTTCGTATTTATCTATGATTCTAACCTAAAATAATTTGATTTGTTAGGTTTTCCAAATATTTGTCTAGTATTCATTGTGATTTTCGAAAAAATGTGATGTGACTAAAATAATATTAATTGTAGTATATACTTCGATCAATTTGAGAAGTATTAACCCTTATGAACCTAGAAATTGCAAATTTTCTAGGTGGAGTTGATACACAGGTTTCTCGAAATAGAAAAAGGTACTTTTCTATAAATGTACAAAAATATAAAAATTTACTGGAATTGGCACTGAACACAACGGTAAAGTTCGAAAACTTTGGAACTCTACGCCTATGTCTCACCTTATACAACCCACTACTCAATTCCTAGGGACGATAATGAATCAGAGCGATTTGGATCAGTCGGTCTTGACTTTGCGGGCCAAGCCGGTATGCGCAGCCCAAAATGCGCGAACTATCCCAGCACCCAGAGCTTCTCTGCTGTATATTATGCTGTGGTTTTAGTCATGATTGAACAGTACTCGGGGACGCATCGCGATTACCACTGAGGTTTACTGGTTTCAACAGCTTTCGCATCGTTCCATCAGGATCTTGAGGTCTCAAACTAACATTTAAAAAAAATTATGATGGTAAAAAGAATGAGTAGATCTATGAAGGAAATATAATTCAAAACAAAAATTTTGATTGCATTCTATTAAGAGAATGAGTAATTTCAATGTTGTGAAAGATCTGTGACATATCCACGAGCCTTGTATATTTCAATTCTACAAATAACCTACTTTTGAAACATGTCGTAATTATGAACACATTAAGAAAAATTCACCACTTCAAAGACCTCAAGTTTTCCCTTATCAGATATTTGATTATTAGTATATCTTGAGAATTCCAGTTTGAAAAAATTGGTCGTAAAAAAGTCGAGGAAACGGAGCAAGTCATAGGAGTGGCATAGGAATTACGGATAGTCCTACCAACATACAGAAACTTAATACTTGAAAATACTCATCTTAAGCAATTTAAGTGAGAATTCCAGAAAACTTCTTTGTCTGAGTTTATAATCGCTTTGACCTTAAGGTTTAGTTGACAGTATGTGCTTATTTTAACAAATAAGCAGAAAACCTACCATAAAAATGCTCATTTAGAGAAACTGTCCAATTCCAAAATGTAAATAATTAAAAAATACACCAAATCTTTGATTGAAATAAATATGTTCCATATTTTAGCACCCTCCAAAAATACCGGCCGTATTATCCAATAACATTCAAAGGATATGAGCTAGAACTCATATACAGAATATATTAAGTATCCAAATACCTTGTTGAGGTTCGTTATTGGGAACAATTCCGGAGTTACGAGTATCTGAAATCATATTTCCTCAATAACTTGAATGTTATCCACAGGATCAGACAGAACAAGCGTGAAAAGGCTGCTGACCTCACTTCAATGCTTTTCTACATGTTTTCATTTTCAGCTGAGAATTCTGAATTGAAAGTATTAAACAGGAGGTATTCTTGAAAATTTATTGATTAATATATTGTTATACAATAAATTACAATTTGTTTTGCTCAAATTTTATGAATGAACTCTCTATCGGCCTATTCATTCATTATTGATTTCGTTCTATACTTCACATATATTTTCATTGTTTTGATGTATTGTTATTATGGAATATTTTTATGGTGCACGGATATATTATATTTATATAGACTGACAATGTGAATCCAGGGGGTGTCTTCTAACAGGTTCTTCACATATTTGATAGGTCATTTTCTTTACTAACCTGCCTGAATGTTAACGTTAGACTGAATTACAACCAACCGATGAGAAACTATGTTGATTTCCAATTTTTATTTCTGATAGATGCTTACAAATATTAGAAGTTTCTTTTTATCTGAAAAAATGAGAAACTTACTTCTATGTAACATTTCTTTATTTAAAGCAAAATTTATCAATATGTGAGTCGAATACTTTTTGATAACTTGAATATGCGCTTAGATTGGAAATGATCATGGTGAATTCATTGGGGGAGGTGCAATTATCTAATGATTAAATTCAGTAATTTAGTATCTGACAAATTGAGATCGAACACGTTCCAATACAGTTTTTTCATTCGTCTTTGCAGATTAACGTGTTAAAGAGCGCGTGAGCTATGACAAGTCATAACTCGTCGTTTACACAGAGGTACAAACCCTACATTTTTGACCAGTTCCGACAACCCGAGGGTGGCCAGCAATGGGAACCGGCCCCGGAAAGCATCCCACCTATGGTTCCTGCCCGAGGGATAAAAAAAAACTTACAAAGCGATATCTCCCCTCTAACCCGTAGCGAAGACGCCCCCTGGATAGCTCCTGGTGAGATTCCGATCAATAAAATGGACAATTATCTCTTACCTGACACCAACTTACTGTTAAGAACGGAAAATAACATGAATATTAAAAATGAAGATATGCTGCACGACAGACGGGACGTTAACACTAATTGCTTGATTACCCCTTTGAGAATCAACCCCAAGTATAGTCACATGCCTTGGTTCCACGGGAAGATCTCTAGAGAAGAAGCCGAACGAGTGCTACATCCCAGGACCGATGGCTTGTTCCTCATAAGAGAATCCACAAATTTCCCAGGAGATTACACACTTTGCGTGTGTTTTCAAAGTAAAGTGGAACATTATAGGATAAAAACTCAAGATGGAAAACACACAATCGACGATGAAGAATTCTTTGATAACCTCGAGAAGCTTATTCAACATTATAAAATGGATGCTGATGGACTCTGTACACAGCTCGTTAAACCTCTTCAAGTTGATGATTTGTGCATCATACCTGAACAGGAGCTAGAAATCTGCGAATCCATAGGTAAAGGTGAATTCGGAGAGGTTATGTTGGGTAAATGGAAGAAAAATAAAGTTGCGGTTAAAGTTTTGAAAGATTCCAGCGAGGCTGAAGCCATACTCATGAAATCTCTACACCATGAAAATCTGGTCAATTTATTAGGTATTGTAAGGAAAAAAGAATCTTTGTATTTAGTTACCGAATTTATGAGTAAAGGAAACTTGGTAGACTATTTAAGATCCAGAGGAAGGTTACATGTTACCAGAAGAGATCAGATAAACTTCGCCACTGACACAAGCGCTGGGATGGAATACCTTGAAAAAATGCACGTAGTTCATAGAGATCTCGCCGCCAGAAACGTATTGATAGCAGAGAATGGAATGGCAAAAGTATCTGATTTTGGCTTGGCCAGAGTTGAAATTTACGCAGCTTCAGAATCCTCTAAACTACCGATAAAATGGACTGCTCCAGAAGCCCTCAAATACAACAAATTCTCAAATAAGTCTGATATGTGGAGTTTTGGCATTTTACTATGGGAAATTTACTCTTTTGGTCGAGTTCCTTATCCAAGAATACCCCTTGTTGATGTTGTCAAACATGTAGAGAAAGGGTATAAGATGGAAGCACCAGAAGGCTGTCCTCCTGAAGTTTACGAAATAATGAGACAAGCGTGGGATTTGAACCCTGATAATAGGCCAACTTTCCATACTGTTAAAGGTCAGTTAACTATTTTAAAACAACAAACTTTATGACTCTGAAATTGTGAAATGTGAAAGTGATATGACGCTCAAATTGATTTTTCACAATAACGAGTTAATGCAAGTGTGTATTCATTAGAAGTGACTTTACAGTGGAATAGAATTCATAAAATTTTTGAAATATTGCTGATATTTCTATGACCGCAATATTTCGTTTATTTCTAAGACTAATACTCAGATTTGAAATGTTAATCGAATATGAAGAAATGTACAAAATTCTTAAAAATCTATTAACAAATTGAGGCATGTAGCAACGGTACAAAATATCTACTGGTCAGGCAGTATTTCTATTTATTTTTATCAAAAAGTACAAATCTGATGTTATCATTCAAATAAAATATTTATTAACATATATTTAATTGGATACATCTCTTGAAAAATTAATGAACTTCAAAATCTTATTAATATCTTACGTAATATATTTACTGTTAATAAAAATAAATCTAATGTAATTTTAAATCCTTGTATCAGGAAAATTCAAACTTGAAACACATGACAAATAATTATTTTGAGTTTAACCAATAAATTTAATACGAAATAGAACCTGACATAAATTTTTTTAATTTAATCAATTTTGAGTATTTCAATTGTCCATTTAACTTGCTGTAATTCTAAGCTTTCAAGCTATAATCTGTAAGATGAGAGCAAACTGATTATTCTCTATTTTTCAAACAAATACATTATTGTGAAATCATAAATTGATTGTTGAAATTTATTCCAAAAAACTATCCTCAGTATGAAAAAATTGAATTTATTCGAACGATGTTATAAGAAGTTGATAACATTCGATATATTATATCAACGGTGATTATGTATTTAGTCAGTAGTATTCAAATATTGGTTTTTGAGGTAGAGTATTCGTGTTCATAAAAATTATTCTTTGTGGGACCCCAAATTTAGTAATAATTGGTTGTAATGGTGTTAAATATATCTATAGTCACTTGGTTAATTAGATTTTTACTTTTAACTTCAGTTTTCTTGAACTGAAGGATATATGTTGTAACTCTTCACCAGTCCACACATGAATTTATGGTCCTCACTGATTTAAGTCTGATCCAATGAAAATATATAAGAAATTGTAAATTTTTCTTTTTGTTATATATTATGTAAAATGTTTTGTACATTCAATTTTTTGAGGTAGTATTTTTGAATATGTTATATTTATGTTTTTGACCTGTTTGATTTATTTAACTGTGCTATTATCTTGCTTTTGTATTTACGCCGTTGTCCTTTTACATTGAAATAAATAATATATTCCTTGATTTCCTCATTTGATCTTTTTCTTGTTTAATTATATTTGAGTATATTTAAAATTGCTGAGGAGGTTATCAGTAAGCCATTCATTTTCGAAACTTTTTTGAAGAATAACTAGAGTAGAAACACTTAATTTAGTGTTCCAAAGTTTTTTTACATTCTGATTTCTAATTAACTTTTAATATTATTTCTGAATCAATTGAATTATTGGTACTTCAGTTGGGGGGATTGATTATTATGGTATAAAAAAGTGTCAGCATATTGAATTATTATGAAAAAAATCACAAATTAATTTCATGTTCATTTAGGTGCTTGAGTTAGTTTGTGTTCAAAATTAATAAATAAATTACTGCTACAACTAATGTGTATCATGCTGTAGTTGCCATTTGTTGAATTTTAGCTAGAAGAATTTTTTCCCTGCTATAGTTGATATTGAGGAATCAAAATCAAGGGCAAATAATAATGAAATCCTGGTAACGTTTGGGTTTTTATTCAAGAATGAGCTCCTATCATATTATGTTTAATTTTTTATTGCAGTATTATGAAGTTAAGCGAGACTTTGGCTCTCGTAGTTTATTCAAGATGGATCGTTGTGCCACATGTTTGTTTGGAATAATGAATTATGGGGTTGACATTACTGGTTATGTCAAACACCCCAAGTTGGGTTTGTGTATTTGGTTCCAAAAGAGAGCATCCAACAAGCAGACTTGGCCGGGTAAGACATTACTAGAAGATTTTGAATAAAAGAGACATGATAAGAGAATACAATCCTGGAATTATGGGATATTTTATTCACATTCCTGGGATTATATCATTAGACCATCTCGATTCCTAAAGAGACAATTTTTTTTAAATTTAAAAGTACAGATCAAAAGCAGAAATTAGAAGAGAATGAAAACACTGAAAGAAAGTCATGTTCATCAGAGTAGAATCACGGGATTTTCAGGGTCAAAATATAGCTAGGATTGAGAAATTTGCAATTCTGGGATTGGATTCTCTGTAATGTATAACGAACTACTGTATCGGAATTCATTTTTATTCTTCTAAGGATATTGGGATAATATGGTTGGTGGTGGTTTATCAGTTGGTCATGGAATACTAGAAACGGCTTTCAAAGAGTCTCAAGAGGAAGCCTCTCTTTCCGGAGAATTGTTAAACAACTTAGTTAGTACTGGATCAGTATCGTAAGTATGGATGTGGAAAGTTATTCTTTGTTACTCAGTAATATGCATATTTCTTTAGACAACATTTTTCTTATTATATGATATTAATCTGAATCTGTGGTAATTTTGTGAAATGAATGACGACAGCGAAGAAATTTCATCGCCTCAGTCTATTGTTGATGCTTTTGCAAAACAATTTCAAAGTGTTTATTACAATTCAAAATGTGATACCGAATCATATGATTCTTTGGATGATTCATTCAGTCTTACTGATTATCTTCAAATCAATAATATTTCAGAAGATCAAATACTTAAAGCAGCAAAAACGCTAAAAAGTAAAACAAGCTCTGGCCCAGACAATATTCCTTCTAAACTGGTTAAAAATCATATAAATGTAGGTACTCATGAAGCCTTTGTTGATTGTTTATAATTTGATCTTAATGATTTCCTAAAATTTGGAAGGTGTCACGTATCTGCCAGTGTTTAAGTCTGGAAAACCTGCTGATATTAGAAATTAGAGACCTATAGCTCTCATCTCTGCTTTTTCCAAGTTATTTGAGATCATACTCTTGACTCGATTTATTCACATATTTCCAATAAATTATCTGTAAGTCAACATGGTTTCATGCGCTCAAGGAGTACAGTAACAAATCTCTGTACCTTTACACAATATGTGTCGGAAAATTTAGATAATCGAAAACAGATAGATGTAATATACACAGATTTTAGTAAAGCGTTCGATAGGGTATCACATAGGTTGCTGTTAAAAAGTTAGGTCGTTTTGGCATTTCACCGAATATTGTGTTGTTATTGGAATCCTTTCTCAATAATAGAACACTATATGTAGAATTGAAAGGCGTTAAATCATTATATTTTATTGCGCACTCAGGGGTACCTCAAGGTTCTAATTTGGGGCCCTCTTATTTATAATATTTATTGACGACCTATGCAAGATAATCAACTCAAAAACCTTTTGTTTGCGGATGATTTCAAATTCTTCAGAGAGATTCACGACATAAATGATTTTTATAGGCTGCAGGAAGATATTGAACGCATAAATGAATGGTGCATATTAAATGAACTACCTTTAAATATCAGCAAATGCAAAGTTATGACATACTCAAGAAAACTAACCACCGAAGAATTCAATTACAGTATTGGCAACAAGGTGTTGAAGAGGGTTAACGAATGTAAAGATCTAGGTGTTTTGTTCGACAGCAAACTTTCATTCGACCTACACATCAATAGAATTATCTGTGAAGCCAATAGAACTCTAGGTTTCGTTTTACGTAATTGTAAAGTATTTTCGAATGTACTAGCTATTCAGTCTGTATATTTCAGTTTAGTACGTACCAAACTTGAATACTGTGCTTTAGTATGGAATCCTTTCCACGAAAAATACAGTAATGCATTAGAATATATCCAAAAGAAATTTTTGAAATTTTTGTACTATAAAAACATAAAATTTACCCTATTCGCCAATATAACTATAACTCACTAATAATTGAAGTCAACTTCGTAAGTTTGAGGAAGAGAAGAGAAATTTCAGGTGCGATCTTTGCGTTCAAGCTAGTCAATGGGCTGGTCGATTCAATATATCTGCTGTCGCTATTAAATTTCAATACACCCTGCATTATATCTAGAAAAATTTTAACTTTTAGAATTTATGTTACCAACACCCAACATCATTTCCATAGTCCTGTGGCTTCCATATGCAGAAGCTTGAATGGTTTACCCTCCGTTGATATGTTTTTTCTAAATATCACTCAATTCAGAAAACAATTATACTTATTGATAAAGAACTAATTTATATCTTGTTCAACCTCGGCTGACGACAGCTTGGGGCTTAATATATGTATATAGATATTAACTTATTGTTTACACCTGTAACTCAGCATGTGCCTGTTGGATGTAAAAATATATAAAAAAAAAAAGAAATAATCAGATCAAATTATAGATCTGAAGATTTAACTTGATATTGAGGAATATCTGTCAAAAGAAACAGTTATTATATAATATATACAATCGTTTCTGATGAAGGTACCTGAAATATTGCCATTGAATAATATACTAATACATAATAACTAATACTCATACATATAGTTGAATTCTCATTGTAGGAAGAACATTTTTTTTGTATTAAAAAAAATCTAGAAATCCAGACTACATCAAAAGTAGGTTAATTATCTCTATTTAAATATAATCGTGGAGAAGTTTGATAATTATCCGAGAAATAACTTCCTTGAATATTTAATGTTTGATGGGGCAACGATTTAAATGTTTGGTTCACAGATTTTTTTACGAGTCAGAACGAGGCCTCTTCCCAAACACAGTTTTCTGTTTCGAAGTTGAACTACCCCCAACTTTCAAGCCGGAGAATTCTGATGGAGAAGTCGATGAATTTGAGTTGTTAACTGCAGCAGAAGCAATCGATAGAATATGTTCTTCTAACTTCAAGACTACCAGCGCTCCTGTAGTCCTCGATTTTCTAATTAGGCATGGCGTAATAAACATCGAGAATGGTGAGGATTTAATATATTGTGTTAATGAATATAACAATTTTTTTTTCTATAGAAAATAAACTGCTGCGAATAATAGAGCTTCTCCATATACCGTTACAATCCCTTTATAATAGTGATATTCCCAAGAAAGTCGAACATGGAACTAAGGAGAATGGTGAAAATGGGCCTATTGGTTAAATATGTTGTATTAGATGAAACCAGTATGTTTCAAAAAGCCTTAAGTAATTATATTGATTTAAAGTAGGTAGCAAAATATTAATTTATATATTTATTTCATAAAATTGAAATCGTGCGAGTAGCATGTAATTTTCGAGAGCTTAGCCTTTATTACTTTTGATACAATTAGTTAGTTATTATAGATTTTATAACTTATGGAAAGATGTAAAAGTTTTTGAGTACCATATTCTAATAACATAAACATTTTATATGATCTGTAACAACCGTGATGAGATTATTTTAAGGTTCATATTCAATAAATGAAAGTATTCAGAAATCAGATTCTTTTCTTCTCCATACTTATTTATAAGCTCTGGTGATAAAGTGATGCTACTGATTATGATTTTCTTATATTTGAGTACATTTCTCTATTGCCATGTTTTGTTATGTGATGTCAAAAACTCGTTTTTGAGGCGGTGTGAGCATTCTCGGCATCTATCTTTAGTCATGCCAAGATGATCGTAAAATTTTTAAAAAATGGTTGTATCTGGTTCTCCAACCATTTCTGCTAGTTGTTTTTTCTTCAGACGGGACCTTCCAATATTATTTTTCCACTTTGTGAATAATTATCGGAGTGGACGCCTAAATCGACCGCCCTGGGCGCTGGTTGTCTTCAAGTAAGTCCCTGCCTTGCTTCTAGATGTTATGCCACTTGTACACTATAATTTTACCAGGGCAAGAGTCTTCGTAAAATGGTAACATCTCGTCCAATATAGTTTGAACTTATTTTCCTTGCTTAACTTAATGACGACGCGGAATTCGATTTTCTGCATACTTTACAATTTCTTCTAGTTGAAAACTAATGACTTAAACGATTAAACTTGGTATTTATACTACAATAATCATCTTCCCACCCTTTACGCGAACTTAAAAAGCTTCCCTAGTCTAGTATATCAATAATGAAACAAAATATATTCTAAATTCTCTATTTACATCTCGTGTCCACATTCGGATCATGAACTAATCATTCACTTCAATAAAAAATAATTTAAAACATCAAAATTCAATAATACTTTTCTTTGAGCCTGTTTCGACTTCTCTTCTTCCATCACTGTCTTTCTTCATGGCCGCTTATTGTATAGGCATGTGGTTCATCTGCATTCGACAAGATACCCTCATTTTCGTTCATCGTCTTGGCAGAGCCTCGTATCCTGCAATATGTTTTCTACATTGAATACTTAATTGGACTAAAATTCATTCGATTCGATAAACATACCTAGCTTGGATTTTTTTGTAAATATAGATTCCAACTAAGGGTATTGGAGTCATCATGGAAACTGCCACTGGACACACTGAAAGTGAATCAACTGTTTAGAGAATATTGAACATAATGATGCAATTGGAGTAATATATGTATAGGATGAGTCTTTGACTTCTACTCATCAATGAAGGACATAGATAGGCCATATCACATGGAATGATAAGTATCCGTGTTTGGAATAGAAAAGTCGATTTTTTGGAATTTTCCATATTTATTTCTCAACATAGTCTCCTTTTAACTCGATACACTTAGCCTAGCGATATTCCAACTTTTTCATGCCTTCCAAAAAATATGATTTATTGAACTTGCAAAATAGCCCTTCGTTTCAGCGATGATGATTGACTTGAACGGTTTTCCGCCGTGGCATTTTCTCATGATTGGAAAAAAAGAAGTCACATGTAGCCAGATCTGATGGGTGAAATAGCAATTCTCTGGCCAATTTGACCAATTTTGCAGTGGCCACTGCTGATGAATAAGCCGGTGTGTTGTCGTGGTGCAAGAGCAATTCTGTTTGGTACCGAAGGATGCGTGTTTCCTTGAGTAGGGCATCAAATCGATCCAATAATTAATTACCTTTAGTATTGCCTATTATTGTCTTGCCTTTTTCCAAGCAGTCAATGAGGATTGTTCCGTGGAGATCCCAAAGAACAGTCGCCATAACCTTTCCGGCCGATTGCACCGCCTTGAATTTGCCTCAAGTAGGGGCGGATAGTTCTTTGAAGTTGTCACACGATTTCTTTTTTGGTCTACTGTCAGCAAACGGGGAACCAATCAAACCGATAGCTTCTTCACTGGGCGATTGGCCAACCCGATATCATGGACTTTATCCAAGGCAAGCTACCAACCGATCTTTGATTTCCTCGCACGCCTTCCTTTTTAAATACAGGAATCGAATCACCGAACGCTCTTTGTCCATTTTTCAAAATAACACTATGATGAAATGTCGGAAAATCAAAGCTCTATGAATTGGGGCGAAATTTTGACAGACGTTGTTTGATGGATGGCAATAAAAGATGGTATATATATAGATTTTCCACCTACCGTTTCCTCTACTGCCAAACACGGGTACTTATCAATCCAACCTAGTAAATAGAGCCAAACATGGAAAAACATCTAGATTTTTGTATTAACCTTATCGACATCAATTTTAATCCTGGATTCTTAAGATCATAAAAAGTCCCTTTTCCATGTGGACCTGTTTACCGTGGAAGCAGCTTCCATATTGATTTCAAAGAGAATAAATGTTTGCAAAAAAATTGCTTGTTATATACTTTAAACATTACAAAAATTTTTCTCGGTCGTACTGGAATCACGTGATTTTTAAGGTCCAATCTGAAGGTGCGGGCAATTCCGTAAGCAACAATTGCTCGGCCACATGAATGGAACAATCTGGATAAATTATTGGTGCTCCCTATCGAGCAATTTTAAAATATTGCGGCAATTAATTCGACGATATAACTCACAACTGCTCCATATATTCCTTATTGTATGTAATTGGTCCATATATTCCGTATTGCTCAATGCCGCTGATAAGACTTGCCGAATATTACTGATTTGGAAATTCCAGTCAATTTGTTTTGGATCTCCTATGTATTCGTTTATTCTGCGGATTCTACTTTTAGCTTCCGCAAAATTAAATTAAAGCAGCGTCAGCGCTGGCGATATATAAAGTGCTGGCCATATCGCACAATTTTGACTTCTTGATCCTTATCGCCGATGTCGTACTTGAAGATGTTATACGGGCTATTTTCTGAGCAATAATTGCCCGACAACACGAATGGAGTAATACTTTACTGCTCATAATTGCACCATATATTCCGCATTGCTCGTAATTGCTCCATATAGTGCCAATGTCACTAATGAGACTTGATGCTTTTTGCCGTAATCGCACCTTGAAAGTGCACTTCCATTACCAATTTTTCGAACAATATAAATGGTTCATTTTGGATTAATTAATGGAGCAGAAAGGGGCAATTTCAAAAAATTGCGGCAAGTAACTCCTCTCATGCGTTGGACTACTTCAATGGGTAACATAACTTCAGAAGACTACCCAATGAGAATCTTTCCACCTAAATCCATAGATGAACGACTAAAATTATAGACTGAATCATTCATACATACCCGTTGTTAAATCTGCAGCTGGTTGTGACAAAGAGAACCTCAATAAAAATATGGCAATACCAGTGTTTTGTATTGCAGTCTCAATGGCTATAGCTAAACAGTTACTATCTTCTTGTCTTAATATTTTTGATAGAATGTAAGCTGCAGTGAAGCCTACATACGGCAACGCCATGCCAGCTACGATAATCTGAAAACAAATTGAACTGAAAAACGTTTATTACAGCAGGTTCAATCCTTTCTTTAATCAGGAATAAAAGATAATCCAATAAGCGCGTGGGAACTTTAAAATTCAATGAATAATTCCTGCTCACTGTTGAATTGCGTGCTTTTCCGTGATTAGTTGCACACTACTATTGGTCACAACATTTGACGTTTGATCTTAATCTGCCATGCAGTATTGCAAGCATTAAAATTTAAAGTTCTGACACTGCTATGAGATATAGTATTGTTATGCCTAATTTAGGTTTATCTTTGATTCCATCTTCTTATTTGTAGTGATAACTATACAGGCAATAAGAATCATTTGTGGAGCATAGCACTTGACAATAACAGTTGTCTAGTTATCTAGGTCAGATTCGCCTTATTTAAATTTATTCTACTCTTCTAGGCTTACAGAAGAGCCGAAAACATTCATTCGATAAATAAAAAAAACTTGTAGCGACGAATTGAGATTCTCCAGTTAGGGAAAAATTCATAGAACTATGTCCCGCGAATCATTTTTGTTATCTGTAGGTCACAAAACAAGATTTATCGTACTCACCTTCCATGAGAAAATCTTGAAGAGGTACAGATTTGTTACCGTTGCAAATACTATTATAAAAACAAGAAGTAACGAAGACAACCCTTTCAAAATTCTGGCCAAGAATGAAGCCAACTTTTTGCAAAATCTTGTAAATATGAATCCTAATGCTAATGGTATGATCAAACCAAGAGCAGAAATGAGAATTTGTATGTACGGTATCACAAGCTGTGCTTGGTTGAATATTTCTCCACCAAGAGTAAATATCCATAGTGGCATAATAAAAAGTGCTAACAAATTTCCCACACTGGTCACAGTTACGGAGAGATCCACATTTCCATCTAATACTAAAGTCCATATATTGGAAGCTCCACCAGATGGAGCCACTCCACTGAAGAACATTCCTAACTGCATCTCGGGACTCTCAGGAAACAGCAGCTTGCCAAGACCGAAGCTCAACTGAAAATTGAAATAAAATTCTACTAATTTTGCGAACGTGGAAGGTAATTAAAATGATCCATCGAGAAATGGACCTTTTTTTTCTCATAAAATGTCTAGGTATACTGTGTGCGTCATTCAAATGGTGAAAAAAAACTGTAAACTTATTAATGAGAAACTTTTTGATTAGATTTCAAATTAAAATAATTTTTATGGGTAACTAAACTATATCAGAGCATCAAAAAAATGTTTCACGTCTAATCCAAAGGTAATGATAATCAGGTATTTCTAGACTGTATTAGAATCTAAAAAAATTTTTTTATTGGTCATAGATTCCCTGGGTGCCCGTGAAAATATCGTATAAATACACCACTATTGCGGGGAAATACATTGATTTGAATACTGACAACAGTGACAACCACCTACTAGGTATAACAATTTTTCTTACCGCAGGCATGATGATGAACTGGCTGCATAATCCTATTGCGGGACCAATAGGCCGTTTCAGATTTCTCACCAGTTCGCCCCAATTCAAAAAACAACCAAAATTCACATAGATAATGCAGACTAGGGTAGCTACTGAAATCGTGAATATTTTGTCTATTACACGTTGTTTTCTTATAACCACAACATCCAATCCTCCTATACTTTTATTCGTTTGAATATTTTTGCAAGATACAGAGGTTTTTCCTAGATGATAATGAAATATTATTTAATTGAATTAGCGATCGTTTTATAATGTACTACCCAAAAATACTCCAGTAACGTTAAGTGATCCATCAAATGGAAGTTCCTTGTAACTTATTATTACTTCTTGATTTGTGTTAGCTATATTGTCATCATTCGATTTTAACTGCAGTAAGTATTTAACGTCATCTTCAGATTCATATGTTTGATCTGAAATAAAAAGACTATTGAAAATTTCATTTATATCCCTAAAATTCAAGCAGGTATACATTGAATTCAAAGTTTATCTACTCGCGAAGCTGCTGTTTTAGATATTCATTTGTTTATATTTATACATGATTACTTTTTAAAATCATTGGACGTAAAGCGATGATTTTCTTCTACTGAGTAGTTTTCTTTCAAGCCCAGATCGGTTGTTCTAAGGTTGACAATTGTCTAGACATCTCAGACCAGACATGTTCGATGCAATTCATGTCTGGAGAGCGAGCTGGCCAATCCATCCTATCAATAGCATGAGTTTCTAGCGCTTTATTAACCAGACGACTACGGTGTGGACGGGCATTATCGTCAATTAAAATGAAATTCTCGCTCAAGGCAGACGCAACCGGAACTATTATGGATTCAATAAGCATATTGTGATATCTCTGGTTGGTCATTGTGGTGTTCTGCAGAACAACCAACTCTGTGCGTTGGTTCAAACAAATGCCTCCCCATACACATAAAGAACCTCCGCCAAAAGCTGTTGTGGGTACCATAAACTGTTCTGCATACCTTCGACCTCTTTCCTCAAAGCAAGAATACGTCCATCGGAGTTGACCAAACGAAATCTAGACTCATCCGTAAATAAACATCGGCTCCAATCTTCAACTGTCCAACTGCGGTGCTCCTCAGCCCATTGCCGTCGATGAACCCGATGTTCCCTATTCAAACGGGGATGTAGTACCCTCCTACGTGCTCTCAAACCAAGAACATGTAGTCGTCGTCTTACAGTCTGGTTCGAAATTAGAACTCCTGTTGCAACTCTCAGTGATCTATTGAGCCGCGACGTGAGATTTTTCCTAGCATTGAGGATCAAAGACGATCTTGGGCAGCTGTTGTACTGCGCTGCCGACCTCTCCCATGAACATAAGGTACTGAGTCGTTTTGGATGAACCTATTGCAAGCCCGACTCACGACACTTTGCGAAACATTCAACCGCCAGGACACTTCTCGCTGGGACAAACCTTCCTGTATCCACCGTATGATTTGGTCCAGTTGCACAGGAGCCAAACGTCCTCTCGGCATGACTGATAAGCTGATATTGTTCTCATTTCTCCAATTATTGTCACCTTATGTGTTTGAACGAGAGAAAAAACAGATTTAATAACAAATACAACATTGCTTTTCACTCCACCTGTAACACCCTACAGATAATAATCGATTTTGTGAACAACAGCCGATGAAGTGAGGAAAAATTTGATATAATCAACTCAAAACATCTTAATTTTTCCTTAGAGAACATATAATGTGCAGATATTCACGAGATAACTTGAAAAAATACAAATGAAGAGAAGTTCATTAGTGATCCCTAGCAATTGTTGATCAGTGTATTTGATGGCCTTAGTTAGATTAACGTATTTTTAAACATTTCGATGCAATTTACACCATCAAAAGCTCTAGCAGTTATAGAGTGTTCTCGACATGTTTTTGTCTTTGTGTTGGGAATGGTTACTTCAACAAATCCCTTTTAAAATACTTCAGAAAAGTTAATTCACCTTTTCCGCAAGCTCCAGCAACTGCAAAGATCAATGCTACCTTATTCATCAAATGTTGCTAATCGAAAGCTTCTTTCAGAAAATGGGCAATGTTTTCATTACAGAAAACTTTTGACTTTTTAGGCCGGTAACCTCATAAATGTCGTTTTGAAAAAGCCAGTAAATTTGTATATTTTTGATGTCAATATTTCTTTTCAAGCACAATTCGGTTCTTAACATCGAATATAAGCCCTACCCATTGTCGAATTCTTCATTCCTCTTTTTCTTGAAACTACGGCAGCAACTTTTTCGTTCGAATGAGAAATCCTCTTTTGTTCACACCATAAACAGAATTTGGCATAGCACAAATGACAAATCATAGGCATTTGCTCCTTAAGCAGCAACTTTTTCGTTCGAATGAGAAATCCTCTTTTGTTCACACCATAAACAGAATTTGGCATAGCACAAATCATAGGTATTTGTTCCTTAAGTTCTTAGGAATAATTGTTGATAACGCAGATTGAGTTGCTTCCTCGATGTAGCGCGGTACGTCATTCTATGAATCGGACATTGCAGTATATTTTCGTCTACTTTAAAACAAATTCTAGGAATTATTTGGGAAAAGAAAAACGATAATAATTTTCAACTTTGAAAAATATATATCTCCGAATTCACTTGGCGCTTATAGGTACGTTTTGATACTTTTAGTTTCAATTCAAATAACAATGAATACAAAATCATAAAATATCCTGTCGTTGCGCAGAAATATGCCAGTTACGAATGTTAATGCTTTTCCCAACTAATTACATAAATAACTATTTTAATTGGGGAGGGTAGTAATTTTTACCTTCGAGTATTGTATATGGTACGCTTATAGTCTCATCCATATGTACCGTAACTGAGTCATTCTGGAATTTGATGGACAGGGCATTTATTACTACAGCGTTGATCGCAATAATGACCACTATGAGTAGTAATATTTGGAAGAAACTATTGAAAGGACACGCCATCTGAAAAATAGAGAAATATTACATTTTTATCGAATATAAGATATCTTGAAATGCGATAAATCGCGTTATACAATCTTCGAGAACGGAAGTGAACAAAATCTGTTTACAATATGAGAAGAAAATTAGCATTTTGTAGAATGATATATAAATTTTTCCGCACCTAACTGAACAAAGCTGTCAAATGATTTTTTCTATGAAAGCCCATATTCTATGGATCAGTGGCTGGTTGAAAATTTCGCGAAATGAAAATGAACATACCGATATATACTTTTTAACAAACTTAAAATAATCAAAATACTCAAGGTACCTCACTTAAGATCATAAATTGATTTTTGGCGAACACGGTTCATCAAAATAAAAAGTAGTTTTTCATAGACCTTTGTAGAGAGGCTTCAACCCCTCCCACCTAATAAATTTAAAAGCGCCCCTTTTCACGAGCGTCAGATATACGACAAAAATTGCCCCAAAACAAAATCATTCGATGTGTTTGGAAATTGATTCCAACACTATGGTATGAGAAATATACAGAGTATGGCATTCATTTATGTTTATATAAAAATTTTTGGTGCAATATTCGATCTGAAAGATAGATAATCATTTTCAGACAACCTAGCGTCAGTTCGGCTGTAAAAAATGCAAAAAATCCACACGATAAATAGCTGGAAAATTTCATCTTTTTGGCGTGAAGGGAAAAGAAATAGCTGAAAATTCAAGACGAAAAACAGTTTTTTGTGAATAACTCAGAAAATATCCACTTTAGGGCAAAGGTGTGATGCATACACTCACATTATTTTTTAACGTAGATTCAATATCTGCCATAAAAAAATGGGGTTCTAATTTGAAAAAATTGTTTTTTCACGATTTTGTCATCCCTAACTTTGAAAGCGATTTTTTCACCCCCTGTATCATGAATCGCGATTTCGATTTTTGAAGTGGATACATCAATCTCACATCTTGAAAAATCCCTAAAATGAAAATTTTCCATCCAAAAACCTCGAAGTTATTCTTGTTTCAGCGGAGCTCTATTTTCGAAGTTTTTTTCGAATTTTCCCGCTCAGAGAGAATTTTCCGACCAAAACTGAAAAATGTTACATCAAAATAACTTGAAATTTTCTAAGGAATCTATTTCTGCAATAAAAAAATGGTGTTGTAATTTGAAAAACGGAAGTTGACGTCATTTCCGGAAAAACCGGAGGTGCTCATGCCTTGAAAATATTTTAGATTTCATCAGCATCGTGAAATACTTATAAGAGCTGAATTTCATGAAAATACGTTCAGTAGTTTCCCGTATAAATATGGGTGAGGTTCCTCGTGAAAGACCCTGTATACTATTTATTTAAACCAATTGGATGATGACAATTTGCCAAAAGAAAATGTCATTAAAGACATTGGTTCCTCGCGAAACCTGAAAGAGGGCTATTTTTCGATAAACGCATCCGACGGAAACTCATCCAGGCCGCTTCCTGTTTTCCCGAAGGGAATGAATATGAATCATAAAAACTATGTGTTTATCTTGGATGCTATCTGAGAATTGCAACAGCTTATATCGTGGAATTATTTGATTCCTCACCGTAGACCACATTATTTATCAAACCGAAAAACAATATAGAAACCTCTATATGAATATACAGAAATATCTAAAATTGATAATTATAGTCTTACACTTCTAGAAAACACTGATTTCTTTGATGAATAAAAAAGAATTTTTCATTCTTATCACATCATAAAACAATTAAAAAAACCTACATAAAAATTAATCAAAAAATGAAATAGAATACCTACACGAAGTTTCAATGAATTGCTGTAAAATATAAAATACACAATGTCAGATGGCTTTGACGCTCTTGTCGAGCTACTTGCGAGTAAATAATCAAACTATAACAAATCTATAAGCGGACTGTTCAGGTAAACAAAAGTCTTTTCATGTACTCTGGAACTGTGTGATATAAATACAAACGTCACTATGAATTTACAAATTAATATCTCAAATTAAGAACAAACCTTTCATAGTGTTCTCTAAGTTTCGCTCGAGTCATAAATTCCCTTTTCTTAAAAACCTACGTCTGTGCTTTTCAAAATTTTGACAACGTACATTATTTGACCGTAATGAAAAATTTCCATTAATTTTCCCCCAACTGACACTGATTAATACATGTCAATCGAATAGGCATCTATGATAGCATGATGTGTACTTGACGGACTTTTTCTCTTAACTAAATGAGAAAATAATCATATCTTCAGATGGAAAGAAGCTACGACAATGAAATTTGAGATTAAGTGAGTTATCAATGACGTCCGTACATACACACATTGTTTAAAAACGTCAGATATCTTATGAGGTGTGAAGTATTGAAAAATCTTTCTTCTGGATGACCTGTTCCAGAATATCGGTGAGGAAGTATTGTCACTGTTTTGCTGATGATGCGTCTGCTGTATTTATCTGCCGAAATGCTACCTGAGTTGGCCTTTAAGGTCAATGACGTCGTCTTCATAAGATCTCAGAATGGTGCTTGTAAAGAAAATGGGCTATTGCTGGATCGAAGGAAAAGACAGTGCTGATGCAGTTCACTCCAGCATGGAAAAGTATCGACTCGAGCATACTGGTTAGATGATGACGGGAGAGTATCCAGCCGAAAAGACGAAATTAAATTTCTTGGAGTTTTGGATCGATACGTCTTTGCATTGGAGGTATCACATTAACGAACTTCAACAGCGCTCTAGCAGCTAGAAGGAATTGCCAGTGTGTCCATTGATGAAGTCTGTCGATGAAATGTTTTATTATGGATGCATACATTCCCGGTTGACGTGTGGAGATTGTTTGCTGGGAGATTCTGTTTACATGAGGGGAAGTTCTCCTAATGCAGAAGAAGATTAATAGGTCGGTGTTTGGTATTTCTTGGACTGACTCATGTAGACCTCATTTTATTTCATGGGATAATGACTGTCATCAATGCATCTATATTTGTCATTGTTTGAGTGCTTTGTCCGCAGGACTCAGGCAGGTTTCGGAGGTGGGTGACGTTCATACTTACCGTATTCGCCATGCCTCAACATTGCTTCTGCCACCTCATGGTTGAGAGAATGAAAGAAGTCAATATTAAGCTCCACTTTAAGATTTTAACCACCTTCCGATGGGTACAAACTGGTGGCACATTTACAGCTTTTTCTAGAAGAGTGAGAGTCACTCTTGAAAAACACACTGTTTTTTATTCAGTTGAGAGGAATATTTTGATTGTAAGTTTTTGTAATTGTGTAACTCTAATCCAAATGGAAATTTTTATAATACAATTTATTTATTATTAATGTAGTTAAGATATATATTAACATTATCATCTAGACATATCCAACAAACAATGTGTTTCAGACGGATGCAAATAAATGATTATGATTATGATTATGATTATGATTATTTAAGAATTTTATACTCCGTGTCAATTTTGCAAGCCTATTTGTTTCAAACTCAAATTCACAGATCTTCACAAGTAACTTACTCGATCTGGATGGATAATTTGAGAATACTATCAAAATAATCACAGTGATCACATTCTTTTCCTTAGATGTAATACTTTCGGGATTCAATTCTTCAGAGTTTGAGAAATACCAAACAAAAAGTAGTTCAGTAAGAGCTCCAACGTAACCTGATCTAATGTAAGAGTGCCACATCTTTTTAATACATAATTTGCGATAACCAGCTTTCAACATTTCGATGAATGAAATGTCGGGTTATTTTAATATCACGCAAATTCTCATTATTATTACCTACTTCTGAACTCCTCTGATAAAGTATGCGCTGTAAATTCTCAGCCACAGGTTGAAAAATGGTTTGGAGGGAATGCCGCAATGACCTGAGACACGTTTATGATGTTTCATCTACCGTTTTTTATGTTAGAATCGTTAATTTTTCGCTCTGTGGTAATCTGATCTATCAAATTGATCAATTGAATTTATAACAATATCCGAATCTATTCCGTAAGCCTGTTCTAATTATGTTATTTTTATGCGTTTTAACTTTGGATTCGTAGTTTAAAGAGACTTGACAATTGAACGTTTCACCTGAAAAAGAGTTTGAAATACTTCCAGTTTTCAGCTTCATATCAATAAATTCAATCAGATCTGACAAAATCAGAATAGCTCAAAAATAAGTTAAGCGCTCTCGACTCCATCGGCAGCTCTCTTTAAAACCATTGATTTTTTGGACCTCACAGGGAAAAGAGCATGTCAAGAAACCTTCTGGTTCAACCATTCAGTCAAGTTTAATCATTTTTGTGAAGTTGTAATGGCTTTATTAGGTGTTTGTGGCAATTTTGGCAGACTCTATCTTAGTGTTTCCAGTGATATGTTTGAAACAAATTAAGTGCTGACGTGTGAAAACGTCCCTGCAGGGTTATAGAACTCTTTTCATGCAGAAACCTACTTCAAAATATTGCTGACAGTCATGTTCCTCAAATATTTTACTCATTATGACAGATAGAAGCCTTGAATTTCAATAATGAAAAACGAGAATGTGGATATCTTGGCCATTTGCCTATGATTCCTGTTTCTACTCCGATTACAAAGGTTTCATTAGAGGGTTCATTGTATGTCAATGATGGCTTAAGTGTTAATTAATCATCTCAAGAAATCAAAGCAATCTATCAATAGACTCTAATGAATGGAGATAAGAAAATAATTACTTAAAAAAACATGTTTTTGTCATTATACCTTAGTTTCTTATTTTTGAATACAGTGACAATTTTTTATTAATTATTTACATTTTCCAAGGTAATTTACATAAAGGCCCAAGAACATAACTTCAGTTATATAAAATATATCATTGTCAAAATTTAACGGAATGAAAACATCCTATCAGGCAGTTTCAAATCTTCTCAATACAGCTATTTTTTATTTAAAATTTTCTACCGTGTCGAATTTTGCAAGCCTATTTGTTTCAAACTCAAATTCACAGATCTTCCAAGTAACAACTCGATCCGATGGATAATTTGAGAATACTATCAAAATAATACAGTGATCCTATTCTCCACTTCAATTAATACTTTCGAAGATTCAATTCTTCAAAGTTTGAGAAATACCAAGTAAAAAAGTAGTTCAGTAAGAGCTCCAACGTAACCTGATCTAATGTGAGTGCCTTTTTATCTTTTTAATACATAATTTGCGATAACACTTTCAACATTTCGATGAATGAAATGTCGATTGTTTAATATCACGCAAATTCTATTATTATTACCTACTTCTGAACTCCTCTGATAAAAATTACGCTGTAAATTCTCAGCCACGAGTTAAAAATAGTTTGGAGGGAATGCCGCAACTGACCTGAGACACGTTATATGAGCTGAAGATCTACCGTTTTTATTTAGAATCGTTAATTTTTCACTCTGTGGAAATCGTCTATCGATTGATCCAATTGAATTTATAACAATATCGAATCTATTCACGTAAACCTATTCTAATTATGTTATTTTTATGCGTTTTAACTTTGAATTCGTAGTTTAAAGTACTTGACAATTGAACGTTTCACCTGAAAAAAGATTTAAGAATACTTCCAGTTTTCAGCTTCCTATCAATAAATTCAATCAGATCTGACAAAATCTGAATAGCTAAAAGTAAGTTAAGCGCTCGACTCCAGCGGCTCTCTTTAAAACCATTGATTTTTTTGGACCTCACAGGGGAAAAGAGCATGTCAAGAAACCTTCTGGTTCAACCATTCAGTCAAGTTTAATCATTTTTGTAGAGGTTATGGCTTTATTGGTGTTTTTTTGTGGCAATTTTGGCAGACTCTATCTTAGTGTTTCCGGTGATATGTTTGAGGAAACAAATTAAATTTTGACGTGTAGAAAACGTCCCTGCAGGGTTATAGAACTGTTTTTCATGCAGAAACCTACTTCAAAATATTGCTAGTAATGTTCCTCAAATATTTACTCATTATGACGAATGAAGCCTCGAATTTCAATAATGAAAAACGAGAAAGTGGATATCTTGGCTTCATTTACCTATAATTCTGTTTCTACTCCGATTACAAAGGTTTCGTGCAGAGGGTTCATTGTATGTCAATGATGGCTTAGTATTAATTAATCATCTCAAGAAATTAGCTTAATCTATCAATAGACTCTAATGAATGGAACAGAAAATAATTACTTAAAACATGTTTTTTTCATTATACCTTAGTTTCTTATTTTGAATACAGTGACAATTTTTTTATTAATTATTTACATTTTCAAGGTAATTTTATAAAGGCCCAGAACATAACTGAGTTATAAAATATATGTTGTCAAAATTTAACGGAATGAAAACATCCTATCAGGCAGTTTTCAAATCTTCTCAATGCAGCTATTGAATTTTTCGCACTATATCATATTTCGAAACAAATAGTGGGTTGGAATATTTTTAACTGAAGCTGTCTTTTACAATTCAAACCGAGTGTTAAGGAAAGCTTAAAAAATAAATTTCATATAAACCTTGGCTTGAAAACGAGCAGTTTCAGAGAAGTACTTTTGGTTTTCAAATAAAGTACTATAAAGAATTATGCAGAAAACAAACTCAATATATTTCTAACAATTAGCAAGTAAGAACCATTATAACGATCCTAGATAAATGAAAAAAAAAACTGAAAATTCTCGAATAAACTCTATAGTTTTATTACCATTCTTACCGTACTATCTATTTAAGAATAATTCATTAGTATTGGAAACTAGTAAGTGCCGGTCCTCAATGATTAAACTATAAATATCCAGGTGATCTGTCAAAATTCACAGGAGCATTAAAATAAACACACTCTCATCTTCACTTCACGGGATTTACGTACAAACTACACACACAACACATGCATTGCCGTGTATTGGATTGTAGATATGACCTAGAACCGTATACTGTTAAAGTTGACTTTCGTTTTATCTTATATTTATTGTGAAATGGGTTTGAAAGTGAAACAACTCTTGAATGGATTATGTGGGTCAATATTTGCCACAAAATAGGAATTTCTGAAGATTAGAGGAATGTGAAAATTAGTAATTTATGCGTAATTATACAGGGTGAGCATTCGACTTAAACATAGATTTCGATCATAGATTCTCATGGTGAAAAAGCAAAAATATTTTTTCCAATTCGGCTACGTTGATAAGTGATAGGCGTTCTTTGAACATTAAATTTTTACGATATATACATATTCTTTTGAACTTTTGGCTTACAATGTTTATTTATTATATTCATTATTATATTATATTTATTCATCTCAAATAACTCAGAAATTATTGAATTTAGTAGCATAATCATGTAAGAAAACTATCATTATTTTTGACCGCAGAATCCAACACATTTATAAAAAAATAGGGTTCTAATTTGAAAAACAGAAGTTATGGCCAATTTAAGATCACAATTTTCAACACAAAGTTTGAAACACCCTGTGATGATATTTTTGAAATCCAAAAAATGCATGACCTTTTCACATCCTTCCTCTTCGATGTTGTAAAAACGGTTTACGCTCAGGATATTTAAAATGAACATATTACTGACTGAACATATTTGACTTTTTTTCTAGTTTTTTTGTAGATATTTTGAAAACTATTCGATTCAATACAATGGTTTTAACAGAAATGTATTCACTATTGAATACTCGATCATACCAGGAATGGAAAACATGAAAAAAATTTTCTTCGTCTTATTTATTTTCGCTCCCTGTATAACCGGAAGTTTTTGGGCTTCGAAAATATTTTAGCTCTGTAGAGAACTTCGAACAATATCATAATCCCAATTTTCAGATTTCAAATATGTTTAGTTCTCCAGAAAAGTCTAATAGGCACTCGAACTTGAGACATCCTGTATAATTATATTCTTATTTGAGTTTTTACCTTGTCAAATAAATTAATGAAGAATCGCATTGGGCAAAATCGCTGAAACCAAGTTTGAGTAGTATTGTGGAAATTCGTTTGAACTGATAATAATGATCAAATATAACCGGAAGTCCGATTTTAACCTCCTGTATCTTTTTGAACGAAGACAACCTTGAAAAAAATTATTGGAAAAAGTGTTTCTTTTTGGCGCTCTTGTTCACCCTAACAAAGTGCCTATCATTTTGCCCAAATGTCTGTAATTTTCGAATATGGTTTCAATCGATTGGGTTCGACTCCCCGTTGAAGAATCCGTGGCGAAAGTTGAGTCTGTCCGGCCGGCCGTATCTTCTCTAGCATCCAAACGAGATGAGCTACAGTTTTCATATTTTCAGAATAGGTTAATTGTCCAAATATCTCGGTCAAGTTCGTTATTGGGCCAAATCCGTCGAATGGTTCAGTAGTTATGACCATCTGAAATTTTGTTTACTCAATAACTACCTTGAATTATAAAATGAATATCAGGAAAATTTTGAACCCCTTATACAACAGCAAATTATCATCGATTTCACATATCGTGTCTTGGATACAGATAAAAACACTGAATGTAAAGAAACAGTATTAAAAGTAGAGTTTTCGACCTTTTAGTTTAAAAGAACGAAATGCACGTATCAAAAGTTAACTCTTTCATGCAAACAAATTGTTACTTCCCTAACGTTCCAAAGGAGAAAGAGGAAAACCTAACGGAATTTCCAAGTGACGAATTTACAGATAACCCTAAATTTGCAAATTCATTCAACTATTGTGAATTGTGACCCTGACCTTCCTGCTTATACAGACATTAATAATTTATTGAACTATTCATGCATTGGGAATTCAGATATATGATGCCCCAGTCTATCAATATGTATTGATATCGGTTATACCATTTCTTTGGAATCAATTAAATAGGTATACAGTGTGGAAATCACTCATTGTTTTATTATTAAAAACCCTCATCGGAACTCTGGAGCATGTGGTAATCACAATAAGGGCTTCTATTCAGTAGTAGTATAACATATATGAGCTAAAATACCAAGATGAGAGCATTGTTCCACTTAAATATGGAAAATACAAATCGAAAGTAGAAGAAACAAAAATTAAAAAAATTATTAAATAAAATTACCACAAGGAAGGAGATCAGAGGGAAGTAATAATCAATTCCTAAAAATAATTACTCTGTAATCGTATATTAACAATTATCTCAATTATTCTCTCGGACACATATGCTTTTTGGAAATTAATTCGATTTACATATATACCCTGGTACATGGGCAACATTTCAAATTTTCTGGATCTATGCTTAGGTTTGGACAGGACATCTTCACTGCTTGTATGGTAATTTTGAAAACTGGATAACTTTGGGAGGCTATTCCCTTTCTTTTTGATATATGACAAAGTTCTTAGTATGAAAATACTAGATAACGTGAGAATACCATTTTGTATGAAAACTGGTTTACAGGAAGACCTTGGACGCAGAAGGCGTTTTTGGATGATAAAAACTCTATCGGCTTCTGAAGAATTTCCCCAAAGGAGGACATTGTAAGATAAATGGCTATAAACCAAGCTGAAATAGATATTGATCAATGATGACATAGGCAGTAAGTGTCTTACTCTATTTATAGCAAAAAAGAACGACTCAACTTACCACAAACTGAATCAATGTGACTGAACCATCTCAGATTTTTGTCTAAATAAATTCCAAGAAACTTAACATTATCTTTGTTTGTGGTTACTGCACCTTGGTGGCGAAGAACAAGTTTCCTACTACATGTACCGATAGAAAAATGAACAATTTCGGTCTTGTCGATGTTAATCACGAGATTATTTTTACAGCACTATTTCACAAAAAATCGAATAAAAAATGGCACAATATCTCGAGTTCTTCAAAAGAGGAACCCCTAACAGCAAATGTTGTATCATCAGCAAACAGAACTATAGAGCACATCTTTGAACAGGATGAAAAACCGCTGCGTAAACAAACCTGCAATAACTCATGTCTTAAACTTTCGGGAAGGTTGTTAATGAAAATGAGGAAAAGCAGGGGTCCTAGAACAGATTCCTGCGGTTGCCAATTTCGAAGTGTACTCGGAAGACAGAGTATCTCCGACTTTGACATTCGATGGTCTTTTCTCGGGATAACTATTCAACCATTCCACCCCTGAAACCAAGGTAATAACATTATTCCATAATGAAGTTGGAAGAGAAACTGTCGAAAGCTCTTAAAATGTCAAAAAACAATCCAGCAACATAGAATCCACCATCAAGACACTCGTATATATATTCCGTACACTGCCAATCTTGGGTAAACTCTTTGAGAAGTTGTTTCTCCAAAACTTGAAAGATGACATGGATATGAACCAACTGGTAGCAGACCACCAACTAGATTTTTGAGGAAATCAGTCGAGAACATATCAGGTCCATCGCATTGTGAACAACATCTCAACAAGCATCAAAGAAGAAAAATTTTGCTAGGCAGCATTTCTGGACTCATGCCAGGCATTAGACAAGGTTTGACACTGCTATACAAGCTCAAACAACTCCTCCAACAACCATATTACATGATTCTGAAGTATTATCTAACATACATGAATTATGGGGACGTAATAATCACTCCTTCAAAAGTCAAACTCGGAGTCACAGAAGGAAGTATACATCTACTTCAGACACAATGGAAAATGAAAACACCACTATAGCATCTTTTGCAGGCGATATATCCTTACTCTAATGAAAACGCCGAATCAGTTTACGATCGAAACAATTGCAAGACACCTAGATGACCTTCGACGGGGTCATCGAAAATGGCGACTCAGTATCAGTGAGGCTAAATCAGTTCAAGTACCTTTCACTGCACAAAATATTCGAGAAGAAAATGCCAGTGAACACCAAAGCGAAGTACCTCAGCAAACATTTAGACCATCTCCTTAACTGGAGACAACACATGAATGCAAATAAGAATGAATAAATCTGAAATTCCAAAAAATATATGGGCTATCAGCAGGAAGTACAAATTGGACTTTCAAAATAAATTGCTAATTTTCAGAGCGATACGGCATTCAATTCTGGGGTTGCGCTAAGTCATCCAACATTCAAATTATTTAAAGACTACACGAAAATACTGCGTTCATTGATTAATACTCCTTGGTATGTCTCTAACCATACCACCCATGAGGATTTAAGAGTCGCATATGTCACATTTTCTCCTCCTCTGTACATACAACATAACCACATACTTTTGAAGGTAGATTGTAAATCTCATTAAATTCAAATGTTATAACTTCTAGAGAGAACAATGTTAGCAGTTGACGTAACTAAGTGTTCATTTGTCATCAAATAAAATAAAAATAGTATGCCTCCTAATCGGCAAGCCGACTATCGAGTAATGGTTGAATATTCTACGTGAGCCCAACCTCGTAACCGATAAGGTGAGCGCTTAAGAGGTCTTTAAACGGAAGAGCGATTCCGTTAATTTCAATTATGGAACGTGTCCTTACAGGGCGGCACTCAATTTCTTATAATTCATGGACAAACCAAGACGTGTTAATTGTCTTAACTGTCATCAAAATACTGATCGACACTAATTAGTTGATCAGAAAACACATAAACAACTGTTCAAATTAATATGCCCCAGAAGAAATTGAACCACAATGAAACTACTAAGCGGGAAAAAATCACACTGTTGTTTCCCTCTCTTATTAACAGAATTTAAAAATTTCTGAGGACTCAGAAATTATCGATAATCCGACACATATGGCGAGACTGATTTTGTTTTACAGATAAGGGAAAAAAGGACTTTCAGTTTTTTCCTGCTAGATATCGGTTAACAAATCTATTCGACATTTCCAACTTACACTAAATAGTCCAATAAATACATCAGTTTTCCTGCAGAGCCCTTGGTGTTCTACAAAATTGGAAAGTTTGCATACTTCATTGTCCTGGTTTGCAGAAACCTCCATGAAATGGCATTGATGTTAAAAGAACTGGCAGAGGTTACCTCGAATTTGGGCTATGTAATTAATATCTCGAAGACCAAGATACTAAGTAATAGTGGGGAGGACACATTTTCAATCTACACAGAGTTGGAGATACAATAATACTCAGTTCACAGAATTAGATTGCAGCATTGGGCAGTATAATTGACATGGGCAATGTTTTTGAAATGAAATCATTATACACCTGGAAAGGAAAGTATATTGTACTTGTGTACTGGCCTCAAAACGTTACTTCTTTGAAAAAACATGCTGGGTTTGAGTCAAAATGAGAAATGATAACATTGACTGAAGAAAAAAAGTTGTAGATGTTATTCATCCTATTCAGGATTGGAAAAAGGTATGGGTAGAACATCTGACTTGTGAAGAACAATTTCATTGATTATCTAATCAACGAAATTGTTCACTGGCATATCAGACTAGCAAAACGCAGAGTGGAAATTGAAGGAGACTTATGTCCAGGAGTGGAACTGCAATAGCTGGTAAAGAAGAAGAATTATCTGACATACAAGCAGATCTACAAAGGCTTGACATAGTTTATCTGGGTAGGCACAGAGACATTTGATGCCAACGGCATAAATAATCAGGTCACAACCTTAGTTAGGACCCTGGTGGTATTGGAATGCACGGCAAACAAATGTTAAGGAGGACATAGCTTTAATCGTTTGAGTGATTTTGTGGTTTTTTAACCATCAAAGATCAGCAGTAGAATTGAGAGCAAAAGAGAAATATTTACTTATGAGAAATAGTGTAAGGACAAACATAGGCAATTAGCTAATGGGAAATCAATTCGTAAGTTAATTCTGTTAGAAGAAACGGTTCTGATGATTGACATTGATTGGTGTATTCTTAAGACACCACAACAGCTGAACAGCTTCTTGTAAGTTCACAGCTCTGTATGAGGAAAGGTTGAGAACTTTCGGTTTGTTCCTCCCGAAGCCTCAAACGGTAGCATACGGCACTCAGGAAGGTAATGGGTTTTACTTAAACTTAACGACAGAATACCTGAAATGTTATATATAGTAGGGTTGCTCAATGGATCACAGAGTTGCCAATTTAACGTAGCCTTGCTGGTCTCTATTGAATCTCTCAAAAGCAGGAACTCAAGAAACATAACTTAAGCTGCTGATTCTGTAGACTTTTCATAGATATAAAAAACGATAAGGTGAAAAAGGAGAAAGTTACTCCTGTGATGGGGCAGATTCAAAAGCAATGCTCTCCAACGATCAGAAAGGCAGGATATTTCACCGAATTCACGTCTATGTGTAGCGAACAAATTGAACTATTGTTGTTGTAAAACTTTATGAAATTTGGAAGTGCGATTAAACTATATAAAAATGTTTATGTAAACGGAAAACTTTTCAGATTAAATCAATCGATGATTTCACAGTGACGACAAACAACTTCAGATTTGCAAACAATTCCGTCATCAGAAAAATAGCTAACGCCAAATTCAACGAGTCTTGCTCAATGCTCAATGAAATAACCTGTTCAAATAGTAATTACTCTAGGAATTCCACATAATAACAGGATTTCACGAAATGTTGCAATAATAAATAAGCTAAGCTCACCTTCAAAAATTAAAAGTCTAGAGCTCTTTCGTGCAGATCCAAATGTAAAAATAATAGCAGGACCACACATGAAATCAAAACATCCGTCTATCCGTTAAATAATTCATAGAAACATCCGCCAATTGTCTGAAGGTTAATGTAATTGCATAGCCACAACACTCATCGTATTCCACGTGGGGAAATGCCAAGACTAGGTTGATGCTGCGTTCTCCCAGCTTTATGGTCAACTCCTCGTCTTCACCCAGAGACTTTTTGAGTGACGTCAGCCTTCAATTGGCGGAGTGGGACTAGCAGCAAGCAGCTGATATTCCTCTCTTGCGCACGTCGACGGATATTGGACCTGGAGGAATGGAATGAAATGGAATGGGGGTCAATTCTAATTCACTTACCTTAGCTCAATTGAATAGGGGTGATTTTTTCATTCAATTGTGTTTTTATCATGTAATTTCTAGATTTTATTGTTAGTGAGGAGTATCTGCGAACTTCTGGAATTTTCGATAGAGCTACGAGGTACGTCTGATAAGTTATGTAGCTCCCTAGGGATCTCCCAATGCAGAGTGATTTTATAACAGGTGGTCTTATTACTTGATCTCATGTTGTGCATATTTCGCTTGAATTTTCAATGCAACACTAATTTTATTTTCCAGTTCACATTTTGTTGGGTGCTTACCGGATCTCAGTACTTTGAATTTCATTTTCTTATAGCAAACAATATGGGACAATAATTGGCTAAGTCAGGTATTGATTCTCTCGCTCCTCATTCACAACTTGAGCTTTTAGTTGAATTCCATCTGAACAGCATGCAACAGGTACGACCATAACAAGTTTTCAAACGATTCAAACCAGAGTAAATGTTTTAGGAATTTCTTTCGGAGTAAAATCTTTATTGAAAATTTCATAAGAGTTCCATTTACTCTTCTTCACTCATGTTCATACTGAAGAGATTATTAAGTACGTAAGGGTTTACGGAACTTGAATCTTCTATTTTGTAGAACGTATGAAATAATTTGAAATAAATTAGGACAAACTTAATATATATTCCAAGAATGCAGAACTGAGCGCTGTCTGCGAATATGAGGTTCGACTATGTTAGACAAAACTAGTAACCAATAGAATGGTGTTGATTTTATGGTTCCAGTTATTATTCACATGGATGTATTAAATTTTGCATCAATATTTCGTGTATTTACACTATCAAACCAAACAGAGCAACATTACTCAGTTGCAGAAAAGATGAGGTGCGCAGAGTGGAAGCATCAGTATCCCAAGATGAACCATCTGATTTCTGTAGGATATTATTCTTAGTTCAATTTCAGGTGCAGACCATTTAAATAACCCTTAAAATTAAGAGATGAATCTCAGTTAACTTCTAAGTATTTATGATAGAAATTATGTATTTGAGGAGGATCTTCAAAAAATACACCAATTTTCTATATTAATCATGACTACTCAGATAGAAATAGGATACCTCCATTTTGTTGAGATTGGTACATAAAGGCCATTCAAATAATTGTTTCAAATCTCCAAACCAGTTGATATAGTGTTCTCCAAAAGTATGGAAATGAGAATGGTGGTGAGCAATGGCTGGTGCAATATTACTAGCATATACAAATTTCTGAGATGATGTCATGTCATCGCTAAACCAATGAAATATAAATTGAAGAGTAAAGAGGCTGGAACTGACCCTTGGGGAACGCAAGATCTGATTACCTCAGCTCTCTCACATGGTAACATAGGTTAATTCTTTTTAGAATTGAATTTTCTATAGAAATTTTCCAGGGAGGCTTTAGGAAAAATAGAAATTGTTCAGATCAGGTTCTCAGCCTTACTTTTTTTAGTTTTACGTTTCTTGTTGCAATACATTTTTTGTGTTGATTATACGAATCTATCGAATCTTTATGAATCATCGATACAGATCAGGAAAATGTCCATAAAAACTGACACTGAATTCATTCACCACAGCTTACAAAGTTTCCTTCCCATCATAATTTTTCACGAGGATTTCGAGAGAATCGTTCAAAATTTTTTTTCTCGAAATCGTTGGTAGATACGACAAAACTACATGAGACCGAAAAGTTTAGTATAAGAACAAAGCTTCTTTTTACATCTTTTCAAATTAACAGTTGCTCACCAAAAAAAAGTTCTGCAGAAGAACATGTGGCAGTGTTCCAAACAATATATTACACTGAAGATCTTCTATCGAAATTGCCATGTCACGTGGTGCGAACTCTCAAATGTAATATCTATGCCAAATTTCATTTGAATATAATTGACTTCTTCGAGTGCGAATTCGGAAAGTTTTCATGAAATTATAATAATTCAATTCTGAACCACCCTACTCCTGATTCTGATACTATGTATTGAAAAGGGTAAGGTAAATTATTTTGCAATTTATTATATTTCAGTTCGGAAGACTTTTGTGTCATGCTAAAATATGTCGGTTGTGTTGACAGGGTTCTAACTGAATTGTAACGAGTTTATAATGAAAAAAATATAAAATTCTAATTTATTAACAACATATTTACACTTTATACAAAAATCACAGCCTATAAGTTTCAGTTTTACATACTGAAATATCACCAAGGTCTCCAAACTTTATCATCAGCTTTTATAGTATATTTTTCAGTATTCGCTCTGTTGAATTGCGCCTCTTTGATGCCCGTTGAGGGAACAACTAACACCACCTCCCCCGTTTTGAGTTTTGTAGGTATTAGGGTAAGTCCTAACTTGATATTATCAGTGGAACTGTCAGCAGCTGTTCTAACCACCAATTCTTGATGCTTTGGTTTGGTTTCTTCCTGGATTTTGTGGACTTTCTGGTGGAGGTGCTGTAGGTATCGTACTGTCATTTCCAGGATGTCCGCCTTTTCAAGTTTTGCTGTTCTTTGTCCGTTTTTCTTGCATGCACCTTCTCTCAGCAGGGTTTTGGAGTCGAGGAGAATTTGTTTGAGGGTTTCTAGACTGTCGTTGATTCGTGCTCTCCTTTTTTTCTCCATCAGCGGTTTTCTTATCTGAAAACAAAAGGAAATCGTTATTTTTGGAATTTTGTTTAATAAAATATTTCAAATTTGAATGACAATATGTGTTCAAAATGATGAATCATCTTGAATACTGTTAGATGGTTTAATGAAGAATCTGTTCAATGAGCGATTTACTTTTGAGAAAACCTATACAGGGTTGTCATAATTATCCGTGAATTAAATATTTTTACAATTTAGCATACATTTTCAAGGGAGAAACTTTTCTGAATAAGTTTGGTCAAAATGGCACCTCTGGTTATACAGAAAATGCTATGATATCTTCAAAGAAAACCACCTATTCCCCTGACAAAAAAATAAAGTAGATAGCTTGAACTGTTGAATTATTGTTTAATATCTGAATGAAATAATGTATAGGTGCCATTTAAAATATAAAATTTGATGTGGTATTTTTGCATTTCCAATTCACCTAATTTCTGATTTGATTAAAGAGTTATACTTATGAAATTCAATTATTAATGGGACACATTAGTTGAGTTTGAAATAATCGTTTCGAAAATATATCATACTTATTTTTGGAGTTATTTAGATTTATTTTAATTTTGGATTTTTATGTTTAGACAAGTTAGTTTTGTTAGATCTTAAAATTTATAAAAATGACAACTGCGAACTTCGTATTGTTGATGATCGAATAGTTCGAAGAAATCACGAGGCCCGTTTACACTTCATAATAACTGTTAAATCAACCAACATTAATAATGACAATTAAGTGCTAGTAATGCCGAACTCACTATGAGCGAAGGCTCATAAAATTGATTGATAACTTAACAGTTATGACTTGTAATGGAAATAGCTCAAGTAATCTTCCTCATAACAAATCACATCGAAAAAATGTAAGTTCGTACAATAAATCTTCTTTCATCTTTCTTTTTTTCAGAAAAATTGAAAGCATGACAAATATATAGAGGCCGTCAATTAATTTATGCTAGGATGCTATTTGTCTGAAACCTCCTGACTTCACGTAGTTTTCTACTTTTCAGATTATTTTTTACTACTGAAGTTTTGTTTCCTCCTTCGACTCATAATTCAATTTCTTTATTGTGATTGCTTTTAATGTCATCAACTTATTTGAATTTTGCACGTAGTTTCTCATTGATTTCAGATGAAATATTGATCTGAATTAATTTGAAATCTGAATATCTTGAAACTCATTTCGGGTATCTAATATGAAAAGGGCTAATGCTAGTTCTTTCGAAATATGCTAGAATATAGAGGGTGTTCCATTTAAATGAAAAATGTTAATTCAAACATCCGCGATTTGCAGGAAACAATACTTGAGTTATTAATTTGTAGCTAAAAAATTCCTGTATGAAAATTTTTTGAGTGATGGAAATTGCACATTTTCGTGAAATATCTAGTAACTACGAAATGGTTATTGATATATAATCGAATCGATATCGAAATGTCTATAACAAAAAAAATTGGATTCCAATTACCGATAAAACTTTCATGAATGGAAATAGAGCTTGTCATTAAATAATGAGGTATTTGGACCATCCTGTATATCTGAATTATTTAAGGTAAAGTAAAAAAAAACTGGACCTACCTTCCTGCTCTCCGAAATTATAGCAGTGGTATGTGTTATAACACTTTTCATTTTCGATTTTTTTCCAAACTTTTTATCAAATGCACTTGAATTTTTTTTATTTTTGTGGAACTGTACGTGTCGCACTTCTAGACTTGAATGTCAGATTTGATGTATACAGCGTGCTCTTAAGATCATCCACCCCTCCACTACTACCACCGGAGCCCCACCGTCAATACCTGTTGATCTTTTCTTGGGAATCAGCAGGAGATCTTCGATTGTTATGACACGGATTATCCAGAGGCGCAGCATGCGATGAAGAAAGGGGTAGTTTTCAGCTCATACAGGTTGTTTCATCAGAGTTAATTTTTTACCAAACTTTGACTAAATTTCGTTCATATACCAATTTTAGTGAACACTTATTATTTTCAGAAAGCAGCAACCCTTAAACGATGTGGTCAAAATTTGTGCGCATCCTGACGTGCTCTTGGAAAATTTGATATTCCACTATGTTTATAGGAGCTGATATATTCGCCTTAGGGTCCGGTAGAAGTTTTTTCGGGATTATATAAGATATTGTATCGAATATAGCAAACACATGACAAATGGGGGGAGCGTCAGTCTAAATTGTCCTCATTGGTCAAAACAATGCGGTTATCATTTTTCATTGGCCACATCTAATCACGTGTTGAAATCACCATTTCCAGACAAATTTCCTGTGTTATTTTCATCTGTTAGAAAACTACTTCTTATCCTTTTTCATAGGGGTTGAACTATGCCTACAGTGTTGTAATTAGTATCTTTAAGACGAAATAAAATTAACAGTTTCTTTTATTTCGGCTAATAGAATTAACTAAAAAAAAATATTGGTATCAGGCTTTATAATAAGCCCTCGGTTGATTGGATAAAACTTAATGATAAGCCTTTGAAGAAAGAACTGCAGAATTATTTGATAGAAAACCCTCCATACTCACATACTTTAATGTTTGAATTATATTTTATTGAGTTAGTTACTATATAACTTGAATAAAATTTATTATTATATGGAAAATTTTTGTGTTATTTCTATATTACGAGGTCTGACCTAAAATGACTCAATCCGCCATTAAATTGCTTAATTTATTCATTTTAGTAATGAATCCTCAGGTTTGTTGTGTTCTTCCTCTTAGGAAACATTTTCCTTCTTACAGCTGCTTTACTTTTTTCAAATCATGGTATTTTTTTAATTCATTACGAATGAAAATAATGTGGAGGCCCCAATACATTTCGAATAACACAATAAATCTCCACCATATACATTCATTGGATTTTTTGTAATTATCTGACAAATTGTTAACCAATCACATGGCAGATGGGTAAGTCTAAGTTGTCCTCATTGGCCAAAACAATGAGGTTATTATTTTTCATTGGTCGCATCCGATCACGTGATGAAATCAGTTAATTAATTGCCGGCGCTGTTCAACACAATGCGGTTCTCATTTTTCATTGGTCACGTTGTAAAAAATCCATTTTCAGACAAATATCCTGTGTGATTATATAGTATATTTGATGTTGAATTATTTTCATATTTTTATTTGTTTCGTCGATGTAATTGTTTCATAGGTTGGTTGGCAATTAAAACATTTCTTCTACTGCGCCTTTCTGTCAGAGACCTGCTTTATATTTATTGTCTTAGTTAAAACTTGTTGACCTGTATCTATATTTTTGTAAATAATCATTTTAAGATGAAATAAAATTAATAATTTCTTTTGTTTTCATTAGTAAATTATTAATTCTTGATAGCATTAAAAAGATCTCTGGTTATTTCTCAGAAATGTTGCTAGTCTTCAATATATTTGAATTTTTTGTGTCCTTCCATATTATTTCTTATTTTATTAATATTATTAAATTTTGAATAATACAATAAGGGAGTCCGGGAAAGGACTTTAGAACAAGCGTGCAAAAGCATTGGATCTCACGCCAGTGGCATTTTTTACATCTTATTATTTTAGTTGTAGCTACGAGTCGACACTGTCTCCCGACCACGCGTTTCTTGTGACGTGCAGAGTCATATAGTTTACGGTTGCGTGAACAAATGACAAAAAGGGCAGCAGCACACCTCATTGAAGACGGTGGATGGGTTCACAGAGACGGTCCCATGAATGGACAAAAGCTCGGGTTTGGCCATGAACAATTAGTAAAAGATTTTTCGTCGTTTAGAAGAAGTGATATATGGTCTTCGCCAGATGTTTGCCTCGTAGTTGGGTACCTTCAGATTTCGAACCAATTGCCTTTAATATGGTCAAATTGCTTTAAAATATGGTCCTTTAGAAAAATTAATAGTCTCCTTTTAGAGGTCGCTCATTCTTGATAAGTGGATATGAAGTGGAAAAAATGGCATCGGGGAATTCTATGTATGTTGACGTTGGCTTATATTCCTTTGTCGCGAATAATAGAAATATTGGTATGAAAGGACCCTTGAAGGTATGAGATGAAGTCGAAATTGGTTTTATTGAGATTTTACAATTCCTTTTCACTTCATTGATACTCTATACAGTTCTCTATGCGACTTCTGTTAGAAAGCAAACCAGGCTTTAAAGCTCGATTTTATTGTTAATTTCTGACAACTTGATTCGATCAAATTACAACGTTATAAATTATCTCACATGGTTTTTTAATATATGAGATCTTGATTTGCTGATACTTTCATTCTATGGACAGGATCCTTAGCCTTTATCTTTTCTACCTTTGAGTACTATTTTTCTGTTTGATGTTTTTGTTCGGGATATGATTGGAACACTCCGTGCCATCATGAAAGAGGTGAGTTGCCCCAGCAAATTTCTTGGGGACCAAGTGGATAGAAATTATAGAAAAAGAGGGTTCAGATTAAATCTCTGGAGAAAATAATTAACTCTATATATTCCACACTACACGAACACTGTGTGTTCGGCTTTTAGAACATCCTTGGCACGTTTTACCTAACATAGGATTATATTCAGTGCGATTTATTGGAGAACGATGTCTATCTTTTTCGTTTTGAAAAAAATCCACCAGACAATCAACTGCCTCTCCTCCTCGCCACTCTAATTCTACAGCAGCAATATGGTTAAATTCGCGCATCAGTTCTTCAGGAGTATTTTCATCCCTTAACAATATCATTTTGTTAACTTCAGACAAATTTATAGAGACTGTACTGCACTTTCGTTTATATGATTTTCCAGTAGTTTCTTCCTCACTGTATCGCAGGCTGGATTTGGTTGTGTTTTGAAGGGACCGATCATGATTTTATTTTCATTATGGTTCTTTTCTTGTTACCTTGAAACGTTCCAAATTGTTTTCTCTGTTGTTTCTTTGATTTCGGTTCAGTTTTTCTTTCGCTTATTGACCGTTCAATCTTTCAAAATCAATTCCAATTCTTCTACGTTTTTGTATTCATTTAATTGGTATCTTCATTCATAGCAAAATCCATGAATACTCCCCACTTGTATTTATAATTTCGGGGAGTGTTTTAGGGAATTTTTTTCTAATATATTTCAAAAATTCTCTTTATCGAAATGTGATATTTCAAAATTAATTTCGAATGAAGTTATCAAGCTCAATTGAGTAGTCATAGTGAAGAATAATTGCACTAAATGGTTTGCACTAAATGGTCTTATAGCTGTTATTTGGATTGGATTTGATAAAATTGATAATTTTATACAAAATGAGGAAATCTCGATGGTTGTAAGAAGCGTCAACGAATTTTCATTATTGAGCCCTCTTAGTTAATGTGCTAGTCAGGGTGTGATCATTTCTTATCTCACCTTCTCTCAGATCGCATCTGACCGACACCGACTATATCATTATACTCAATGAAGTCACGTTCAATCTTCCTTCAACAATCTTCCAAGAGCTTCCTAAGAAGCTCCCCTGTATTTTTCTCGAGAACTACCAAAGAAAATAATGAATGGGAATCATGAGAATCTGATAGAATAGGTTACAACTGACCGGAAGAACGACATAAAAGAGGCGCTTAAACACAAATTGTCAATGGTTAAAAGGTACAATATTGTTACTCGATATACCTTAATGATGTCCATCCGATATTTTATAGCCTCTGTAAACAGAAAATAAATGAGAACCCACAGGAAATTAGTGTTCTCACGTGGACTCTTCAGGTATGTCCTGTTTGTCAATGTGAAGAAGGGAACGATGTGGTACTTGGTGGTTATTTAGGGAGGAACTCATGAGGGTATTATACTAGCTGACCCGGCAAATGTTGTTTAGCCGAATAAATTTTTAGGGGACATTTCTTTAACTTGAATGAAAATGAAAACTACTCACTGGATGTTCAATCTTTTATTATATACTTGACATTTTTCACCCTCAGGGTATCTCCAGAAGTAACTTTTAAAGCACAAGGACTAACACAAGAATGTCAAATAGATTTGTCAATCGCAACTCAACTCCAAATAAAAATACCAATAAAATACTATCTAATTGGTATTACAACTTTCATATAATCAGGCTACAATGATAGGTTGATAACAGGAGCTGCTTTTATTGATTTATCTTCGGCATATGACACTGTGTGGAAGGATGGATTAATTTTCAAACTCTGTACCCATCTGAAGTGTGGGAAAATGGTACGATTATTAGAAAATATGTTATCTGATAGAAGATTTCAAGTTTTTATTGACAATAAGAGTACCAATTTCAAAACATTGAAAAACGGTCTTCCTCAAGGATCAGTTTTAGCTCCTTTACTTTTCAATTTATATCTAAGTGATTTACCCACTACATCATCTCAGAAATTTGTTTATGCTGACGACATAGCTATTGCTTATCAACATTCGGATTTCCATACTCTGGAAAACATACTGTCATCTGATTTGGAAATTTTAAAGATTAATTTTATTGAGTGGAGATTATGTCCAAATCTCAACAAAACAAAGGTATCTTGTTTCCTTCTGAATAATCATGAAAAATATAGGAAATTAGGTGTAACTTTCAATGATTCTCGTATCGAACATAATTTCTATCCAAAATACTAAGGAGTTAAATTAGATTCATCTCTCAATTACAAGGCTCATTTAAATGATCTGAGTCTAAAACTGAAAACTAGGAATAATACTGTTCAGAAATTAGCTGGATCATCTTGGGGTGCTGATGCTTCTACTTTTCGCACAGCATCTCTAGCCCTAGTCTTTTCAGCAGATGAGGATTGTTGAACTGTTCGGTTTAGTAGTGCACATACACACAAAAATTGATGCACAATTGAATACATCCATGAGAATAATTACTGGCACCATAAGATCTACAGTGCCGTTTTAGGAATTTTTTCTAATATATTTCAAAAATTCTCTTTATCGAAATGTGATATTTCAAAATTAATTTCTGAATGAAGTTATCAAGCTCAATTGAGTAGGTCATAGTCATAGTGCAAAGAAGGTAATTGCACTAAATGGTTTGCACTAAATGGTCTTATAGCTGTTATTTGGATTGGATTTGATAAAATTGATAATTTCATACAAAATGAGGAACTCTCGATGGTTGTAGGAAGCGTCAACGAATTTTCATTATTGAGCCCTCTTAGTTAATGTGCTAGTCAGGGTGTGATCATTTCTTATCTCACCTTCTCTCAGATCGCATCTGACCGACACCGACTATATCATTATACTCAATGAAGTCACGTTCAATCTTCCTTCAACAATCTTCCAAGAGCTTCCTAAGAAGCTCCCCTGTATTTTTCTCGAGAACTACCAAAGAAAATAATGAATGGGAATCATGAGAATCTGATAGAATAGGTTACAACTGACCGGAAGAACGACATAAAAGAGGCGCTTAAACACAAATTGTCAATGGTTAAAAGGTACAATATTGTTACTCGATATACCTTAATGATGTCCATCCGATATTTTATAGCCTCTGTAAACAGAAAATAAATGAGAACCCACAGGAAATTAGTGTTCTCACGTGGACTCTTCAGGTATGTCCTGTTTGTCAATGTGAAGAAGGGAACGATGTGGTACTTGGTAGTTATTTAGGGAGGAACTCATGAGGGTATTATACTAGCTGACCCGGCAAATGTTGTTTTGCCGAATATAATTTTTAGGGGACATTTCTTTAACTTGAATGAAAATGAAAACTACTCACTGGATGTTGAATCTTTTATTATATACTTGACATTTTTCACCCTCAGGGTATCTCCAGAAGTAACTTATAAAGCACAAGGACTAACACAAGAATGTCAAATAGATTTATCAATCGCAACTCAACTCCAAATAAAAATACCAATAAAATACAATCTAATTGGTATTACAACTTTCATATAATCAGGCTACAATGATAGGTTGATAACAGGAGCTGCTTTTATTGATTTATCTTCGGCATATGACACTGTGTGGAAGGATGGATTAATTTTCAAACTCTATACCCATCTGAAGTGTGGGAAAATGGTACGATTATTAGAAAATATGTTATCTGATAGAAGATTTCATGTTTTTATTGACAATAAGAGTACCAATTTCAAAACATTGAAAAACGGTCTTCCTCAAGGATCAGTTTTAGCTCCTTTACTTTGCAATTTATATCTAAGTGATTTACCCACTACATCATCTCAGAAATTTGTTTATGCTGACGACATTGCTATTGCTTATCAACATTCGGATTTCCATACTCTGGAAAACATACTGTCATCTGATTTGGAAATTTTAGAGAATTATTTTATTGAGTGGAGATTATGTCCAAATCTCAACAAAACAGAGGTATCTTGTTTCCTTCTGAATAATCATGAAAAATATAGGAAATTAGGTGTAACTTTCAATGATTCTCGTATCGAACATAATTTCTATCCAAAATACTAAGGAGTTAAATTAGATTCATCTCTCAATTACAAGGCTCATTTAAATGATCTGAGTCTAAAACTGAAAACTAGGAATAATACTGTTCAGAAATTAGCTGGATCATCTTGGGGTGCTGATGCTTCTACTTTTCGCACAGCATCTCTAGCCCTAGTCTTTTCAGCAGATGAGGATTGTTGAACTGTTCGGTTTAGTAGTGCACATACACAAAAAATTGATGCACAATTGAATACATCCATGAGAATAATTACTGGCACCATAAGATCTACACCGGTTCTTTGGTTACCAGTTTTGTCTAACCTTGTCCCTCCCCATATTCGCAGACAGACTGCAGCTCTGAATTCTTGGAACAAATATCATTCTTTTCCCAATTTATTCCCAATTATTTCATATATTCCACAAAACAGAAGTCCCAGATTGAAGTCACGTAAACCACTATGGCATAATACGTTCTTCAATATCAACATAAGTGGTAAAGAATTATGGAAGACTGAGTGGAACTCTTACGAAATGTTCAATAAGTATCTCGTTTCTGATCCTTCTGAAAAAGTTCTTGGTTTTGATCTTCCAAGGAAAATTTGGACAGTTCTTAATCGTTTGAGAACAGGTCATGGTCGTACCAATAACATGCTATTTAGATGGAATTCAGTTCATAGCGCAAGTTGTGAATGTAGAGAATCAAAAGAAACAATACCTCATCTTATCAATAGTTGTCCCATATATCAATTTCAAGATGGTTTTAGGGCTATTCATGATGTTTCCGACTCTTTCTTGGTATGGGTTATGAATTTCAAACGAATATGATACGTATTCATGTTATTCACTTCTTTTTTCTGCTTTTTTCTTTTTATTTCCAGATTCGATGTGAGCGACTTAAAGAAGTCTCTGTCTCCATCAATAGAAGACCACTCTTGAAGAAAGAAGTCCCTAAAATATATTTCAGCTTATTTGTATTTTCACACTTAGACGGGGACACCGAAAAAAAAATGTACCTATTAGGTACGAAATTCATTTACCACAACACAATCTTCCATTGAAATATGGCTTAATAAATATTTATTCGTCTCTACCCAATAATTCATTTGGAACTTGCAAATAAATATTCCTTTAATTCTACTTTCCATATATTAACGATTACACATATAGTTAGTTATAATTCCTTTATTTCAGTAAAATTATCATTGAATTATTGATAATGGATGTATTAAAATCTATTGAACATATGTTTATAGATAAAAAGTCTTACTTCAAATGAATGTATCGCTTGTTTATTGCTAATAAATGTTTTCAATTTATAAGTTATATATAGTCATAGAACGAAAATCTTATTGATATAAGAATATCATTTATTTATTATTAATAGAGGCACTTAACTAACAGATTACACATATTTATGCGACAAAAATCTTTGCTCTGGTAAAAGTATTATTTTTCATTATCAATTACCTAGTTTACTTAAGTAACACACTCCATATATTAAACAAGTGAAATCTTTCTTTACTATAAATAAGAGGATTGGCTGTTTTAAATAAAAGAGTTAGGTTTCATAAATAAATATTTATGGAACATAATTTCGTAATTCATAAAGAGATATATTATTGGTTAATATAGCATTTTGAAGACTAAATATTGATAAGTATTCAAAATTGGTAAAGAATACTTGGTAATATTATCAAAGTGTTATTTAGCAGTAATCGATATATTCTAATAATTACCAATCCCTATTAGCGAATAACAAAATAAGTAATATCAGGTAATGAGTAAATTTTAAGGGAGTTATGGTACATAATTTAGTAAGTTTCAGTGGAGGATATTAGAATCTACAAAATATTCGTCAAATAAGGATTTTACTTTTCATAAACAAATCAAATTGAGGAATCTGGAAATTATGAATACAAATTATTTTATGTTAATAATGCCGAATATTGACAACAAAATATTTCTGAAACAAGTGTTTATTACCAATTACATCTTGTTTTTTTTTTCAGTGGAGCCAGGGTTTTTTTACTGGGGTTTTTTCCCTACGCTTTTATGTCATTCGCCGAATTTTATGACACCCCGTCACTAGCCCCTGATCTATATGCTTTATTGTTTGCTAACTAAATATTGTCAGCCAAAAGTTCAAAAGAATATATATATATATATTGGTATTAAGTCAGAATATAAATTAACAGTTCTTGAACACTAGCTATGAGATTATTTTACATCCTGTTCAAGTGTTCAAGAACAGTTAATTTATATTCTTACCTAATATTAATTAGACAGTATTTTATTTTTTTTTTAAACTTGGAAATAACTTGGATATGACATTGATAAACAAACTATAACTTTGGTCGAAGTTTGAATTCCGTTCTATTAAATACTCCATCGAAAACTATTAAGAATACCTTTGATCAAAATTCAAATTAACTTAACTTATGTGAAAAAACATTTATATCTTCTGGAAAGATGAAGCTACGTCAATGAAATTTGAGAATATGTAAGATGTTAATGAAATCCCTATAAACAAAAATTTTTTTTTAATTTCCATTACGATTTTTCAATCGGGCAATTAATATGTAATTATGTGTATGAATTTTTTTATTCCCGTTTATATGAATCCTTCTCAGTCTTGTTGAATGAATGTTTGAAACAGCTCCTTTTGAATTTTTATTATCGCAATAGTGAAAAAAAGTTCGAAAGAAGATCCCAATGGACAGCAAGCCGTAGGTACTTCTTTCCACTTCAATTGGTGCAGTAATTTCTTTTGGTACACTTGTTTATCGTTGAGATCAGTGTACCGTGATTCCGTCTTGAAGAAGGCAAATTCTGTAAAACCAAGATTGACTCGATGATTAATGGAAATCAGCCACCCAAGTGAGTGCTTATCGAGACCTCTTAGTAACATTTTTTGATTGTTTGCTCGATACTCACGGACAAAAATGCAGATAAACAAACTTCAAATTAAATCTTTCATTAAACACGTAGAAAAGCAGTGACGTGAAGGCATGAGCTCAAAGCGCTTATTATAAAATCTTTTCTATTGTTATGAAATTGACAGTACGCAATGAATAAAAGAATCAACAAACTTATATGAAACTGACAATATCCAAACTTGAAGGTCTTCTCCAGTTTTGTTTCAACCTCAGAACTTCTTACAGGAACCCATAATTGCAATAAGATAATCAGGAATGACGTTTCGAATATTAATCTATTGTTTACCGATGTACATAAAAAAATTTGAACGAGTTTATTTTAAGTTCGGTGATTTCAATACTTGAAAAATACCTAGGTATATCTTCTGTTACATTATATTATAATGAATTAAACATTACTTTAATAGGATATACTTTTACTTAAATTATGTCATACAGGTAATTCGATTCTGGGTACAAAAAAATTGGATTGCTACATAAAAAATTTCAGAAGTTATGAACAATTGAATATGGTAAAATGTGGTGTTTAGTTTTTTACTTATAATTAGTAAACTGAAAGTTTGGAAAAAAATTATTTTTACTGAAAAAAGTTCAAATTCCCAAAACATTTGCTCCATTATTAATTATTTTAATACAACGCTGAAAATTTATGTCCGTCCGGAATATGGAGGTTGCGCGAGTTAGTTACAATAAAATTATTTTTTGGGGTACATATAGTGAATTTAAAAATCTAAAAACATTATGTTCTGAATAAATAAACTATTAAAATAATTAAAAAAACATTTTAACTGAATAACTATTATTTATTTAAAACAAAATTTTCACGATCATAATTTTTGATTTTTCAGAAACTTTCCTTCCATATTTCTAGCATCTAACCCATTAACTAAGAAATTTTTTTTCAATCAAATTAAAAATCTCTACAAATTATAGCACACTTTTTATTCATAAACAATTATTTAGAAAATTTGTTATAATCAAATTTATAGCTTTTCTTTATTTTTTTTTGTTTGTAAATATCAAAATACGAAAGATAAAATAACATATTTCGATTTCATATTATAATATGATAATTCACATAATCATTATAAAAGTTTCAGCAGCTTATCCATTCGATGACATAAAAACTAATATAAAATAAACTATTAGAGATACGACAATGAATATTCAGATCAATTTTGTTGGCATATATGTAAATATATGTATACAGGGTGTCTCAAGTTCGAGTGCTTATTAGACGTTTCTGGAGAACTAAACATATTTGAAATCTGAAAATTGGAATAATGATATTGTTCGAAGTTCTCTACAGAGCTAAAATATTTTCGAAGCCCAAAAACTTTCGGTTATACAGGGAGTGAAAATAAATTCGACGAAAAATTTTTTTTCAAGTTTTCCATTCCTGGTATGATCGAGTATTCAATAGTGAATACATTTCTGTTATAACCATTGTATTAAATCGAATAGTTTTCAAATTATCTAAAAAAAACTGGAAAAAGTCAGATATGTTCAGTCAATAATATGTTCATTATTCTTATTTTAAATATCCTGAGCATAAACCGTTATTACAACATCGAAGAGGAAGGATGTGAAAAGGTCATGCATCTTTTGGATTTCAAAAATATCACCACAGGGTGTTTCAAATTTTGTCTTGAAAATTGTGATCTTAAATTGTCCCTAACTTCTTTTTTTCAAATTAGAATTATTTATAATTGTGTTGGATTCTGCGGTCAAAAATAATGATAGTTTTCTCACATGATTATGCTCCCTAAATTTAATAATTTCTGAGTTATTTGAGATTTTCTTGATTTATGGTGTACGTAGAGTCAAATTCTTCGAATCTGATTCATATGGATATTTTGTGAGCATAGAAGATAAATAATCCCATTTATAATTCACAAGTGTCAGACAGGTCTTATTGTTAGTCGTTATGAAATTTTTTGATTTCACAAAATTAATCGTTGCTATTCTAATAATGAGATTTTTTCCACATATTTTTATTGTGTTACACAACAATTGTTTCGCTAAACACTGTGGCTTCTTCAAGTGTTTCATTTCAAAATATCCAAGCTTATTATTCATTAGATAACTTCTTAATATCAACTATGGTATCAATTCAAAACTTTCTTAGCAATAGTGACACTAAGCAATTCCACATTTGCACACTGAATGCTTGTCCAACCCCTATTTTAAATCCCGATTCTATGATTTTACTGCCCATCTAGAGTATGTTAACTGAGGCGAATATTTGTCACAAAAACGCCGACACGTCAGGTGCGAAATCGTATTCGAAAATCACACCAAACGAAGCAAAAAGAGCCGCTGGACCCTATAAAATCCAGATTTCAATGCAGTTTCATGCCTTTTGAATGCCGGAAAGAGCCTTACGGTGGAAGATTAGGGGTATCATCCCTCTGCGGGAGCTCCTGTAATCTCACACAGAAGGTGTGAAAGGGTGGAGGATTGTCTCACCCATCTGGTAACTCGTGAAAACATATTTGAATATATTGAGTTTCTGGAAGAAGCCGCCAATTTTAACGGTTTTTCCGGAAACATAAATAATTCCAAAGTTATAAGTAACAGATGAGTTATTTCCATAGAAAAATAGATAGCTAGAATAATGAGTTATGATAACTACATAAAATCCATCATAGATCAATAGAAAAATTTTTTAACAAGCTCCTTCTTAAATAAATAGCAAGCTATCAATTTGTTAACTGCTTATGTAGGCTATTTCTATTATTTCATTATTGATTTTCTTTTTATGGAAGCTTTAATATACATTTCCTATAGTTTTTTAGCTGAAATTGCTCTGATGAATGTAGAAGTAATCTGAAAACTTATATTTCTCACTTATCAGTAATTTGTGTAATTTGAATTTCTCTCAAGTAGGATTGAATAATTGTCTCCAAACGTCCGGCAATATCTATGGAGAACTTATCAAATGTAATATCACTTTTATTACCAAACAATAAATATAATACTTTTTGTACTTGAATTTCGGATATTCTATAAACTGTTAATTTTATGTGATTGATCCATGTAATAATAAATATTATAACAAGGTAAAACCATCAACTCAAAAAAAAACATTGTAATCTTTTGGCAATAATTGGATGAAATGATTCGTGATAAAGAGCTGATTTACTGAAGGAAATTTTTTCATCAAGACTATGCACTTGTCCAGAGTGTTGAGTTGTCAGATAAATTTATGATTTGAGGTACAAAATAGTTGAATATTCTCTGCATTCATCAGATTAGATATCTGATGACTTCTGTCTCTTTACGAACCTGAAACAATTTTTATTGTGAAATGTCGAATAAAGAAGCTCTTGGAAAAATATAACAGTATTTGGCGAGTTTCCGGAAAATCATTTTAAAGATGGGACAAAATTATTTGAGGAGCGTTGGGTTAAGTTGTGCTTTCAGGAGATTATACTGCAGAATTTTATACAATTGGGAATAGAAAAACGAAAAGTTGCAGATACAAAATATCTTGCGAGTGCGGAATATCATTTATCAACAAACTTAATCGCTCTCTAAAACTTGATGTTTCATCAAGTGCAGGTCTCTCCAAAATGCAAGAATATATTGTCAAATGAATTTTTAGTAAGTAGGTACGTTAAAAAGGTATAAGTCCATGGGAACGTGGAGCGAAAAGAAAATGTAAGTGGAATATTCACTTGTTTTCTTCTCATATTACCGGCTAGATCCACCTACTTCCTGTGCTTTGAAGAGATGTTCGTTAAATGGTTAAAGAAGACTAGACATGTATGCATTTGACGCGGCCTAATACATCAGGTAGGTATCGGTTAGCATAACGATTTTTTTGCTTTTTTTTTCATCACAGATATATTGAATTTCTTTGTGGAATCAACGGTCGTTTAGGGCGTATTTTTTATGTAAATGTAATGGGCGGCCAATAAAATTTGTAGGAATATTTAGATGTTATTTTGAAATTGTTCTCAGTATTTCTTATTCCATTTGTTGTGCATAAAGGAAATCTTTCAAGATAAAAAAAAGTGGTGAAGCACATAATCCTAACATTAATTTATTCCAAACTATCTTCTTCAAATGCTATACAGTACGACCCGATGAGTAGCGATATTTTTGAAATTTATTCGTCAAAAGGAGTAGTCGTCATTATGAATCTTTTTGGTGCATTTCGAGAAAAGGAAATCGAAGAAAATATGCTAAGAACTGAACCACAAAGCACAGCACAGTCTAAAAACAGTGTTTGTAGACAATTTACCCTTTTGTGATGAAAAAAATTACAATTACAAGACACTCCAGTATCTAAACTTCGATTTATTTCAGAAAGCTGGGCCTTCAATATGAGAAAGAACAACTGATAAAGTAATGTGGAAATTGCCGATGGAGAAGTATTTTAAAGATATTACAATAAGTCTCTTTGAACAAATTGATCGTTACCAACAATCGATTATTTTTAACTCCAAACCCTTATTGGGAAAGATCCGGAAACTGGGACAAAAACACTCCATTTGGATTAAACGAAATATCATCTTGGACTGAAAATCCAGCTCATGAAAAAAAAACACAAATCATTCCCTCCGGGACGTATCCAAACCAGTGGCGGCTTGTCCTAGGAGGCAGGTGAGGCAGTGCCTCATCAAAAAAATTCTGAACCGTATATTTCTTCATTCCCTTTCATCATCACTTTTTTCCTCAAAATTTTTCCCAATCTCACGTTCCTTGTATATTCATAACAAATCAAATCCTCTTTGAATAAACGGTTGAGGCATGCCTAACGCAGGCTTCTTTGACTGAATTAGCGTGTTATCTACTTCAATGACCTACGAGAACGTAATGGAAAGCCGATCTAGGATTAATCCGAGGCTGGCCTCTGCGCGATCTTAGCCGATCTGAGATCGTTTCGTTTCTGCAATGTCCAGAGGGTTATCTGCGTCGAAGCGGTGAGACCTGAGAACATATCTACGGCTGGAGTCAGGATTTTAATTAATTAATTTTAATTAATTTAATTAAGTTAATCGGGAAGTGGGAAATAGAGAAATAAGGTTAGTTCACTTTGTCGTCATTTAGTGGTATCGCGCTTGCTGTGTATCGCGTATGATTATAATCTTTATCAGGTGAATTTTTTCTGAAATATAAATCTTTTTTATCGAAAGTGACTGACAGATCGCGAAATGGATTCAGCGGGACCTAGTAATAGTAAATCTTTTGAAATTCCTATTCCATATTCGGTGTACTTGTGATATTGAATGATTATTTGGGCTATTACATCATCATCATTGTTTTCCGACGTCGGAAAACATTACATCCACAATAGATGATGGTAATAGCCCAAATAATCATTCAATACGACTCCATCATCAACAATATCTCGTCATCAACTTGTGATATTGTTAATTTTTAATAAATAAGTAACATTTTAGACTCATTCGTATGATAATAAATTATATTTAATTAAGGAAGTTAAGCGACCTGTTTCAAATTTGAGTAAATCCCTAGTGTCTAGTGGTGGGGTCGGTAAATCAAAACGGGGATTCCAAAATACGTGGTATGACAAGTACGACTGGCTTACTGGAAATATTACTTTGAAAAAAATATTTTGTTGGCTGTGCATTTTATTCTCAGCAACTAATGGAAATTCCGACAGAGTTTGGTCGAAAAGTGGTTTTAGTGATTTGAAAAATTTATCTCGGGGTCTATCGCTACACAATAAAAGTGCTCAGCATATTTCATCTAATTGCAAGCTTACCGTTATGAGAAAGCAAAAACAAAATATCGCCATAGCAATAGACAATGCGCGTCAAATAGAAATTGAAAATTTCAATGCTAAAGTCAAAGAAAATCGACAAATTCTAAGAAGTTTAATAGATATTACGATGCACCTCTGTATGCAAGAGTTACCTTTTAGGGGGCACGATGAATCGAATGAGTCTTTAAATCGCGGAAATTTCAAAGAATTGGTAGTTCTTGTTAGTGAATTTGACACGAATTTAAAAACCTTTTAGAAAATGACACCAACAGTAAATCGGTAATTTCTGGTACATCTAAAACCATTCAAAATGAATTAATTGATTCGGTTGCTTTTGTTGTGAATAAACAAATCGAGGACGAAATATATATTACATTATTAAATTTTTTTTCATATGTGCCTCACCATACTATATTGTCACGAGCCGCCACTGATCCAAACTGCCCAAGACCAAAATTTGATAAAAATAGCGGGTCATTAAAATGCAAAATTGATATCAAGCTATTAACAAATGGATTCAGATTACCACCAAAATATAATCGAACAAATGAGAGAATATGAAAATGGACCACTTCAACAGCACATGACTAGTTTCTAAAGCAAACAGCACCAGCAGCGGTTCAATGGAAGCTTCAACATCACCACATCAAAATTAAAATGTGATTAAATATAAAACTAACCAAAATTGAAATTTTATTTACACAATAAATACACTGTAAAAAATAGTTCCTCATCTCAAACCATATTAATTTGTCTCAAGTACTCCGTACCTTTGAATACAGCCAAATGCATAAAGTACTTGACCCTACCGCCCTCTACGATTGAGAATGGCGTTTACCTAAATAAAAGTTTCTTGAGCTAAGAAACTGATTAGTTTCAACCAAGCTCAGAGTTTTTGACTCAGGTGGTAAAAAATTTGATCCAACGGTAATATTAATTAGTATGTAACTATTGATACTTTTCGTAGAATAAAAATTTTGGTTTCATGTAAATAAATATTACATTTCACTGAAACTCGATTTGTAGTTGATTTAAAGGATCTTAGTTGAATGGGTCGAGAATTCAGTCGATAAAAATGATAATATCTCTTATGTCAAGTGAAAGTTTCTTGGGTTAAGAAACTGATTGATTTGAGCTAAATTGAAGGGTTTTTGACACTAGCAAAGGAATAATTTGATAAAACAAAAAAAAACATTTGTATGTAATCATTATTTTTCTTCACAGAACAATTATTTCTCTTTTATATTAATAAATACCGCAATACTGCGGCAGACCATGAATATTGTACGGAATGGGAAAGGAGTCTAGAGTTTCGTTGGTAGTTGCAGAGAGGAGCGAGTATACCTCAAGCGTCAACCGTCTGCCTTTCCAAGACACGTCGTAAAGACAACCGTTCCCATCACGTTGGGGTCACCAATGTAGAATCGAAGGAATTTATCCCTACTTATGCGTTTCGTCCCTGGCGCACACATTTGGACTCATCAGTAAGGCTTGTGTGTGCCATGCCATAGACGCAGTGGTTAGAAGTTTTGAGGAGCCGCCGGGAGTTGAACCCGGCACCTAGTACCTAGTCGGTGTGAAACTTGAGCGCAAACCTCTAGGCCACCGAAGCGCTGTAAACTAAGCTATGCGTGGCTATATAGAGTGCCGCCAAGAGATCCCTATACACTCCCCTGCCGCTGACAGAGTGCCGCTACAAAAGCTATAGTCCAGGCAGTGGGTTATCATCTCATCCCAGTCATCATCCAATACCAGATCACCCGGTTCTCCACCAACACAAAGATATTTGGTTTTCTCTAAGTTGACATTTAAGCCCCACTTCTCGTATTCTTTAATTAGCTTTGCATGTCATCTTTATCACCGGATACAACAATATTGTGAGTAAAATGGACAAATAATTGCATTTAAATGGGATATATTTAAAATAAAAGAGATAGAGTTTTGATTTAATTGCAGCCAATATAAAAAATTGCTACAATAAATTCGTTTTATTAAATCAATTACGCAATATTTTTTTACAAATGTCACTTCATATTGCAACAATTATATGTTCAATTTTATTCAAATATTTATAGTTTTCTTCAAGTAAATGAGGCGAATAATATAATCTCACGAGATTCTTGTCTCAAGAAACTGTAGTCGTTGCATCAACTGACAGAATTTACGACAACCGTACCTTCGTTCTATTGGACAAATAAAAATGAAACGAACGAATGGTTTCGTTAAAACCTATTTAGAATAATGTATTTGTATCAATCAATTATGGATATTGAGACAAGTGCATAAACAATTTCTTGTAATTGTATGTTTATGTTGAATCAGTTGTTTCTTTCATTTCGCTGAAATGTAAAAAGTTTCAGGCGAATGCTTTAACTGTTCTCTATAATCAACTAGGTTGTTTTAATCAAGAAAAATAGTTCATTTGGCGTAATCAATTTTAGAAATTAAAATTAAAATGGTTTGATTGAAAAAAAATTCTCAAACTCCTGAGGAGTTTGAGCGCAGAATTTTATTTTTACAGTGTAATAATGACTGAAAATAATTTTTTGGAAAATATTCTAGTCAATTTTTTGTTGTAATGTCAATAATAAATATTTTTTATGTTAATTTGTTTTATTTGGCCCTTTGTTAATCCATATATAACATATTTTTCATTCACGACATATTCTCCTGAAATACCATTCGAGCATTAAAAATCATTCGGAAAATTTATTACTTATGTGTGTTTTATTTACAATTTTCATTCGTCCTTCGGACTCGTGAAATTATGAGAAAATACAGACGCGTAAACAAATTTCGGAAGTTTTAAGCACGTGGTATATTCCTCGATAATTCAATTATTGCTTCTCATGCCTTTGTTTCTAAAGAAAATCAAATGAAGTTTCTCATCAGATACTCCTTGATTAATCGATAATGAATTTAGTTATCGAACAACTGCTCTTTACAAATTCTTTTCTGTTTTTTTATGGAAATTGAATTGAAAAAATGATTATTCGGATATGAAAGGGAGTATTCAAAATGTGCTCTACACATTTTTTACTCAGCTTCCTTTTTAATGGCTTTTTTCCTCAATTAGTGATGTTCAACTCTATCAGATAGTACTTGTTTTGTGAGTGCATCATTTTTACTTTGTTTATTTAGTATCAGTAGCAAAGTTTAAATAGCTGTTCCTCCCTTAAAACAATTATTTTAAGTAAACTCGTGTCAGCACACTTCTCATCCCCGACCTATCTCTCGACCAAGCAGAAATATCATCTTCTCGTTGAAGAGCGAGCAACCTTTATCTCAATATTTTTACGATCAACTCGACTAACAAAAAATGAATGGTTCTACAACCAAACAAAAGATCAGCAAGGTACGGCCACCTGATGTCGAAGAAAGGCTGACTTCATGAATCGAATTCTATTTGTTGTAGTAATACAGTTCGTAGTAAATTGTTAGTCCATCATGCATTCTAGGGGTGCTTGAGGGGTGGGCCGGGAGTTCTGGTCCATGAATGGGCACTCGAGAAGAAAAGAGAGCGTAAGCGAGTACCGGTCATTGTCTTCGATTTTTCGGGGTCTTCAAACGCGATTTTGTGCGAGGCAGGAAGTGGCTTATTATTGACTATTTCGAATGGTTGAAGTTATTCTTGAATGACAATGATACCGAGAGTACTCAGTAGATGGTCGATATCCATCATTCTTGGGAATTTGAATGGATGTACGGTAAAAGCGTGTAGGAAGCCTTTGAAGTTTTCGAGGAGAGGTACAATTTTGCTCATTCAGTGATGTACTTGAAATCTTCTAGCAGCCTCTTGAATAACTATGTGTTATTATTGATGTGTGAAAACAAATAATTTTTTCGGCAAGTGCAAAAAGACGGTCTTTTCAAGAAATGGGAATTGATATATTTGAAATATCCCCCTGAAAGAAGGCATTCTTTTGAATGCATTTTGTCGTTGGATCACCACTTTTATCCGTACAGTCATTTGATATTCTTTGGAAACTCAGAAACGAAGAGCAATGATCCAATTCTGAGTGGAATATAAATTTATCAACATTGCTTTCATTGATTTATCTTCGGCATATGACACTGTGTGGAAAGATGGATTAATTTTCAAACTCTATACCCATCTGAAGTGTGGGAAAATGGTACGATTATTAGAAAATATGTTATTTGATAGAAGGATAGAACTTGGGAGGCTATTGGCACATGCTAAGGTCGAGTCTGAAAGATATCAATTATTCCATTTTTCCAGAGCCGGACTCATTAATATTCATTCAAATGGTTCAGGGTAAAAAAACACTTTGTATTTCGAATTAAAAATAATTGATTCGCTTTTTAGAAAGAAGCTAAATTATGCTTCATTTGTGGTATCGCTCGAAGCTGTCACATCAACAATTATTTAATTATGTATTTTTGAATTTGGATAAAGTACGATAAATTGAATATTTCACCATGAAGAGAACTGAAAATCACATGTTTGAATATAAAATGCGAAGGTATTAGTAGAAAATTTTCAAAAATGTTCAGAGCTTCAATAAGCACATTCCATAACTAAACAATAACAAATGAAAGAAACTAAAATACAGTTAAGAGTACCTAATAAAAATGAAAATAGGAAAGAATGAATTGCTGATTCAACGTTATCTTAGAAGTGGTTCGAAATGAAAACCATTAGCTAGTATACATTTTTCTTGCCGAATGTTCAAATTGGATACAGCCTTGCGAATCATATCGCCATTACTCACTCTTACGAAATTTTCAATAAGTATCTCGTTTCTGATCCTTCTGGAAAAAATTCCTGGTTTTGATCTTCCAAAAAGAATTTGGATAGTTCTTAATCGTTTGAGAACAGGTCAGATAGTACCAATAGCATGCTATTGAGATGGAAATCAGTTCCTAGCGCAAGTTTTGAATGTGGAGAAGCAGAATAAACAATACCTCATCTCTTCAATAGTTGTCCCATATATAAATTTCAAGAGGGTTTTAGGGCTATTTATGATGTTACCGATTTTTTCTTGGAATGGGTTATAAATTTCAAACGAATATGATACGTTTTGTTATTCAGTTCTTTTTTCTGCTTTTGTCTTTTTATCTCCAGATTAGTCACTAACTCCTAATCTAGAAGTTCAAAAGAATATATATATTGCCAGGTATTTAACTTTTTTTGAGGTTAATTACCAGATCTTGCTGAATGTTAAGTGAGTACTCCATCAAGGATGGTATAAAGGTATTATTGATACTTTCAAGTGTATGACTATAATTATCAATTTCACATATTTTTGGTTTATTTGCACTTTCAAGAATATACTTGTTCAATTTAATAAGACGAAGTTTCCTTGAACAATTCCAAAGCTATACACATGAGTGGATCATGAGAAAAATCCACTAAAAAACCTTAATTCTCAATGAATCGAAATATTCAGTTGACCCAAATGGAGATGAAAAGAACGGAAACTGGATGAAAGTGCAATCTAGTGCAACTTCCAATACAGGTAGCTTCGGATCAAATATCAACCCCTTGCCCCAATTACCTGTTCATTGTACGAGTTGAGGGTTGTCCTACTTAAATCGAAGACATTGACGGTATTCGAGAGCTTATCTTTCGCTTCAAATCAATAAATTCCGATGAAAATTTCAATGTGAAAACGGCATGGTTAAATGGGCGGGTATTCTTTTGAGATTGGGCCACACGAATGCCTCATTCTTCTCAGGTGGTTGTAATACGAACTGCCGATATAATCAATGACGAGGGAAGGTATTGGGGTGACAAATTTGAAAAAAGGGGTTGTCAATTGAGAAAAAGTATATAGGGTTGATCACAACATATTTTCCATGATGATATTTTGGGTTATTTTCATCTTTATCGATGTTCATTTCTCCAATTAGTATTTCCTAATTTTTACAAATAAAGTGTCACTTTTCGAACTCAACGACGTTTTGAAACGTCTTACTTTTCGCAACGAGCACAATATTTCGCAACTGATGATGAAAAGTATATTTCGCCATTGATTGTGAAAACTACAGAATCATCTACTTGAACTATGTACTTCTCTACAACAAATGTTACAATGTTAGCTGGGGGAACTGGCCTAGGGAAAAAACCTCAGTAAAAAACCATGGCTCCCCGTATAAGTATTGTTGTGTGTACAGAAATAAACTTAGATATATTTGAAGGACTTCTTAGCAAATTCAATCCAAATTGGTTTCTTGAAATTCCAACGAGGTCTTCTTAAATATTCAGAATATTGAATTGAACTTCTTGAAGTCAACATAATAGCCTATGTTGGCTATGAGGAAAAAATCCTAGAATTTTACGTTTTATAGGAAGCGGTTTGCAAGTATTGTCACAAGACACTAGGCAGAGGTCAGGATTATAGCAATTTCCATCTAGAGGAATGAAATGAAGGTATATCTTTTCCATCAAAAATCAAATAGAAATTTTGTTTCGATACTTTCAAATTCATTTCAAATAGTCATATCCCATTCAAAATAAAAAAAAAATCTCAACTCAAATTGTACCATAATTTTGAACATATATAACGATAAAACAAAATTTTCTAATGTAAATAATACTACTAACTTGTAAAAATTTTGCAAGTTAGCTGTCAGTTTTACAAGTTAGTGACTTGATAAAATAAACTTTCTTGATTAATATTGTGTTTTTGGAAAGTGACGTTTACAAATGAGAAACAAATAAAATAACTGTTGCAATTCACCAGTTTTATTTAAAATTTAAAAATAGAGATTTTAGTATCATTTTAAATCGTTTTCACATTTAGTATCACCGTTATTAACTAAAGTGGCTTCAGCGCCGATGTTTTTCAGGAACCTCTGGAAGGCTGTTGAGTTGCTGAGGAATCTTGGAGAAGAAGCTTCTTCTGAGGACATTTCGAATTCTTCATCATCAATGGTGGTTGCTTCTGAAGGAGAAGCCGTCGGTGATGATTCGTCTTCCTTTTCTTTTATATGTTCCAGAACTCTGATTTTCTCTTTCAGGGCATTTCTTAACATATTCACCTGAAAATACATTATTAACAATAAAATTCTATGTGAATAACATATAATAACTCTTTCTGTTTTCACCTTTATTTCATCATATGTCTTTTTACATGTCAGATCTTCTCTGGTAGCCTTCATTTTCGCTAATACGTTTCCAAGCCGATCATCAAGTTTTTCTGCCTCTTCAGAGGATTTATTGATCGTCTGAAATAATAGAAATAAAAAAAATAATGGATAACTATAAGAGAATTATAATAAAACTGATCTCACCTCTAAAAGGTTGCGTTCTGTTTCATTCTCAAACTTGGAAACTTCCTCCAAGACATTTGTCCTCGATCCAAAGTCCTTCATACTCTTTTCCAGCTGTAGGATCTTCATTTGGATGTTTTTCATGTCGATTTCCGTCTGAGATATCACGTACGGCAAGAATACAGATTCCTGTCGATAAAAAAATTACCAGTTAACTTCAAATATCCAAGACTCTTAGGGTTATGAAAAATTTCGACATATCAATTCATAATTCTGAAGGAATGCCATGAATTTGTTCGAAATCAACAGCAATTAAAATAAACACTTCCTAAAAAGTTTTCATCAGCGCAATTAAGAACACCAAATTACTACAGCTCACAAGGAGAAATCTACCATTGCAAATACCTTGCTTATGATCTGATTCAGACTTGATTGACTCGAATCTGCGATGGATTGATCCTCAGTAATCACCTCCTTTGAATTTTCATCCTTCTCGGCAACTTCTTTATTAGTCGATAAATCTGCGTTCATCCTATTCGTTTCTTTAATTTGCATCAACCTTAACCGTTCTTGAATCTTCTCATATTCGTTTCTCATAACATTTAATTTACCCTGTAAGATGTTCTTGTCACGTGTAACCTGTGAAAAAACAAAAATAGTTAATGCAGTTTTGATGAAAAACTGCTACATACACAGGGTATAAGCATTTAGAATTAGCTGCCCTAACATTGATACCTATTACTGGTCGTGGATGCAACTTGATATAATTGACAGTTTCCTAGGAATCTAATTGGAGGGACAAATAGAAGAAACTTTACAATGGTAACAGTTTTCGAAGTATGAAGAAATCTTCGTATACCCCTATACAGTGCTTCATGGTTTCAAATATAGATTACTATACCTTGAAATATGTTCACCAATCATTACTAACCTGCTCAAGTTGACCTTTAAGATTTTCTACCGATGCGGATATTTCTTCCAGTTTTGCTAGTGCAATCTTTTTGGTCTTGGCATTGAGCCTAGCATCTTTGTTTGCACTTTCTAAACGTTTCTGAAGATTCTTTTTCTCTTCCATCAATTCCTCAATCTGCGTTTTCGCCGTATTATTTTCTTTAAGGCTTACACTCAATCGTTTGTTGATATCTCTTTTTTCCTTCGTCAAAGCTTCTAATTTTCTCGAAAGTACTGCGTGTTCCTTGATAGAATTCGTCTGAACTGTCAGAAGTTCTTCTCTTAGTCTTGAGCACTCCATCCTTAGAGGTTGATCATGTTTTAGTGGCACAGATGTATGGAATATGGTTTGGCAAATCTGATCTGAACCAAGTCTCAACTCCGTGTTCGAACTAGTTGTTGTTTTGAGGATTCTACTATTACTTTTCACAATCTCTTCAGTATCATTGTCATTGAGTCTATCACCGATAGGTAATTTTTCAATGGGTGCCACTTTTTCTGGTTCTGTTTCAAGTGTTTTTTCACTTCTGAAAAGAGCGTTGAAGATGAATTGACAACATTAGAAAGGAAACTATTACTCACTTTCTCCAATATCTACAGATTACGGTTGCAACAAACTTTGCAATAGCACAGAAAATGATGGATACCACGAACAGAACAATGTTGATTAGGATCATGGTGAGCCCTAGATCTGCACTTAGTTTATCTGAGGAAGCAACTTCAAGTTGTACCGTGGATGTGGATTTGTTCACTTCGATAATTCCCTTCTTGGGTGGTGGTGAAGTATGAGGTTCTGTAACAATTAGTTTGATTGAACTCATTACCAAAGAAGAGAATAAAATATTTATAGATAAAACGTGAGGAGATATTGGATAAGAGTACATTGTTGAAGTTTATTAATCGAGAAACATTCGCAGTATGAAAAAAACTTTCACTCTTGCTTTCTTCAAGCCTATCCCATTGCTGCACTTCAAAAGAATTCTAGTACTAAAAGGCCAACTATCTAAATTCAACAAAAGGAAACTTTCAGTTCCTTTTGTACTGTTTGTTGTGGTGTACCAAGAGACCAAAACTGTGACCTCTACTGTTTCTCATATACATAAATTCCATGTTTTCACTGAACAGCAAAGGAGAATTGACCAAATTTGCAGATGACACTGCGATCTTTTACCAAGCTGATAGATGGGATCACCTGAAGTTGGTGGTAGAAGAAGATTTTGAAATGATAATAGATTATTTTGACTCCAAACTATTGACTTTAAACTATAAAAAAAAACATATTTCATACCATTTTCTACTACATCTACCAGAATGCCCTGTAGTGATCCATATCCATCTCCAATAGCTACAATGAAAAAGACACACAGTAACCTAACACCGTCAACAGATGGCGCAACTAACTATATCAATCTTCGCTACCCTATTTAACTTAACCCAGGAGATGCTATACTACCGAATACTGCCAATAGATGGAGCTACACGGAATACCAGTTTCAAAGTTTCACACACATGCTGATAAAAGAACAGCGAAGTGCCTTGCGAGACATGCTTCTCTAATAGAGTGTCCAATCTGATGGTATAGGATCTTTATATTATGGTTTAATGTTTTACATATTATTATTCTTGTGTTTTACATTTGTGTGTCATTGACTTCATTTTAGTGTGTAATAGTTAGATATTGTTTTAATCGCCCTCACCCTTGTTCGTCATTCATTGTCATAAATGATTTTTATTTGATATTGTGTTCTTGAAGATGTAGGAAACCTAATGGCATGTTTAATATAGATAAACTCTCGTGAATTGTTGCCTACCTTCAATCTTCTGTTTTCTCTTTATTTCTTCCAATCTTAAATACTCTTTTGCTATTTGAGCCTTCCTGAGCAAATATTCGCCCCTTTCCATGTTTGAATAAAAGTTTGATACCACCAATGGTTTTGAATGGGGTTTATTGGCACCATGAAGGTGGAAATTAAACAGATTCTTTTCACGAAAAAATTTTCATTCTGCACGCACGACATCAAATGACATCTTGACAACAGATAACTCCGGGATTTTTTTCATCGACTCGCATATCTATGTTCGACATCATTTCGATATAATAGAATTCATAGAGTATAAAACCTTCAGTCTAATGAGAACTAGGGTTTAATTTTTCTATACCGAAGAGAATAGAGTGAATTCTCGAAGAACTTTCATCTTCAGTAATATTTCGAATTGGATATAATTCCTCGTAGAAAATAGTTAACTTCACAAAAATCATCTTGATCAATATGAACATGCAAAAAGCACAAGAAAAGATTAAAGCAAAGACCAGGGAATACAATTGCAAAGAAAAACAAGGAAATCAATTTCCAACAAACATATTTTAGGCTATATAATTCTTCATATTACTAAGAACAAAATAAGCATCATAAACATCGTCGATTATATATATTTGTTTATTGCTGAACATAAGCTTCATGTGAAAGTTTCCATCCCCTTCTATTATGTCCTGCCCTATCTCACAAGATTGGTTATCTCTACAAGAAAGGATTTCCTGGTCAATCTGCTCATAAAAGTTCCAATTTATATCTGCTGTTTTGGAGTTGCCATAAGCTAAATTTGCACTTGATTTAAGTGATATACAAAGTTCTCTTAAGTGTTAATACTAAGAAATATCTCATGCAGCATCATTTGTGCACCACCAAAATTCAGCGGTTTACAAAAGAAATACCAAAAACAACATAAAAACTAATACACTTTATAACTATAGACCCAAATCTAACAAAAAGGAAGAACCACAGCAAGGGTATATGATAAGCTTGGAAAACTTACACACCTCCAAAAAATTTACATGCTCTTAAAGATCCCTGGAAAAATGGTACAAAACAAATGAGGAAGATTGCACGGGAAAGAGCATAATCTTTCCGACATAAGAAATTCCTATTAGCATAGAAAATGAATGAAACTTCACCTTCTTGTAGTTAAAAACTATTTTTTCTCATTTTAAATATATGATATGAGAAAGAGAAAATATAAATCACCTACCTGGCATAGTGGTCTCGAAATTTTTCTGTAGACGAAATACATCTGCTGACAACATAACAATCCAAAACAGGAATCCTAATAAAATGAGTGGTTTCCAGTACACGTACATTTTAAACTGATGAATAATTTGAAATTTTATTTCCAAAGACTACATTCGTTCGAGAAAACTCGTTTTATGTTTACGTTTTGAAATTACACGAATTTACTTTACTGATGTCACATTGCTTCTGACAAAAATTTCAAACATATGATATCAACATACTGGATAGACCAAAACATTGAGCTTTGGCGAATCCAAAACGTGTAACCGGCGTATCCACCATTTTATACATTTTCGCGCGAGTTCAAACTTTCTTCAATCCGAAAGAGTTTTGAAGGTTTTAACTACTTCGATCTAGCAGTTAGTGGCAATATCTAAACAATCAAGAGGAATCAATTAAATTCACAATGGAAATCGAGACATAAACAAAATGGAATCCCAAGAACCACTGTGTATAAAAAGCCAACAAACACAGGACAATATGTACATTTTGACTCAAACCACCAACTAAACACTAAATTGGGAGTAGCAAAATGTTTATTTGATAGAGCAATAAATATTTGTTGCACTGATGAAGACCAAAATGAAGAAATAAATAACATCTCGAAAACTCTTAGAAGCAATGGCTACCCCAAAAAGATATTAGAAAAAGCTAGACGAACAAGAGAAAGTCGACCTGAACCAACAGATATAAATCAGACCATTAAAACCGTGATTCCTTATGTAAAAGGTTTGTCGGAGAAAATGAGAAGAATTGGAAATAGATACAACATAACGACTGCATTCAAAACTCAAGACACTATCAGAGCTAAACTTACAAAGTTAAGTTTCTAATAATGAGATACAAAGGACAAAGAACTGCATATATGAATTACCTTGCGAGTGCGGAAGATTTTACATCGGAGAAACTAAACGCCCTCTGAATGAACGAATAAAAGAACATCAGAAGCTTCTACGAGTACTAGACAGCGACAAATCCAGGTTGGTCCAACATGCTGTAGATGAGAATCATCGTATAAAGTGACATGAAGCATCAATAATATCCAAAGAAGAAAAACTTGCAAGAAGAAAAATCAAAGAAGTAGCATTTATGAAAATAACACCTGACACATCTATAGATCTGCCAGAAGTTTGGACGCCGATAGTTCGATCCAACTCAAAAAGATCATCATATCACAGATGAGTATATAACATCGTTCATTTTCTTTCATGACTTCTGTCAATATTGACTTTTTGAAAATTGATAATTTTCAAAAGGTTTTTTACTTTTCCTCCTTGATAAAGATAGAAGATGTCTATCGAAACGTCGGAAAACATTACATCCACAATGATGGTAATAGCCCAAACAATCATTCAACACGAGCTCCATCATCACCAATATCTCGTCATCAACCCTGTATATTGACGAATATGAAATCATGTTTCTGCAGGAAAGCCTCATAAGTAATGAACCACAGGTAATTGCAAGTAAAAATCTTTCCCATTTTATTTTGATAATCCTAATTTTCTATTATGTTTCATGCGTTATTGCGCCAGCGTGAAAATATTGTGTACAACTTGAAAGTAATATAATAATCAATAAAAACAAAAAACTTGGTAAGCAATAATACAGATCTATAAAATTCACAATATATATTTTCATAAAACTTGCTTATCACTAATTTGTACAAAAAAAAATAAAATTCACTAATCTCTTCTCATAAAAAGGATGCTCAGCACCAGCTACCTGTCATCTCTATCCCATTTTCTACAATCCTCTGGTTCTGCCCTAAATTCCACTTCAAAGAATTATTATTATGAACACCATAATCAGCATTAATCTCACTAAGTCTCATATGAGAAGACAAATCACCCTTATAGGTTCGTTTAACTGATTTTCTAGATTCGCGATTCGACGGTTCCTTAAGGCTCGCTTCCACGGATTGCAGACTTTGCGCCTTGTGTAACGACAGCCTCAGCGGTTTTTTAGGTGGCATAGGTCTTTTGTGTTGTTCTGCATAACAACTCATAGATTTCTTATTGTTATCTAAAGGTTCTGAGGTATAGTCAATGTTTTTAACACAAGATGATAGTTTACCATTGGTTTTGGAGGAATTGCAATCACTGTCAAAATCTAACGATTTCATGCTTTGCGAATTTTGAATCCGCTGTCTATAATTGCAGTCACTTTCGTTACCATTTAGCTCCTCTGCACTCTTACAGTCAGCATACTTTGGTCCAATATGTATTTCAGAACGAAAATCCAGAACTGAAGTAGATTTTCTTGAATTGTAATGTTTCAAAATGTCAGCGTTGTATTTTTCAGAAGCCATCAGACACTTTTGTCTATGTTTTTCGTAAGAATTAACATCACTTCGCCTAGTCAACTCATGTACTATTTTAGTGGCTTTGTGGTAATTCTGATCCATTATGTTATTATTCTGGTTTGTCTCTCTCTCCGATTGTTTCTGGCCGTTTTCCAAATTTTTCTTGTTGTGTCTTGATATTTGTTCTATCGTGGAGTTAGTTTCAGAGTTATAATCTTTCTCCCTGTAATGATGATGGTGATGTGAGTGCTTCCTATAAGTAATTTTATCGTTGGTTTGGTCCAGAGTTTGCGTACTACCCGAACTGCTCATTCCATTTCTGCTTTTGTGTTTGTGTCTATGGCCCTTATGACAACTGTGGCTCTCTGACGTTTGATGCCCTGAAGATGAATGGTGGGAGTTCGAAACGTTGGATAGGCTGCTCTTGGATCGTAATGGAAGAGATGAGTGGTTGTCTCGGTTTGTTTCTAAGCCTGGGATGTTGGCTACCAGAGCAGTTACTTGGGGTCCTTTCTGGAATACCTGGATCTCCTTCGAACTGCTGCTTCCACTTGGTGACGATGGACCTGATTGGTGGGAGATGTTGATGTTCGTTATGTTCTGGTTGCTTTTCACCGATGATACTATCGGGCTTTGCGTAACTATCCTTATGTCGGAGTCTGAATTCTTCCTGGTCAGCAGTTCGGCGACCTATAAAAAGAAAGATCAAATAAAATATTGGAGAACCAGTAAAAAAAGAACAGAAACATAAGAGATACAGAATGATATTACCAGAATAATAACTTTCGCCGTGATGTGACAAAAAGGAGAAGGTAATTGAACGAGTCACGATATGTCACGTGCTATAAACGTCTACTTGAAGAGATTAATGCTCTAACTCTGACATCAAACTGTGGTCGCTTCGTTTCCTCAACTCATTCCTTAGAGTAGTAGAAAAAAAAAACAAATTTATCTCACCTGCTCCTCCAAATATGAAATCCTATGCGTCAACCTCAAATTATCTGTTCTGAGCCCATCTTTCGCCTTCTGAGCCTCATCAGCCCTCTCCTTCACGCAGTCAAGCTCCGTCCTCAAGGCCGTAACTTCTTTCTTGTAGTCCACCGACGTCTTCGCCAAGGAAGCGACGTTGTCGGATTTCCTGAGAACGACCATCTGTGCCGGATCTGGAGCCGCGGCAAGAAGACGAGCCAGATCGTCCCTTGTTTTTGTCAGTACGATTTTTCCGTTCACCTCGATGATCCTGTAATGAAAAGATGAATTGGTTGCGGTGAGATGTTAAAGACTAATTTGGAATTGCGTCGATTGACGACGGATTTAATTAGTTGCGTAACTGATTATGGTATCGTTAATTTATTATGCGGACAGATAGGAGAGAATGCGGGGAATTTATCGGCGAATGGAGGAAAAGAGGTTGCTGGTTTCCTTTCCTATGGGAATAAGACGATTTTTTGTTTGATGATGAGGAAATCGTTGAATGCCTATGAGGATTTATGTAAGCTTAACTCGGATTATAAAAGAAATCCAATGAAGTTGGCCTAAGTTACTCAATTTCAAACACAGAACCGCATTTTCATTTCTCATTTCATTTTTTTATTCTTTATTCAAAGTAAATATTTTTTTCTGTCGATCTCCCATAAAAGTTCTGTGTAACGTTCACATAATCATGCATTAATGACCCATTTTAATGCACAATTTCTTTCTATTTTAATAAATGTTTGTCATGGGCAACCAAACATAGAGTATTCAGAAGTTGTATGAGTAACGTCACAACTCCACTGATATTTCAATTTTATGTATGAGGCCTGTGACTCTCACTCTTCACTCACAGAATAGTCGCGTATTTATCTCTGATTCCATTGTTACTCCACAGAAAATAGTATATTAAATACCGCGGGACTGAAGTAGTACATTTAATCCTGAAGGTAAAGTTTACCTGAAGGATTACATGTACTTCAGTCGCAAGGTATATACGATACTTTTCGTACTTCCGGTATGATTTTATTAATTATTTCAATGAATTCAATCAGTTTTTTCTCTCTTCAACTAATTTAATAAACTGTCTTTAAAATAAGTTACCATAGTAACATTGCGTTGTGACAATTATAATTTAGAAACATTGTCATTACTAGTGTCATTGTAAAGAAACATTGTTATTCATAATTATTGGTATCATGAGTGAAGTGTATCTGATATTGATAAAAGAGCAGCCGAAGTAGGTGAAGAATTGTTACCACCGAAATCTAGAAAACTATACGAGCAGCAGTACGATGCTTTTAAAAAGTGGTGCCGCTTAAAAATGTGAGACAACCTACTGAAAATGCGCTGTTAGTCTACTTCAATGATAAATCTAAAGCGGTTTGTGCCTGAACTCTCTGGGCACATTACTCAATGCTGAAATCGGTTATTAACATTAGAGAAGATATTGATATAAGTAAATTTCCAAAATTATTAGCTTTTTTGAAGAGAAGAAATGAGGATTTAAGCCAAAGAAGTCAAGAATTCTCACGTCTGAGCAGGTAGATCAGTTCTTACGGGAGACTCCGGATGATAAATATTTAATGCTTAAGCTAATAATTTTGGAAATTTACTTATATCAATATCTTCTCTAATGTTAATAACCGATTTCAGCATTGAGTAATGTGCCCAGAGAGTTGAGGCACAAACCGCATTTGATTTATCATTGAAGTAGACTAACAGCTCATTTTCAGTAGGTTTTCTCACATTTTTAAGCGGCACCACTTTTTAAAAGCATCGTACTGCTGCTCGTATAGTTTTCTAGATTTCGGTGGTAACAATTCTTCACCTACTTCGGCTGCTCTTGTGTGGAGCAGATTTTGCAGCCATCAAACGGCTTGGAGGATAGAAATCAACATCTGCTGCAGAAGGAAAAATAGATTAGAAACTGCAGTAATTAATACATCAGCTCCCACCAGTATCTTTGAAAAAACCCAAATATACAGTTCTTCCTTTTCCCTAGAAAAAATCATCATAACATTTTCACTGACTCCATCACTGTGGACAACTCACACATTATTGAACCTAGGCCGATAAAACTTGAAGAACATAAACAGTAATTTTCCAGAAATCTCTACAGTTACATCAACAAATAAGGCAACGAGTTTCGTTTGAAGATCAGAACAATGGTGAATAATGCATAGCACTTTGTATACAGGTACGTACGTACGATGCTCTTATTTGTTTTCGATAATAATGGAATTGAGTTGTTGAGGAAGTCGAACAGCACAAAATGTGCTTATTGGAAGACTGAAAAGGTTATCAAAGGAATGACGTCCATTGTTCGTTTAATGGTTGTGGAACGAGAGAAGCTTAAACAAAAGATGCTTACTTAATTTTTGCGGGCCCCTTCCTTCTAAAACAGCCTGCTATCGTTTCACAAAATGTCTATAATTTTCGTGTTTTTCTGATGAAGAATTCGAGGGCAAACTTGAGTATGTCCGTCCAGCTGTATACTCTCTAACATCCAAAGAATATTTTCAGACTATGTTTGTTACTGAGCCAAATCCGTCGAACGGTTCAGATATTATGAGCATCTGAAATTTCCTCGATAAATCCTAGAATATCCGTCTGCTGGATTTGTAACTTAGAATAGGTTTGAAATGAATAGGTTTGCAAAATTTCGTGGAAATCGTCTCGGGAGAAAATTTAAAAAAATTTCTAAAAAATACTTGATATTTCGTAAGTTATTCATGATTAATTCACAAAGTTTGGAAAATACATCAAGGTTATTGACATCCAAGAAAACCTTCAATCTCAGCATTGTACCATTCCATTTTGAAAAGCTAGGCTTCTTCAATACAGGGTGGCCATTTGAAAACGAAACAGACGAGATTACAGACGAAATAAGTTTTTTCTATAGAAAGGCTCGGACAGGTCGATTTCTGTTTCGAGGGGGACAACTTAAGATGTAGGTTACGGACGCATAGCGCATCAACCCTTGCTGCTATAACCCCCACCCCCAATTTTTGAATAGGGAAGATGGGGTAAGTGATACCTCAATTCAAAGGTATTTTTATACTGATTTCAGCACAGTAATTGTTTTTTCATTTTATTCATTAGTTCTCGAAATATTCATGCGTTAGTTAATTTTATCACGTAAATTAATTTTTTGCGGATAATTGACATTTCGTGCTTCCGAAACACAAAAATTTCCGTACTTGTATTTGAAATTGCAAAACATCTACCACTGGGCAAATGAAGTCATACCGTACGTGTTAATGCTACTAGGGTCAGATGTTGTACTAGCTCTTTTATTCACTGAAATCATTCTCCAACTGTACGGTATCAGAACGATTTGAAGTATTGATCTAAGAAAGATCGTAATTTAAGGTAGGAATAAAAATATGTCCATAAGAACGTGCCAGACTATTCTCTTTATCAAATCATGGACATTCTTGTGTTCCGCTCTTGAGCCCATAACAACCGGATATACGGATGGGAGATCACAATAACCTCTGAATAATTTCCTGTTATTGTCTTGTACGTTACGAAACTGACGAACTTCCAGTGTTATTTACAGGTGCTTGCATCCTCCGGTGGGTGATTCATTCATTTTATAGATGTTATGGGTCAGAGAGGTCGAATGGAAGAAGTAATTCAAATGGAAACGATGAAAGACATTTCTCCATTATTTTCGAAATGCATTGTGCTACAAAAGTTCCTAAAATTGATGATTTAAAAGCCCATCCGAAGAGATTTACGTATTAATTTTTATCGTTAGGTCAGAATATCTGAATATTGAAACGGAGTTTCATTATGATATAAACGTTTGTCGAAAAATTATAAATTATTAATTCCCTATTTTTGTTTGTGATTTTGAAGTGAAAGTTCAAGTTATTTGAATGTATTTTTATTCATTGAATTATATAGAATCTCAAACGAATATTGTCCAATAAGTAATTGGACTGAGATATCAGACACTCAATCTTTCAAGCAAATTTTTAAACTCGAGCTCATATCCTTCAAAAATTATCGCATGTACAGAAATCAGACCGGATATACTCGACTGTGACCATGGACCCTTCATCACGTAGCCAAACACAATTCTTCTCGCCTTGATATCCTAAAAATTACAGAAATTTGGCCAAAAAAATAGCTCTCTTATTCAATAGAAACAAGAGTACTTAAGGGAATGAGCCGATATGGAAATCTTGCAGATAATTTTTGCGGTTAACCGATTATCGTTGGACTTCATGGGTGAGTGGAGATAATTGGATTTCTCGTTTAGTATTATTGTTTAACGGTTGAAAGAGCTTAATTTGCACCCTTGGCTTTTTGCACAAAAACAAAGGTTAATTGGAGTCCTGTAAATTCATATCGAATTCTGTTTACCCCATTGCAGATTTTTCCACATCCAGTATGTTTTAGACTAAATTATCATAATTATTTCAGTGTTATTTGTGACTCATTTTTGTTTGTTTATTTTCAAAAATACTTATCTCATCAACTCATTTCGTTCTCCTATTTCTGTTATGGAATTTTGCAACTTTGCTAAGCTGGCTCAAGGAGGTAACTCGACTGCGACTAGTCAGTTATATCCTCCATTTGCCAATAAAAACCCTCTTACCTTGCTAGTAATGTTATATACTATTTCTCTATCTGTATTTTGGGCTTTCTTTAGTTACTTTTCTGTTGATATCTCTGTAGGTATTCAAATGAAAAATATCGAATCGTTAAAATAATATGAAAACAAATGGGCAATCTACTACGGTATCCATCTTCCAAATCTCATTTTGGTATCTACAATAATTCCAGGGATATTTACTTAGTTCCAGACATTGGCCCATCACTTTATATGGCTTTGCTATGCTTTGCAGTATGTATTTTATAGTCGAGGCAGCGAAGTTAGAACCACAAGAACCCAAATGTGATGCTGTGAAAATTACTCATTAGTGTTCTTCATTAAGAAACAGCTATACATACGCTCATAAACATCTCACTTGTACGCAAGAATTATTCAATTAATTTACAAGAGCATTGTTTTGTTGATGAATGAAAATTACGAAACCTTCCCTAAGTAAAGTAATTGGTCGGTTGTTAACAATATTTTGATGGCTGCATTTATTGAATCAGCCCGGAACCGTAACATGTTACCCAGTTCACACAATTTCAAAATATTCTACCGCCATATAATACTCTATTTTCGCTGTTAGGATAGCAGCTTATTGTGCTGCGGAATTGATAATGAAGTTTTAACAACAGGCTTTCGAGTCTTCATCCTGCATAACGAAGATTGATTGATGGCAGAAAGGTGAATGCATGTAAATAAGGAGAAAATGGTTCTCAGAAAATTACGGAATAATTGTGCGGTATGATTCGGTGAAATTGAGCAGCGTGATTAAGTCGAGGAATTAAATGACGGGACAATTGACCCTGAACTCATGGAATTCTGGCAGAGATTATGGCATATACTCGTAGATGGATATCTTCTATTCCATAGACAAAACAAAGAGCATCGTGAAGAAATTGTAGGAAGAAAGGTGATAGACATAACTGATAAAAAGATAAATATAATAAGAGAGGATGTTGATGCATAAAATTGTATAACACAGACACTCTGAAAGAACAATAGTTAAAATACATAACATCAGACCAGATGGATGCAATGTAATAGGTAACGAAATACGAAAGATTCTGCAATCTTTTAGTTTGGATGGTACGCATTAGTAAGCTTTTTGCTGTAGGGATGTGGAGACCAAGGAAATTCTGAAGGTCAGATTATGGGAATAAAAATTAAGAAAAGAATATTGAATATCACTCACCTATCACCTTTGCACAGTCCCGTCTCCTCCAATGCCCAATCGATACAAAGTCCCCCCTGTTCCTTTTCTCCTGCTCCAAATTTAGGACTCTTAGGATCGAATTCGACTTCCAGGCCTATTAAGTTTATGTTATGTTTTCCTTGAACACAGCTGAAAAAATACGATGTAGTTTAAAAATTCGAGGATCATTCATTATGGAACTCACCTAAATAGTGTATTCATTGTATTATTGTTTTTGGTTGATTCGTCGAGGCATAACTGAAGTGTCCTGGTTTCTTCCAGAAGGGTAAGGAGGTTGAGCTCTTCGCGCCCAAGTTGATACTCCAGCTCGGCTTGCTGTATTCGCACGTCAATATTGCTAAACAAATGATGAATGAATAAATGACTTTGAAACGACCTCGTCGCTGAAGTTACTGTTACAAAAGCATTAAACTCCTGCATACAAATGATTAGATAATTTTGCAGTCAAAAGTAATATAATATTCCGTATCATGACAATCAGGCTGTAATAAAGTCAATAACTGTGACATAGAAAGGGAGAATAAATGTTTTCTGGATTAATATTGAAGTAGAAAACTCTGGAATATTCTCGAGTGCGTCATAAGGTTATATATCCCAGGTGACAGGTGACAGAGTAGTTCGAAGGAGAAAAAATTAAATCGTGAACATTGTGCGATTATTTTTTACAATTTTCGACTCAACAACAGTGCATCGATGAACTTAATTCAATTCTTGGCGATGAAGCTCCGTCAAGGACCAGTGTTTATCGATGGTATAGTAAATTCAACTGAGGTCCTTGTTCACTCCAAGACGAATTTCGTGAAAGTCGTCCAAAATCAGTTGTTCCGAAAACCATTGATGCTGCGCGAACTGATATTGTAAGATGGTCGTGTTTCCTATCATGAGATTGAGACAACCTTTAATGGGAATTCAATATTTCACGAACATTTGACCGTCAAAAAAAATTTCCCTTCATAACGTCATAATATGTTTATCTTAATGTTGGTCTGAAAAATTTCAATCACTCGTTAGATCACCGATTTTACTTTGAGCATAAATTTCGAAACACATTTTTTCTATACATTATATACTTCATTTTACAGCTAGAGATCCTGGGTTATAAACATTGATTTGAACTTTCCCAGAAAGCTTTTATTACTATATTTAATGATTTTTCCACGGTAATAAAACTGATCGATATCTATCAATCTCGAGTAACTTACTCAGTAATGTCCAATCTCTCTAAGGCCATTTTTAGGTTTTTTATCGCCAGTCTTTTATTATCCACATCTGTTTTCAACCTATTAAGTCTCTCTTCAGCTTGTTTTTTTTCGACTTCCGTCAATTCCCTGCTTCCCACAGAATTTGTTGAACCTCCATTTTTTATAGTCAACAGCCTGATGCCCGGTATGGTCAATTGGCCTTTGAGTGTTTGTATTATATTTTCTTTATCTCTTAATGCGTTCCTCAGATTTTCTAGTTCTTTGGTTGCTATTTCTTTCGGAATTGAACGTATCGAAGAGCCCAGGCTGAAACCACCTATACTTCCGTTCTTCTTCCTTCTGGGGGTGCTGGAAAGGGATACTTCAATGCTGGCCATCTGAAACAAATTTTGAACAGTGAAATATGCCATATTTAGCGATCATGGACGTCATGCAATTTAACACAAGTGATACTGCAGTATATGGGTTGTTTGTAAAGTTTATTGAATGAAAATGAAGAAAAAGCAGCTGCATATTTCGTTTTTTCCTAGAATACCATCAATTCCAGGGTAGTTGGATGTTGCCCTAGAGTTCAGGGTTTTCCAAGAAAACTAAGAAGATACCACTGGCTTCTGTTGTCGACTCCTTTGTTCAAGTCTCCTTTTTTCTCAAAGTGGTCGCCATCACTTTTGCACCGCACTGATGAGGACTAAGAGCACGAAACAAGAGTCTACGGTTTGAGTCCTGAAGAATATGCCGTCAAAGGTATTTCAGTTATATGCAGATATATCGGGCGTACCAAAGTGGGTGGCCTATTGAGTTAAAAAATATTTCATAATTTTCAGATCAATATTAGGTTATCTGAAGTACATTCCTGAAATACTTTCAGATTTCCAGTGTTGTCAGATATATACAAATCGGCATCAGCTTTGTTATTTTAAACGAAACACCCCATATTGATTTTATGATTGTCCATAAAAAATTAGATCGATTTGTCTTACTTTCCTATATCTATCTTTAAAGAGTTATCAGTTATAAATTATTTATAAAAAAATCAAATTAAATTTGTGAGTCCCGAAAATAATTATTATTTCGCTAAATAATTGAGATTTTAATTTAAAATTTGGCATGATCTTAGATAATAGTCAGATCTGTGCCGCTGTTCTCGAATTATAGTCAGTTATACAGAGTGGTCTAAACAAATTAGCGTTTGTTATCTAACAAAAAGTGGGAAAACGCTGTTTTTTCAAAATAAAAAATCTTTGTTTTCTCACTGCAGAATGAGAATATTCTATATATTTTCTTACACCAAACTCATTTGGAATCTAACTTATCTGCATTCAGTGAATTTCAAATTATTTATGCAAAAACTCCTACAAAACACTTGGATTACTATCGCATAAACTTGAAAAACGGTTTTCTATTGATCAACTTGTGTCTTAGATATGTGGATCTGTAGACGACATAGAGAATATAGATCTGTATAGAGCACAGAGAAAATATCAATACAAAGAAACTGAAATATATTAAATTAAATCAATCTGATATTCAATAAACGCAGATAACTTGAAATATAAACAATTTAAGTATAGAATAATTGTGGAGAGGGTTGCTCTCTTTCTGAAAATAAAAAAACGTACTGGGTGTCTGATTTGAAAAATCGGAGTTTTTTATTATTTTGTGACTTGACAATTAGTTATTTCTTAGACCGTTCTGTATAACTGACTAATAATACAGGGTGTGCGGCACATGGACCGTCAAATTTTTTTGGGGCGTTGGTAGGGTCATTTGCTACTTTTTCAGTCTTGGAACCTGGGTCCTTAGTATTACGGTTACGGAGGTATGATTTTTTTATTAGGTTTTTCTAAATTACCCAAAATGTACCCTTCGAAGCCCCGTAACTTTTTTTGCGTGTGCTTTTACATGCATTTTTTTATTGTCTTAAGTCTACATGAGTGTGTGTTTAAAAAAATAACGTATTTATTGTTACAGATAACACCACAAAATTAACACGTGGGCCTTTTATAAAAAAAAAATTATGAAAGTATGAAAACATCTCCACTCCTATTGAAATTTTAAAAAAAGTTACAGCTATTACAAACTTAGTTTTATTTTAAAATGTTCTTTGGTTTATAACGTTGCTAACCATATGCTATTTTTGACGGTCCATGTGCCGAACACCCTGTATAGTCATCTTCGAAATATCAAATTTAAATTTCAAGCTAATTTATAAGTCAATAACCGTAAAAGGTAGATATAGGTATATAAGTAAATTGATTAAATTTTTCATGCAGAATCATAAGAAAAATATGGAAATACGGAGTGTCCTATTTAAAATAACAAAGCATTATCCAAATTTGCACACACCTGGAAACAATGGCAATTTGAAACTATTTAAAAAATGTACCTTAGACAACCTAATAAGTCATTAAGCTATCCACCTTGAGCCAACCGCTAAAGAATTTTTTATCCAATTTAGGATATAAAAGATAGTTTGCCAATGAAGAATCAAATTCGCAAAAAAAAAGTATCTCCCTGGACAGACTGAAAAACGGATAGATATAAAGCAGATAACAGTTTCAATTTTCGAACGAAAATGCTTAGAAAAATCTGCGATTCTGATTCTGAATGAATATTATACTGTATTAAAGATTCATGCTTGAATAAAATATTAAAAAACTTAAATGCAATGAGTATACTATCAACCGATTCCTTTTAATGAGATCTCTCAGGAGACATTGAGCTTCTGAAAAGGCATATAGAGAACCTCCATTGAAAAGAGATTTTTTAAACCACCCGTCTGGTAATGTTCAATCATCATGGGAATGTAGGATCATTACACGCTTTACTCCGCGACCATCCATTGTTTATGCCATCAGATGGGACAAGTATGGGTTTTTTGAATAATTGTAAGCGACGGTCAGCTATTAGAAACAACCATGCAATCTTGAATAATAAATTATATGCATATGAAAGATGCGATATCCACCACCCTGACAGAGCAGACTGCCATTAGCGTAGGTATTTGAATATATTGTAATTTCATTAATGTTTATATGTAGCATTACATCTTTCTCATTGAATATGTTTAAAAAGACTGGTTGCAAGAATCTCATCAGTAATTGCGTGATATATTGTAGGCACCAGGGTTATATCTATTCGCCGATTATTGAAAGGACTTCGACTTGAATGAAGCGCATATGAATGCCAAATGTTCATATGATAGAACAACAAATATTTGATCAAAAGGATCAAAGAATCCAAACACAAAACAAAGAACAAAAACTCATACTTTAACGATTCAACAAGATATAAGAGAATTCATAAGCAATGTCGACCTCTATGAAAAAATGAAACTAATCGGAAATGAATACAACAGAATCCAAAACCTAAGATACATATAGCCAACCTAAGGAAATTAGTATTAGATAATGAGAAACAAACAATGAAGATAAAAGAGCACCAGGAGCAATGAGCCATGAAAATCACATCCAATACGAAAAATTTCAGAATTACCGGAACCATGGATACTAATAATGACTCAAATTGAAGAAGTCTTCACTTCAAATGTTTTTTTGAAAATATCTATAATAGTTTATAGAAATAACTCTGGCAGTCTACTCATAATTCATTTATAATCTTTGAACGTTGGTGCTTTCAGTTTAGATTTCTTGATTTGTATTCATTGTTTTAATTTCCTCTGAATTTGATATATCGGGTATTTGTTATTCGTTAAATCAATTATTTCCTGAATACATTTTAGTGTATAAATTGAACATGTCAATCTAATTGCTCCTTATGTACTGATTATTCTCTCTTTTCGTTTAGTATTAACGTAGATGTATTCAATCAACAGAATTTTTTTTTTCGTGAATGTCGACTTCTCATTTTTTTTTGGTATGGGAATATTTCATTCAAATCTAACCAAAGTGTGAATTCCAATATGTTTTCTCTTTCGGAATAGGACAATATAGAGAGCAAACCCCCTCAATTCGCCAGCGCTTCTTTGATGTTTACGCATTCGATGACCACTGGTAGTCATTGAATTTGGGAGTCACGTGTTGTCGTATGTATCTACAGAGAAAGCGGGGTTGGTTCAGACCTCAAAATATAGATGGCGCTTTTCTAGACATGTCTGGAAGGTTCCTCACGTTCTTTGTTAAGGCTGACAACTTCCATCAAGATTTCAGTGTCACTCCGAAACCGGTCCACAGTTGAACTTGAGGTCTTGATTCTCTGGCACATCCTATGTCGATCGTAGCTAGCTCACATCATTGGAACGATAGTTCTTCAAGATTATCGTCTTTTTTTACAAATTGTAAACTCTTGTGCCCGCCCTTGTACCTATTTCCGGTTTTTAACATCATTCAAGATTCCATTAAATTATCTAGTGTATTAGACTGCGACATTTCCATGTGTTGAGCAGTATTCTATTATTCTATCTATATTATTCTCTTCATATAATTTAGTTTATTAATAAATTTGTTTTTCTTGCTATCTTAAGTTTTCTTGTATTACTTTCATTGTGGAATGTATTTTGTTGTGGAACATGTTGAATCAAGCTATACTTTATACATACCAATATATCCGAAGACCATGGTCTTCACTCATGTCTGCTGCCGGTAATGGCATATGATATATAAAAAAGTATTGATAGAAAGGTCACCCAAAGAGCTGTGAAGCAGTTGCTAGTATGAATTTCGTTAAAGGTGTAAAGTTGCATTTTTTGCTTAGCTCTGAGTCGATGACCAGGCGTTATTTTTATCCTCGGAAAGCTACTAATCGGAACGCCAGCAAACGTCGGCAGTTCTACGTATCGATGGTCGCATGACGGTGACTAGAGGTGGGAGACCCAGAAAGGGGTATATTCTACAGCAAGTGGACTAAAAGGTCTTCGAGACTGGTTCCAAACACCTTTACGACTGATAGTTCAAGTCCTAAACGGATGTGGATCCCTCGAGGAGACTAGTTGAGTCTTTTTAGACTAGATCCTCAAGATGAAATAGTTCAGTTTGTTGTAGCCGGACCTTTCGAAGCAAACACAACAGAATTAGTTGGGATTATTAATTGGGATTTGCTTTCCGCGCTTTGGTATTGAATCTGTGCCGTAATAAATTATGGTGTGAGAATTGATTGGAGTGTAGAATATAATTGCTTGAGGTTTTCTGTAGGACTGACCGCATTGTTGCAAAATTTGAATTAGTAATATAGAAATTAATTTCTTTGTTTACATGAGACTAAGGTTGTTGTGAGTTTATTGAATACAATATATATTTTGATATTTTAGAATTTTATTGATAACTCCACCTCTAATAAATACCCACCTCATGCTTCACTGGAGACTACCCTCAGGGTTTCCATTACACTACACGGAAGAGTTTATAAGGGTGAAGCCCTGGGAGGTAAAATAGTCAGACGCAGTTTGACTAAATACCGAAAAATGGTGTCACAACGGACGGGAAAAGAAAAATCCGAAAAGAAATGTTGTTGACATGGTAAACAAAGGAGCGACTATAAGGGGGCCATTTGCCGATCATTGCGATATCAATAGAGGGCAACTGTCAATAGTATTTTAGAGACAATAGACTTTGAAAGACCTAAATGACAACTCTGGTTGGGGGGTAGATAATCTAGGATTAATAGCAGATCGGAATTGGTTGCGGACAATATAGAGACGAAAAAGAAATGCTTGCAAAGAAAAACAGAATAATCAAGTACTTGCTATTTAGAAGTTGTTATTCTTCAACTAAAAGCAGTGATGATTTTGCAAGAGTAAAATAGTAATCACTATCAGTGGCGCAGTTGTGAATTTTTTACTGTTACCAATTGTTAATGTATGTAACGTCTGATAGAAATTGTCTCATTTTTGAATGCAGCGCGATTAATTCCTTAAAAAGCTTTCCTCAGTCATGGGTTTTCAGATATTTGCTTCTATCAGGAATGAATTCTGTGGATATAAAGGTGAGAAATAGTGATCCTAAAACTTCAGTATGTACAATCAATCTAATGTTGCGTTGATGACGAGGAAGTTCTTTGTATAATAACAAATATTGTATTGTAAATTGGACAGATGCGTGCACAAAGTTTATAATGGTGTGTATACCGGTGAATTCGAGTTTGTGTGCTGTGCTGTTCTGTAGGAGTAGAGTACTAGCCACATTTCGTAAAATTGAACCTCTTTTTCCCCATCCTTGGATTTAATTATGATTCTTAAGGCACTAGAGAAATTATTTCCAACTTGTCGATGAACTGTTACTGATGAAGTCTTACCTTGTTAAATCCTAGATGTCTGAATAGATTCGTTTTTATTTTTCTTGCGTTTTCATAGCTTATACTATCTAATGGGACAGGTGTGGAATTTTTCGGAAAGTTGTAAGTGATGGTGTGATATAAAACACAACCGTTAAATATTGAATAATGGATTAGATGTACTATCCACCACCTTAGCAGTGAAGACTACGGGTATCGTAGGGATTTGAATATATTGTAATTTCATTGATGCTCCTTTTATGTACCATTATATTTTTTCATTGGATATGTCTGAAATAAACCGGTTTGTTGGGAAATGATTATGTGAATTAATTAATTGCGTGATATAATGTAGGCGCCTGGGTTTCAATTCAAGGCAGAACACATTCTTCGAATTGTTCATTACAAAGCTGTTGAAAAGAAGATCCAATTCAGTGATTTATTTCATGCTGAATATGGAATCAAATAATTAAGTAAAAAAAATTGAAGCTCCATTTTCAAATTGATAGCTTTTAAAAATCAGAATCAAGCTCCATGATTGTGATCACAACCTCGAGTTGTGATAATATATTATATTATTTCATCTTCAACCATTCTACGCCAATGAAAAAAGATCCCAGCGGAGCTTCGTAACCTCGAGCGATGTGTAGGAGGTTTCACAGCGATCCAGTCGGTTTTCAATAAAAATCTATACCTTTCATATTACGAGGTACCATAATGGTGTAACATTATATCCTTCTATGTACACAGATTGAAGACATCCAGGCGATAAATTTCGATTTGGTAAAAAATGGCTCAGGGGTATATTATCTTCAGAGCTTATTGTTCGAATGCCTCTCGAAGCCATGGACCATCCTCTTAGATTAATGAATGGGATGCCAGATAAAGGTCCCGTCAAACGCGTTTATAATACTCTGAGGATGTTCAGAGACACTGTTGTGGATGCTTATTAGATTTAATAATTTCGAGGAAGCTTGTAGATCTCGAATATAATTTATTATATGTGCCTAGAAAAACTGGTATCTAGTGATGAACAATCAGGCAGTTCAACTGATTAGTCTATAAAAGTGTAAATGGATGTTGTATTTCCTCAGTAACTTTTTTAACATCTTCAGTTGATATTGGGCTGTTGGAACAAACCTTATCCCTTTCACTTAGGCCCTAAAGAAGAAGTCGCAAAGCATTAAATTACAAGATCTCGGTAGTTAATTGTAATCACCTCTTTGGAATAAAACTTGGTCCTCAAAATTTTTACTTGATAGATTAATCTATCGCCATAGCTGTTACTGCACCTTCAATTTTGAAAAGTTAGGTTCACTTATACCGCCGGGTCATAAACGTCACAAAACAGATGAATTCTGTTTTTTCGAGTCCCATATTGCACTAGTTTGCTCAATCAAGATTATTTTTCGTTAAATTCCACCTCATTTCCATTAATTCCATGCAAAATGCAAAGGTTAATCACCAATGAAATGACATTGTTGGTGATTAGTCGCCATGAGTTCTTATTTTAACTGAACTCAAGTTTGACGGTCTTAAGTCTTGATGCATAATGACGTGGAATGCCCAATTTCAAAAAAACATTGAGACATGATCAAACCTCGGTATTCTTCAATACTTTGGCTACAATAGTAATATTCTCAGTTATTCTTAAATCAAGTGAACTGGTTTCATTCTTCACATTTCTAACTCGTCCCAACAGAAACATATAAATTCTCCCACAAATTTTTTAAATGCTGTGTGACAAACTGCTTCAGGGTAATTCCAAATTTTTTTTAGTTTTACGGAACGTCTCCATTTGTTCACAATTTTTAGCGAATTTAAATAATTTCAATTGGTCGGTGAAGCCGTCAATAAGTTATTTCACAATTTCAAGTTTAACATGGAATTTTTTTGAGAAATAACAGATACTAAAGTAGACAAGACATTCATAAAACTCACCTTTGCTTCTAAAGTTTCCAACTGGGCCATCCTAGGTTGTATAACACCAGGTTGAAGTGTGCTCTGAAAATAATCGAATTCAATAGGTACGATTTAATTTGTTGACCATAATCTATTTGATGACAATTATGATTTAATATGGCTCACCAATAATAATATTTTTTAAAAGCAGTTATTAATCTTCATTATTTCATATAGCCCCAATGCAATATCAATTCTATTTATTTTTTAATTCTGGAAATTCCTCGTTATCCTATAAACTTACTCACAGATCTGTCACATCGGTTGTATTCTTTCGCCACATCATTTTTAAAACTTGAAAAAATATATATAGAAAAGCACTTCCGTGAGGCCAGGGGCTCTTGCACGCTTGTTTTGAAGTATTTGTGATACTGATAGATCTGTCAGAATGATAAATAATCCCGAGTAATCCTGTAGAATGAATTCATTCCGATCAACTCTAAAGGGTTGAGATATTGGTGCACGTGAATCTACTGGCAAATATTTTTGCCAAGCTCCATTGATCTCAAAGAATTATGAAAAATGTATTTTAACTGTTAACAATTATGGTTGTAAATCCTCACAGAATTTTCGATTCACTGAGCAGTTAATCTTGGATAATAGGTTCCACATCTCCTGACACATAACATTCGACAGCATAAACTGTGTTCTCATTCATTAACGATAGTAAATATGATAGCATCAATCCTTTTTTGGTACCTATGAATGCCCTGCCATCACAATGTATGCTGATTTCTCTCTTTTAATCTACAGTGATTTTTTTCTCATCGTTTTCGATTTTCATAAAAATCTCTCTGGATGGATATATTTAATATTTTCATTTCACAATCTCAAGTAAATATCACAAAAACTCAAATTGACAATAGAATATGATGATTCTTTTTGACATATTCGTTGAAGGAAAGTCGAATGTTTCAATCATCGATAATAAGTCACAACCGTTCTCTATGAATTCAAAATTTTTATTCATTAAACGTCTTCATACATTGAAGAAGCCTAGCTTCTTAGAATAAAATGGAACAATACTGTTACTGAAGAATTTCCAGAATATCAATAACCCTGATGTATTTTTCAAATTTTGTAAATCAATATAAAGTGATAGAGAAAAGTTTAGGAATTTTCAAAAATATTCCATCGTGACCATTTCCATCTGTTTGTTTCAACCTCATTCAAACATGTTTCAAGTTACAAATTGAGCAGATGGATATTCTAGGATTTATCGAGGAAATTGAATTTCAGATGCTCATAACATGTGAACCATTGGACGGAATTTGGCCCAATAACGAACTTGACTGAAATATTTGGACAGCAAACCTACTCTCAAAATATGAGAACTCTAGCTTATCTCTCTTGGATGATAGAGATTATACGTTTGGCCAGCTAGACGGACGTACTCAAGTTTGTCACCGAATTCTTCATCAGAGTCGACGAGATCTATTGAGTTTACCAATTTTCTTCTGAGCCACTAGTTCTCATGAGAAAACAGTATGAATAGTGAGCTCGTTTATTCTATTTGAGCAAAATTATCTACTCGATTAGAGATCATTGAAATTATTCCCCCTCGTGTTCTTTTCCTTAGCAGTGACTCAAAACGTTGACAATTATTGGTAGTCCTTGTACCATGTCCCAAGATCGAAGAAATAAATAAAACATTGTGTTCGTCAGTACCACACCATGTTTCAATTGAGTTTGAATCTAATAAGCATTCGCATTAACCCCAGGAACACGAAAACTGAGACACCTTCTCAAATATTATTTTCTAGTTTGGGGATGATATGCACCTTATCACCTATTTTGTGATATCAATATATACACAAAAATGAAGTAGCACCCATTTGGCCAGACCAATGAGAAGAAAATTTAAGGTTCAAGAACAGGATCTTCTAGAACCTCGTGAGGTTAGCTTCCACAATATAAAACTTCATGCACTTCATTTTACGTTATCAGAAGCTGATATCTTTCGCAATCAATGTAGCAAAGCAACAGTAATGTTCATGATTTATTCAAATCTAGGCCTAATTATACCATTCAATAGGCACAACTTAAATCGATTTCAGTGGGAGTTGTCGAACAGATTCGATAAAGGTTTGAGTAATGCGGCGCCTAATAAAGCTATTAAGTATTCCAATGTTCTCCTGAACGACTGGTTCTTGTAAAAACATTGACACAATCTGTATCAAAAATGAATAACGATCTCGTTTATCCTATTCTGGCAATAATATGTGCACGAATAGTGATTAGTAAATAAAAGACATTATTCAATTTAATCCCACCCTAGCGCCTTTCTCGATTTCTTTTCTTAAGAAGCGATTTAAAATGTTGGCAATAATTGGTAAAACTTGCACCATGTCCCAAGATCGAAGAAATAAATAAAACATAATCTTCGTCAGTACCAAATCCATGATTTAATTGAGTTTAATGAAATATCCTTTCGATTGACCTGAGCTACACAATTTCGTGGCCGAATATTATCGTTTTGGATCCCCGGAAGGCAGAGAGAGACGTCTTCTCAAACATTATTCTCTGGTTTGGGAGTGACATACACCAATGAAGAACCTTATCACATATGTTGGAATATTAAGAAACACAAAAATTGTTCTTATTGGGATTGAAACGTAAACAAGCTAATTATCATTTGGCTAGAAGCATGAGAAGAACACTTAAGGCTCTAGAACAGAGTCTTGAGGAACACCGCTAAGTAAGCTTTCAGAACAAAGAACATTATCTACTTCATTTCAAGTCAGAAGCTGTAATCTCTCGCATTTAATTTTGCAAAGCAATAGTAATATTAGTTATTTACACAACAAGTGAGTTAAATGAATGTTTATTCACGAGAAGAAAGCTTTTTTCTTCGAGTGAATAAACATTTTCAACTCATGTGTCATATACAAAATTTTATCCCATTTTGATGAAATTTCAAATAATGAATACTTTTTAGAGGAAATATTAGGTATAATTCAAATTCATAACGAGATTTCCCTTCGATCGATGGTTATGTAATTAATTGTTCACAAGTGTCAATGAAAATTATAGAACCGTCAAAGAATTTTTATTTCGAAAAAATGTTGAGTGGTGGCGACGAGGTTGTAGTTTCTGAGTGCGTTATACAAGAAGCAAATGAGGTAGCAGAAGCAGTAATTCCATTAAAATAAAGAATATTGTACGAAAAGGAATATACGGCATTTTGTGCCTGGAGAAATGATAAAAAAGCCAAAGATGTCAACGTATTGGTTATTCAGATTCCAGATACGAAAACTTATAAGAAAAGAGTGTTCACTGTCGTCAATGAAAAATGTACCGTCCAGCCTGTAGGTGTGAATACATTTTCGAAAATGCCAGAGTTCGTGATGCAGAAATGGATATTCCAGCAGGGCCTGAGAAGTCCTCAAACAGATGAGCTATAACGACTGAGCGAGTTTCCTTTGGAGGAGGTGCAGGTTTCCAGTTCCATTTTCAAAATCTTAATAAATGTAATTTTTACTTAAATGATAGAAATGACTGTTAATTTAGAATTTTTGAAAAATTTTAAGAAACATACTTTAAAATGAGTTTTACGTACATTGTGCGTGGAAAGAATAATTTCCAGAAAGTGAGTGGTGAACATTTCATTCCACTGGTGAATTGAAAAAATTTTAATTCACTCAGTGGTTAAACCTCAACACACCTTTGTTACCATGGGTTGAATATTGTCGTCTTTAAACGTCAAAATGGGATAAAAGACATTATTCAATCTAATCCCACCATAGCGCCTTCCTCGTGTTCTTTTCCATGCAGCGACTCAAAACGTTGGCAATAATTGGTAGGCCTTGTACCATGTCCCAAGATCGAAGAAATGAATAAAACATAGTCTTCGTCAGTACCATATCCATGGTTTAATTGAGTTTGAATGAAATATGCATTCGCATTGACCTCAGTTACACGATTTCGTGACTGAATATTATCCTTTGGGATCCGTGGAAAGCTAAGAGAGACGTCTTCTCAGGTATTTATTTCCTTGTTTGGGAGTGACATGCAACAATCACCCACGTTAAATAGAAAATTGAAAAAAACATGGACGGTGTATTTATATGCCGTTATCCTTGGCTTTCAAGTTTGAGGTAGGTTGATGAATTATGTCTGTGGTTAAAGGTGTGTATCAGCCCTTGATAGGATAATTTAGGGTTCAGAGGTGTGTAAGTCGAAGATACTTGACTTGGAATCGATTTTCTCATAGATATTTCATTGTGAACTGCTTGTATCTCTTATATACGAAGCTTTTTGAAAAACACTTACACTTAAAATACATACTTATAGAGATAATTTATGTAAAGGTGCGTATACATCGCACGTTTACCGCGCAGTACACGCGCCACTAGTTGGTTTACTTATTTCAGCAATTCATGGGATACCAGCGAACGCGCATATAGTTTCAGGCAATTCAATACTACTCTGTTACAAGCTTGCTCACAACAGAATGAATGAAACACCTTCGTTAATGGCAAAATTAACTCTTCAAGAGAAAAAATGGCATGAAACTCTTTGACATTCATTGGGGCGGTTGTTTTAGTATCACACTGTTCAAGAATCAGGAAAAAGACTTACGAACAAGCGCACTAAAACTCCTGACCTCAAGTCAGAGCTTTTCTACGTTTGTATGCAAGGCAAGGTAAAATAATCAAGATAATCGTAATTTGCCACAGAAAAGCAATGGCTACACCAATCATTTGAAGGGGGTTGAGATCGGACAGTATTGAGATGATAATAACTAAAGAGACTTGTGGTAGATTGAAAGATGTAAGGAATATAAACTCCGTAGACTTTAAAGAATAAAAATAGAAAAGATAAAACACAGCCTATTACAATATATGTATATTAGCATCATCAAAAGGATAGAAAAAATGCAAAGAAAAAGCACTAGTCCCTTAGAGATGATGTCAGAACATAATGAAATAAATATGACAACTTCAACTTGCAAAAAAATGGAGAAATAAAGGGGAACATTATAAAAAATTAACGTAAGCTTCCTTTTAAGCAGAGAGGTGGAGGTGATAATGAAAAAAAAAAGGATTGAGAAGATGAAAAGTAAACATAAACCAATTGTACGATAATCGGAGACTAAAGAACATGTCGATAGATGGTGCATGAAAAATTAGTAAGCCAGAAGGAATACTGAGTGAGTTACTCCAGTGAATAAACGATGAAAACATTTTTGATTGAATAAAGTGAAAACGATAAATAAAAAATAAATTCGATAAAGAACCGAAGTAATGGACACCAGCCAAAATCAAACATAATCCAATGATTTAGAGTCCAAACCGAAGGAGAACAAAAAGGATCATCTTTCGCATTATATTCGTCCTATAAATTATCGTATTCCCAAAGTCGTGGGGTATTACCACCGAGAATACTTGTAACTGGTACCTATTATAATCGGCCGTTATTACGACCGCAAGTCCGTCTGTCCGTTCATATTATTGACGTTTAATGTCTACATGAAGACTGGATTATTTACGACCAATTGCTCCTTGGTCTATTTTTATCTTGTTTATGACCGTAAGGAGCAGATGCGCTTTCTATTCGCTTCCTCGGATATGGTCTGTGATTAAAAAAAATTGATGAATATAGAACGGGATTTCCTCATAGATTTAATAATGAGGTAATTGATGAAATTCTCTTTAGTCCCCATATAATTTATAACTGATGATATAAGAATAATGTAAATAAACTGAAAAGATTCTCATTGCAGTATAAGATATTTACTATGTACATCAATAAGTACCAGATGGCGCCACTAAAAAGATATCTGTATGACTTTTCAAAAGAGCCAACCTTTGAATGATTACTCTCAAGAGTTCATGACGTTTGGTTCACTCTTTATCGAGTTATAGAGGTTTAAGTGAAACTATTCTAGTGATTTTTTAAAACGATGAATTCAGAGCCATATCGTGTTTTGGTAGATTTTTGATGGGAAAAAACACTGTTCAAGCCCAAACATGGCTTGAAAAATGTTAACTGACTCTGTTTCATCCAAAACTACAATAAGCGATTTTGAACGCCCTGGTTGGCCAAATCAGGCCTTCCTGAAAATATTGAAATAGCTTTGGAAATCATCATGAGCAATCGCAAAGTGAAGATAGTTACCCTCTGAAGTTATCAAAAGATAGTCCTTACACCCTCTTACACAAAACTGTTTGCTCGCACCGGATCAAAAACAACAGGTAGATGAAACATGGATTCACCACTTTACACCAGAAACAAAGCGGCAATGAGCTGATTCAGACAAACCTCGAAAGCGTCCAAAGACTCAAAAATCGATTAGGTTGGTAGTGGTCTCTGTATTTTGAGCAACTACTTGGAACTTGGGATAACAACCAACATATACTATTATATCGGTTTGTTGGATCGTTTGGAGGCAGGAATTGTCTAGAAAAGGCCAGAAAAAGATTTTCTTTCGCCAAGACAAGGCTCTCATGGTCGAATTGCATTTTGAATTGCTTCAGCACCCATCGTATTTTGCAGTTCTGGTCCACAGTGAATACTGGCTCTTTGCAGAACTTAAAAAGATGCTCCGGGGAAATGGATTTGGCTCAAAGAAGGAAGTGATTGCCGAAACTGAAGCATATTTCAAAGGTCGCGATGAATTGTATTAATTCTGTGCCATTGAAAAGCTAGAAGAACGTTAGAATGATTGTATCACTCTAAAAGGAAATTATAGTGATGAATTAAAGTAATGCCGGGAACTCATTGACCGATCTGTTGATTTCGAATTTCTGAAGTGGCGAAAAGAAATTTTCTGTGTTTACAGGCAATCAAATAACCTAATTTTTTATAACTCACAATGAATTGAACAATAGACAAGTTCAGGAGCTACACTTTGAATGGAAGATTTTCAATTCAATTCTAAGTTATTGATCACTTCCTATGTATTCATCAGGAACTCTTGTTTCTTAATTTTTTTATTTCACAAGGGAACCCATACTGTTGTATATTGTAGATCACGGGTCGTTTGGTATTACGAGTACAGACCATAGTTTGTTCGTTCACCCTATGCAATAATCTCCCAGAATCTCCCACTATATTTTTGAGATCAAACGTTTCCACTTCGTTAGAAAATAGTCTTCCTTTTGTGTCTTTATCCACTCTAATTGTTGTATGAGATTGGTAACTGTAAAGTATATTCCAGATGGATTCATATCCTCCGTCCCGCACTACTAGCAGATTGGTGCAATTTTATACAGTTGGTACCAGAGTTCTAATAGCAAGAAAGTCGACTGTTAAAAATCTCAGGTCATTCCTGAAGGATTATATGACTTCTTAATAAAATATCTTATTAGAGGCTCTAATAGAAAATGAGGCTTTTCATGAACAAATCTTTAGGACCTTCAGACAGAACAGGTCCATACATAATTTGAAAATATGTAATGGATCTTGTTGATAAAGATCAAACCTGAGAGTATAGTTGAAATGGAAAGGAATTGTTCATTATGAGCTGCTACAACCTGACAAAACGATCAATTCTGAGCTCTACGGTCAACAATTAACCAGATTAGAACAAGCTGTAGCACTATGATTTACCAATTTCAATTAACCGCAGAAATCCGCTTTAAAACTGTCTGTGAGCATTTCATTTGTCATTGGAATGATCTACTTAACGCGCCGAATCGGTCGATATCACATGGTCGATGTTCTGGATCCAGTTTGTCTTTTTCACTGTCGAGAAGCTGCTGAAATAACACGTTTGAAGTGTTTTCGTAGATTTTATATGCGAATTTTTCCTGGATGAAGAGATTTTCCGGTAAGTTTTCATTTATGATCAGACAGGGTTTATTCGATCCTAAATGTCATGTTTATTTAATGCATTCAATTATTTTTTGTGTAGATGACAAAAAGATGTCGTATAATTCTGGTCGGACCGCCATTTTTTCACTTTTCCATTTGAGAATATCTGGTGGATCAGCTCACCTTCATTTAATTTGATATTGTACTTAACATTATTATTCAATTTCAATTTCAATTATTTAATTTTCTCGGTGTCCAGAGTTCTCTGAATTTTTAGTGTCGAACTATCTACGCCATTAGGTTCTTTTCTGAACACGTGGTTATTTTTTTTCTTTTAAAAGATTTTCGTTTGTAAAATGATGCATTTAGAGAACGATGGAAACTAAGAGATTTTTATCAAGTCAAAACTTATAAACCCGATTTTCACAGCCAAACCCGTCGGGCTATGGAATTTTGTCGTCGACCTATCAAGTACAAAATTCATTGAAGTTGAGAGCTTGTTGCCAACTTGCAGCAGTGGCGTACAGAACGTTTCTTTGACTGAAAAACCACCAGAGAAGATAATTATCGAATGTTTCTTCAACTGAAAAACCACCAGAGAAGATAATTACCGAACGTTTCTCCAACTGAAAAACCACCAGAGGAGATAATTTTCCTGGAATCTCAATATACAAGGATAAACAAGATAAGTTTCAGTGAAGGGGATGGTGATTACCTGTGAAACATACATGACCGAACATCTTGTCAGTTCCACTCAATTTTGACTGTACATTTGTAAATAATTGATATTTGTAAAAAGTGGAATAAATGACGACTGTTCTATTTCGAACTTTCATTGATTAGGGTAGAGGCATCAAATCATTTTACCTGCTCTCCAGCTAGCCGGCCAAAATTATTCTATCTATATAATTAAATAAAGTTTCTTAGTTACAAAGCTCTTCGAAAAAAGCATTCAGAATGCGTCAATAGAAAAGGTGTTGTGTTTCATCATGATAACTCCAAACCACATATATATTTGGCAACCGGGCAAAAATTGATGAAACTTGATTAGGCAGTTTTGACGCACCCACCGTATAGCCAGAACGTTGGACCATCTGACTACAATTTTTTCGGTCTCCTCAAAACTCTCTCATCGAAGATCCGCTGAGAATCACTTGGCCAAGTTTTTCGCCGATAAACCACCAAAGTTCTACACTGATAGAATTACGACGCTGCCTAAAAAATGGCAAAAGATCATAGATAATAATCGTCAATCGAAATAAATTTTCAAATTTCGTTCTGAAATATACAAAAGAACCTCAGAGATTTTTCAATAAGCTAATATAACATCTTCAATGATCATACAAAATAGCATTTGTATAAGTCTTTGCCGTCTATATTAAACATCCCTAGGCGCCCCTTCAAACTAATCTCCATAGAGCCATCTGTTTGCCCATATTCGCATCCACCTATCTTCCCATCGTGAGCAATAAAAGTCACATATCCCGGATAAGAATAATTGAAAACGTGACATATAAAAACACCAACTCCTTATCCGAGGCTCGGATCCTATCCACGTTGTGGGAGGGCAAATCTCTATCTTTCTGACGTTGTTGCCTGCTATTATCATTACGACCGAATGGGTGCAGATTGTAGTTGACAGGGATTGTTCAGTTATAATAGCACTATGGAACTTGATTATTCGCCAATATGTGTTCGATTATCCCCTCCTGAAAGACAATTAGCTGGTAATATCTATATTCTGCTGAATTCTATTGAATTTTTTAGTAATGTAGTAGCACAAAAAAGAGGACAATTACTAGAGGACGTGATGTGACTCATTCAAAGCGTTGCTTTCTTTCGTTTGAGAAGCCTCATACAGTGGACATGGGGATGAATCGGGCACCAATTGGCTCTTATTTCGATACATTTCAAAGATTATTTTAAAATTATAGTTGAAGACCCTTAAGGATCAATCACTATGTTCGTTATTTAAAGTAAGATGCAATGATGTGCAGCAAGGGAGACCTATTTATCGGTAAGTATATCACGTTGTGAAACGATTCTGGCTGAATTGACGAGTGAGTTCGAGGATGTAAATAGTTCATTCAATGTTTCCTGAAACAAGTTTTGGGTCAGGGTTTTCTGGAGTTAACTCATTCTAATGTACAACTTCCGAAAATTGATTCGATAGTCAGTTAAGCAGGTCTGTGACTTTCACGAAAAATTTAACGTTTAAATTCATAATAATTTGCAACTAACTAACATTGAGAAATTCAGTTATTTGATTTCATGATTGGAGGGACAACCACTATCGCTTGTGAAGTAAATTTTTTGTTAGATTCAAATTATTTACAGGCATATACAGGCGTTTTCAACCGGTCTTCTTACCTACAGTTGAAACGTGAAAGTCACTGGTTGTTAATTGAACTTGCATCTAATGTAGATTTGCCTATAGAGGAAACTCAGAAACTTACTTGACACTCTTTCTGAGAATTTGGCCGCTTTAAATACATTTAGTTTCCCTACTGAGGGATGAGATTTTGTTATATTTATGACGCTTTTTAATAGATGTGTTGTTGAGAGAATAAAACTCCGGAATTCCGCATTATTCTAGATTATTTGAAAAACTATATAAGCGATGCATTATTTTGGACCCTGTAACTTCTGGGGAGAGGCTCGGGCTAAAAGCCCACCTACAGAGAGAGAAGTCAATAACAAGGGTATCGGGCTCCAGAGCATTTCATGTTAATAAAACTCGTGTAAATGATGATGATCTGGATGGTTCTCCGCAAATGACTGAGTTGGAGGTTCATCCACAGTTCAATCAAAAGGTGAAGTTGTGCTCTATAAGGTATTTTTTGTTGGTAATTCTCCTGCCACCAGTTGCATTTTATGAAACCAAAATCATTCACTATATACATGCAGTTTTCAAAAATAACCCAAGGATAGGCACATTTTTATTGCTTCAGCCACACTTATGTTATAAAATCATATTGCTCGACTTATTGCTGTAAAATATGACATTTGACAATGTAAAGATACTTCGGAAATGAAGAGTCAAAGGTTTTTCGTGGCAATTCAAGAGATTCTCAGGTGGTGAATGTACCGAGTTTGACTGTAAAAGCTTCGAATATCGGTTCGAAACCAAGTAACTCTTTAGGTCCATTCGGATTGAGGATTTGACTATTCTAGAATCATCAGGATTGTACGCAATTAGGGAATGCGCATAATAAATACGCGAACTCCTGAAGATTCTGGAACAATCAGAACTTGAAACCCAAAAATATCTTCAATCAATTTCATGCTGCTGAGATGTTTGTTAGATTTCAGTATCTCACAGGCAATACTTTTTGGCAACTGATATATTTTAAGCTTCAAATCCAATGAATGAATTAAATTAATCTGCCAGAAGTTTGGACACCGATAGTTCGATCCAACTTAAAAAGATCATCATATCACAGATGAGTATATAACATTGTTCATTTTTCTTTCATGACTTCTGTCATATTGACTTTTTGAAAATTGATAATTTTCAAAAGGTTTTTACTTTTCCTCCTTGATAAAGATAGAAGATGTCTATCGAAACGTCGGAATACATTACATCCACAATTTATGATGGTAATAGCCCAAATAATCATTCAACACGAGCTCCATCATCAACAATATCTCGTCAATGAATTAAACCTCGAATGATAAGTAAATTGATAAAACCTGCCGAAACAATCCAAATGATATTTTGATTCAACATTCAACCTTCATTAGTTGCTCTGAATTGAAATATAAATTTATCGTTATGAGACTGTAAGTGAAGTGATAATGATTCAAAAGAATGATCTATACAATTAGTGAAAAGATTATTACCGGAGCTTGGAGCAAAATTTCTACAAATTTAGATAGGTAGGAACGATCACTGATTAATTAAGACAAGAAATCAAATCACAGAACCGAATAACGAATTCAAATAAATAAATTCATAGTGATTTGTATTACTTGTAGAAACTGTATGCATATTTGGATCAATGAATAATAGATAATTGGTTTCCTTCGGAGGATCAGGACGTAATCCTGTTTGGCTGTTAATTCTCTAAAGAATTAAGGTTTAATTCTCTTGGCACATCCTCTGATGCACGATTATACAAATTTCTAGTGTTTATTGATAGTTCAGGACTGTCTTTGTAAATCTTTGAAGTACGTCCCTGTTCAATTCAGTACTGCACCGACGAAACATGAATGTGGCACGTTTCCTTAAACGGACATTGTAAAAAAAAATTGTTTTTGTTGTAACGATCCCATGCCCCGGCATAACGCGTTGGATATCTCCATTATGACAGTATACATGCGGCACACGAAGGTACTTTTACATTTTTTCCTATTCTATGGAAGTGTTCATGGCGTTTCTGCCGATATGCCATGTGTACGGTAAATTGATCATATATGACGAGTTATTCCTCATTCAGAACGAAAAATTCAATAAAAAAACACACAGTTTATCCATTTTTCAATAGTGACGAGGACACATATAACCTATAGTTCAGCTCAGTCAAACATTCATATTTTAAAATGCTCATATATGAGTATTTGAGCTATAATTGCAATGGGGCAATCTGAAGCAATAAATGAAGCGATATAGAGCAATTTCCAAAAATTGTGGCTATTACTTCTCTGATGGTCATCTAGTTTCTTGGAGTTGCCCAATATTGCTCTATATTGATCAATTTCTCAATTCTGCCGAATGGGTTGTCTATGCCAGAAATACTGATGCATGAAAGTGGTATCTAGTTATATCTTGGAATTGCTCGATATTGCTCCATATCACTCAATTCCTCAATTCTGATTTAACATTATCATCTTGTGCCGCATATTGCTCGATACTTTGCTTCGTTGATTTCGATCTAATGTTGCATTTTTAGACGTTCTTCATGTGGATTACCTGAACAGCCACTTACAAACCATCCAGCCCACTTACATACCATTGATTTTCAAAAACAAGATAAACCTAATACATTGACGATCTTAGAATGAATATCAACTGCTATCTGCCCTTATATTTGCAAGAAATTAGTCAGCAGAAGGAAGTAAAATATTCAATGTGTTAATATGAAAGATGAAATACCAAAATGGAGTACAAATTTTTGCTGTACTCTTGATAATTAGATGGCGAACTTTTAAACCGATCACGTGTTTTTGGCGCTCTTGTTCACCCGAACAGAGTGCCTATCATTTTGCCCGAATGTCTGTAATTTTGGAATATCGAGCCGAAAATGGTCTCAATCGATTGGGTTCGACTCCCCGATGAAGAATCCGTGGCGAAAGTTGAGTCTGTCCGGCCGTATCCTCTCTAGCATCCAAAAGAAATCAGCTAGAGTTTTCATATTTTCAGAATAGGTAAATTGTCCAAATATCTCGGTCAAGTTCGTTATTGGGCCAAATCCGTCGGATGGTTCAGTAGTTATGAACATCTGAAATTTTGTTTCCTCAATAACTACTAGAATATCCATCAGATCAAGTTGATACTTGAAATATTGTTGAGGAAGGCTGCAACAAAACAGCTCGCGAAATTTCGGAGAAATCGTCACGCTAGAAAATTTTCCAAAAAAAAAAAAATTTTTAATCCTTACTATCTCATAAGATATTTTTCGGATTTGAATAAAAATTTTTGAATATATTGAGGTGATCGATATCTTACTTATCTTCAAATTTCATTGTCGCAGCTCTTTTCCATCTAAAGATATGATCATTTATTTCATTTACTCAAGAGAAAGGAGAAATGACATAAGTCCCGATGATTTTCTTTGAACGATGGCCATCACAGATCGATATTCTAATGATAAATGCCAGGATCATTAATCAGTGTCAGTTGGCGTAATATTAATCAAAATTTTTCATAACGAGAAATCATAGAGATAAAATTCAACATCGGTGGCTGAAATAATATACGTTGTAAAAATTCAGAAAAGCACCGACGTAAGTTTTTAGGGAAAGGGAATTATAGCTTCGAACAAAGCTTGGGGAAAATTATGAGTAGTTATTTTCAATTTGAGATATAGGTTTGTTCATTCATTAGGCGTTCATATTTGCATCAAATTGTCCCATAGTACGGGAAACGAGTATTGTTCACGTGATCAGAGTGCTTATAGATTTGTTATGGTTTGAATATTTACTCTCGAGTAGCTCAACAAGAGCGCCAAAGCAATCTGACCTCATGTCAGTGCTTTCTAATTTTTTTATTCTTACATCGTTGAGATGAATGATTGAAAAGGTTTCATATAATGCTGCAAGTTCCACGTTTTGAATTATATTTTAGAAAGGGCGAAAAAAAAGGACAAAAAAACATGAACCACAAAATGATTAAACTCAAACATAATAAAAACCGTCATAATTAATGTGAAAGGTTTATCAAAATTAAAGAAAAACAGGAATTTGAATTAACTACGATATGACAACATCATTCAAAGCAGAAGACGCTATCAGAACCAACCTAACACAAGTAAAGCCTGATAATGATCTGATATAACACGCATAAAAACCGTTCTTACTAATGTGAAAGGTTTATCAGAATAAGTGAGAGAAATAATTGGAAATGACGATATAACAACATCATTCAATTAAAGATCCGAAACAACCTAACAAAGGATAAACCTGATTATGAATTACATATATGAAATATTGCGGAGAATTTTATATCAGGCAAACAAAACGCCCTTCGAAAGTATGAATTAAGGAATATCATGAGCTTTCTTAAAAGCTGAACACCTACAGATCCAAGTAAGTCCAACATGCTCTAAAAGAGTATCATTGGACCAGGTGGAATTTAGCATCAATAATATCTAAAAAAAAAGAAAAGATATTTGGATGCCGAAATTTTCAATCTGTTTTGTTTTAGCTTACTTCTTTAACAATTTAATACTGATAAATCACAATAGTAGCGACGAGATAGAGTGTTTGGCTGAGGTTTTTTCATAACCATTTAACAGGGTGCTTCGTCTACCATGCTTTGCACAATATTTGTACGATTTTTCATCTACCCATGGGCAGAAATGCAAACAGAATTTTTTTATACCACGTGAAATAAATAGGAGGATGAGGAATGCTAGCGAGTAGAAAGCAATAATTCATTAATTCATAACAGATTCGTTTAAAATGAAAGAATATTGTACGAAATGAACATCTTACTGAACATCAGCTGAGAGCTCATATATCTCGAATCCTCACTATTGAAAAAATGGTCCATATCACTTTCAATTTCACATTTCTTCACCCTTATACTCTCACGAACTCACAATTAATAAAATTTTCGGCAAAAAGATTCTCATGTACGAACTTCAACCACTTTCAATGATGTTTCCACACCAAACTTCGTTACGAAACTACAGAGACGATGTCAAGATTTCCATTTTGAATTTTACATTCAGTTCCTTGTAAAAAGGGGAGAAAGACCGTTGCATTTCCTTTTCCTGTCCACTCGTACCTGTTCTCAACGAATAAATCGTTCATAAATATGAAGTAACAGGTGATCCATCGCTAGGAAGACCTTCTTAAGGCCGTTGAAAGTGGTTCCTCCTAATAAAGTGGCGCGAAGAATGTTCTTCACCACGTATATAGCGTTCGGAAATAACTACGCGGACGTGAAATGATCAGTCATCGGCAAAAAGGAAAAAATATACCAGGTGCATCATTAGTCCCCAATCGGTCATTTACTCTTTAGGATTTAAGAGTGCTTGCAAGTACCCAAATCAATAATTTCTGATTAATACACCCACATGTCACAGCAGTGTCGATAGATTCTTCATACCTACCAAATCGTAGATGAGCTCAGATAAATCAATACACATCGTTATAAAGAATGTTTACATTGTCTATACGAATTTCTATCATCAAGGCAACATGCGCTTCAATAGAATTGAAAAGTGCAAATAAATTAATAATAATCTAATAAACATTGGTATTATAGTCGTATACTTTCGATTGTAGTATCTTCGATGCATACATTTTTCATTCCAGAAAATACAGTTCCATAATGAATAAAAGAGAGAATATTTTCATTTCATACCTCCAAATTGCTTCATAATTTATTAGATATGTGAGATAGACAAATTATTAACTTTTAACGATTTATTTTGGTACAGTTTCGAATACCATGTGTATCCTTCTTTAGGATACAATAAGAGCAATCATTTTTAGACACCAAAATATACAGAAAAATATTAAATTCATAAAAACTCAGCAAGACATATCAAACTTAATTAATATGTTAAAATTTAATGAAAGATCAAACAATATGACCAAAGTGAGGAAAAAATTAAAACATTCACTGACAACTCCAAATGGACATTGGCAAAATTCATTCTTTTCGAATTAATTCATTGAATTATATTATTGCCATCTGTGTTTGAAATACTTTGAAGGTGACAAAATAAATACTCAGTGTTTAACTGACCAGTTTTCAGCAATTTTCCGACAGTCGCATACTTAGACATCAAGATGAATCCTCTAATTGCACTTTAATGTACGAATGCTGTAACTGCTGATAAAAATGGATGGACTTTATTGTGATTAATCATCAAACTATATAAGGCACCTAAACAACTCATGGAATGTAGACGCTCTTATGCAGAAACACAAGATGGCTATGAGAATGAGTTATTCAAGCTTTCTCGGAAGCTCATGAAAATTTGAGATGGAGGCATATGTTGCCATCTGCAGCTTTGATTTATTTCTTCTTCTCGGGTCATCTTACCCCAGTTGAGTTAGATGAAGACGTTAAAGGTGTTGTTACCCAAATTTCCAATAGTTAGAATTGGATGATATTTGTAACAAAGGAGTATCTTTATATGATAAAACATGTAAACATTTTGTTATCATTTGAATGTAGATGTCCTGTATTTTATATTTTAATTTCAATTCCAACCATCAACTCTACACACACCATATTGTGTTTAGCGAAATGTTTATGCAATAGCTATATCTGAAATCAAGAAACAAAAATGAAGAAATATATAACATCGCAAACCTCTTAGAGGGAATGACTAATCCCAGAAAGATATTGGAAAGAGAGAAAATATAATAAAACTATCTGGAAAACCAGAATGACATAACACGAAGAGACATAAAATAACCGGATTCCAGACAAAAGATACTATCATGTCCAACCTAACAAAAATTAAACCAGATCATGAAAACCAAAGAACGAAGGTTACCTTATATGAAAAATTCTGCAATTGCGATATATCTTATTCTCTTTGAAAGTACGAATGAAGAAATATCAGGAGCTTTCTCAATTACTGGAGAGCAACATTCAAGTTAGTCCAACGTACTGTGAAATCATTGAATAAAATAGAATTAATTGAGCATCAATAATACCTATAGAGAATAAAAATCAAGAAACAGTATTTTTGATTTCATTAGTGGTTCATCGATAAATTTGGGAGGCCAATTGTTCACCTAGCTTGAAGAATCCTTCATAACACAGATAAATGACAAATTCTACTTAATTCTATGAGTTCAATATCTCTTGACAATCAATATATATATAAAGAATTTCAAACAGTTTTCGCGTTTTTCAAAAAAATTTGAAACGATATACAATATCTCTAGTTCCGTAACAGATGGTGGAAAAATCTCGTCATCAACACTGACATCGTCAGCGTATTTCAATTCAAACCCTTCACCTCCATCTCTAATCTTGAGAATTGATGATAAGTTAGTTCTCACGAAGCATCAACAAGGCAATGTTCTGCATCTCCTGAAGTAGAAAAGAAATTACTGGACAGCCTGTATTTTCGCATAGACACCTGAACACGGGACAGTTTAACTAGTACCTAGCTTGCTTGCTCTCAATGACAAAAAGCATTTCACACAGATTTCTAAAGATAAGCTAAAACGTGACTCGAAAGGTCAATGCCAAAGCAATGAACTTAGTACGACGTGGATGAATTCTGTTTGCCCAAGGAACAATTTATTTTCCTTATGTGGGAAGGAAGAAATGGCCAAGATCTATTTTGCAAATAGTTTGTTATTGTAAGGCAAGCTAGATTTCGATTATTCATTACCTAATGTCACAAGTTATGAGAAAAATATATTAATAAATATTCTTTTGATTTATGAATATGAATCTTTGAAGACAAAACCACTGACACAGTGATTCCTATGCTAGTACGTTCAATTCTTGGTGTCTTGGAGGGTGGTTAAGTACCTTTGGTGCTCTCTATAGATTTTTAAGGGCTTTTTGACGTGTTCCAAGAAAAAGTATTACAAAAATTGTCGTCGCTTCATGAAATTCGATACAAATAGGTTAATCTTACGAGAGATAATTGCAGGATCGAATTCAAAGTGTATGACTTCATGTTCATGGGGTCAATCAGTCATCATCTAATGAAATATTCGATTATGGAGTACCCCAAGTAGATATTACTGGACCTTTACTCTAATAGTTTGCGAATTTACCCCTTTTCGGATCTAAGTCCATGTATTTGATTATCAGTGCCATTTATTCGAATATTTTTAATTATGTACATCACATTACTAGTTCAGACTTTTCGGGCACATTTTTCAATCAGAAATAACAACAAAAAGCAACAATTATATTGTGTGCGCCCAGGCCAAAGGTTCGAGTTGCATAAAATCTCATTAATCAAAAGTTATTTAAAATAATTAGCATTGATTGTAACTTGTTTTCACTTGTCTTTTTATCATTAAATTCTTGTAAGTATTTTTATAAGGTTAGGTGTGATGGAATAAGTATTCACCTAAACAATTGAACACTTGGTACACTTTTGGATAAGTTTGAAACATGGAAAGTTGTAAAGTTTCATAAAAATCGCACATCTGTATCATTTAGCCGAATCCAAGAAGAATTTCAAAAGTAAAGGGGACTAAAAAACAGAAAAAGTGAGACGAAAGTGAAATTTTTCAAACAGAATTCAAACAAAATAATTATTTACTCACTTTTTTCACCCTTTTACTCATCCATCTAACTAATTCCATGTTTCCACCCAGTAGAAACATTTCTCAGTAAAGCACTTCGACACCACTATATCCCAAAACTAAATGAAAAATGATTTTCAAAATTTTCGAATGAAAAACACGATCTGAAATCATTTCGAGTCATTCACTTTCAATCACACTCCGGGCTCTAACACGATTATCATTTTTTAATGAAGACTTTCGAAACAACAAGTGCAGGTATTCTTCCGCAATTAAGACAAAATGAGGGAGCAATCTTCTATGAAGTCTATTCAAATCAGGTTATACATTTCATTACAGGTAACATTAAATTATTCGTTTGTTTTATTCCGTATTCTTTTCCACTACAAGATAAGAATACTTGATTTGATGTAAGGTAAAATTCCATTTATTCAAAATAGGTCCATAACTGTGACAAAAAATTTTCTGACAGTTGTTTCAAGCATTGAAAATTTGTTGTCTCGTAAATCAAAAAAATTTCAGCCAATAATAGCAATATTCTCATATTTGTTTCTATATCTCAATGCTCCAAAGTTCGGAAAAAACTTTACAACAGCGCGTAGAATCTTTTAACCACACGTCAATGCTTTCATACGATTTTTAGATTCACAGGCCTAGAAAAAAAATTTTTTTTGGTGCCTAGAATTTTTGAGCTGATTCTAACTATATTTTTATTGCTGAATCTAAATATGATAGCAGTTTTTCTGTATCAGCTCTAAATTTTTAGAAAATAAATAATAATAACAATAAATAAAAATTAAAGTATGAAATTCGGAGTATCAATGGTTTGAGAGAACCAAATAAAACCGGCCAAGTGCGAGTCGGACTCGCGCACCGAGGGTTCCGTTCAAAAAAAAGTAATAAGTTTATATTTATTAAAAAATATATATTTTGTAATGTAACTAAAAATTTAAGGTTTTCGGAATTTTTCCTTTATGTGTGCTATAAAACGTTGCTTCATGCCAAATTTCAAGATTCTAGGTCGACTGGAAGTACCCTTTAGGTTTTGATTCCCTTATGAGTACTTATGAGTTTCAAAATATGCAGCTTAAATTGCTGTATCTTTTGATTGCGTTGACATAGAAGTTTGATTTTTTCACAGCTTCAAGGGACAGTAGACCTGAGTAATTGGTATAAATTTCAGCTTCATACCTCCACGCGTTCCTGAGAAAAAGGGTCTTGACAGACGGACGGACGGACGGACAACAAAGTGATCCTATAAGGGTTCCGTTTTTTCCTTTGAGGTACGGAACCCTAAAAATCACTTCGATGACTGTTATTTCTGCCTAGTAAATATTACTGGAATCAATCGAAATAAGCGTAACAAGTGGACTTATGCAGATTTAGTCTCTGCAAGACGCCCTATCCCTCACTCAGAAGAAGTGCCAATTCAAACTTTTCAGCAGCTACCAGAACTATGTGAGGACACATGTCTTTCTAATCCGAATTCTGACACTACTGAAGGTGACAGTGATTTTGAAACGATGTCATCAATTCCCCAATGTTTCAACCAAGATGACTTAAATGACCTCACTAGAGATCTCAACCTGTCGAAAAAAGCTTCTGAATTACTAGCTTCCAGGTTGAAGGAAAAAAATTTACTTGAACCAGGAACGAAAGTTACATTTTATCGCACAAGGCAGAAAGATCTGCTACCTTTTTTCTCTGAAGAACAAAATCTTGTATTTTGCCATGCTATTAGAGAACTCCTGGTAAAAATGGGTCTTCCTGAACATTTTCCGGATGATTATCGCCTATTTATTTACAGCTCAAAACGAAGTTTGAAATGTGTTCTTCTACATAATGGGAACAAATATGGCTCAATACCAATTGCTCACTCAACGAAATTGAAAGAGCAATATGACAACATAGCTTTGGTTTTGGAAAAAATAAAGTATCATGAACAACAATGGGTGATTGTGTAGACTTAAAAATGGTAAACTTTCTCCTTGGACAGCAAAGTGGCCACACCAAGTATCCTTGTTTCTTGTGCCTCTGGGATAGCAGAGACAAAACGCAACACTGGGTTTGAAAAGAGTGGCCTAGAAGAGAAAACATGAATGTTGGGGGAAAGAATATCATCAATGATCCTTTAGTTCCGCGAGAGAAAATTATATTTCCACCCCTGCATATCAAGGTGGGTCTAATGAAGCAGTTGGTGAAGGCTCTTGATAAGAATGGATCATGCTCTGCATATATAGGGAAAAAATGCCTCAGCTGAGTAAGGAAAAAATTAAAGCAGGAATATTTGATGACCCACAAATAAGATTGATTAAAGACCCTGACTTCATAAATTCAATGATTTAATTGATTGAGATTTCATTTGTTTCAGTTGTCCAAAATTTTCTGGGTGAACACAAAGCTGAAACCCATGTTGAATTAGTCAATGAGATGCTGAATAATTTCAGATCACTTGGGTGTAACATGAGCATTATGGTACATTATTTACACAGCCATTTAGACCGTTTTTCTGATAATTTAGGGAGACATTAGTGAGGAGCAAGGTGAAAGATTTCAACAAGATATCAAATGTATGGAGGATCGCTATCAAGGAAGATGGGAATGTTGATGAACTGGGGTTGTTCTAAAATACATTCAAGAATGTCACGCAAAAAAGTTTACGAAATATTTAGTGAGTAATTGGTTTAAATGATCACTTTTTCTGTTTTCTATAGTATATAATGAATAATATCTGTAAAATCTGTGTAATATAATAAAAATTCCTTTATTTATTTGTTTCTTTAAACCATGGTTTTTCTTTTAGAATAGTGTAATGTATAATTCACAAAAATGTTGATATCTTAAAAATTCGAGCTGACAGGCAAAAACTAACAGCATATTTGAATTCAGGGCGTCAAATTCATATGAAATCACCTCCAAAATCTTCTGCACGAAAACCACTGTTGATCAGTGAGATGCGCAAAGAACATTATGTGAAAAACTTTCCTGGGAATAATTTGCATTATCCTTTATGGCAATTTCAATCAAGATCGGACTTCCAAAAATTCCAATTGGACTCACAGATTGAACAAACTTACACCGATGCCATATTTCAAGTTCACTTCCATCGAAATTTGTCCTTGTTTTCCACAATCTCCATCCAACGAAGAATTTACAAAAATTGTCCATTATAATTCCAGACGGTCCAACGCGGAGTTGATGCGTCTCATTTCTTTTTCTCCCATTCTTGGTCATCGGTTTCGATTTCGTTCTCCATTCCTTTTGTTTTGTTTTTTTAGGTGGATCAGAGCCGTACATCGTGGGCTTGCAAGCCTTGAAGAATGAATAATGGACTGTGGAGATCGAACGAGCAGATTTCCGAGTGGTCGACTGAAACGGCAGGTATAATTGGCTTCTTTTATTCATTCGTGGACCATATCAGGTGTGAACACTGGTCGAAGAATACTCGGCTTGTCGATTCTATGAAATCTTGCTTAAGATTTCGATTTTTGGTACTGTTTCTGTTGTTGCGTTACTGTTGGATTTCTTAATTTCTAGTTTGTCACTGGGAGAACATCGGCTGACATGGAAGAGAACCGTACTCTAGCAAAATACAACCTTTATTTATTAATCAATATATAGTCCTTCGAGAGTGATACTACATCGGTCCTAACTACCAGATGGCGCCACTAACGAAATATCCTGACCTCATGTCAATCTTATTAACATTTTTTGAAAAAACCTCTGTTGTAAGTTTCAAGTTTTGAAATCGCTAAAGATTGCGCCTTGTGGTGTAATGGATGTTTGTTTCACTTCTATAAAATTTTACTTACCAGCGAGACAGACCGTTGTTGTCCAATGGTAGAAGTTTCTTCTTCTTGTTCTGTTTGACAGTCTGAATGAAGATGTGAAGGGGGACGTGAACAGACTGATCGACGACCCCCTTGGGGCAACTGGGAGCGACTATGGAGACTTGCCTCTCCTTGGTCATTCATGGCAACATCCTACTCATATGTTTGGTAAAGTAGCTAAGGGTACGCCTGAAAAACAAGAGGAGGAAAATTTAAAAAAGCAAGAAATTTTTTTTTTTTTTCTGGTAGATCTTCCATTATCTTTCTGACTCAGGTGAGCTGTTGAATGAAATTTAATTTAATTGTTCTAGTTAATTGCATGAGCCTTCAATTAATAAAATAATACATAGATCAATCCGTAGACTCAATGAATAGAGTGAATCTGTGGGTCAATTTACAGTGGTTTTACGCAACATTTTCAAACACTTGCATATATTTTTTTATTTTCTCAAAATTCATTATATATATTGATAATGAATTTCTTAAAATTAAATATGCTACATAGGAAAAACAATAAGTAGTGAACTCCAAACACTCTTAATAGAAGATGGAAATATCTAACCCCAAAGAAGATCGACTCATCTCCCAGATAATGAAATAATCTGCGATCAACAAATTACCCTTTTGCCAGAGTCAGACAACCCCTAAGCCCTTAAAATCCACCCCTGTCTACCCAACCAACCACAATTCAACGGTCCACTCTAGGCACTAGACCGAAACCATCCTATAAAGCAGATGTTACTTCGTTACGCCTTACAGTCTCCACCACTGATCTAACTGCTCTAAATCAATTAATTCATCCTAAAATATTTATGTTCATTTAGCGACCTGGACGTCCCTCGGTTTGATTTATGTTTTATTATTTTGATTCATGTACATGCAAGCCCCACCAGTGAGTTGTTATGTTGATTGAAATTAAGGTATAGAAATTTATGGCCTTTATTGACATTCGTTTTTAACGATATTTCAGTCTGAAGGCGAACCGTTATCGAAGATTGACTTGGAGTCAGTGCTTCTGTCGTGGTTCGAAACTTTTATTCAAGAAAACAAAATAACATTTTCTGTTCCCGAAAAGTATAGATTTTTGAAATTTTACCTTTAGGTTCTATAAGGATGTGGAAAAGTTTAATATATTATAAGGTGGTCATCTGGAAACAGAACATATTATTTATTTACCGATTCGTGAAAATATCTAAATATTCTTAAAATTGCGATAATTTTTTTCATTTCAGAATTACAGATTTCAATAAATTGTCTTTCAAAAGTGGAAAAACCACCCCTTAACGTTATCGAATTTTACATAAGGCAAATTTGCCCTGAGATGTTTATGAAGAACTGATTATTTTTTTCACATTATTTCTCAGCGCATGTTCTACTCAATAAAACTAGTAGAAGTTACAACAATAAAGGTTCAGTTCAACACCCATGACTAAGGTTCAAAGAAGAATCAGTTTATTGAAAAAAAGGCACAGTAGAAGAAATTACCTAATTTTCAAGCATACTCATTAAAGCAACTTTATAGACGAAACAAATAAAAATTTAAAATTAATTCTGCACCAGATATATTATAAAATCACACAGAATATTTTTCTCCACATGGAGATTTTCATCGCGTGATCTGGTGTGACCAATGAAAAATGATTACCACATGCGCGTAGCTCCTTAGGGGGTCTAAAGTATTGCTTCAATCTTTAGTACTTTTATATTTTATAACAAGCGCGTTCTATTATTTTCTTCTATGGATAACCCATTAATTTACCTGTCTTATGGTCATCAGAAAATGGAGCTCACCAACACAAGAAACATTTCTTCTTTCCCACGAAGTTTGCGAGCATGCGCCCAGCTGGTATTTGAAATATTGCTCATATATATAGATAGCATGAGCGATTATTTGATGTGAGATACGTTTTCATAGTTGATTGAATTCAGATAATCAACTTGTCTTATGTAGAATGATTGATGACACAATGAAGTTCAGTTTCCCGAAGGTTCTTGTGTCGCTTTATATGGCGTTATTATTATTGAATTCTTGCCGACTAATCGTTAAGTCTTTACAAATTGATCCAATTAGTGAAACGTCTCTTTTCGAGCTATAAAAAATCGACAACATCGCCTTATTCACATTTAAGGAAATGACATTGATAAATCGACATCATGTCGATGTATTAAACTTCAATCGTGACAATATTAAGTTGTTGGTTTATCCTGGATCACAGAATTACCTAAGATTAATCATAGAGTTATCAGTGAATTGTTTACATATTGTTATATAATATACAGTGTGGAAACCACATGTTGTACATTTTTTTGCTTACATTTTCAACATCCTGTAGGATAAGGAGTTAGAAATAATAAATTTGAATACTTTGAAGATTGAGCTGAAGAAATAGAACTCTTGTTCATTGTTGATAAAAATAACCGTTTTCGAGAAAAAAAATTAAAAGAATTAATGTTTTACTTTTATCAAAAAGAAATTGAAATTAAATTTACCAAGATATTCAAACTTCAATAAATTATCAACGTGTCAACAAAATTTAAAATTTCAATTTATTCATTTCATAGAATGCATAGTAACGTTTGTAAAAACAGTGCGTTTTTTAATATTGATAAGAATTTTTTTTTAATAAAAATAACACATTAATTCTTTAAATTTTTATTTATCGAAAACGGTTGATTTTATCAACAATGAACAAGAGTACTTTTTTTCAGCTTAATATTTAAAATATTCAAATTTATTTTTTTCAACTCCTTATCATACCGGGTGTCATAAATGTAAGCAATAACATGTACAACCTAGTCCTCCCCTGATAAACTAAACAAGCTTATTATGTTTTAAGGGCAGTATTTTAAGAGGTCCTTACTACTGTTTATGTTATTAAATATTCATCAAATTATATTAAATTGTTTAATAGTTATTCAAGAAAAATTGATTACCAGTGGCGTCCTTTAGGAGGCCGTATCTCAGTAGGGAGGGCAACTAGGAAAAAAATTTATGGGAATTTAACATCTTATTTTTTAATGTTCTATTAGAATCCGAGAAATCTCCCACATTTTCCCGGACACCCTGTATATTCAAAATTAAAATTCATTTAAACGGCCTCAACCAATTCTCATGAAATTTTGTGTGAATATCAGATTTGTCTGAAAGTGAGTCAACATTATTTTGAATTAGTCTGTATGAACGTTATTTTTCATTATATTTAAATTAAGTTTTTTTTTTCATTTTTTCATAATATAGCACTCAAAAATTCATACAACCTAAATGTTCGCTCTTCTTTGAGCAACCCCTATTTTTAGTTGTTTATTATAAACTTCAATTTCATTTTTGCCAGCTAACGATCATCCCTCATTATTTTTTGGTTAATTAAACACTTTTTTTGGTAAGATGTTCATTTTTATTTTGTTATTACTCTCAATTTTCACCCCTATATGAACCCTGTTGTTCTTTGCAATTTTTATTTATTTATGTTTTCAATCTGCAATAGGGTTGCAAGAGGGCGATCCAATACAATAATTGTAGTAGGTTGAATTCTTATTCTGAGTTTATGGTGGACGTGGAGATAGATTGAGTCCAAAACGACATACTTGCGAATATCCCTATAATATTCCGACAAATAACACGTTAAATTCTTATAGCATATTTATCTAATACCCTGTATGACAAAGGTGAAAAATTCAACTCAGGTCTTTCATTTCAGTGGAAAATCCGACATAGCCTATTCATTTGTTTACCGAATTAACAGTTGGTGCTTACCCCCCTAACTGGTTTTGTTTAGTTCTCTGAACCCTCCTTCCTACGATGGACAGGGGAACAAAATAAACGGTGTAATGGTTTGAATACAATAATCAAATGATTCCACTTGAGATGCAGGAAAAAAGAATTCGTTCCAGTTTTTGCAACAATTCTTTTCATAGGGGAAAATTCAGTTCGTTATGGAATGGGGTGACTATCAATCATTCCTAGATCTACTTTTGTCAGTTCTTTCTGTTACTTTCTTCAGTGTTGTTAGTACTGCTTCATATTGGTTTAATTTCAATTTTTTGCTATAATTATAACATATTTTTGATCATCATTCTAAATTACTTCTGTTGCTGATGAATATTTATAATTGGTGAGAATTGAAGAAATTGGCATACGTTTAATGGCTGGATTAGAGGTTGAAATGGTTTAACTTCAATTGTACTTAAATTTACCATTCTTTTTTCAATCACTTCAATTCTTCACCTTGCTTAATATTGTTCAGAGAATTTGTAACATTCTTGTTAGTTATTTTGAATCTTTAGTTATCTTTTCACATTTTTGTGATATTTGGAACATTTTGGAAACGATGGATCTTTGTTATAACATATCTAAGCGATGTGTATATTTTATAAACTTTCAGAGAAAGTATTGGATGATAATCTCTTCAATATACTAATTTATTCTTGCGGTTTGTAGATCCACATCCAGGTGGCATTCCATACAGAAATTTTCTGGTTTTTCTATGACGAACGAAATGATAACTAATGAAAACCTTCTGTCTGAAACTGAAGTAATATCATTAGTACAAATCTTTCCATCTGAGGATTTAGGAATCATCACCGGGTAAGACATAAAATCAAATCAATAAATTGTAAGAACGAAGTTTTGTGCTCATTTCAGAAAACGTCAAATTAGAATACTCCGAAACAAGTCGACACCATCGAATCAGAATTTGCATTTAAAGGTGATTACGCCTTTTTTTCTTTATGTTTTTAGACATCATACTCTGAATATCATGTAAAGATAAGAATTAATAATGGGACTCATATTAGATCACAAATCGCATCATATGACATCAACTTGTTGATAGAATTTATGGCTGACAAATAGAATATATTGATTGCTCAGTATTGAAACCTCGTAAATCTCAGATAAGACACCTTCCAACATGGATCCCCTGTTATTTACATATATTTTCCAAGATAAATTCGAAGTAAATTGTCTGAAACCTGGGGGCAATTAGGAGCATCTTGTACTGCCTCTCATGGCAGTAAATGTAGAGTAGGTTGTTGGGCAATTATAATTGGACTATAACCAGGAAATCCACTCTTGTTTCTTGTTTTGAACCAGGCCGAGTAGAAGAAATGATAGGGATGGGATGGCAAATTCATTTATTCATTTGAAAACATAATTCATAATTGCTAATGACTAAAAAACCAATATTAATAATTCCATGATTTATTGATTTGTTTAAATAGCTTCCAAAGCGGTGCCAATTGATGAAACTGATATACCATTTTGCACATAAAAGAAAAAAAGCAAAAATAATTACTTGTGACCTCACATTTTATGTTCGAATTGTTTCCCCCTATTCAATACACATGCGGCATCGTTTAGTCACGGTAAAACAAAAAATCGAAAAACGACGTAAAACTACGGTTTTACGAAACAGTTTATGCGCCATTTGTCTGTGGGAACTTGCTTATTTGGAAAGCGCTCACGAAATTCTTCGAAAGTGAGCAAACAAACACGTTCTACATGCGCAGCCATGGCAAAGAACGCACTGTAAACATATACAACAACATTACTACACGCGGACAACTCAACTCGCTACGTTCCGCTGCCTCCTTCCCCCCTAGGTACGATACTGGCCGAGAATACGCGCATGCGTGAATACCAGACAGTGTAAACTGACTTTTGGCGGACTCTATATTTGCTTCTCAAATATTTAAGATAATGAGGTGACAGCTTCCGAAAAGTGGTCTATCAAACTTACGTCTTATTAGCTTTAGAGAGTATCGTTTACTGACCTACTAGCCCTACACGACTGGAAAAAATTAAGGGGTCAAAAAAATCCCAAATTTTTAGGCAATTTTCAACAGGCCGTAACTTCGAGAGAAATGGTTGTACAAGAAATCGAAGGAGAGGAAATTCTGGCTCCTAGTGTCTAGTTTTTGGATTAGAATTTGAAAATTTATTAACCTCTGCGGTTTTTGAGTAATTGTAGAAAAACCAGGAACAAAAAATTCTCAAAATTAAAACATTTTGTATTTGGTCTACGGGCGTGAAAAAATTTTTTTCAGCTCAACAATTTTACGGATCGGATACTTTGTTTATTTAGCTTCAATTTCTTTTTTTATACACCTTGATACAGAGGTTGAAAAATTTTTTAGTTCTAATCCAAAAAGACATTTGGAGCTACAATTTCCTCTTGTTTGATTTCTTGTACCACCATTTCTTTCGAAGTTACGGCCTGTTGAATTTTGCCTAAATATTTGGGATATTTTGATCTCTTAATTTTTTCCAGTAGTGTATTTCATTTTTTGAGGAAAAAGCCCAAGTCCGCTGGACATTTTTTATAATATTGTAACGTTTTTCATTCAATAACATAAATATAACAGACACAATCTGTATATTGACTGTATATTCGACATTCTGTTTTGTTATTAATTCTTTGTGATTGATCAGATTAATATCACTACTTTTATAGATAACCTTTGGAATTGAAAAACGCGGATTAATTCTAATTTTCACTTGGTAAATACTTCACAATAGTTTCAACTCAATAATAATCAATGCTACCTTCGTGACTAATTAAACTGAATGTGATATAATTTGTAATTTTAGAGTCACACATAATTATCGAACGCGGTATTCTACGTATACACTTCCATATTCAAATGCTCTTTAAAGTTAATCCGGTTAAACTGCTCCACAACCACAAGATATTAAAATCATCTTCCATAGAACCAGAATTTGTAGATCACTTTTACTGACACCGAATAGCTTGTTCTTTCTACCCATAAATTGTGATTTAAATCCTTCTGCTGTCTCTGAACCATTTCTTCACCGGTTGCAAATGCTATCAAATTTTATATCATAGTTAACAAACACTTAAAGCAGCGAGAAAAACTATATAACTGTAAACCATGACTTGTATACGTCTACCATACATGATTAAACCGAACCAATTCATTTATTCATTTCCTCAGTATTTAAATATTACATTTCCTCATACCTCCAGTTCGCTCATTTAACTGTTCTCAGATTTTTATAGACGCAAGTGATCAATAAACACTAAATTCAGTTCAATAAGATTAATTTGCGAACACCTATCGGTGAACTTGAAATGCAAATGAGGTCTTTGAAGAATGATAAAGATCGATGCATCTAAAAAAAATATTATTCCATGTTAATCAAGAGATATTCTACAAAATTTAATGAAATAAACAAATACAGCAATTTACTAGAAGTATAGCTTCAACAACTGAAATGAATTGTGCAAAAAGTTAACTGTCTATTGGATTTCTGAGAAAAGCCTATTGATCGTCGGATGATGGAAAATCATATTTGTTTGTATAGTTATAGATATGTATGTATACAGGGTGGTTTAATTAGTGTTCAGATTACTCGCATCTAAATGTATCCGAAAATACACGATTTATGTTTGCGCTAATTTTTTTGTGTATTTTAAATTATTATTTCAGTGAGGTTCAAAAATTCATGTCTTTTTTTCGAGGTAGGTATGTTGTAGTCCTTTTTTTGCGACATGATTGTCTTGAATTCTGTTTCAATAAAAAAAATAACTCAGCTTCCGGATATTACTTAGAGTTATTGGAAAATTCCTTGAAAGTTTGGAACTTCAGGTCTAAGTAAAATTTTCTCAAACATTTACCGTCAATTCAAAATTACAAATGGGAGTTACCATAACTTTCAGATATGTTTAGAAACTTCGTATGGTCCTAAACCAGTAAAATAATAAGAAAAAATAGTACATAATGAGACTATTTTTACTTCAATTAGCCTTCAAAGGCGGATAAGCTAAAAATCATTGAAATACGATAGGGGGTTCCAATGATTTTGTCTACTTTTTATCATTGCTATGGTAAATTAAACTTCAAAATGTGATTTTAAATCGAATATGATTGAAATACCTGTAAAATGTGTAATTTTATAAAAAATCCGGTTTCACCGTCTGTTTTTGTATGTTGCAGAGTCCGGGAAATGATTTCGTTATGAGCGAGAAAAAGCTATTGACCTCTCGTCCCTACTCTTTTACATTTTTCACATTGTAGTAATTATATTGAGAACAGCGAATTCAGACGCACATGGCTGTACAAATCTAAGAGTAATCAGCACATCAAAAAATTTACTTATATCAAAAGCGCTGTACCAACTTCAACACATTGTGTCTTATGCAATGATTCATGGCTTCGATCTGTTATCTCGACATAAAGATATGCATATTATTCGAGCTTCGAATATAAATCATTAATTACCTCAAGTACAACGCGAACTTTGATAAATAAGTTGATAAAACCACATTTGCGTTGCTACTTGGAATACAGTGTGATTCATTCAATGATCGTATAGATATGGATGAATGATATGATGCGTACCATGAACATATAGGTGATTTGATATGTTAGACAGAACCGATCGTTTCAGTTTATTTCTTCGGATAGCCATTACAAAATTGTTCTAGGTACGGTAACTGTGAAACCACCGGTTTACTTTGAGAATTATATTGAATATGTATGGTGTGTCCACCGAGAATATATTTAGGTAGCAAACAATAAAGCATGTAGATCAGGGGTTAGTGACGGGGTGTCATACAATTCGGCGTATCACATAAAAGCCTAGGGAAAAAACCCCAGTAAAAAAAACCCTGGCTGCCCGTCTAAGTGTGAAAGTACAAAAATAAGCTGATATATATTTAAGGGACTTCTTTTTTCAAGAGTGGTATTCTATTGATGGAGACAGAGACTTCTTCAAGTTGCCCACATCGAATCTGGAAATAAAAAGACAACAACAGAAAAAAGAACTGAATATCAAAAATACGTATCATATTCGTTTGAAATTTACAACCCATTCCAAGAAAGAATCGGATGTTTCCGTTACTACTGTGATTAACTAGATAGTGGGGCCACGGTATATTTATCATTGTATTTTCGCCCCACCCCTCTCAGTCCATTTTTTTTAATCAAACTAACGAAAATACCACAAAGAAATTTTCATACGAATATGGATGATACTTCCAATATTTCAAAATTCATTATAGTAGTAGTAGTAGTAGTTTATGATGGAAAGATGCAGATGATTTTCTCATTGGCGGAGATTAAACAATTCCCCCTCCTTCATAGATTTTCTTCCTCGGACCGCCCATGGACCAATTGCCATCATTGACATGTTTGAGTCTCTGCATATGTTTCCATTACTACTGTGATTAACTAGATAGTGGGGCCACGATCATGATTGATCCTGGTGTTTTTGGTATATATCACATTGATTGATCATGCTAATTTTCTCTGCTTTTAGTACAGAATTTCGTGGTTTCGGTATGTTTATCATTGTATTTTCGCCCCCAGACCATTTTTCTTTAAATCAAACTAACGAAAGCAATACAAATAAATTTTCGTACTAATATGGATGATATTTCCAATATTTCAAAATTCATTAGATGTGCAGATGTTTTTCTCATTGGCGGAGATTAAATTATTCCCCACCTTCATAGATTTTCTTCCTCGAACCGCCCATGGACCAATTGCCGTCATTGACATGTTTGAGTCACTGCATATGTTTTCGATACTACTGTGACTAACTAGATAGTGGGACCACGATCATGATTGGTCCTGGTGTTTTTGTATATTTCACATTGATTGGTTTTGCTAACTTTCTCTGCATTTAGTACAGAATTTCGTGATTTCGGTATGTTTATCATTGTATTTCCGCCCCCAGACCATTTTTTTAAATCAAACTAACGAAAACAACACAAAGAAATTTTCGTACGAATATGGATATGTATGTAGTGAATTATTTTAAAGAAAGAGGGACTGTAGCTGATATGCCCAAGCATGGATTACCACGTACTACAAGATCGACTGAAAATATTAAAACTGCTTAAGAAAGTGTAAGAACAATTCATCAACCTCAACTCGACCAGCTTGGTCTTCAAAGAACAACATTGGCCACAATTTTGCACAAAGATTTGCATTGGTTTTTATTTAAGATTCAGTTGGCTCAAGAGCTTCTTCCAGAAGACCATTTACTCCGCTGTACATGAGCCAATAGGATGGTAACCTACTACTCGCCCATGTCAAACCCGATTTTCATGAAAAAAATCATAATTAGTGACGAAGCCAATTTTCATTTGATTCGATTTATGAATAAAAATAAAAAAACGTGTTATATCACAACCTTCCCCAACTATGGATGATGATTTCCCTTTGAATGGGTTCCATAGCATACTTCAAACATCAGAAGATCTGAAAAATCATCACTTGGACCGCAAGACCCGATTCGAAGAATCCTCCTTGCAGATTGGCGACAAATTTTGTGTATTAGATTTGAATATAGAGGGTATTTTTAAGGACAAGAGTGATTATATTTCTAAACTAGCAAAGGACTATGGTGTTGAGATTATTCTCCTTCAAGAGACACATACGGATATAAAAAAAAACTTCGTGAAAGAGGAACCATAAAAGGTTATGTATTCATTGATTTAGTAAAATTTACTGTTTAGCTTGTTATGTTAAAAAATCCTACATTCACAATATTGAGTTAATCCAAAAAGGCGAATTCGAGGGTGTTTTCTTTACCTCTTTCAAATTTTGTATTGTTGTTATTCAGTTCTTTTTTCTGCTTTCGTCTTTTTATTTCCAGATTCGATGTGAGCAACTTGAAGAAGTCTCTGTCTCCATCAATAGAAGACCACTCTTGAAGAAAGAAGTCCCTAAAATATATTTCAGCTTATTTTTGTACTTTCACACTTAGGCGGGGAGCCAGGGTTTTTTTTACTGGGGTTTTTTCCCTAGGCTTTTATGTGATACGCCGAATTGTATGACACCCCGTCACTAACCCCTGATCTATATGCTTTATTGTTTGATAAGTAAATATTGTAAGCCAAAAGTTCAAAAGAATATATATATGGATAAAAAGAATAGTTGGTTCTGGGAAATTGAAAAGACCTCGAATTATTCATCATTGCATAAATTGAAAGATACAATCTGGTATGCAATATGGTCAGGAGGAATTAATGGACGTTATTTTTTGAAAATGAAAAAGGCGTAATGATAACTGTCAATGGAGAGCGATATTGCTGTATGATTGAAAACTTTTCTACGCCACACCTGAATGCTTTGGAGTAGATTAACATAAGGTATTAACAGGACCGTTTCACATCGCATACAACCAGGAATACAATGAAATTACTGCTAGACCTCCTCTCTGATAAAGTTATTTCAATTAAATTCTTTCTGTGGGGATATCTGAAGAGCAAGGTTTATGCGAACAAGCCAGAAACTATTTAGAAACTCTAACAGAATATTCATGATGAAATCGATAAAATACCTCGTGAAATCTGTAAGAATATAATGAAAAATGTGCTCGCATTTCAGGGGCTAACAGAGGCAGATACATCTGATAATTTATTCCATACATAATCAAATAAACCATTCATCAACACATGATCCATTTTTTTTTCATTTAATCAAAATTTATGGAAGAAACATAGTAGTATACCTTTCCTGCTGATACTCTGTACAAAAATCGGGGCCCATTGTGAGGAAACATATTCGGGCAACGATTATACATATGATCCAAATCATAATTTCTGTGAAACTGAACGATTTATCGAGGATGTAAGTCTGCTCGTAATCTATCGAAGTAGGTGAGGATTAATGTCTTCGGATATGACCATGAAATTTATAGTGACCTTCATTCCTAGATAGACAGCCCACAAAAACAAGAGATCTAGTCGAAGCTCACCGACTAGTCAATCCGCGTCAACTTTTCCATAACAGAATTTCAATTTCCGTTTCTCACTTGAGTGATTCAATAACGATAATCTTGATCTGTGTAGCAAGAATTATATCCCAATGTATATAAGACTCGTTCTCCATCACGTAAGATATCATTGTGTACCTCGAGAGCTTTCATCTTGACTTACGGTAGCTGGAAGTGGTAGTATTATACCGAACGGAGTTGATACATAAATTCCTCTCATTATTTGATACTATGAAGGCTCCATCCAGGCGTATCAGGGTTTTACAACAGGCTGAGGTCGATAGACTTCCAATTGGATTGAAATATGGGGTATTGAGCTGCTCAATGGGAAAAATTGAGACTAACTCGAGCATGCCAGATTAATATATTCGGAGGTACCTTGGGTCCAATACCGGTCAATACTGATGTGGATATAGGGGGCATTTAACCCAGTCATATTAGGTAAAAAAAGGGTTCAACCTCGAAATGAGAGAAAATAAGCTATAAATTGGTATAAACCTTTGTTTTGTCATGCTAAATGTTGTCTCAAAAGTCACAAATGATACCGTGTCCGCGTCTTAAGATATTGAAGGTCGAAGCTCATAAAAATTGGTTTTTCGTGAATATCTATCTTTCTATTGCTTAAATGATATTTTTACCTATAATAAAAGTTGAAGAGTATAAAATTCTCTACAATTTTCGTTTCATGTTTTTTCAATACGATCAACCGTTTTTGAGGTAGAGCGGGAAGAGTGCGCAGCGCTCAGTCATATATGGTCCAATGCAAGGTCAAGCGTGAGTTATTGTTATCAGTACGTTATATAAAGTCTATTATTTATTAAATTATTATAATTATTGAACAATGGCCATTATTTATGTACTAATTATTAATTGTTGATATTTTATTAAAATCAGTAACTTAATTATTTATACCTCAAAAACGGTTGATCGTATTAAAAAAATCATGAAACGAAAATTGTAGAGAATTTATACTCTACAACTTATATCATTTAAGCAATAGAAAGCGATATATTCACAAAAAATTAATTTTTATGACCTTTGACCTTCAATATCTTAAGACGCAGACACGGTATCATTTGTGACTTTGAGACAACATTTAGAACGACAAAACAAATTTATAGCTTACTATCATTCATTCCGAGGTGAAACCCCTAAAATGACTGGGCTACATCGTCTAGTGTAGCCTGTTAGAATATGAAAAATATTGAAAAACACTGACGTCAGGAGTTTTCACTAGGTTGTTCTAAAGTTTCTTCCCGAATTCTTTCATTGTGTTATACGAAATTTATTGATATTTTTAAAATAGTATCTTAGGATACAATATATTTAATTTAAATTTTTTTAAAATATAATGTAGATATACTCACAAACGGTCTGCATATAAACAGAGATCCTTTTAATGTTATCAAAAATGAATAATGAATTGATGTAAACTAAAGAAATTGTTAGTTTTATTTCATTTATAAAATATTAATTACAACAATGTAGGTATGGTTCACACCTTTGACTAAGGGTAAAAGTAAGAAACAGTTCTCTGAGATGACACAGTAGAAAAAATTTTCGTATTTCAAACCTACCTATAGTACCTACTATACTATACTACTGTACACTATACTGACAAAAAGATCAAATTAATTAGTCACCAGATATATTATAAAATCATACATTATATCATATATCAAGTATTAAAAAAAAAGGTTTGGGAATTTGGTACAAATTTTCTAATGTGCAATTTCCACGAAATTTTGCAAATCTATTAGTATAAACCGCTCTCAAACACCTTCTGAGTTAGAAATTGATCGGTTGGATATTCCAGCAGTTATTGAAGTGCCCAAATTTCAGATGATCATAACTGCTGAACTACTAAACGGATTTGACCCAATAACGAACTCCACCGAGATATTTGCACAATTAGCCTCTACTGAGAATATGAAAAGTCTACTCATCTCCTTCGGAAAATAGAGTATATAGCCAGCCGGACATAGTCACGTTTGATTCTCGATATTCGAAAATTCCAGACAATTTGGCAAAACTATAGCACGTTGTTAGAAACATATAGAATACAACTACCCTCTGACCTTAACAGAATACTTTACTTGCACAGGATGAGAATATTTCTATGAACAGAATGAAAAATAAATAACTTTGTAAAAAAATTGTTTTCATTATACACTTACTCACTTTATGCCGAGAAATCTGGATTTTTTGAGTGCATCCGACTCTGTATTGTTATAGAAACCTGAAAAATAAAATGTCTTCATCATCATCTAAACATGATAGCATCATGAATAACCAGATCCATATTGATCTGACTGGTTTCGAAAATGATCTGAGAGGATCCTCGAAATTTAAATGGACCTATTCGGTTTCCATAATTAGGAATGTGAAAGTACCTGCTGTGTATAAAATTTATGTTCATCTGACCTGTATTTTTCTCGGACGTAAAGTTGATGCTTTAAAGAAGGACCCGTATGAAATTACTTGAGATTTTATTGCTACTAATTTTTTCACTAATTAGGATGGCCAAAGAGAGATTTCAAGATTTCACTATAATTTTATTCACATGGTTTAGTAATCTTTCCTATTTTCGATGGGATATAACATTTTGCTTGATGGTTTATTTCGATTATTAGAAGTTTTTATTTTATGAATTATATATACAACTAGCTGACCCGACAGACTTCGTCCTGTCAAAAAGATTTGTAATGTGGCAGTTTTTGTGCCTACGTATTTTGAAAAATTCTCCTGAACAGAACCGTCACCCTGGTGATAGGGCGTTGTGAATAAAAAATAATTAAATAAAACATTAAATATAACAAGGATTTAAAAGTAAGTAATCGCTTTATTGTTAATCATGTGAATCATAATTATTATTATTATCATTGTAGTGCTTTGTGGTATACGATGTTTTTTGTTTGATTACCTGGCGCATAGATAAACAAATCTGATGGTTTTCCAATACGGGAACAGGGAACATACAATTGACCATGTGAGAAACATGGGTTTTGTAGATTAATACTACAAACACTTAATGATTGCCCCTGGGACTTGTTTATAGTCATAGCAAAAGCAAGCCGCACTGGAAACTGTAGTCGTTTAAACTCAAATGGCACATCGGTCGGAAACATTGGAATGCGCGGTATGAGAACATCTTCTCCTTTATACTTTCCTTTGAGTATAGTTGCTTCTATCACATTGTTTAGTAATTTTTTTTATCGCTAACCGTGTACCGTTGCAAAGACGCGGTTGGTTGATATTTCGCAACATTATAACCACCGATCCAACCTTTAATTGAAGATTGTGAGGTGACAATCCTGGCAAATCCAGCGAGTTTAAAAATTCCGGTGGATAGTTGACTACATCATCTTGATTAGTAGCCGAATCAACTGATTTGTATATCCTCAATTACCCTGTAATTTTTTCTTGAATTTTGAAATTTAATTCATTTACATCTATGTTTTTGCAGCCAGTATAGCTCGTTAGCTCAACCAATCATTGTTTCTGTCTGGAAACACCTTCTGAATAAGTTCATCTTTTGATCGAGTTAACTGACAAAAACTTTGAGGAAAGTTAATGCTGCCAGTCAACATGTCTATAGGAAATTTGCCATTACCAATGTCAATGAGTTGTTTAGAGAATATGTTTCCAGATTGGTCATTTTGCAACTCGACACGCATATTCTTGCTTAAATGAAGTACTTTGACATGTTTCCACAAATTGGAGGACTTTAGACATGCATTGAGTTCATCAGCTGGCGTTGATCGTGGAATCACTGGCAATGTTTGACGAAAATCTCCTGCTAATAAAATCATTGCACCACAAAATCGGTTATTATTGCTCCGTAGATCTTTTAAGGTTCTGTCTAAAGCCTCCAAAGATTTTTATGTGCCATCGTGCATTCATCCCAAACAATCAATTTACATTGCTGCAAAACCTTTGCCATTGCAGAGTTCTTCGAAACGTTGCAGGTTGGAGTTTCATTGCTTTGAATATTGAACACACCTACATTGCTTAGACAACAGTGAGTGCTTGTCATTTAATATGAACTTTATACCATAGCAATAAAGCTCAAATTGACTACGTTTTAGTTACAAATCATTTGTATGGGAAAAAGAAAAGGGCTATTTTTAGGGTTTTTCCAGCAATAATTCTAATTTTTCTCGCCGTAAAAACCATCCTTGAACTTCAACGAACATTTTAAAAAAAATTTGGCCAAATTGGTCCAGGCGTTGTTGAGTTATGCGCTTACCAACACATTTTGCGATTCATTTTTATATTATAGATATATGTATTCTTTTGAACTTTTGGCTTACAATATTTAACTATATTATATTTTAATTATACATAATGAAGTTGATATAATTTTTGAGCATTTGTTGTTTTTTTGGCGATTGTTACAGATAGTTCGGTGCCAAATCGTGATGGATACTCATAATGTAGGTAATTGGATAATTACCTGCCTCAATAGATCAGTTGAACCATGTTTTTGGAATGGAATTCTATGCCATTTATTTATTGGCATGAATAAGAATTTCAATAAGAACGGTTTCTTAGAATCAACAATCAATTTTGGTGATTGATTCAGATTAATCAGTGGAAAATCGGAAAAGGTAATTCCTACCTACATATTTGGCCTATATTTGGCATATATTGAGCCTACCTTAGGCACGTTTTAAAAATAGAATCGGCTCCTTCGTATTGGCAACCAATTTTCGAGTTTGATTTTAATCAATCGTAAAAAATTAGGAAACTATTACCATCGTAGTTGAAAATCAAGCGCAATGGTTTCGAGTAAATCTCGTTTTCAGTTTGGAATTCTTTGCCGGTAAATTATCGGCACGAATTTAGTAAAGGAACGCTTCCTTTGGATAGGCAATAAATAGCATTTGATTTTTATCGATTGGTTAGAAGTTGCGAAAGATACTGTCTACATATATATTTAGGGATTCAAATCAGCTAACAGCATCGCAAAAACCTCGTTAAATTTAATTAAATCAATTAAATAATTGGGACACTTTTCATATAGGGGCAGTTCCCTCAGATTAACGTTGAATTTTTGCCATTCATTTTGATCGATAGGTTTCAAATCTGAAAAATTCTCACGTATGTAACCGAAAATTAAACATTCCTCATTTGTTGACATAAACATAGTTTTCGGAATGAAATTTCTTTGGATTTGGCAATCAATTTTGGCATTTTGATCGATTGGTAAGAAATCAGGAAATATACTACCCACTAACAGAGTTGAAGAATGTGCAAACCCAGTGGGTTTTAGTAAACCTCGTTTTCAGATTATAATTCTTAGCCGGTAAATTAACGGCATTTTGGCATTCGTGTTTTATCGATTAGTAAGAAACTGTGAATACGTCTCACAAATAAAGGTGGAGATCGAGTCTACCTTATCAGTTCACTCAGACCTGGTTATCTAAATAAATTTTTCGCCTTAAAATTAACGGCACTTTTCATATAGAAATGGTTTTTTCGAATTTGAAATTAATTTTTTGCCTTGAGTTGATCAGAAAAGAATGAAGAATCAAGTACTTAGCAGAAAATTGAGAGTATTTCATTGGTTGGCGTAAATATAGTTTTCGAAAAGAAATTCCTGGTGGTTAAATTATTGGCACGCCTTCCATATAATGAGTTCCTTGGGTTTAGCAATATATTTTAGCGTTCTATTCAGAACTATTGATAAGAATTTATGATAAAAAATTTTCACAGTCGTAACTGAAAATTGAGCATATTTTTCAGGATGATGCACATTTTTCTGGATGATTTTTCCACTTATTGAACAGGATATAAAGACATGTCTTTCGCTTTATCAGAGTAAAAAGAAACATTATCCATTTGTATTTAGAAAATATCAATTATTATCATTGTGGGAAAAACTGTATCACGGAATAGATTTGTACTAAAAAAATTTCAGCCCTTGATATTCTAGCAGATTGAACTCGTGTGAAACGGTTTGCTGCTGTTCAAAGCAATAATAGATGGTAGAAATAAAACATTATTTTCCAACCTCTTTCGTACTGAGTTAACTTCAAATTGTTCCTGAAACGTTTTCTTTCCATCTTACTGAATGTCATTGCAGGCACTCTGTTATCTATCAACACGTGAACAATAGCTTTCGTGATCTTCTCTAATAGATCTTAGCATCTTCAAGAACTTCCGTTAGTGAAGAATAAAATAGAGGTCGAGTCATTGTAGAAGAGACAATAAGTCAATGATTGTAATAACATACGAGAGAAGAAAAGTACTTCCTTCGTAACGAATGGAACTATAACGGAATCCAGACCATTGTTTCGACCACTTTTCAAGTCACAAGGTCGAAAGATCTCTACGTGATTATCATTTTTCATGAATCTCGATATCATTTCGCATTTACGACACGAGCTGGTAGTTGTTTTATGTACTCGCTTTACCAGTAGATGAAAATCGCTGCGACCTGAATTTGCAGCTATTGTGAAACTATTCTGAAATGTATATTTGGGAGTGAAAACGTTGAAATTTTCCTCTTTAATTACATAAATTCAATTAATCATCATTATTTGACAGATAGTACTTATTTTTTTTGGTATAGTGCACAGTATAAGCTGTGATATTCTGGTAGAATTCTTTGTATCTCGTGAGTTATTCCAGCAGTTAATTCTTGAAAATTATTTGGTTTATCAACATAAACCCCAGACTTCAAATAACCCCATAGAAAATAGTCTAGTGGATTAAGTTAGGGACTTCTTGCAGGCCATTAATGAGTAGGTACTCCTTCTACCAACCCATCTGTGATGAAATGTCCTATCTAAATAATCACGAATAATGTGAGCGTAGTGGGGTGTTACTCCATCCTGCTGAAACCAGATATTATTTGTGGTAATTGCCCATTTACCTCCAATGTCGAAATGACTCTAACAGCTGTAAATACCTATCTCCGTCTGAAGTTTCTTGTAGGAAGAAGGGTCCCACGATTCTGTTGTCATAAATGTCGATCCAAAAGTTCAATTTTTGAGGATCTGGTGTATGAGCCTCTTGAACCCAATGTGGATTAGTTTGTTACCAGTAGCGGCAGTTATGCCGATTAACTGCACCGTTTGAAAAAAAAAAGTTTGAAAGTGAAAATAAAAGAACGTCGGGAGCTCTCTCAACCTTGAAAACGACAGAAGATGTCTGTTGAAACCTTGGCAAGTTGGCAATAAGAGATTATGTTTATTGCCTAAATAATACATGCTTTCGACTTGATAAGAAATTGACAATTGCTCCTGCAGTAATGCCTACGATATAACTAAAAAACATTTTCGAAAACATGTTTATTTAGCAATATAAAACATTGTCCAATCTCTGAAAGATAGTTATGAGTTATTTGACTCTACATCAACATGTATACTCTGTTTTATTACACTCGCTATGCTCTACTGCAAAATATTTTCCTACTAGGTATGGCACAGTATTATCGTAAATCGACTGCATGTATATACGGGTTATCCTATTAACAACACTGAGAATAGCAACCAATATGTATTTCTATGCAACTAGTTTCATATTAAGCCTCTGCCTGATTCTTTGATTCATGACTTGTTTTATAGCAACAACAGGCTCAATAGGATTTTAGTTGCTGCTTCAACATTTATCTAGATAATATCTTAAATGGGGCGATTTGAAATTTAATGCGAATATATAAGAGGATTGCAAATTTTTAACACAATCTGTGCGAATGGTGGAGGTGTATTTTTTCTTTAGACTTCAGTCGAGAAAAGATTTCATCTGAACATAATAATATAACTAGACCCGACCAATTCAAAACGAATACTTGAAAAAACAAAATTCAGAAGATTGGTTGATATTGACTGAAACGTCGAGAGTCTGTCCTGTGAAATATTTTAGAAATGCACTGGCATGAGGCCAGGTGCTTTTGCGCGCTGGAATCAGAGTATTTTCCCGTACTCTGGAACTATATGTTACTGCAACAGCCACGATGAATAAACTCTATAGCTCAAACTGAGAATAACTACTGACAGTTTTCCTTCAGTTTTGTTCAAATTCCCTTCTCCTGAAATGCAATAAAAAAAAGGCTTATCTTCTTCAGAAATTAGCTGGATCATCTTGGGATACTGATGCTTCCACTCTACACACAGCATCTCTAGCCTTAGTTTCTTTTGCAGCTGAGTATTGTTGCTCTGTTTGGTTTAATAGTGCACATACACAAAATATTGATGCACAATTGAAGACATATATTATATCAAACCGAACAGTTAATGCCATCTTGAGATATTGAATATATCAGTCAAATATTTCATCAATGTTCGTAATAATTCGTGATAGGATCGGAAAACAACCTTGCAAAATCTTCACACTATGCACATAGAATAAACCGAACTAACAACCTACGAGTGAAAGTTGTAATATTGTCATAAATCTTCTAACCGTCACCACAGGAACCTGAAGCGTTTTTTTCGCTTCATCAGTAATTTAATCGAGGGTTAACAAGTCCGTTATAACGTTCCTAAATGAACACGTGCTGTTGTTCTGCTAAAGGGGATGATAGTACAATGCATACTGATTGGAAATATGTGTACGGAAAGCTCATTCGATTATTTGGTAGTTGAATCGGGAATAATGAAAGTCCCAAAGGGATCATGCTGTCAGTCAACCATCATTTTGTGATAAATGATTAGGGTGGGTTTAGATAAGCAGGGCTCAAACAACGTGATGATAGACTTAGTTACCTGAGGGTTGAACACAATAGTTGAGACATATCTATTATTACCAAATAATAAATTATGGGAAGAATATTTTTTATTATTTCTGAGCATGAAACTTCAGTCATTTGGGCAAAACGAAAGCACGATGTATTACTAGAATAAGCGCGCAAAAAATAAAAAATGCAGAATTGATAGAGACCTAAAGCAGTATGTTCAATAAGCGCTTTGCATTCTGAAACTTGCTGACCCAGTTTGTCAGTTACCTGATCTCCAATATATAAATTTTAGTTGACCTTATTTCGATAACCGTCCGTCTATATTGTTTCATTGTTGCATCATCTAATGGAACCACCAATTTGTATTCGTCTGATTTTTGACTAGAGCATTATGTCTTCAAAGAACGTGATTGATTGTTCATCAAGGTAAATTGAAACAATTGAGAAAGGAACCCTGTAGCAGGATTTTTGTCCATAAGAATACTTACTGCCTTAGGTACATTGTTTATGCTTACTCATTCGGTGCAGTCGTTCAGACATCGTGAAAAAGTATTTAATTCTGGAATTTTAAGCTTAAAAGGATCACCACCAGTAACATTTACTGGTGAAGAAGTTCATCTCAATCCATCCATCTGATCCTGGAAATCAGCAATTTTTAGGATATGCTACATACATATCTTGTAATACATTTTCGAAATGTTCTTTTTTGAGAGGTTAGGTCGCAATCTTTCAACCACACACCAGCCTGTATATTATCTTAAATAATCATCACCTCAATTCAGTTTAGAATTATAGCTAATTCGTTTTAAGTCATAGTCGAACATTTGAAAATTATTCAGTTCTGAATACTAGTATAAGACAACGAGTTACAAATAATAAAGATAATGCTAGATTTCTCGAAAATTTGTACTCGTTTCCTTCAAGTCAACTAATGATAGTACGAACATCTTCGTGTCTTGTCTATAAGTAATTCTTAGTGGTCAGGTTATTGAGGAATTTGTGGTCTGTAAGTATAATGACTAACCAGGTTTTCCTGGGTAAAATAAAGAAAAAGATAATTATAACTTTGATCATGTTACATAAACTTATCTTCAAACTTACTGATTATTATAGAAGTGAACATCCATTCAGGTTACTGCAGTTCATCTTCTCCGTTTTCCGCGCTTGTTCTCAGTGAAAAAGTGAGCTATCGTTTTCTCCAAATGTTTGTAATTTTCGCTTATCGAACCGAAAATGGCCTCAAATAATTGGATTCGAATTTGTGATAAACAATCTATCGTTGAAGTTGAGTAAGTCCGGCTGGCTGAACATATATAGACTAATAGACGACGGAAATAAGCTAGTTTTATCATTTACGGAATACAAATTGGTTTGAGAATACCCGAAATCTCATAAAATATTTATGGAAGGTCGAACAAATTTTTTGGTTGTGCATGGAGATTATTGTTATTCAGAATATTCTGGAATTTCATTATCGTATCATCTAAGAAAGATACGATAGGCGTACCCTTTTATACCCGATAAATTTTTGTACAGTCTGCCATATTGATATTTGCAAAACTAAGACACATACTTTGAAAATCGAATTCCATCCTACCATCATGAGTTTTGATGGGTGAATCTTAAAATTAATGTGAATTACTTTTGTACCAAGCAATTTCGAACGAATTATACGCATTGCATGTTAAATTACCTCTTTCGAAGAAAACAATCAACGTACAACGAATCAATTTCATTTGCATCCAAATGACATACCTGATCAACTTCATCTTCGGATCCTCAAGGACAAGAAACAGCCATATCTATTACAACCGGACACCTTCCAGAAGCTGCATTAGCTTTTTTCCGTTGAAGACCAACTTCAACCAGAAAAAATATTCAAATAAAATGAAATTTATCAGAATCGCAACAGAATATTAACTAATGCTATTATTTTTATTTAGATACTCATTATTCAACTGATCTTGTGCAGTAAATCTATAGACAACGTCAGTTATAACACACTATAATGAATGAAAAAGATTTACAGACAAAAAAAGATTGGATCGATCGAGAACTCTCTTTAACACATAGAGTGACATTTCAATCAGTTATTCCCTCATTACCTGTGCTCAGAATATTCAAAAATTGCATTTAAGAATATGAACATCTCAGAGGGGCGGTAAAGGAACATGTGATTCAACTTCGGTACGAGTTTGACCTCGCTCGAGTCATTTGATTTGCGTAGTCATCTTCAGCAGGCCTACGGAGATAGTGTTTTGTTCATCAAATTTTGATCAATAAATTTTCAATAAACGAGATTCTGGCCAGTAAAAACATTCCTGTGGCTCCTCAGCCTCCTTATTCACCCGACTCGACTCCTTGTGAATTTTTCTCTCCCCAAAGTTGAAAAATTACCTCAAGGGAAATCATTTTGGTACAGTCGAAACGGCTGTACCGACCAGCTGAAGGTTATTTCAGTATCATAGTTCCAGTACTGCTATAAGGAGTGGAAGAAACATCTTCAGCCCTATGTGGCCCCAAAAGGAAGTTATTTTGAAGGTGACAATATTGAATTGTAATTATTTTTGTATTAAATATTTAAAAAAATCTCTCATTGCTTAATTCACAGACCTCGTTTATCTTATTTTTGTCCATAATTTGATGAATTTCACTGATTAACTTGTAAATGAAGTACGTTATTTCTCGATGGTAACCTTTAGTACAGAGAGGTTTTATATTGTTTCAGTTTACCATACAATTAGATCAACACTTGTTCTTCAGTTCCTTGATCCATTGTGCTCTCAGGCGTAATGTAAACTTAAGCCTATTACCCAACAATGGTATGCATTACCATTGTTGACTATCATATTTACTGTTGACTCAGTCACTCAAGATTATTGAGGCTTTTCTTGAATCATTATTTTCAAATGGGTGTGTAGGCGTGTGTTGAAAGAGTTTTGCTTCTGTGAGACTGTTAAAGTGATATATGAAGTAGCTGACATGCCATAACCATCAAAATGTAAATCGAGTTTTCAGTTATAAAATCTTTCTAGAACTATAATTTGTCAGCAGTATTTCTCGATTCCGATATTGGAATTTGTTACTAAACACCGAACGTGAATAATTCAAAAGACAAATTCATTTTTATTGTGGTTAGGTTAGAGATGTTTCCACAAGCATGTAATGATATTATTTATTCCTTTAGGGATATGGTGTACCATTTGGATTAATACAGAAATCAACCAAAATATTTGGGCAATCAACCTAAATTAATTAAATATGAAAACCCTTGCTCATTTCTTTCGAATATAACCTATAGGAACAGATGACCGAAGAGACTCAAGTTTGAGTAAGGAGATTCGGAGAAACAGGTTTTACGAACGTACCTACTTAAATATATATACTCTATACTCTAGTGAGTTCTCATACTGTAATTCACAGATTAGTTTTATTTAGGAACTAGTTGGGCGCCAAATTAATATTTTTTTCACTACGCAAGCTACGAATTAATCATTAAATGAAAGACAGTTATAACTGAACATAATAAATAGAAATAATATGTAATGTTAGTACAAACGCAAACCTCAAGCTAAGAATTTATCAGAAGATACTCTGGACCTTGGAGTTTTAAAATAATGTCTTCATTTTCTTTAGTTGCGTTAGGTAGAACTTCTTTAATGTTGTTTATGTTCATGTCGACATGGGACATTGATTCAATTAAATTTTCAGAATTATTTGAAACTAAATTCACATTATTTGATTGTGTTTCTGTATTTTTAAAAGCATATGTAAAAGAAGTATTTGAAATTACTTTGCCACGTTTATTTTTATTTTGTTCTAAAACTTTCATGCTCAGAAATAATAAAAAATATTTTTCCCATAATCTATTATTTGGTAATAATAGACATGTCTCAACTATTGTGTTCCACCCTCAGGTAACTAAGTCTATCATCACGTTGTTTGAGCCCTGCTCATCTAAACCCACCCTAATCATCTATCACAAAATGATGGTTGACTGACAGCATGATCCCTTTGGGACTTACATTATTCCCGATTCAACTACCAAATAATCGAATGAACTTTCCAATCAGTATGCATTGTACTATCATCCCCTTTAGCAGAACAACAGCACGTGTTCATCTAGGAACGTTATAACGGACTTGTTAACCCTCGATTAAATTACTGATGAAGCGAAAAAAACGCCTCAGGTTCCTGTGGTGACGGTTAGAAGATTTATTACAATCACTATTACTGGTAGGTTGCTAGTTCGGTTTATTCTATGTGCATAGTGTACACTGGCGCGAAGTCAGGAGATTTTGCAAGGTTGTTTGTCCTATCACGAAATATTACGAACATTGATGAAATATTTGACCGATATATTCAATATCTCTAGATGGCATTAACTGTTCGATCTAAAATAAGTGAGGACACACATCTTTTTCTACCATATGTTCTTGTGAGTTGAGTCTACGAAAATTTTGAATTTTGAGAATATGCAAGATATCAATATATATATATTCTTTTGAGCTTATGGCGTACAAAACAAATGTTAGCAGGGGTTGGTGACGAGATGCCATACAATTTGGTGTATGGGATGAAAGTCTAGGGAAAAACGCCTAGTAAAAATTTTGGCTACCCGCATAAGTGTTTGTTGTGTGTACAAAAATAAGCTTAAATATATTTGATAATTTGATCTTTTTTGTTAATTTTATTTAATCTTAAAAATACTAATTACAACAATAAAGGTACAGTTCAACACCTATAGACTAAGACTCAAAAGAAGAAAGAGTTCCCTTATTCTGCAAGAAAATGTACTTTTAAATTTTTCCTCTTCATCTACTGCAGATGATTCACCCCCATAGGGCAGTAAGGCAGATTCGATTCCAGAGAATCATCACTTTAATCGCTGATCTTGACTACAAGGCCCTCTCAGCATGCAAACCTTTTCCAATATTTCAAAAATTTTTATATTATCTGATTTCGTTGCTTCAGCTTGTTTTGATTTCAGATATGAGTTTCTTTAAATATTTTGGTGGAATGTTTAAAGAAAATTTTTAAGGAATTGCCAAATGAACTAAAAACATTGAATATCTCAGTTTCTTGTGAACAAATCCGCAGTAACATAATATCTCTTAACTTGTATGGGAGTTACGAGTTTTACCATGGTTTTTTCCTAAGCCCCTGAATGTGTATGTATATCTATTACATCAACCACTTTTCAAACCTACAACTCATACAGGCAATATTGTTCGACAATGGACAAAATATAAAGATTTAGTCAATAAATGAAATTGGAAAAATGCCCAAGCATTAATGCCTGTTAAAAAAATCTACTTTTTGGAAGTCTGAATCCATCACAAAATTCTTCCATGAATTTTCTTATCCCGATCAGATTCACTATGTGTTGATCAGAATTTCAGGATACAGATGAAGTAATAAAATTCATTAGTAGACTCATATCCACATGTAATCTGAATTAAATTACATCAATTCAACTTTTTTGAATAGGTACCGGTGATTTATAGCATTCAGCAAAGTCACGAAATCACCTCACATAATGCGAAAGTGATTTGCAAGAGCTGAGTATTTACTACTTAACAAGGTACTTGTGATGATATAATGGATGTTACCTACGTTTTTAACTCGTTTTCTCTCAACTTCTCAGATCAATTTTTTTCGAGCAATTCACTCAGCGTAACAACTCATTTCACTGTCGACTAATAACTTGGACAAATGAAATTCATCAAAATTCTTCTTCTTCCTCTGCTTTAATAAGGCGTTTTGATTGTTTCATGTATGGGGAGATGTAGGTAATGGACAACAGTTTACAATGGTGATCACCTTAAAAAAACAAAAACTGATTGCAACCGAACGAGGCAAATGTACTTATACACTAGTATTGCGTACCTATATTTCGTTCTCGACCGTCGGTTGGCTTAGTTCGCGAGACGCATTTCCGGTTGTCAAGTTTTTGCGCCATTTTTATCAAATTTTTCAACTTGTTTAATACACAAATTATGTAAAAGTTGTAACATTTCAGCTTGCCATCAAGCAGCCATTTCGTTAATTCAAAACTTCTGCCTGATACCCCATGTAAGTAATTGGAGTCGGGTGATATTAATTAAATACTCAGTGATTCCTACTGCCCACATTAACGAACTTTAGTAAAAGAGTTAGCAAAGTTTATTAAAAGCCATCTGACCTCACGTCTGTGCTTTCTAAATTATTTTATTATACTGTTGTACCAGAATTACTATAATAAAATTATAGGATTGAAGTTGATCTCAATTGATAAAGAAGAAAAAGAAGTTTATGCTTAGAATAGAACAATAAATAGTTGATGGATAAACATGATTTATATTCTTTTTTCCTCAAGTGAATCCCATTGCCTATAGCTCTCACTACCTCCATACATACAGAGTGACCCGAGTTCGAGAGACGAAACAGAAAGATGAATTTTTTTTTCACAAATTCATTCTCCCTTCTTTATAAACGAAAGTGCTCAGACTCCAGAAATATTTAAGTATCGTAGAGAATTTTAAAAAATATCATAATCCAAATTTTCAAATTTCAACTATGTCCAGTTTTCCAAAAAAGTCTAATAGGCAATCAAACTTGGCCCACCCTGTATATAGAACAAAAAATGTGGATAAACAAGGAAATAAATATATATTTTTTCATTTTACAAAATCCGGTTCTTGCTGTGACATTCTTTTCATATCCTTGCAAATTCTAATAAACTTTCGAACTTGGAACATCCTGTGAGATCCCCTAAAAAACGTCCATTACCACCCATTCCAGGTTGGCAGCTCATTCTCGATGTGCCAATATTGTACCTACACTGTTTCCATTAATTAAAGAAGAATCCAACAATCCACCTATGAAATCACAGGAACTCGAAAAAACCTGTCCATCATCTAACACAATTCTCCAAAAGAGGGATCAAAAAATCATACAAGTGAATTCCACAACAGAACTCGACCTGCCTGATATTTTTTCAGGATTCTCCGCAATTAGATACTTCGTGGGAACACAATAGAGCCGGTATAGCGTTGAAACAACCTTCCTACGATTCACGCATACCAAAATTGGTTATACCCAACATTCTTCCTCAAACCGCCTCAAGGAGACTAATTAGGATGACTTTCTTAGAGCGGGTAAATCATAGGAAATTAGCTTAAATAAGGCGTAATTGTACAAATCACAGCTTTGTGTAATCAAAATTCCATTATGAATATTCCCCAATGGTCATTACACGTGTGTATACATGCGTATTACAGAATAGCACACTGACATGTATCATGTTACTGCAAACGCGAGACATTTGATACATCGTGAAACAGAGTCATGCAAAAGGCTAGTAATGAATAGGTTCGTATAATGCTAATAGAGATATTACAAATGTACAGACGTGGATATTATTACCTTGTAATAGTTGTATATTATTACTGAATTTTCTTGCTATATATAAATATGATCATCTTTAGTTCATGTCATCGTATATGTGTGCCTTTTATGCAGGAACTTGTTAAGTTCAAAGAATTCGAGACACCCTATACGATGATGTGAAATAAATAGTCCGGTCAAGTTAGACCAAATAACATAGGTGAGGTTACCAAAATTTGCATAGAGCTGAAAATTGGTAGAGATGGTCCGGATACCATTAGAAAGAAAGGGTGAAAAGTGCCCAAAAATCCCATTGTTGCTAAAAAAGTTATTCAAGGTCAAAGGTCGCGAAAATGGGTTTTTCGCTTTTTTTCAGCCAAACGGTGAGTTTTATCATAAAAATAGCTTAGACATAAATTGTAGATCGTGCAATTATCTACAAAAATTGTCTCCATACTTTTTTTCGTGAGAGTCGCCGTTTCCGAGATATGAGCGAAGAAAGTTTTATATTCCCATTAAAAAATATGTTGATGACGTCATAACTTTGACAAATTTGACTTGTTATTTTTGTAAATTATATCAAGAGATGCGGAATATAAAACACCGTTTGACGTGTTGTTGCATTTTTTTCAAAAGTGATCGTTGTACGTTTTATGAATTTTGTGCATTACTTTATCATAACCCTGTATAACTAAAAACAATTATGTAATGAGTTCATTACAGCAGTGTTTTTAGTACTGTAATGAACTCATTACGACACTGAAATAGAGAAAATACATTTATACGTTTAATTTCGGTTATTTTCTCTTACTGTAATATTAACCCAATTGCATTTCTTACATTTTTTATATTCAAATTTCATTCAAAGTGGAAATTAATTTTGTAAAATCATAATAATTTCAAGTGGGCGGTTGTGCTCACGACGAGTGAACGTTTGTCGGAGATTGATCCGTTTAAATATTGAAATGTGAACTCTCGTTGTTTTTAGTCTTCTTTCAGCGCGACATACGTCTTTCATTGTTTTCAGTTTTTTTTATCCGGCTTCTCAAGATTTAGCACGTACGAGTAGTTTGATATTAATACTAGAGGTGGGCGATAATGATTGATCGGCATAATCGATTTATTTTCAATACTAATGTTGATAACTGATTATGGAATCAGTTGCTAATATGTTTTCATAATTGAAAGATGTTACTAATTAGTACTACTAATCGTGTTTTATGAAGTCGACAATGGAATCGTGACTTCTTTAGTAGTACGAGGTGTATTAGTCATTGATTTAGTTCGTTTTATTACAATGGTGCTAGACATGTCTTTTTGTGCATTAATTCAACGGTTTTTAATATTGATTGAATTTTTTTAGCCTTTACTTGACTTTTTCCGCTCGCTTTCATGCTTTTATAACTTGCTCAAATAACTTCAAAATGAATAAATGTTCATTTATTTCGTATATTATGAATTAATTGGTAGTTTTATTTAAAAAACCTATGAATCATTATTCAATAAAAGAAATATGTTTAGTCGTTGAGCGTGTTGTCTGTGTCCCCTCTTGACGCGGCTGCCCTGTGAAGATTAGTATTAGTAACTACTAACTGTTATAATCGAAATATCTCGAAACATTTTCATAATCGAATGATTTCGTTAGTATATTTCATAATCGCCACCTCTAATTAATACGAAGTTACATTCTCGCTAATGCACATCTGTTTCCAGAAAATTTATTATCACGTGAAGTTCTTTCAATCGCGATAAAAAAAATCAAATACCATCATGTATTCCCTTTGAAAATGCCGAAGTTATTATCTAACAATTGAAGTTTCCGCTTTAAAATTTCAAATAAGGAATAAAAACTGTGATTATGTTTTATAGTACACATAAGAAAGTTTCATGAGATAATGCTATAACATTCGTCTCTTCGTCCACAAAAAAAATAAATACAGGTATATGCGACTTCACCTCGGTCATAATTTCATTCTCCAATTGTTTTTAAGAACGGAAGGCTCTCACGTGCAGTCCGCTTAAAAATTCAAGCTGTGCATAAACACAACTGGTTTTACATCATCATCGTTTTCACAGGACCTATAAACTGAAGCTGCATAATGAAGCAAGTCTATTTGTAAGGCAAATGATCTACATAGGGTTGAGATTGTATACCACCACACCTTGAACAAGAATTTATAATAGTTCGAGAACCTCATAACTTTTCAACTGTTGAGATATAGGAATGCCTGTCTCAATATTGTTGAGATCGAATTTGTTCTCTTGAAATGAAGGTATCCGGGAGGAATACAGGGTTAAGAAAGAACTATATATTATATTAAATAAGAATAGGTGATTCTTTGCAATTGTTTTTATGTTATATTTCGAACAAGTGGGGGCCTCTGAAAAATTATTATGTGTACACAATCTTTAAACATTTTTTTAAATATTTTTCTGAGGGTTGACATTATTATTTTTCCACCATCAACACAATTGCTGAAGTTACAACTAAAACAATATGTAATTAAAAGTCATCGAAGGTTAATTGTCTGAGAACGTCCTTGTTTATTTATCTTATTATCTATTAGATATTTCCAATTTATTTTTAGCTATTAGTAAAATTCTCCCACATTCATTCATCAAAAATGAAAATCAATTATCATAAAACTAAACATTCTGAATTAAATTTTCATAATGATTCATAAACATCAAAGTGGACCCCGAAATCTGTAACCACCTGTTCGAAAAAACACATTCAAAAATACCTCACACATTAAAATTTGTTCGCCTGTCTAAAATATAATTTTACGACGATCGCTGGCTATTTAATTATTTAAATATATGCATATATTGTCATTTCGTGTCTGCATGTTTAATAATTGCAACGAACGTGTAATAAAAATTCACTGCGACTATCGCTCTTTGAAGATCTGAAAGAATTACCATCTTTTATCAATGTACTCAATGTCCGGAAACTGAAACAGTTATTGTGAATTTCAATCATGAGAACTTTAAATTAATTATTATGTAACAGTATCTAGATCAGAGAGGTTTACATTTACTGGTAGATCTATGCAGATGGATGCATTTTTCACCTGGTGGCGAGTTCAATGCTATCTATGAAGAAAGATTTTTACAATCTTCCGAAATAACAGAAAAAATTTAAAAATTAATGATGAAGCATCCGTTTATAATAACTCTATTTTTGAAGCGGTTTTCATTTTAACTATGACGAGTAGAAATTATCAATGGAATTCATTATTAAATGATATAGGCTTCAACAACGCATTGAAATTATTGAAATTCAATATAAACCTGGCAATTTGGAAGAGTCTATTCGTTAAACTTTGAGATGCAGAACAAGTGCCACTAACTACTACACTAAAATTAAAATTTTACAATTGAATTTAGAATAAGTTAAAGTAAAATAAAATATAAGAGGTAGGTGCCTTCAATCAAAAAGGGAAATTTTAAGTGGTAAATTTTTATAATTCATAAGTTTTTAATATACTTGTTGACCTTTTTCTTTGATTTAATCTGCTAACCAGGCGTACTGAATAGCAGAATAAGTATTAAAAAAAACTAAACATCTTATATTCTTTATTTTTCGTAGTGAAGTGAGATATGTAAAAATTGCTTGATTCTATTGATTTTAATCGTAACAAAAAGATGTGAAGGACTATACAAATAATGGTGACATTGTATTTTGCTCGCCTGGGGAGTTTATAGCTGGCCATAAACTTATTTTCCACCATTAGAAGTGTGACATTTTATATTGCTCTTCTGAAAAGACTCACACCTGGTGGTTCATATATTGCGAAGTTTATTATATGATAGCGGTAGACTCAAAAGAATTTCTTACAATCTGACACATTGACAGACTAAACATTATTTAACGAGGTTGAGCGAGGGGAAACTTTATGACAGAACACCCTAAATAATCAAAAAAGTTGATGATATGGTTAGGGAACAATTGAGATATTCCCCAAACCTACTATGGAAATGTCTTTCATCTAGCTGGTGGTCCAATTCGTGGGGTCAACAAACTTTTCTAAGATTTGTCGTACTGGGTGTCCGAAAATACACGATGTACCTTCTGCAACTTTCCTTATTTTTCAAGATATGATTTTTTATTGATTTCTGCCAGCAAGGTTTCAAAACTCTTTTTTTTTCGTAGTAGGTATTTTGCATTATTTTCTTCATAATATGATTGTTTCGATTGTTGGTTCAATAAAAAACTGACTCAGTTCTTGGAATTATTTTGACTTACTCAAAAAGGGTTGGAAATTGAAAATTCAGGTTTTAGTAACTTCAATTTGAAAATACAAAGAGGAGTTTCTATACCTCCTGGCTAAGTTAAAAAACTCCTTAATCTTTTAAACTACCAAAATCATAAAAATAGTACTTAATAAGCCCACTTTTGTTTCAATTGCCCTTCGAAAGCAGGAAGGCTAAAATCATTGAATCACGATTAAAGCTTGTAAAGGTGATTGAATATACTTTTTATTTTTGTTATGGTAAATTGAACTTAAATTTAATTGAAATTTCTGTAAAATGACTCTAGCATGTGTAATTTATATTAATTAACGATTACGCTACTAAAATTTCAAATGTGAGCAAGAGCAAAAATCAAAATGCCTAGTTGGGAAATTACCTAGTGTTTTGTTACAAATAGAAGCACGTATTACTGAACAATAAATATTTATTACAGTAAAGTTTCCAAACTTCTTCCTCAACCTGTAGGAATAATCGATAACTTCTAGAATTGGTTTGATTGACTGAGGCTACTTGAATATTATTGTTTTACGTTTCTTTCGACTTCTATGAGTTTTGGCTCAATTTATGTTTTCTGTTGTTTTCGATCACTTACACCAGCTCTTTGTAAAATTTTCAAAAAAAAAATCGATAGGGTTGAGGTCCAGCGAACACTCTGGCCATTCAATCGGCCATATTTCAGCTGTTCCTTTATTAATCATGTCAAATAAAATAACCCCACTTTTTGCGAGAATTAATTCACACTCTGTTTGAGATTTTATATCAAATCTTCTTAATAATATTCCAATATAAAAAATGTCATTTATTTTCTCCATCATTGTTTCAAACCAACTTTTATATAGCGATGAGTTTCGTCATCCGATAGGTGAAGGTAATAATCATTCACAATCTAATCAAAGAGTCATTTTAAGAATTACCCATGATCAAATTTATTCTGAACTACCAACCAGAGGTGGTTGTTGGATTCATAAGATCATGAAAAAAGATCTCACTTCAAATAAAGATTGATTTACGCTATTTCTATCAAATTGTCAGATTAATAAATATCTGAAAAAATATATGTGGGCCCCCTGAATATGGAATTCTATAATTTAAATTCAAGTAATTAAGCTCATTTCGTGTTGTGAATAAATTCAAAACCTAAAATTAACCTTGAACATTGTCCTCGCTTTTCAACTCCTGTTTTCTATGATAGCCAATTTCATCCATCGCTGATCAAATTGGTGAAATTCAAAACCATTTTGGTATAAAAAGGAAATTAATACGTACCAAAAATTAAATTCTACAGTTAGATCAAGATACAGATTGTATAATCAGTACGATGAATGCTTCAATTAAAGATTCATGTTGAAAAAAAACTAATCAGTATACAGGAGCCTTTATAATACAAGCCAAACGAAAGCCAATTCACCTAAAAAATGTAATACATCATAATGAACCCATCAATCAAATCCGGAATAATTCCATACGGAATTGATGGGTGTATCGGTCAGATATTTCAGATTGATAGAGATCGTTCAAGTTTTCTGATTGACTTGCCTGAATTTGAAATGATATCCTAGATTTTATCAGATAAATTGACCATTCAGAGTTTTGTTAGTTAGATATTTGAATTTGTAGTAGTGACATCAAAGGTATTGTTGTGATTATTTTGGTTTAGGAATGAGGTACAAATTAACATTGTCGTTATGCAGGAATTTTCAAAAGTCAATCGTTATTGATTGAATTTTTTTGATAACTTTGCTTTTTAATCAAAAACTATTGCAATAGAGGGTGGTTTTGAAATGACTAAGTGATTAATGAGGCACATTAAGTATGATGACGAGGTATTGTTGATGATGGAGCTCGTGTTGAATGATTGTTTGGGCTATTACCATCATCTATTGTGGATGTAATGATTTCCGACGTTTCAATAGACATCTTCTATCTTTATCAAGGAGAAAAGTAAGAAACCCTTTGAAAATTATCAATTTTCAAAAAGTCAATATTGACAGAAGTCATGAAAGAATATGAACGATGTTATATACTCATCTGTGATATGATGATCTTTTTAAGTTGGATCGAAATATCAGCGTCCAAACTTTTGGTAGATCTATAGATGGAGCACTTATGGAATCAGGTGTTATTTTCATAAATGCTGCTTCTTTGATTTTTCTTCTTGCAAGTTTTTCTTCTTTGGATATTATTGATACTTCATCCCACTTTATACGATGATTCTCATCTACAGCATGTTGGACCAACCTGGATTTGTCGCTGTCTAGTACTGTAGAAGCTTCTGATGTTCTTTTATTCATACATTCAGAGGGCGTTTAGTTTCTCCATTCTTAGATGTACTCGTACATAAACAAAATGGAATCCCAAGAACCACTGTGTATAAAAAGCCAACGAACACAGGGCAGTATCTACATTTTGATTCAAACCACCAACTAAACACTAAATTGGGAGTAGCAAAATGTTTATTTGATAGAGCAATAAATATTTGTAGCACTGAAGAAGACCAAAATGAAGAAATAAATAACATCTCGAAAACTCTTAGAAGCAATGGCTACCCCAAAAAGATATTAGAAAAAGCTAGACGAACAAGAGAAAGTCAACCTAAACCAACAGATATAAATCAGACCATTAAAACCGTAATTCCTTATGTAAAAGGTTTGTCGGAGAAAATGAGAAGAATTGGAAATAGATACAACATAACGACTGCATTCAAAACTCAAGACACTATCAGAGCTAAACTTACAAAAGTTAAGCCTAATAATGAGACACAAAGGACAAAGAACTGCATATATGAATTACCTTGCGAGTGCGGAAGATCTTACATCGGAGAAACTAAACGCCCTCTGAATGTACGAATAAAAGAACATCAGAAGCTTCTACGAGTACTAGACAGCGACAAATCCAGGTTGGTCCAACATGCTGTAGATGAGAATCATCGTATAAAGTGGGATGAAGCATCAATAATATCCAAAGAAGAAAAACTTGCAAGAAGAAAAATCAAAGAAGCAGCATTTATGAAAATAACACCTGATTCCATAAGTGCTCCATCTATAGATCTGCCAGAAGTTTGGACGCCGATAGTTCGATCCAACTTAAAAAAATCATCATATCACAGATGAGTATATAACATCGTTCATTTCTTTCATGACTTCTGTAAATATTGACTTTTTGAAAATTGATAATTTTCAAAAGGTTTCTTACTTTTTCCTTGATAAAGATAGAAGATGTCTATCGAAACGTCGGAAATCATTACATCCACAATAGATTATGGTAATAGCCCAAACAATCATTCAAAACATTAAGTATATCTATAATTTTTAGAGAGGGCATTATTTTTCTCATTAAAAAAAATGTCACATAACTCGATTTTTTTGGAAAAGCCTTTACATCTTGCACTATTATTCCAGGGTTATAATTGAAGATATTCTGGATCATTTTTTTGCCAGGGCGATGGTACCTACCATTTAAAATCATATTTGAATGAAATTTGAAATCTTTCTAATGGTATTCCGACAGTTATATTTCGAATGTTCAAGAAAAGTATGTCTGTGATTTATTTATGAAAACACAGAAATATCAGCAGAAAATTTATACGTCAACATAACTTGAAAATCGGATACTTTAGCATAAATGAAAAAAATCTCATGCTCAAATGGTACAATGGTGAAATAATACATTATGAATAACATCCAAACAAACACAAAATTTTGTCGTCATCTGACAACAATTTGCTCATAACAATAACACTAGGAACAATCGAGCACGAACAGAGTCATTCTCGTAACAATGTTCAAATCAGAATACGATAGTTGTGAGATCTTTCCATAGCCACCTTTGATTACTGATGTAATTGTCTCTATCTAGCCATCTCGATTTTAGCACGAACTCTTTCGTTTTTACCCAACAAGTTCACGTTCGATCCCACGGTAGTATAGGCTCTAAGATATCGTGCGAATCTGAAACTCAATACCTTGGAAGATAGACGTGGATAATCTATCATTCTTCGGAAGATTTATTTGTGATCATGAAAAGCAATAATCATCTGTTGTAACTCTGAGAGCCATGCCTCACCATGATAATATTCAAGGTATCGGAAAAGAAGGAATTTCAAAAAAATTTAAAACTCAAAACTATCTTAAAAATTTGTAACAGAAGCCTTCTTTTTTTATTTAACGATTCAGTTGTCAGCAGGTGTAATTTGGACTTGAACAAATAAAGTATTTCAAAGGACATAAGCTTACTGGAATGAAAATATCATTTTTCGATGGGAAAGGCTTTTTTTTCAAGAGTAGGTTGTAAGGGCTTCGAACCAAATTAAAGAGAATAGTAAATGTTTATTTCAAATTTAAGACATAAAATATTTCACATTAATTATGGACTCTTCCAGAGTCCAGCTAAAGACTTTATATTAAGCTAACTGAAGCTCTTAAACTCATGAAAAATTATCCAAGGATTGATTATTCATTAATGCATATAGTATAGTATATATACAGGGTGTTCTGATTTGTTTCCGACACATCACACATCATTTTAAGCAAAAAAGTTCCTATGAACATGGGTCCGGAAATGCTTCGTTTCCGAGATACTGGGTGTTAAAGATGAAAAAATAATTAGCTATTTCTTTAATATCATTCGACTGATTACAAATAATGGGATGAAAGTTGGTACATAAAAGTTTCTTGAGATGAGAAATTCAAATTTGTGGTCGAATAGGTTTTATTTTCTAAAGGCGCCACTGGCAATCATTTCTTTCCCTTTAAACCGTTGCAACTTTTTTGTGCTACCCTGTACGACATTTTGGACTAGAAAAATCGAATTTTAGTTAAAAAGCGTTTACGTCATTCAAGTCGCTAGGACCAACTGTTTTCGAGAAAAACGTATTTGAAGCTTATGATTCATACCAATTTTCGTAGTGAATTTTCAAATTTTTCAAAAATTTCTTTTTACGATTTTATTTTTCAACTTTTTTTACATTACACACTGTTTTGAATAAAATATGAATAGTTTTTGAACTTGGAAGTGTTATTTAAAAAAAATGTTGTTCGCACACCCCTATAAATCGAATTATTTTTTCAACTTCAACATCCTGTATCTCGGAAACGAAGCATTTCCGGACCCATGCTCACAGAAACTTTTTTGCTTAAAATGATGTGATCTATCACCCATTTCAGTTTGTCGGAAGCAAATCAGAACACCCTGTATATACACTATGTGCGTAAAGTATGAAACTGATTTATTATAGCTAAACAGACTATTTTAAGAAATAATCCTGAAACACGTAGATTTTTTCATTTTAATTTAACGTATTTTAAAATAATATAACGATGTGATCGTCATTTTTTTTATGGAATTTTGTCTTCATTTTCGGATTAGCCAGCTGAGCTGATGCCAAAAACGATGATTCTAATTGGTACAGGGAGGACAAAAATACATTAGTTTTGTGTATGCGCAATATTATCAAATTTACTAATTGTCTAGCGGCAATTGGTTCAAATGTAACACCATGTAGTTTGTTATATTTTTAAATTGATAAAAATAGGCTGGTTCCAAACATGTTTGGTACTTCTGGTCTAACAGACAGAATATGAAAGATTTTTTTTTGTCCACCCTGTACCAAATAAAATCAACATGTGATACATTTTTGGGATCAGCTCAGCTAGAGTAATCCCAAAATGGAGACCAAATGGGTGCATTCTCTTTAAAAAAATGATGGTGAAGTCATTACTCGAAAGTAATTCACCCTGTATATTACAATATTATTTTAAAATACGGTAAATTAAATTCAAAAATCAACGTGTTTCAGGATTATTTCTTAAAATAGTCTATTCGGCTAAAAATGAATTGGTTCCATACTTTACGTGCACATTGCATAGCTGTATTTAACCAAGTAATATTGTTTAGTTTTGTTGATTTTTCCATTTTAGAATTTTGTAGCTCAAACTCATTTAACTCTTTATTGTCCTACCAAATTAAGCTGTATTGAAAAATCAAACGGAGACTCCAATAAGCGGTTAAGCGAGAAACCAATAAACACAGCAAACTATCATTCAAAATCATTGTCAGAAAATCTTTCGATTATAACCAATTCTACTGCGATATCTGATGAAATTGCTTAAATCCTCTCAACAATCGTAAAATAATGTGTATAAACACTCATTAAACGAAGAAAAATCTGGAGACATCAACCAGCGGTTAAGCGAGAAAACAAGAATTATAGATGGAAGAAACGAATCCATCAGATTCAAATTTATATGTAATTGACGCTTATAGCCAACATAATATTTTCGAAAACGCTTGAATTTCATCTTGAGGAACCCATTTCGTCCCTCAACACCCACCGGACCAAGAAAAAATTCGAAGATTCCAACCAGCGGTTAAGCGAGAAACCTATGGCTATTAGACCAAACGAAATGTACCTACCAAACTCCCAAATAATCAATCCAAATAACGACACTCAATTCACTTTCACACTCGTTTCTTTGTATCCCAGAAACGGGAAAACTGTCGGGTGTCCGAAAGTCAACAGCTCGCAGCCGTTTTGTTTGTTTACAAATCGATTATGCAAAGCCGCACGTGCTAAGATCGGACGACGTATGCGCGATTTTCGTTGCGTTCTTTAATACGTGACGGACCGGAGTCCACTGAAGCGCTCAAGTTGGCCTGAAATAACAGCGTGCAAGCTAGGATTATGGGATGGGTGATGTGCTTTCGGCTAGGACGGGCTGGGTCTAAACTGCACGGATGGAAAGCTCGGTTCAGGGTCGGGCCGAGGGCATAGGTCGTATAACCTCTTTGAAATTAATTAATGTTTTGCTGGGTAGGTTTTGATGAGAATTAGACACGCGCAACAAGAGACAACGTTAATTCTCTGTTTTGTGCACTCCTATGCATAGTTGGTAAGTCATTATTGTCATGGAGTAAATTTTTATACTGGATGATAAGTTCATGATATGGAAATTGAACAACAACCTTTAGTTGATGACGAGATATTGTTGATGATGGAGCTCGTTTTGAATGATTGTTTGGGGTATTACCATCATCTATTGTGGATGTAAAATACAAAAGACTAAAAAAGGATCCTACCACCACAGTTGAAAACAAGATTTACAAAATCCTTTATAAATATCGAAATGAATTTCCAGATCAATTCGTTAGATCAAGACTTACACCTCACTTCAGTAAACCACCACATTTATATGGTCTACCAAAAATACTCAAAGCAAATATTCCTCTAAGATCAATTGTGAGTTCAAGAAATTCAGCGTGCCACCAATTGGCTAAATTTCTGTTAAAAATTATATCACCATTAAAAAGTAATTCAACATCGATCATAAGAAACACGAAACACTTCATAGAAATAATGAAACATCAAGAAATCATGGAAGAAGATGTCATGGTCAGCTTCGACATTACCAGTTTATTCACTAATATTCCGACAGATAAAACACTTATCATAGTTAGGAAAAAGCTTGAAGAAGATCAAACCCTTAGTGAAAGAACTACACTAAGCGTCAATGCAATTATGGAAATGCTTTCTCTTTGTATTGAAACAACATATTTCCAATTCGAAGACATCTTTTATCAACAAGAATTCGGAATGGCCATGGGTTCACCACTATCACCAATTTTAGCTGATTTATATATGGAAATTTTCGAACAGAAGGCATTAGAAAAATATGTACTTAAACCCAAACTGTGGAAAAGATATGTAGATGATACTTTCATTATTTGGAAACATGGAAGAGACACTATAGATGGATTCCTTCAATATCTAAACAGTCAAGAGGAATCAATTAAATTCACAATTGAAATCGAGAAGGACAGACAACTTCCATTCTTAGATGTACTCGTACATAAACAAAATGGAATCCCAAGAACCACTGTGTATAAAAAGCCAACGAACACAGGACAATATCTACATTTTGATTCAAACCACCAACTAAACACTAAATTGGGAGTAGCAAAATGTTTATTTGATAGAGCAATAAATATTTGTTGCACTGAAGAAGACCAAAATGAAGAAATAAATAACATCTCGAAAACGCTTAGAAGCAATGGCTACCCCAAAAAGATATTAGAAAAAGCTAGACGAACAAGAGAAAGTCAACCTGAACAAACAGATATAAATCAGACCATTAGAACCGTAATTCCTTATGTAAAAGGTTTGTCTGTGAAAATGAGAAGAATTGGAAATAGATACAACATAACGACTGCATTCAAAACTCAAGACACTATCAGAGCTAAACTTACAAAAGTTAAGCCTAATAATGAGACACAAAGGACAAAGAACTGCATATATGAATTACCTTGCGAGTGCGGAAGATCTCACATCGGAGAAACTAAACGCCCTCTGAATGTACGAATAAAAGAACATCAGAAGCTTCTACGAGTACTAGACAGCGACAAATCCAGGTTGGTCCAACATGCTGTAGATGAGAATCATCGTATAAAGTGGGATGAAGCATCAATAATATCCAAAGAAGAAAAACTTGCAAGAAGAAAAATCAAAGAAGCAGCATTTATGAAAATAACACCTGATTCCATAAGTGCTCCATCTATAGATCTACCAGAAGTTTGGACGCCGATAGTTCGATCCAACTTGAAAAGATCATCATATCGCAGATGAGTATATAACATCTTTCATTTTTCTTTCATGACTTCTGTCATATTGACTTTTTGAAAATTGATAATTTTCAAAAGGTTTCTTACTTTTCTCCTTGATAAAGATAGAAGATGTCTATCGAAACGTCGGAAATCATTACATCCACAATAGATGATGGTAATAGCCCAAACAATAATTCAAAACCTTTAGTTCTTAAAAAAATTTAGTTCCCAGTATCATCAAATATAGACTCTAGTGGTTTTCTTACAATTTCAGGACTTTTTTCAACGGTCATGATTGTAATGGAAGAAATATTGACTCAAAATGTCATATGATGGATTTTATCGACCACATCATCTGTAGTCACCTCATTCCGTCATCCTAGGCGGTCCTCGTCGAACACTCATGTTCGGCCCGGTTCGAATTTAATGAAACAGTATCTTATAGTCGTCATAGAAGCTACCAACTGATCTTTGATTTCATCGCATACCTTCCCTTCCAGATACAGGAATCTAATCATTAAACGATACTACTCTTTTTCTATTTCTTAAAATAATAAGAAAAGATTTACAAAACCATTCGATGAGTCGGTGCGAAATTTTGACAGACGTCGTTTGAAGGATGGGACTACGAGTACAGGGTGGTCATATTTCGATGTTACTTTTAAACCAGAAGAGATAAACAAAATCTCATACCCCAATATCATTCACTTTTTCTGAAATTAACAACAGTACCTAGTATTCATTTTTCTCTACGTTCTTTTTTTTTGAGTTATAAGCGAAAAATTTATATCTCCGCTAAATCTGGTGGTAGAGCTCTGAAATGAAAACATTTAACAGGCATTTCTTCACGTAGAATCCAGTGGCGTGCTTCTCCTTTTCGCGCCATTTTTAATTACTAAGCTATGACCCAAAGTTATGTTTTTTTTAAATAAGAACATTTTATTTCTGGACCATTTTCTGAGTGCTTAATTTTTCTGATTTCAAAAATTTCCACATCGTATAGTATTCATAAACATAAGTGTTTGAAAATGTCCAAGAATCTATTTTCATCTGAGTTTCAATATTTTCTATGGTTTCAATTGTCGATAAATATAGAAAAATTCAGCATCATATAATTACCAGTCTCCTTCCAGTAGTCTTTTCTTTCTATGCTCCTTTCTCAATTTCTCCAAGATCAAAGAATAATAGACCTATTAAATATAAACTTTATAGAAATGATCATACAAACATAAATGAATTCAGAGAAAATTTTCAAAACTGTTTGAACCCAGTTTCAAATATTCATCTACTGAATACAGTACGAAGTATAGAGAAAAGGTGTCGCTCTGCATTGCAGCGCAGCATCTTCTCTGAAATCCTCTTTCTAAGCTGTTACCTAATGACTAATTGTAATCTTTATGGGGTATTAAAATATAATTTTCCTTTGTTGTTTTTCTAATTGAATTGTTGAGTTAAATTACATCCATATGCATTATTTTATATGCGAAATAGACTGGTTCTTGTGCATGTATTTATTCGAGAGGCCAACAAAAATATTCTGCAGCATCTATCTAATTATTATTAAATTGAAAACGGTGCAAAAAGGAGAAGTACGCCAATGAATTCTATGAGTAAAAGTGCCTGTATAATATTTTAATTGCAGACCTCTACCATCAGTATTAGCGGAGATATCCCTAGTTTATTTTTCCTATATCACCATTTTTCCAATTTTCGCTTATTACTCGAAAACAAAAGAAGGTAGCTGAAAATGAATACTACTCTTGTTAGCTTCTCTAGGAGAACGAGAATGGGGTATCAGATTTTATCGATCTCCTCTGGTTTAAAAGTTGACTAAAACTCCGAAATATGCCCAATCCGTACAAGATGTTATACAGATTTTTACCTACAGTTCCCTCTGTTGGCGAAACACGGGTACTTATCAATCTAACCTCGTAGAAAGAGTTTACTTGAAAAACGCAGTGTGAATAGATTAAATGAATAAACACAAAAAAATAAATTAAAGGAACACAATAATAAACATTTTTTTTCTACGAAAATTTATAAAATACTAGAAGGTTTTCCAACAGTTGAGAGCAATTAATCATGATGACGTACACAGTTCAACAGCCAGCAGATATTATTCCTATTTATCAGCAAAAGCATTGTTTAATAGAGTTCTCCTTAAACAATGGCAAAAGGGTCTTGTTAGCCAGACATTTCGAAAGTTCATGGACAACAAACTTGACGAACAAAACCGACTGTCTCGTCGAAAAATTTGAACAAACTGGGTTAGTTGCAGATAAAGTAACTTCGGTATATCGTCGAGAGAATATTGCTATATGCTAAATTTTGAGACAAAATACGAACAGCACGAAGTTTTTGCCAAAATTTATTTCTTTTCATGAATATGATCTCCTTTCAAAGTGATACAATCGTATCAACATGTCTCGACCTTTTCGATAACAGTGCAGTAGACCGATTTATCGAGAGCTTCAATTTTTGTCAGTTTTGGCAAACACTTCCTCATTTGAGCCAAAATTTTTTGCACGGAACATCTTTTTGAGTTCTGCGAAGAGCCAGTAGTCACCGGGGGCAGATCTGGACAATACAGTGGGTGCGGTAATAATACAAATCTCAATTCCATCATTTCTGCGGCTGCTTTTATTGACTTGTGTCACGGTGCACTCGGTTGAAGAACAGATTTTCTGCTTCAAATGTGATCTTTTCTGGGCAATTTCGGTCTTCAAATCATATAATAGTCGGTATTGATTGTTTTTCCATCAGTAGCCAATTATTAAAACTCCATGCGCATTGTTCCAAAATACACAGGCTATTACCTCTCAGCCTCTTTGGACGCTTTGGCCGGGTTTTTCTGCCTGTAAGTCACTCAATAGACTGGCGCTTTGATTCCTGAGTGAAGTGGTGAATCCATGTTGCATCCGTTGTATTGTAGCGAAGCTAAAACTGTTTCTTATTTCCCGTAAACATCTCCAACTGCTCTTTGAATAATCTTCTCTTTGTTATTTTTACTGTCGTTTGATCAAACGCCATTTTAAAATTAATCAGAAAGAAGGATTAGCTCTTTATACAGAGTGTCCCAACTAAATCCTCCTTTTCTCATACATTCCAACAGTTCCACAGTAGGTAGGTATATCAATTTGTGGACTATAAGAACCATCTGGTCAATTTCAGTAGGCGCTTTTTGACAACCCTCATAATCATCAATAATAGTAGAAGTTCTAATATCTCTTTAATGTTTTCTCAGCGAGTATTTTCGAAAATTCAAGAACTGGTACTTGGTGGTGATGACTTAAATCAGTATGTTTGGTTGCGTAACCTATTCTAATCGATCTATGTTGTTTCTTTAGTAGCCTAACATATTCATTTCAAAATATATCATTGTTTTATAATTCCAAATACAATTTTAGACGTTTCACTCAACTTTTTTCTGATTATCTAATAATTACAACAACGGAGAAAAACGAGAGATCATAAACATTTTTATCATTCATAAGAATCTAATTGAGCAACGATAGATTTTTGATTTGATAGTCCCAATAATTTTTAGATCTAACGTATCACAAATCGGTTGTCAAAACATACGATTTCTCTTGGGGTTAGAGTTCAAAGACAAATAATTTTAAGTTATCTATTTTCTTTGAGAATTATCTCACGGAATTCGTAAAAATGATATTGTCAAAACCTCTAATAAAAGTTTTGGAGATTTATTTCAACCAATTATATTCTAATCCTATTAAAACAAATGCATTAACTGGGTAAGTTTCTAGAAAATTTCTACAGATTTTGAAGTAACATTGTTTCTTCTCAATAGAGCTCTCATAGGAGCTGGAGCAAATTATGCTTCACAATTTTTAGCTGGCAAAAAAGTCATTAACAATCAAACGATTTTAGCATATGGAGCTTTCGGGTAAGTGATGTATCTTCTGAATATTAATTTTTATAAGCAACCGTCCTCTCAACCGAATCAAAAAGAAAGCACATGAAATGATTAACCAATTAACCACCTTGAACTCCAAAGGCAATAATTATCATTTGGTTTTAAAACTGCATTTAATATCATTAATTTGATTCTGTTTAGTTTTCAATTATCTGTTATTAGATGTATTATTGTTACTTTTATATTCTTGAAAAACTCGTCCAACAACTTGTAGAAGTAATTTTATTTTTTATTATCCCTGTTGAAAATGCTATCCAAAAATTGCTATTTGGTTGTTCAGTAAAGTGTTTCAGATGATATTGTAATGTACAAATTCAACCGAGAAGACAGTATTTAAGGGTTTTCTTTGTTTGTATATTTGTCCAAATTATATATAACCAATTTTTTTAGACTCTTGTTTGGGGGTACCATACCTCACCTATTTTACTTAGGTTTGGACAATATGGTTGCAGAAGAAGCTGGAATGGCTATTATAAAAAGATTTTTGATTGAAAGAATCATATATACACCACTTTTTCAAGCTTTCTTCCTGTATATGTTAGCCAGATTTGAAGGTAAAGATCACCAAACTGCCATGAGGCAAATACAATCGTTATATTGGAAAGTGTTGACAACAAGCTGGAAATATATCAGTTTAATTGAATTCATGAATCAATTAGTGGTTCCTCCTATGGTGAGTTGGTTTTGTAGAATGTATATATTTTAACAGTAGCAACATGATCTGCTTTGAAAAAAGCAGAAGTCAAGAAGACTGTTTATTGGGTAAACATCAATAATAGATGGCAGAAATAGCACAATCATTTTTAACTAGGTTGGTACTGTTTTTTATTTTTTTTTCCATTGGTTCTGTAGCATTGTGAACAATAATTTAAACGAGAATCGTTTGCAATTAGACGAATTTTAAAGAATTTACATAACTTTTCTTGCAAATACTTGATATCTGGTAAGCTATTTATTAGGTCTCAACAATTTGTAAAAATATGAGAGAAATTGAAATTCTGTATATTCTGAACATTCAGTATCTCAACATCTAATTCTGGGATGATGAAGGAGTTTTTCATATTTAGTGAATCATAAATCTACACATGATATATTGATAACTAGGTATTCCTTCATTTATTGCTGCCAATGATAAATAGTACCCATCAATAGGGAATATAACAAGGAGAGTCCTTGTTTCATGTCAGTCTTAAATATGTGGTCATAATATAATGTCATCAGTTCACTTCGTGAACATTTGCGCAAAAACTCTTGACATCAAATATTCTTACATCAGTGAAAATGTGTTACTTCAAGCCAAAGGTCATGAATTTATTGATGGAATATTTGTTATTAAATTTCAGTTACGTGTTCTTGTGTCTAATCTGATAGCTTTCTTCTGGACAATATTCATTTCAAACAAGAGACGACAAGAGGAATTGAGAGCTGGTAGAAATATCAAAAAGGTAGTTCGTCCTACTGAAGAAAAACAGAAGTGATAAAAAGGAGGCATTTCAATACTATCCACTTTTTATATTTAGATAATCTGTAAAGTTGTATGGGTTTTTCTTGTTTTGGTTCTTAATTTATATTATACTGTTTTTTAATAAATAAATTTTATCTATATACAGTTGGCTTTCATTTACTCAAACTCACATGTTTTCCTATTATTGTGCATATGCAAGTAGAACTGTCTACATCTTCAAAAATGGCAATACATGTCTTGAATTTATTTCAGGGTTCAATTTCATAATTGTCGACTTATAGTCAAAGTTAAAACTAAATTGTCTAACATTCCTACAGAAAAGTTGAAAATCAAAACTCCCACGTTATATTGTGATAAATATATTGTTTATATTCCATGAATTGCAAAAATCTCTCAATATTATACCACTTGTTATATCTTATAGTTTGAAGGTGTATCTTTATTTTTATATGAGCACTAGCTGACCCGACAGACTTCGTCCTGTCAAAAAGATTTGTAATGTGGCAGTTTTTGTGCCTACGTAATTTAAAAAATTCTCCTGAACAGAACCGTCACCCTGGTGATAGGGCGTTGTGAATAAAAAATAATTAAATAAAACATATATAAGGATTTAAAAGTAAGTAATCGCTTTATTGTTAATCATGTGAATCATAATTATTATTATTATCATTGTAGTGCTTTGTGGTATACGATGTTTTTTGTTTGATTACCTGGGCATAGATAAACAAATATGATGGTTTTCCAACACGGGAACAGGCAACATACAATTGACCATGTGAGAAACATGGGTTTTCTAGATTAATACCACAAACACTTAATGATTGCCCCTGGGACTTGTTTATAGTCATAGCAAAAGCAAGCCGCACTTGAAACTGTAGTTGTTTAAACTCAAATGGCACATCAGTCGGAATCATTGGGATGCGCGATATGAGAACATCTTCTCCTTTATACTTTCCTTTGAGTATAGTTGCTTCTATCACATTGTTTAGTAATTTTTTTATCGCTAACCGTGTACCGTTGCAAAGACGCGGTTGGTTGATATTTCGCAACATTATAACCACCGATCCAACCTTTAATTGAAGATTGTGAGGTGGCAATCCTGGCAAATCCAGCGAGTTTAAAAATTCCGGTGGATAGTTGACTACATCATCTTGATTAGTAGCCGAATCAACTGATTTATATATCCTCAATTCGCCTGTAATTTGTTCTTGAATTTTGAAATTTAATTCATTTACATCTATGTTTTTTGCAGCCAGTATAGCCCGTTCGCTCAATCAATCATGGTTTCTGTAATTTTGAGAAACATCTGGAAACACCTAAATAAGTTCATCTTTTGATCGAGTTAACTGACAAAAACTTTGAGGAAAGTTAATGCAGTCAGTCAACATGTCTATAGGAAATTTGCCATTACCAATGTCAATGAGTTGTTTAGAGAATATGTTTCCAGATTGGTCATTTTGCAACTCGACACGCATATTCTTGCTTAAATGGAGTACATGCATTGAGTTCATCAGCTGGCGTTGATCGTGGAATCACTGGCAATGTTTGACGGAAATCTCCTGCTAATAAAATCATTGCACCACCAAATCGGTTATTATTGCTCCGTAGATCTTTTAAAGTTCTGTCTAAAGCCTCCAAAGATTTTTTATGTGCCATCGTGCATTCATCCCAAACAATCAATTTACATTGCTGCAAAACCTTTGCCATTGCAGAGTTCTTCGAAACGTTGCAGGTTGGAGTTTCATTGCTTTGCATATTTAATGGCAATTTTAGTGCTGAATGGGCTGTTCGACCACCTTCAAGCAAAGTTGCTGCGATTCCCGACGAAGCGAGTGCAAGTGCAATTTTATTTTGTGAGCGGATTGTTGCTAATATTAATGAAATCAAATAAGTTTTTCCTGTACCACCAGGTGCATCTAAGAAGTAAATCCCTCCAGTTTCATCATTTGTTACTTTCATAAGAGTTTCAAATACATATACTTCTGTTGTTCATTTAACAGTGGAAGATTTGATTGAATTAATTCTTTCAAAGCGTTGAGATCATACAGTTTTTCTCGATGCAACTCTTGGTTAAACGCGTCATGCATTGGACGATTGGGCGCGGTCAGGCCTAATTGAATTAATAGTTTGTTTGACATTATCAAGCACATGTCCTCAATTGAAATCAATGCTTCATTGTAAATTTCTTCACTGATTTGTATATTTGGACTCAAATTGACTACGTTTACTACGTTAAGTTACAAATCATTTGTATGGTAAAAAGAAAAGGGCTATTTTTAGGGTTTTTCCAGCAATAATTCTAATTTTTCTCGCCGTAAAAACCATCCTTGAACTTCAACGAACATTTTAAAAAAAGATTTGGCCAAATTGGTCCAGGCTTTGTTGAGTTATGCGCTTACCAACACATTTTGCAATTCATTTTTATATTATAGATATATATATATGCTTGGTCTGGCCGACCCACTCCTAGAGGGCACGAGCCGTCACTGGCAAATAGGATGTTACAACTCGCCCATGACGACCATGATTTTCATGAAAAAATCATGAGTTACAAGGCACATTTCCATTTGACACAATATGTGAATAAACAGAATGATATGTTCTGGGCAATGAAAAACACGCAAATTATTCATCAGCTACCTTATATCTATTAAAAGTCACAGTCTGGTGTGCAATTTGGTCAGAAGAAACATTGAAAACTTTTTAAAGCGACTAAATCCTATACAGCCAAGATTACAATGGAATTACTGCGAAACCTCTTTCCATAACAAGTTATTCGAAGAAATGGTGATGCCAATTAACCTCCTGGTCGCCTGATTTGACTGCTCTAGACTTTTTTTTGTAGGGATATCTGAAAATCAAGGTTTATGCAAACAGGCCAGAAACACTCCAGCAACTCAAACAAAATGTTTGTGATGAAATTATTGAAATACCGCATGATATGATTAAGTATGAAATGAAAAATTTGCTCAAAAGGCTCGCATTCATGAGACAAACAGAGGTGGACATTTATCTGATATTGTATTTTATACATAATTGCAGACATCAAATAGAACATTCTCTTGTATTTAATCAAAATAAATAAACAACGTTGTGTACCTTCCCGGCGGACAGCCTGTATTAGGATCGAAAAATCGCCAGTAATGCTCAGGAATCGAGGGGACTATTTTGAGGTGGGCGCTGGGACACAAATTATTTGATTATGTGTTCAATAATACAGGGTGTAACTAAATGAGTGTAAAATATTTAAGGAGGTGATTCCTCATCGAAAAAAAGATAGGATCTTTCATATAAAGAAACTTCATTGGAGCATCCCTTGTTAAGATACAGCCCCTCAAAGGGAGTACATAAAATTTGCATACAAATTTTTTTCACAATCACCAAAAAAGTTACCATATTGAAATTTACCTAACGTTTCCTACTAGCAAAAAGACACTTATCCAGTTATTTATTTTGTTTACCCCATGGTTGTGAGGGTGGGAAACGCAACCCCTAAAGTTTATTTCCAATGTAACTTTTTGTATTATTATTTGTTTACCATTTAAAAATTTATTTCCGAGGGTGGGAAACGCAGGTACTAACTACAGAATAATAATAAATCCAGTTCGCATTTATGACGATGTACCTATCTCTGTAGTTGTTCCTAAAATAATTTTTTGCTGCGAATTGGTTCATTTTGGGCGAAAAACTCATAAGACATTTTTTGTTTGGAATGAAACAGGCTATCGGAAATAAATTTTTAAATGGTAAACAAATAATAAGACAAAAAGTTACATTGAAAATAAACTTATCTTAACAAGGGATGCTCCAATGAAGTTTCTTTATATTAAAGATCCTATCTTTTTTTCGATGAGGAATCACCTCCTTAAATATCTTACACTTATTTAGTTACACCCTGTATACAAGGATACTATCCCCATAACAATATCTTCCCCAGTGCACAGTTTGGCTGACCGACGATGTTTTTATTTCGAGGGGCGGGGGGGTGAATTGAATGCGTTGACTCACTTCGCGAAAAAATATCCAGAAACAATCGCTTTCATTTAATTCTTGCGACTGTCTGTTCCGGGGGTTGTTTCCGTCATACTTTCGGGGAATTACCAGGGGTCACTCATTATTTTAACAAATAGAATGTGTTCGATATACGAGGATACTACTACAGTTTCGCTAAATGCCGAATTTTTCAACTCGATTGGGGCATTTCTGATTTGAGCACGGAGTCACAAACTAATCGATATGCCTCCTTTTTTTACTTTTAATATTTGGGGGTTTACTTAGACGATCTATTGTGGGGCTTAGTGGTCCAAAAAAACAAATCAACAAAATTTTTTTGTGACTCAGCTATTTTCTGTTTCATGGAGTGACTTGAGGGTTCACAAATTATGTTAATGTATGAAATACATTCGTAGGCTTTACAGAATTGATCGACATGATAATATCGAAAACAATAGTATATTCTAAAACAAGTTGCAGAATGGGCACCTATTCCAACACGAATGCGAAATTCGAAAACGAGCGACGAAGGAGCGAGTTTTTGAACGCATGAGTGTTGGAATTGCCTTCTGCAACGAGTATTAGACGATATTCTCCCTATTTCAGTCAAGAATTGTGAGAAATTTATTGGAATTCAATGAAAAAATCAGATTTTACCTCCTAGTGCCTTTTGTATTTTATTTTCGCAGTTGGCATGACTGATACGAAAATTGACAGATTATAGAATTTGAATAGTGTTTATGCCTTCAACACTAGAACCTCTCATTCGGAAGAAAATCTAATCCATTGACATGAAAGAAGCAAAAACAACCTGATGATGCAACCGTGACCCAATATTAATAAAATTAAAATGTACTATATTCATCATGGTGATTACATATATGTAGAATAGTTATGTCTTCTTACCATCTCCTTATTCCTAAGGTTACCTTGCCCTAAAGAATGCAATCAGCAGAAACACATGTCGGTAAGTACAATATTCATTAATTTCCTTCTGCTACTTGTGGATTCGCCCGATATACCTTTTCTAGTCATTTCAGAATTTGGAGATGTTTCCTCCTAGTAACGAAGTATGCAAGATATAATATTTCACAAAGAAAATCTGTTATTATATAGTATCTTTTTCAAATTACATAATAAAGTAGATATCGAAATCCATTACTACAATGACATTTCTTGTTGAATTACGTAGAGCTATGGTTTACTATTTCAAATAGAAAATAACAAGATTTGGTAGTGGTAAATTTATTGGGAATACTGGTTGATGGAATTCCGATTTAAAGCTTTCAACAACAAGGAATAGTAAATTACTAGATTGGTTTTATAAATCATACCCAACTATCAAAAGGTTAATAAACAATTATTCAATACACAATGAGTAAAATGAATCTATAATTTACTTCAACATTTTCCAAATAAACTGAGCTGTATATAAGTTACAGCCATGTATATTAGATACCATCAACAGGATCTGCTTCATTTTCAGAACTAATATCATCACCAAACTCAATATCTTCATCAAGACCTTCATCTACAAATGTGACAGTTTCGTTTATCCTGACTGATTCTGGGAATTCGCCATATGTCTTGAGGTTTCGTGCTTCATCTGGAGTGTATTTGAGGATAACATCTGCTTTTGCATCTTGGTAGTCACGAAGACCGATGAGAATGATATCCCCTTGGTTAATCCAAACTTTTTTCCGAAGTTTCCCTCGAATATGGCACAATCTTTTAGTGCCGTCAAAGCACATAGCTTCTAATCTACCATTTCCTAACATTTTCGTAACCTGGGCATATTCTTGACCATCTTCTTTGAATACTAACTCACGTTTTTCTTGTTCATTCTCGTTCTTTCCTCGCCTCCTGTTTTTACCTCCTTTTCCCTTATTCTTAGGCATGTTGTTTACTCACTTGTTATTTATATCAATGATTTATCACCAAAATTTTTAGACTACCTCAAATTATGTATCTTATTCAATTGAAGATTATAGAAAGACGAAACAACTATGATCGATTGGAAATGTCGTCTATTCTGTCACTTGTCAGCACTTAAATGACATTATCACAGAACATTCATCGAGTGCTGTTAAGTGATTTCATTGTTTATTTATTATCTATATATAAACAGTGGTTTGGGTGTAATCATAAGGTTTGTTCCAACACACAAATTGTAATCGTTCCAGAATCGGTTTCGGAATCGTTCATAAATATTTGTTACGCAGGCGCTAAGTGTTAACCGTTCTAATAACGGTTCCAAAATAAATGAAGGTTGGAACGGTTTGATTAAACATAACCATACTTTTATATGACTTTTATGTTTACAAGTTAGCAAAAAAAGTTTATTAGTGTTGGTTGTCTCTGTTATTAGTATAAATCTTAGACAAGGAATCTAAGGTATAAATATATCTGTATCAGTTTGAACCACAGACATATAAGTTTGAATTATGAATAGTGTATTAGGAGGTAAATTTTATATTATAATTAAAAAGGTTGATGTATAAACTGAAGTATTATTTTAGAATTACAAGAATACCTGTTGGTCCCAAGTACCACTGACACTACCAATACAGTCGCAAATTCAACTACGGAGTACAAGTGGAGTGTAAATAACACTAAATTATTAATTGATTGTTACGCTAAATGTAGAAAACGAGTAGGTACTTTTGATATAAGAAATGTCAAAATGATGTGGCAGAGAATAGCAGATGAACTACATAAATTAAATATAAATGTTACTCCCAACAACTGTCACAATAGATGGAAAGTCCTAGAAAGGAATTACAAAAAATTTGTTGACAACCAGAATAAAACTGGTAAGCATTCGTTTTTTTTTGTACATTAATCATTTAAGTTAACAACAAAGTGTTGCAGCATTTAATTTCTCATAATCTCCAGATATACAAATATGTATAAAATTGAAAATAATTACTAAAAAATATATATAAATGTATTTTCTTTTCCATTTAGGTAGAGGTCATAAATTTTTTGAATATCAACTTGAAATGGAAGAAATATTTGGTAAAAAAGAATATTAATCCAGAAGTTGTATTATCTAGTGATACAGTGGATTATTCATTAGAAGAAAATGAAGGAATCAATACTGAAGAAGAGATAAAAGAAAATAGTAGTCAAAAAAGAAAAATAGAAAATAATATTGAACTGTGTGAAACAACAGATAAAGTACTTTTACAACCAACAACATCAGTTATAAACCCTAAACGCATAGAAGTACTAGAAGATTAACAAATATAGAACATTTAAGACTGGATAGGAAAATGTATTATGAAAAAAACTAGAGATTGAAAAGGAAAACTTAAATTATATGCAGAAAGAAATGAAATCCTAAGAAATTGGACATGTAAATGCCAGTGCACCATTATTAATAACTAACAAATATTTTTATATAATAGGTTTTTTCTTTATGTTTTAATATTTGATGTGATAGAATTTGTTGTTTTGTTTACTTACTTATCAGTTAGTTGTTAAGAAAATACTGTGTTTAAAGAATATGTTTTATTTTTGTTTAGGAAATGCAATATTTATTAAAAAAATGACTTTATAGTTTGTGTCAGAAATATATTTTATTTTTTTATGCAAAATTATATTATTTACACAACATATTTACATTAGTAATGAATTAGCCACCCTATCTCAATTACAGCAACACCTACATCAACTTCAAATTCATCATCTTCTGCTACATCTTCCTCATCTACCTGAACATTAATATTTGGCATCTCTGGATCAACATGTACAATAAACTCATCATCTCTTGCTATATTATGTAACACACAAGCTGCTCTTATGAAATGTGCAATGAATCGTACACTTCTTAACTTCACATGATACATTTGTTTAAACTTCTGTTTTAAAATACCAAAACAGTGTTCAACAACATATCTATTTTTTGCTAGTTTGACATTATAATTAGTTTGCCTTCGTGTTAAGTTTCCTCTATCTTTGTATGGTGTCAATAGGTTATTTTGCAATGGATAGCCACTGTCCCCTAATATAAAATACCTGCCACATTTTTTCTTCTAAGTTTCTACTTAATGGTGAATTCCTGAATACCCGACTATCGTGTACAGATCCGGGATACCCAATAAATATGTCTATTATTTTTCTTTGGTGATCGCAAACAGCCTGTAACTGAAAAACAAGTCACTCATTAAAATTGTTTATTTCTCCATACAGAAAAAACTTTGATAAAATTTGTATGAAGGTACCTGTAGAGAATAAAATCCCTTCCGGTTTATATATGAGTCTGGATCAGTTGCAGGCTTATCTATTTTAATGTGGCATCCATCTATAGCACCTATCACATTGGGAAATCCATTATCTCTAAAATGTGCTTCAGAAATACGTTTTCGTTTTCATTTGGCCATCTTATAATTTGTGGCGATAAATTGCTCAAAAATAAGGTAAGGCGTCTTATAACTCTATTCACCGAGCTAATTGTTATACCAAAGCGGTCACCTACATCTCGAAAACTTGCAGTTTGATGCCCTATATACCACAAATAAATTAACACCTGAAATTGAACAAATGTTACTTACAAAACAAAATTAATTCTCTGTATAAGGGTATCAATCAACTATATGATGTACAAACCTGATGTAAAGCCGAAATATTTCCATACTGACCCATTTGTCTGTGATAATATGGGCTGGTTTCATACCTTTCAGTAATACTTTCAACAGTATTTCTGGATAATCTAAAATGTTCAAAGAACACTTCTTGAGAATATTGATGTACTGTCTCCTCTGAAATAAATTTTAAATTTAACTTTTGTGACACAAGCAAGGTAACATGAAAGTTCAATTTCTTACCTAAATAATTTTCATTTTTATTTCTTACTTCATTTATCATAATGTCCTGTTCCAGATCACTACCACTTGTTTCATCAGAGTCAAAAATGTCCTCCATCACGTTATCAAACAAATTTAAATAAGTTCTCTCCACAAAAGTCAACAAATACAAACACAAATTTATCCAACTAACATAAACACAGATTTACCATGTAATTCGAATATTTTGTAACCTAACTTATTGGATATATATTTACTGCGCAACTCAGTTCCCTTGATACTTGCTTTTAGTCAAGTATCGAAATCATCGTTCTTGAACCGGTTCCATAACGATACCAAATCGGGTTGGAACAAAATAATTATCGTTCGCTAAACGGTTCTCTCGTGCTTGGAACGCATTTTAGCTATTGCACATGCGCGTCACCGTTCTAAGAACGGTTATTTTGTGTGTTGGAACAAACCTATAGCCTATTCCAAGCGAAAGACCGCTCATGTTTTTGTCTTTCTATGATGAATAAGCTCTAGATGACAGCACAAGCACCGAATTATTAAATTTGTAGAAATATGTTTTGATTTGAATCAAGATGGAATTGGTCAGATTCTATTTTACCTTCAAAAATATAAAGTAGTCACGGATTCTCCATTTTTTGTATTGTTCTATGAATGGACTGATATTTTTCTAAATTTCTGTGACCAAGTCTTGGTAAAACTGGTGTTCTGTGACTATGTCATTGTCATGTCAGTAATATTGACAGATGACACAAGCTTGTTTGTATACTATTGGTTTTGTGTTTTTTAAATTTTTTGATTTTGAGAGTTATAGGAATCAATTTTTCTGCATTGAAGTATCCCTAAACAAAAGTCAATAAAATATGGCGCAGCGGTTTCCCGGACCCGCACCTACTCAGGTTCCTGGGGGACCACCACCGCAAAGGTATCCAACTCAGCAATCGACTGCAATGAGACCTTATATAGGTCAAAATTTTCCGGTTAGTGGATAAATGGTCATACCTGTTACTTATCCTTTATTAAGGCACCTTATCAATTCATTTTGAATTATTTTCTTCAGCAAAGGGCGAGTGGCTATAATACTCCACCTCCCACAATGGGTACTAGTGGAGGCGGTTTAATACAACGTCCTCAACAAGCACCATACTCCCCTATTAGAGGAGGAAATATACCAAACCAGCCAAGTGGCAAACGTCCTGCAGATAATAGAAATACGATGCAACAGAAAGGGTAACCTATTCTAAACTATATATTGATGATCCATTTCCTAATAGAAGTCATCTTCTATCTTTAGCAGTGATTATAGTCATGGGACTAGTAAAAAGAAGAAAAAGTTGGCAGACAAAATTTTACCTCAGAAAGTAAGAGACTTAGTTCCAGAAAGTCAGGCTTATATGGATTTACTGGCCTTTGAGAGAAAGTTAGATGCTACTATTATGAGAAAGAGGTTGGATATTCAGGAAGCTTTAAAAAGACCCATGAAACAGAAGAGAAAATTGAGAATATTCATTTCAAATACATTTTATCCTGCAAAAGAACCTTGTGCTGATGCACCTGAAGGAGCGGGGAATGAAGGGTTGGTTTTTATTCATATTTTCAAGTTTTGAATGATCATTCTTTTATTTTAAAAATTTTCAGTAGCGTAGCATCCTGGGAGCTGAGAGTTGAGGGGAGGTTATTGGACGATTCCAAGAATGATCCAAATAAAGTCAAGAGAAAATTTTCTTCATTTTTCAAATCATTGGTGATTGAATTGGATAAAGATTTATATGGTCCTGATAATCATTTGGTTGAGTGGCATAGGACTTTAACAACACAAGAAACGGACGGTTTCCAGGTATTTCAATGAAAAAGTCGTTAATAAAAATATGTGTTAATTCATAAGTGCTCTAAAAACAATTTCATAAGGCTTTGTTTTCCACCAGACCCTAAATAATGAATTATGATATGCATTAAATTTTTTTTCATATTCAATTAGCAAAAATCTCAAGTAATATTTGACTGTTATTTGATTTTAGGTGAAGAGACCTGGCGATAAAAATGTTAGATGCACTATTTTACTTCTTCTGGACTATCAACCTTTACAATTTAAATTAGACCCACGACTGGCAAGACTGCTAGGTGTTCATACTCAAACTAGACCTGTTATCATTTCAGCCCTGTGGCAATATATCAAGACTCATCGGCTGCAAGATGCTCACGAAAGGGAATATATTGTCTGCGATAAATATTTAGAGCAGATATTTGGTTGTCCAAAAATGAAATTTGCCGAAATACCTCAGAGACTAAATCCCCTACTTCATCCCCCGGATCCAATCGTTATAAATCATGTCATATCTGTTGAGGGAGGTGGTGAAAGCAAGCAGACTGCATGTTATGATATTGACGTTGAAGTAACTTGTTTACCTTGAATTTGATACCTCTTGTTTAACAGCGATTTTTTTTAGGTGGACGATACCTTGAAAACACAAATGAATAATTTCCTTTTGAGCACAGCAAGTCAACAGGAAATCCAAGGTTTGGATACGAAAATTCACGAAACGGTGGATACCATAAATCAGTTGAAAACTAACCGAGAATTTTTCTTGAGCTTTGCTAAAGATCCTCAGCAATTCATTCACAAATGGATTGTGTCTCAAACAAGGGACTTGAAGGTTAGTGCTTCTAAAAATTTTTCTCTATTTCAGTGTCGTAATGAGTTCATTACAGTACTACAAACAGTGCTGTAATGAACTCATTACAGCATTGTTTTTAGTTATATTTTTCGTTTTGTGGTTGACAACACTGACATCCTTTACTTTCGAATGTCAACACTCGTCCATTGCATGTCAATTGTCAATATTAAACCATGTAGAGATTCGAACGCACTATTCATATTCTATGATCTGTCAATTTTCGTATCAGTCACACCAACTGCGAAAATAAAATACAAAAGGCACTAGGAGGTGTAATCTGAATTTTTCATTGAATTCCAATAAATTTCTCACAATTCTTGACTGAAATAGAGAAAATATCGTGTAATACTCATTGCAGAAGGCAATTCCAACATGAATTTCGCATTCATGTTGGAAGTGGTGCCCATTCTACAACTTGTTTTAGAATATACTATTATTTAATGATTTTACTTATTTAAAAATATTGGATTGGGTTTGACGACCTAGCTATATGATTTAGTATTAAAGTGTTTGATAGGATCACAGGTCTGTTTTTGCGAGAAACACAGTCAATAAAAAGCCGACGTTTCGATTTATTTAAAATCTTCCTCAGGGCAATTATTGGTTGGTCTCTCTCTAGTTATTATATTAAAAATATCTTTCGATATTATCAATTCTAATTTGACGGATGAATGCATATGGGTAGTGATACAGCAGACCATTGACAAATTCAAACTCAAAAAAATGTTAGTTGATCAACAATTATACTTGAACATTATTGGAAGATAAAGAGAGATGGTAGATTGTTTCAAGATACACATTTTTACTGCAATAGTTATACAAAATAAATGTCATTCCTGTGCTGAACTCTTAAAATCAATTGAAAGTATGTAATTCTAAGTTTTACTCAAAACAAAAAAAAAATAGAAGAATTTTGGGTTAAAAATATGAATAAGCGGGTCTGAGCATTCTTCTCATTACTTCATCAATCTTATTGCTTACTTTTGAGACCTACTGTATGTTTACTTACTTCCATTATACACAAAAGGCATATTTCCACATTTTGTGTGATTGACTTAGCAAATTATAATTATTCCTACATATAGCAAAAATATGAGTGATTATTTTTCCGACCCAAATATCGACCAATAGAATTGCACCATTCGACGTCACGTGGTACAACCTACATGGTATTATACTGATAATTTTTTGAAAATTTTCTCTGGTAGTTGCTATATATAAACAAAACATGATCCAGTCAAATTAAGCACACGTCAAACTGACAGGTTGAATTCAATTGTGAAAATTGGAGATTTTGCATGAAAATGAGTCGATTTGGAGTTTGTTCTCTGACCACCATCGATAAAAAGTCAAAGGAAATGTTCCCATTAATACGGAGAAGGCAAAAAAAAACAGTTTGGAACCAATTTACTACTTTTTCGATGGTGAGGAATATCAGTCACAAGGAACAGTTGTATACAATTTATTCAATGGCAACGTTTCTGAGCATTTAGCTCCTTCATCAGGCTAAAAACCAAAACCAATTTATAAACAACGGCATGGATCATACTATTGGTGTAGCAATAAAGATAAAAATAGATAAAATGACGTCGCTATACAATAATAAATATGAAATATAAGCTAGATGACAAAATAACAATAAATACAAATATAAATATAAAGTACAACAACATAAACAATTCACGTCAGGTCGGCCAAGTAAACAATAAGATTACAACAAAAAGTGATCTCACCCTATGAATAACGGTTATAAATCATTGAATACATCGAAATCATCAAATAAATGTTCATACAATAAAATGGCATTCTCAGGATAGCATTTAACCACATCAAATAAGACGTATCAGTATAAACAAATGCATCGGGCAAGACAGTCTGCATTAAAATGTGTGGGACATACAAAACATTCGATTCAAACCGAATCACGAACTACCGCGCAATAAAATTATCTACATTAACCTTACTAATTAAGTTAAAATAGACCGAACTCAAATACCACAATATCGGTGCGTGTATTCACACAATCTTTTATTCTCTTGATAAAAACCATTTCTTTAAATGTTCGTTTAAACCAATTCTTCTCTTTATTTAAAATTTTTACATTATTAAAATCAAAGGAGTGGTCATTAATTTTTGCATGTCGTGATAATGCTGTTGCTTCACTCTGATTTTGCAATCCCTCTCATGTTGTTTCAACCTCGACCCTATATACTGTTTTGTTTGGCCTATGTAACTGCCAACACAATCTGAACAATCTATTTTGTACACTAAATTGGAATGTCTCATCAATGGATTACCATCCTTCAGTCGACTGAACAATTTGCCCACAGTTTTATTATAATAAAAACTACTCTGTTTGAGAGATCACTCATTATTCTTGCCAACTGCTGAGAGCATCCCGGTATATAGACTAATTTACAATAATGTGTCGTTTCATCAAAATCATTGGATGATCGAGAATCACTTGCACTAACAGATGAATAAAAAATCTTATATATTAAATTTCTGGGATAACCATTCCTGACAAGCAGAGCAGCCTGATCACGGAAATTTTTTCATGGAATGACTCATGAGAGAGATTTAGAATTTTATATTTTACATTCTTTATTATAGCGATTTTTTGTGTGGCGAATGCAAAGAACTAAAATGTAACAATCGCTCAGAAGAAAGCGGGCTTGAGTACAAATCAGTTATTATCTTGTTATCACGACGGATCAATAACAAATCTAAGAATGGAATTTTTTATCATTTTCTAATTCATATGTGAACTTCAAGTCCTTATGATAATTATTAAAGGCATTAATAACGAAATTAATACTGTCTTTAGGTATTGACATAATAATATCATCAACATATACCCATACAAACGGTATATATATATTAAGTTTGAAATAACAGACTTGATCAAATTATTCATTATAATTTCCGCCAAGATGGGGGAGGCAGGATTGCCCATCGCTGACCCTCTAATCTGCTTATAAAACCTCTCCTTATACTGACAATAACTACTATCAAATATAAAACTTACAATTTTTTTGACAACATTTTGAGTGACTATGCAGATGTAATCCAAATTCCTCAAAATGTTGTCAAAAAAATTGTAAGTTTTATATTTGATAGTAGTTATTGTCAGTATAAGGAGAGGTTTTATAAGCAGATTAGAGGGTCAGCGATGGGCAATCCTGCCTCCCCATCTTGGCGGAAATTATAATGAATAATTTGATCAAGTCTGTTATTTCGAAACTTAATATATATATACCGTTTGTATGGGTATATGTTGATGATATTATTATGTCAATACCTAAAGACAGTATTAATTTCGTTATTAATGCCTTTAATAATTATCATAAGGACTTGAAGTTCACATATGAATTAGAAAATGATAAAAATTCCATTCTTAGATTTGTTATTGATCCGTCGTGATAACAAGATAATAACTGATTTGTACTCGAAGCCCGTTTCTTCTGAGCGATTGTTACATTTTAGTTCTTTGCATTCGCTCACACAAAAAATCGCTATAATAAAGAATGTAAAATATAAAATTCTAAATCTCTCTCATGAGTCATTCCATGAAAAAAATTTCCGTGATCAGGCTGCTCTGCTTGTCAGGAATGGTTATCCCAGAAATTTAATATATAAGATTTTTTATTCATCTGTTAGTGCAAGTGATTCTCGATCATCCAATGATTTTGATGAAACGACACATTATTGTAAATTAGTCTATATACCGGGATGCTCTCAGCAGTTGGCAAGAATAATGAGTGATCTCTCAAACAGAGTAGTTTTTTATTATAATAAAACTGTGGGCAAATTGTTCAGTCGACTGAAGGATGGTAATCCATTGATGAGACATTCTAATTTAGTGTACAAAATAGATTGTTCAGATTGTGTTGGCAGTTACATAGGCCAAACAAAACAGTATATAGGGTCGAGGTTGAAACAACATGAGAGGGATTGCAAAATCAGAGTGAAGCAACAGCATTATCACGACATGCAAAAATTAATGACCACTCCTTTGATTTTAATAATGTAAAAATTTTAAATAAAGAGAAGAATTGGTTTAAACGAACATTTAAAGAAATGGTTTTTATCAAGAGAATAAAAGATTGTGTGAATACACGCACCGATATTGGTATTTTGAGTTCGGTCTATTTTAACTTAATTAGTAAGGTTAATGTAGATAATTTTATTGCGCGGTAGTTCGTGATTCGGTTTGAATCGAATGTTTTGTATGTCCCACACATTTTAATGCAGACTGTCTTGCCCGATGCATTTGTTTATACTGATACGTCTTATTTGATGTGGTTAAATGCTATCCTGAGAATGCCATTTTATTGTATGAACATTTATTTGATGATTTCGATGTATTCGAATGATTTATAACCGTTATTCATAGGGTGAGATCACTTTTGTTGTAATCTTATTGTTTACTTGGCCGACCTGACGTGAATTGTTTATGTTGTTGTACTTTATATTTATATTTGTATTTATTGTTATTTTGTCATCTAGCTTATATTTCATATTTATTATTGTATAGCGACGTCATTTTATCTATTTTTATCTTTATTGCTACACCAATAGTATGATCCATGCCGTTGTTTATAAATTGGTTTTGGTTTTTAGCCTGATGAAGGAGCTAAATGCTCAGAAACGTTGCCATTGAATAAATTGTATACAACTGTTCCTTGTGACTGATATTCCTCACCATCGAATTAAATCTTCGGAACGATAATTCTATCTTAAATTACTACTTTTTGTACTGAGAGGGAATACACATTGAGTGCTGAAACGAGTGAAGCGCAATTGGCAAACATTATGAAAGATTACGCTTACAATATGAAGAAAATGGATGGAGAAGACTATAAGAAAGGTACAATAAAAACAATGTGGAATCAGACTGCCAAATTACTTCAAGAAAAGTATTTGAACGATTTCGACATCAAAATCAACCCATTTTCGGATGCTGCATTCAAGACCGCTCGAGGAGCTCGTGATGCCAAGCGTAAGGTTTTACAATCTATTCCGGAAAAACGGAGGGCAAGTGCAGCAGCATTGGAGGAAAAAGATTGGGATGCAATGACCACTGTTTGGGACGAGGAAACTCCTGATGGCCTCCAGAAAAAAATATTCATGATAATATCAGTGGAATTGGCTTGGAGAGGTGGTGAGAGCAGCATGGCGTCAATACATCACTTCAAGGCAGAACAGCGAAATGACGGGGAAACAACTGGGAGAATTGAAAACAATCCAATTTTTCAGCAAGACCACACAAGGTGGTGATAAAAATTATCAGACAGCAAGTGGCTGGTGGAGAATCGGGAAATCCCTGACAAGTGCCCAGTGAGACTGTTCCAGAAATTGAGAGAGAAGAGAGATGTCAATATCAAGAGCGACAGAATATTCCTGACCCAAAATCCATTCTGGAATAAAGTTCCAGGCGCTAGGTGGTACAAGGATTCCCTAGTAGGCCAAAACACGATTTCAAAGTGGGTTAAGGAGTCAGCACAAAAAGCTGGGCTTGACCTTGGTAACAAAAAATCACCAATCACTCCAGTCTAGCGAAATCGGGCCTGGGAGAGCAGCAGATAATCAAAATAACTGGACATGCCAACAGTAACTCCATCAAGCCGTATCTCCAACTCGACCAGGAACACCACGAATTAATTGTCAAGGAACTGCGAAGGAGTGAGCCTACTGCAGAAAATGCCATCAACAGCATAAACCTCATGCCATCTACCTCTTCTGGGACCATTACCGATAACTGTGACTTGAAGAAAACATGCACCAATGTTTACAACAATTGTATTTTTAATTGCACTACCCTGATTCTTAATTAAATGTTGTTTTATTCATTATGAAATTCTTATTTATTAACTGTACATTTCGTCTCATGGTGCAATTCTATTGGCCGACATTTGGGATAGAAAAATAATCCCCGAATACCACACCAGCTTCAAAATTATCTGGTATTTCCTATAATTTTGACGCTCTTGTGGTATTATAAGTGAAAATTATTTAAAAAAAGAAGGACGAAGAAAATATTCACATATTTTTCCTTTGCAGACAATGACTGATGTTGTAGGCAATCCAGAAGAAGAGAGAAGATCAGACTTCTTTTACCAACCTTGGGCTCAAGAAGCTGTATGTCGTTATTTCTATACTAAGGTCCAACAGAAACGAGCTGAGCTTGAACAAGCTCTTGGAATTCGTAATAATTAATGTTTGCATTGTTTTGCCTTTTCGTTTTCAAACCTAGCGTGTCTTTAAGTTGTTTCATTGTGAAATAGTTTCAATTATATAATGCTTCAAACAATATTTGTGTTTTTCTCCGTTAAAAGTTTTTTAATTGTGTAAGAAAAATTCAAGAATCAAACATAAATACTACTCCATAATTGGTTATTGAAGAAGGATAATGGGTTAAACCGCAGGAATGCAGAAAATATGGGAAATGGATGGAAGGTACTTGCCGACACGTGTTTCTGCTTATTGGCTTCTTCAGGGCAAGGCAACCAAGAAACCTGGATATGGATGGAAATGAATAATTAAAAATATATATATACTAGTGGAAAAGCCCGTGTCGCCACGGGCGCAAGTAAAAAGCGCGCGGTCGTTATTAGCAAATGCCCCCCTATAACTAGCCGTTCATGTCATTTTGTTTTGCAGAGCATTGCAAAATTGACACGATTCGCTCATTTCGCCGACAGAAAACGCTGGAATTTCGTCTTCAACCGGAGCCTTTCTCGCTACAAATATTGATCGCATTGCGTAATTATTGTTATGAACGCGGCGTCGGTTTCTTTCAGTTCGGGTTGTCCGGGTAGCGTTTCGAGAACCCACTGGTCTACCTCGTCGTCGTGTCTCCATTGTAAATTAAAATTTTACACTGGACCTAACTCAAAATTGAAAAATCAGACGTGACCCGTTTTCAATTTTTACCCAAAAATGGAGAATAACCATCCAAATTTGGGTTTTCAATATCTTTTTCACTTATAATTTTCTAAATAAACTTACTGGGTAGGTTTGGAAATTAAAATAAGCTCAAAATCTAACTTAAAATCAAGCTCGTCAAAACACATCTTTCTTCTTTGAAAGTCAAAGCGGAAATTGCAGAAGCATGGGCGGAAGTCAATTTTGATTTGTTGAGCGGTGGCGCCATCTACAGCGAAATCATGCCAAACACCCTTAAGTTTTTTGTGTTTTTTAGAGAAATTATAGATGTTTAATATAATTATTAAACGTTATTAAGTTTGACAATTAGTTTTAAAATGAAACTTTTTCAAAATCGCAGTTTCCATCTTATATTTTCAAGCACGTTATATCCTACTACTATTATAAAGGCGAAAGTTTGTAAGTATGGATGTTTGTTACTCTTTCACGTAAAAACTACTGAATGGATTTGAATGAAACTTTACCACAATATAGCTTATACATCAGAATAACACATAGGCTACAATTTTTGAGGTTTCTAATGTGAGGTCGTAAAAAAAACACATTTTTTGCGCTTACATTGCAAACGCTGACTGAATCCTACAAGATAGATCAAAACAATTTATTACAGTACTGTACAACTGTCCGTGATGGTATATGTTATCTCTTAGGAATAACCCACAATAACCATTTTTTATCCTTTACTTTGTACGAGAAATAATGGCTTATTTACGAAGCGATTTTAAGCAATACAGTATTAATCCTTACCCAATTAAGTATCTTAAATACATTGTGCATTTAATAAAGATCAATATGGCTTTTTAGAGCTTGTAAATTAAATAAATATTTTCGAAGATATCACAGATTTAAAATGCAGAGTCATAGCAATTTCGGCGATAAATACCTTTTCGGTGCTAAATACCGGCAGCGGTGCCAGGCGAACGGGGCGTGGGGGGAGCGGGGTAGGTGTGGTGGGGAAGAAGTGGCTCATCGCTGAGTGCGCGACCCGAACGCGGGCAGACGCGTGAGGGCAGACGTCGTTGACGGTTGTGTCCGTTTTGCGAATTTTCAAGTTTTTCCGAATCTGCAACCAATTGGTTGTGAAAGAACCATATTGGCACCAAAAAATGAGACTGTTGCGAAAATAAATAGAAAAATCTTGGCCGAAATAAACAGCGAAACATCAGTGTATAATTCCATTGACACAGTTATGTCATCCTATGACACTACAAGTTATCCCGTAGAGTTCCTAAACTCTTTAGAGTTGTCCGGGGTGCCATCACACAAGTTGGAATTAAAGGTAGGTGTACCCGTTTTGTTAATGCGTAACCTGGATGCGCCAAGATTATGCAACGGTACTCGGTTGCGAGTTACCGAATTAGGAAGGCATATAGTGAAGGCTACAATTTTAACTGGAGAAGCCAAGGGAGACAATGTTCTTATACCGCGCATCCCAATCATACCCAACAACTTGCCATTCAATTTTAAACGCCTGCAGTTCCCATTAAAAGTCGCATTTTCAATGACGATCAACAAATCGCATGGTCAAACCTTGAAGGTAGCAGGCCTACATTTGGGCACGCCATGTTTTTCTCACGGTCAGCTCTATGTGGCTTGCTCACGTGTTCCCAAAGCGAAGAATCTGCATGTTTATGCTGAAGGAAAAATGTAGTTTATAGGAGCATACTGCAGTAGCTACCTATAGGCCTATGATTAGGGCTCTACAGTGCTTAGTTACCGTATTTCTTACTTATTACTAGACTAGACGGGACGAACCTGAAGTCCACGCGAACGAAGTCGCGGGCAAAGCTAGTAAAATATAAATTGTTATAAAATTATTCAAATGCTCACTTTCTGACCAACTCAAGTAGTACTCTTGAACCTTTTTGAACTCGCCATGACAGTTCAACTTTCACTTAAGGTAATTTTATTCAAATAACAAAACTTGAAATTTTTAACTATTGCAAATTCACAAATTATCTTATTCACAAAAATTCACTTCACCCTTTTAAATTGAAAGCCTACATAAAACAACTGAAATAAAGTGTTTTTTCTCTTCTAGCAAATGTTACCATATGATTTATAAGTCGCATGTTATAATTTAAATACAAATAAAGTTAATCAAATTTACAAATGTTTTTAATGAGTTATATGACGGTAATGGTGACTTGGAGTGCAAGAAGAAGAAATTAAAGCCCATATCAGTTAAAATTTGTTGAGCGGTGGCGCCATCTACAGCGAAAACATGCCAAACACCCTTAATTTTTAAGTTTTTGTGTTTTTTAGAGAAATTATAGATGTTTGGCACTTGTTATTATTTTTCTGCATCAGTTTAGATGCCTACCGTTAATTTTAAAAAAATTTGATGCAAATCGGTTGATTGGTTTAGGCTTCAACCCTAGATACATCCGGTTTAGGAGGCTAAACCGAGCATCGCCACGATGGAAGCATAAGCAACCTGTGTGATGCGACCAAAACCCAAGGATACAATTAAATTCAAAGAGAAGATAATGCGGTGAAATTAGATATTGAAGAATAATTCTAATTATTCATTTCCATCCATATCCAGGTTTCTTGGTTGCCTTGCCTGAAGAAGCCAATAAGCAGAAACACGTGTCGGCAAGTACCTTCCATCCATTTCCCATATTTTCTGCATTCCTGTGTTTAACCCATCATCCTTCTTCAATATCTAATTTCACCGCATTATCTTCTATTTGAATCCATAATTGGTGTGGATATGTGAGCTATACGGATTGGGCTACAGATGGCACCTAACAATTGATTTCTACTTTCTACCTTTGTGTATCTTTCTTTCTCTTGCATTATACTATTGAATGTTAATAAAGCTCACGCTGGCTTGTAACAGGTATACTACTCTTTGAGTTCAAGTCCACTAATACACTCTGGCTCTTTTTCTTTTCATTACAACCTCACCCCCTTCGGGAGCGTTGGGCCTTCAACAGTACTCCATACCCCCTCCATGATAGCGTTAAATGTATGGTTGTTGGAAGTCTCATTAATTGTTTCATATTTTTGTATGTAAAATATTTATTAAAAATTAAATATGTGTTATATAGTTCACTAATAGCACAAGATATGGATAACATACTTAAATAATACATCTTTTTTTGTATATATACACTCTCAGAATTTTCAACAATAGTATCTTTGGCATTTTGTAAATATTTAGAAATCTATGGTTTCAAATTATTTCTTAGTTAATAAGGTGACATCATCATTCAAACACAACAAGCTATTTCAACATTATTCTAAGGCCTATGCATGAGATATTATTATATATTAAAGAATTTCAACCTCTTCTTTGTACGTAAAATGGAAAATCATGAAAATGTTAGAAACATAAAAAATGTAGACTTGATAAAATTTAAAATACCAATATAATAAAGAGAGCAAAAATTAGTCAAACAATTTCAGTTCATAAACCATGTGTGGCATAATAGATAGGTAGTAGTGGGATGAGATTATAAGTACAAACTCAATGAGTTCGATTCAATTTGTAAATGAAATAAAAAAAAAATTACCTACAGAATGTATAAATCCAAAGCTATATTCGTGATGTTTTGTAATTGATTTACCTTTAATATTCTAGAAAAGTCCCAAATATAATTTCTATTATGTCACACTGAATAAAATATCACTAGAAAAATTAAATACCATAAATAGAATGATTTTCTGTTTTTCACAGCCTACTGCACAATATATTCTACAATAGGTTTTCGAACGGTTCTTGCCTTACATAGAGTATTGTTACACATATTGCATATACATCAATCTCAAACCAACACCTTCATTTCCTATTCTCCGAACATGACACAACTCTTCTACATTTCATTTCAATTAAGAAAACAGACACAGTTACTACATTATTACGACATAAAATACATTATACTCATCAATAGAAATTTCCAACAAGCCTGTAAAAGGTTTTGTATCTCGATACAAAAACTGAACCAATTTCTAAAACATTCAGTATGAGATTTATTGATTCAAACAATATTAGCAACGAATATATGAGATTATTTTTCCGACCCAAATATCGACCAATAGAATTGCACCATTCGACGTCACGTGGTACAACCTACATGGTATTATACTGATAATTTTTTGAAAATTTTCTCTGGTAGTTGCTATATATAAACAAAACATGATCCAGTCAAATTAAGCACACGTCAAACTGACAGGTTGAATTCAATTGTGAAAATTGGAGATTTTGCATGAAAATGAGTCGATTTGGAGTTTGTTCTCTGTCCACCATCGATAAAAAGTAAAGTAAAGGAAATGTTCCCATTAATACGGAGAAGGCAAAAAAACAGTTTGGAAACAATTTACTACTTTTTGTACTGAGAGGGAATACACATTGAGTGCTGAAACGAGTGAAGCGCAATTGGCAAACATTATGAAAGATTACGCTTACAATATGAAGAAAATGGATGGAGAAGACTATAAGGAAGGTACAATAAAAACAATGTGGAATCAGACCAAATTACTTCAAGACAAGTATTTGAACGATTTCGACATCAAAATCAACCCATTTTCGGATGCATTCAAGACCGCTCGAGGAGCTCGTGATGCCAAGCGTAAGGCTTTACAATCTATTCCGGAAAAACGGAGGGCAAGTGCAGCAGCGTTGGAGGAAAAAGATCGGGATGCAATGACCACTGTTTGGGACGAGGAAACTCCTGATGGCCTCCAGAAAAAATTATTCATGATAATATCAGTGGAATTGGCTTGGAGAGGTGGTGAGGGCAGCATGGCGTCAATACATCACTTCAAGGCAGAACAGCGAAATGACGGGGAAACAACTGGGAGAATTGAATACAATCCAATTTTCAGCAAGACCACACAAGGTGGTGATAAAAATTATCAGACAGCAAGTGGCTGGTGGAGAATCGGGAAATCCCTGACAAGAGCCCAGTGAGACTGTTCCAGAAATTGAGAGAGAAGAGAGATGTCAATATCAAGAGCGACAGACTATTCCTGACCCAAAATCCATTCTGGAATAAAGTTCCAGGCGCTAGGTGGTACAAGGATTCCCCAGTAGACCAAAACACGATTTCAAAGTGGGTTAAAGAGTGAGCACAAAAAGCTGGGCTTGACCTTGGTAACAAAAAATCACCAATCACTCCAGTCGTGCAACAGCCGTCTCCAATCTAGCGAAATCGGGCCTGGGAGAGCAGCAGATAATCAAAATAACTGGACATGCCAACAGTAACTCCATCAAGCCGTATCTCCAACTCGACCAGGAACACCACGAATTAATTGTCAAGAAACTGCGAAGGAGTGAGCCTACTGCAGAAAATGCCATCAACAGCATAAACCTCATGCCATCTACCTCTTCTGGGACCATTACCGATAACTCTGACTTGAAGAAAACATGCACCAATGTTTACAACAATTGTATTTTTAATTGCACTACCCTGATTCTTAATTAAATGTTGTTTTATTCATTATGAAATTCTTATTTCTTAACTGTACATTTCGTCTCATGGTGCAATTCTATTGGCCGACATTTGGGACAGAAAAATAATCCACCGAATACCACACGAGCTTCAAAATTATCTGGTATTTCCCGATAGGTTCCTGCAAACAAATAAAATCGTCAAGTTTTTCAGGAAAAATGTTTAACCTGAAAAACTTGACTCCTTCATTTGTTTGCAACGAACCTATCGGGAAATACCTGATAATTTTGAAGCTCTTGTGGTATTATAAGTGATAAATTCATTACAATATGCAGAGTTTCATCAAAACAAGTTCATTTAAAAATCCAAAGAGCAGAGAAAATAAAAAATTAAAACCAACTTTGAGTTTCAAGGACTTCTTTAAGAAAATTTCATATTCAAATAACACTTTGTGTCCCAGAATTTATAATTTTTTTTCAGCCATTACTAAATTTTTTTCTTGGCTGGTTTTTTGTTTGTTTCAATTCAAATAATAGTCAATCTCAAAATATAAATACGCATTTTAATGTTTCTCAGACTCAAGGAATTTTTAATTTTCTTTCATTGAAATTTCCTCATTTTGTATGAAATCATCGATTTTCATTCAATCAAATCAATATAACAGCTATAATACCACTCAGTGGAAAGAGTAAGAGTATTTTCAAAGTATAAATGACTTAATCAGAGAAAAATTCCCAAAAACACTGCCTAGAGTCATCAATATGTTGATTTTGAAAGCTTAGGCAGTCAATATGCGAAAGAAAGATGGAACCAAATTCAGAGAAGCAATGGTATAAACAATATGAAATGTTTTAATTGAACTGTTGCACATAAAGTATTAAATCTTTACTAATTTGATTTTGAAATGAAAAAACTATTGATTAAATATCAAGAGCAGCAAAACAACTGTGGACCAGTGTTATCAACAATAAAAATGGACTAATATAGATTAAACACATGGTACCACAAGGAAGCATGCCATCATCAATGAAGAGTAGCAAAACAATAGTTTTCTTACATATATATATTTTTTCTATTGAATGAAAGTCTATATTATAGTTATATCTTTCATTTGAAGAGTAAAGCACTCAATCCTCAATTAAAAGTTCTGCCAAAATCAATTTACCTTTCGTGAAAACCGATTTGAATCAATTCATCCCAAACGAAAAAAAAATATCATAAAAAATACAGAGTTGATATTGAACACGAGTCACCGAATTAAATAAGTTCAACTAATTGAAAAATCACAAACCTTACACTGTCGATGTATTCAGTCACTCAAGGAACTACTAGTTCGTGTAATTACATCACTGATCGAAGAGTTGTGCCTTGTCTTCCTCACTCCTTCTTCAACATCCATCGTAGGATTTGTAGATTGCGAAAGAGCATTAGTTCTGTAGAAATCTATAACAGCATAGCTGTCTTTTGGCTTTGTAGGGCTTTCTGGAGGATTTTGAGGTATTATGGAATCGTCTTTGGTGTCGAAATCAAGTTTGGCATAATTAACCTTTCTTGTGTTTGAATATATGTTAGCTGGTTGAGGTAAACTATTTGGTACTTGGTTCAGACTAGATCTAAAGGTACGCAACTGTTCTATTTCTTTGGCATCTATATTTGCATAACAATGTTTGTTTTCTTCCTCCCGACCTTCAGGTTTTAAAAGGAGGTCTGCATTTTCTTTGGTATCTATATTCATGTAGACATGGGACACTGATTCAACTAAACTTTCAGAATTATTAGAAGCTGGATCTATACCTAAATTCGCATAATTTGGTTGAGTTTCTATATTTTCAAGAGCACTTGTATTGGTATATGTAAAAGAACTATTGGAAATTACGCTGCCACGTTTATTATTATTATGCTCGAGAGGAATTTCTACATTAGGTGGAGGCGACACTGCAGGTGGACTTATAGGTCCTGATACAGTAACCCCTCCAGGTCGCATAGTAGGATAAGTCCGGAGATTATGTACATTTGGTGCAGATAAAGGGGTTAAATAACCCTCTGGTTGAATCTGGGACGGCATTCTGCGAGTTAGAGGCGGTCCAATACCACTCAAAAAATCACCATTAGTGTTTGAATCGTCTCCAACATTTCTGAAAATATTTTGCTGGACAATGTTGAATAATTGTCCTGCTCTTTTGCATTGAAACGCATATATTCCTGCACCTGTTGGACATCTACGACCACACTCAAATGTAAAAATTTCCTGATCTAATCCATATTTTCGTAATGTGCGAAGAGGCCATACCAACGGAGTTTTCCCTTTCTGGTGTAAGATCAATTCTGTTTCTGTAATCTCTAATTGGCCAGGGCTCACGAGCTCTCTATCGTCATTAACATTTGTGACTTGAAATAGGTTGGGGTGTAGATCATTAATGTCTTGTTTGCTGCTCACACACCCCATAGTAGCTAGAAAGTGCCAAGAAAAAATATATTTTGAAAAGCAACTTGTTATAGACACTACTATATAGATGGATAAAAAAGCTTAAAATTATATTTAATTCACTTAAGGAAGTACTCCTCATACACAATAAATCTCGAGATATTTGACTACTGGTTTGAGTAGAAAACCAATTGAAGTGAATTTGCAAGTTTATCTTATCAATTTTGTAACTATTACGTTTTTGCTCGCCAGTAAATGTTTATCTGAATAATCTACATAAGATATTTACCTCATAATCATCCATGGTTATTGCTCCTAAGTGAATTCATTTATCAAAACAAACATAAACAAATAAAGGAGTCCCTGGAATTTACCTAACCAGGGAGTCAAGGTTGAATTCCATTGTTGTGTACTCACCTATAAATTGCATACAAATCCTATGCAGATAACATCCGTCAATAGCGGGTATCCCGAAATTCACATCTTGAAATTCTCCAGAAAATATTTAGGTTTTTTGGTACAGATGTACTACCTCAATTCCAGAATAAACAACATTTTTATGAAGCTCTATCAATTTAACTCCATTAAGCCATAACAACTGAAATTTAAATGACGTTTCTGTTGTTCGAGTCCAACCTCTAAAAATAAACTGCACTGGTGTATTGTTAGTTGCGTGATATTGTAATAAGGGGTACAACTTTTCAATATTTGAGATGGAAATTTCAATTTTAATCTACGGAAATGTTTGTGAAATCGTTGACGTTAAGTATTGAGTTTTCGATTATTTTTGGATTTTATAATATCAAGTGTGTCACTTTAACAACAGCCCTAAACATTTCAAGGGAAAATAGAGAAAGGTGTGTGCAGAAATGATATAAAACATTTGATTAAGTTTGTACCCAGTTTTTCTATCAAAGGAAATATCACGTTCATTAAACTATTCCTAATAATTTGCAGCACAAAATGAATTTCCTTAATAACTCTTAAAATATCTGTAACTGTTCTAGAGTCATCCCATATACAGTGGCGTAACGATCATTGACCGGGCCCCCTGCAAAAATAATTCTAGGGCCCCCCCGTAAGTTAGAGTTATTTTTTCATATAGAAAGTCTTCTTAACTTATGTAGCCGCGCTACACAGTACGCATAGACGTTTAGAAAATAAGTATAACAGTAAGTGGAGTAAAATGAATTTGATTTTGTGAATAGGGTCTAATAGGATGTAAGAGATTTTCCTTACAAAATCTACAGAAAAATGCATATCGGGAATAAAGCTGAAGTAGATCTAAGGGAATAATTATAATACCAGAGAACACGTTCTACTAAAGCCTGTTTTTATTAAAACGTTACATTGAATGACATAACCATAAAATGAATATTAAATTGAACTGAACATTTCATAGTCATTTTATATTCAAAGATTGTTGACTAAAGTATGATTTAGCGAAAAATCTCAATTGTCGTTTTGTTTTCTTCACTGCGAATACTTTTATCACTTCCTAAAGATCCATATTTCTTGCTCGTTCATTCTCAATACTTAACAAACTAAGCCCACTAATGGCCGGTTTCTGAACTCGCATTTAAGGTGTGGTTAGCTATCAATTGATAACATAACGGTAAACAAAGGGAGTTATGGGCTCCATAAGTTATCGAAGCGTTAAAGCGACTTCAGAAACCGGCCATAAGTCTTTCTTGAGTTATTGTGCTTCTCAAATAATTCTTTATCAACTTTAACTTATAAAAGGATCGCTCAGCACTTGCGACAGTAACTGGTAATGTCAAAAATAACATGAAAGAGATCTGGAAAAGTAGCTGCAATTCTAAAGTTTTTCTAAAAGAGATCAGCTAACTGTCTTATGGCCGGTTTCTGAACTCGACAGATAAACGTCAGATAGTTATCCAGCCGTTAACTGTGGTTAATATTTATCGGCTCGATAAACGCCGCACGGGTTTCTGATGTCAAATTTATGCTTCGGTTAGCTATCGATTGGATAACTCGACGGTATCGACAGTATTGTTAGTTCATAAAAGTAATAATAGATGTCACTGTAATCAAACCTGACATATTTTAAAATATTCAATATAATTTCAAAGAGAGACTAATTTACAACTATAAAATAATCATTCTCTTATAATTCTATATGGAAAAAATCGTATTTACAAATCATATCGAAAGCAGAACACAGAATCAAGAGATGGATTCAACATTCTGTGACGCTCTTTTGGCGTCAAAGATTGTGAATTCAAATTCAAAAACAAACGAAAAAAACAATTACGCAACAAAATGAGTCGACAAAGGGCTAAAAATTTCACTGAGCGTGAAAAAATATTGTTATTGGACATTGCTAAAAATTTTATTGGTACTATCGACAATAAAAAGACGGATGCCAGTAATTTAAATTTGAAAGACAAGCTTTGCAGAAGATAGAGTAACATTCAAACCTGCTGGAGACACTGGTCCGCGGAGCGAGAAACAGCTGCGTGCTTTATATGATAATATAAAAGAAAAAGCGAAAAAAATTTCGCCGACGACAAAGTAGGTAAAATCAAATTTCAAATACATAGGTAAACACAAGCAAGAGGATTTTATTGTTTTCATAATTTCTGTCGATTAGTAGTGTGAAAGATACAAAACTGGTGGAACGACCTTTACACCAAAGGCAACGAAAGTTGATGAGAAAGTAATGGGTTTGTTGCAGCATCACTTCACACCACTAACAAACCCTTACGACTCGTCAGCTGGGTATTATGAACTTAGTGAGTATGATAAGAAATCTGGATTACACTATAATTATTGCGCCTTCAACGAACTACTGGATATGATAAACTATGTAATTTCGAATGAACTAAAAATAACATATTTCAGATTAGGAAGAGAGGGAATCAGAAGGCTCTGCCATTGAGCTACCTCCTGCAAGCTCTGAGATTTGTATCAACATGCCTACAAGCAGCCAGCAGGGTATGGTCAGCACTTGCATGAAGAATCATCCTGTAGTGCTACTGAGCAAAGTGAGTAATTCTTATATATGTGAGATTCGTAACAATTGAGATATTCCAATCAAACAGGTAACCATAATACAAAAGGTATTTATTCAACTAAAATACATTGCAGATATTGAACTGAATTTCCCTGAGGAGGTAATTCTCTCACAGAAAGAACCCTCTTCACATAATAGTCCTCTGGTGACTCCTGAAACTCTTAGAAGGCGACCAGGTGAAAGAAGACCAGCATCTAGTTGATTAGGGTTAACTGCAACAAAAGAAAGCCCTCATTACAACAACAAACACAATTATCAAAAAAAAATACAAAACAGGCCAATGAGGACTTATTAACAGAAAAAAAAAGTTGAGTTGATTTGAAAATCTGAAAACCAAGAAAGAGGAATTCTATTTGACAAAGAGGGAACAGTTGGTGGAGGCAGAACTTACGTTGAAGTTAATAGAAATAGAAGAGGCGAAATTGTGTTTAGAAGTGATGAAAAAAAAGTTATAGGAAAAATAAATAACTTAAATTAAAAGTTCTCTCATTTACCCCTTGATTAAAAAGACAGGTATTCTCATACAAATTGCAGAGAGATAGAAAGTTCTGACGTCTCTCTCACAAAAAGTGACGTTATCTGAGTTGCAAAAATAAGCTTTCAGTTAAGAATTCCCTCAGCTATCACACATGTTTTGCTATAAAATATGCATATATTATTTCTTACTAATTATGGCATTTCTCCTCATTAATAAAGGTAATAATTTCATACCATTGTACCAATTTGAATATTTGTATCTCAGATGACTTCACAAAATGAGAAGCTTAAATACGAACAAAATTAAGAAATTTGAAGTGAATACCTGTTTTTATACCCTGACACTCACCTGAAATATTGAATTGCTATTAATCATCTGAATGCATTTCCTTCGACAATAGCATATATTGACTCAATCAATGCAACCAAATACATTTGGAAAGCCTGCTATGTTATAGAATCCAGTCTCAGTTTCTAGAATTTCGGTATCATTTTTAAGCATACATATAAATCTTTCAGATAGTATGGCTATTTTCTAGCTCACATTGAAAATAACTCTAGATACCGTTGATTTGTGAACATTGATATCATCACCTACAACAATTTGAAAAGTGCCTGTGGCATAGTATCGTAGAGCAATGCACACTTGTTCTAAAACAGATAATGCCACTTTTCTTTGAGATGGTAGGGATAAAACTGGGTTCAGTTGATCACATAAATATCCCACTGTGCTTTTGTTCAGTCGGTATCTTTGCCTAAAAAAATTTGAAGAATCAATATCATATTACGAGAATATTTCTGATAGAAAACATCCAAGATACACTTTTATAAACAAATGTTTAATGTTAGATTTTTGTGAAACTATGCTACTGTGTATTTTTAATAGGCTGAAAGATCTCAGGTCAATTGGCCAATTGCTTGCAATAAAAGACAGTTACTACTACTTACCTAAACTCTTCATCTGAATACATTTCCATCGGAGATCTACGAATCCTTATCTGTCGAGGTATTGATATATTATTGATGAATTCTAGAATTTCTTCATCTGATGAGGAACTTGAAAATATTTCTTTAGTCAATTCCATGTTTGTTATGAACTTGAATTTTCGAATTTTCGGAGATATAATTTTGAGGTTATCTTGGAACTGTCATGTAAATATTGAATAGTTAACGTCGAGATAACCCGTCATCGGGACGAGTTAAGATAAATGGAGTTTATGTGTAGTTTATCTGTCGGCGCGGTAGTCAGAAACCCAATTCGACAGTTATCTCTCGTTTAACTTTCTCGAATAGATAAACTGAGTTTATTTTGACTTCAGAAACCGGCCATAAATAAGATGGAAAGAAGAATTATTTGTACCTAGATGTTTAGAGAATATAAGACTAGTGGCCGGTTTCTGAACTCGAGAGATAAACGTCAGATAGTTATCCAGCCGTTAACTGTGGTTAACATTAATCGGCTCGATAAACGCCGCACGGGTTTCTGATGTCAAATTTATGCTTCGGTTAGCTATCGAATGGATAACTCCACGGTATCGACAGTATAGTTAGTTCATGGAAGCAATAATAGATGTCACTGTAATCAAGCCTGTCATATTTTTAAACATTCAATATAATTTCAAAGAGAGACTAATCAGAACTATAAAATAATCATTCTCTTATAATCCTGTATGGAAAAAACTCGTATTCACAAATCGTATCGAAAGCAGAACACAGAAGCAAGAGATGGATTCAACATTCTGTGACGTTCTTTTGGCGTCGAAGATTGAGAATTCAAATTCAAAAACAAACGAAAAAAACAATTACGCAACAAAATGAGTCGACAAAGGGCTAGAAATTTCTCTGAGCGTGAAAAAATATTGTTATTGGACATTGCTAAAGATTTTATAGGTACTATCGACAATAAAAAGACGGATGCCAGTAATTTGAATTTGAAAAAACAAGCCTTGCAGATTATAGAATAAAATTCGAACGCCGCTGGAGACACTGGTTCGCGGAGCGAGAAAGAGCTGCGTGCTTTATATGATAATATAAAGAAAAAAGCGAAAAAAAAATTCGCCGACGACAAAGTAGGTAAAATCAAATTTCAAGTACATAGTTAAACACAAGCAAGAGGATTTTATTGTTTTCATAATTTCTGTCGATTTGCAGTGTGAAAGATACAAAACTGGTGGAGGGACCTTTTTGAGATATTCCAATCAAACAGGTAACCATAATACAAAAGGTATTTATTCGACTAAAATACATTGCAGATATGGAACTGAATTTCTCTGAGGTGGTAATTCTCTCACAGGAAGAACCCCTCTTCACATAATAGTCCTCTGGTGACTCCTGAAACTCCTAGAAGGCGACCAGGTGAAAAAAGACCAGCATCTAGTCGATTAGGGTTAACTGCAACAAAAAAAAGCCCTCATTATAACAACAAACACAATTATCAAAAGAAAAAAATACAAAGCAGGCCAATGAGGACTTATTAACAGAAAAAAATGTTGAGTTGATTTCGAATATCTGAAGGCCAAGAAAGAGGAATTCTATTTGACAAAGGGGGAACAGTTGGTGGAGGCAGAACTTACCTTGAAGTTAATAGAAATAGAAGAGGCGAAATTGCGTTTAGAAGTGATGAAAAAAAAAAGTTATAGGAAAAATAAATAACTTAAATTAAAAGTTCTCTCATTTACCCCTTGATTAAAAACACAGGTATTCTCTTACATCTTGCAGAGAGATAGAAAGTTCTGACGTTTCTCTCACACAAAGTGACGTTATCTGAGTTGCAAAAACAAGCTTTCAGTTAAGAATTCCCTCGGCTATCACACACGTTCACACGTTTTTATTTAAAATATACATATATTTTTTCCTACTAATTATGGCATTTCTCCTCATTAATAAAGGTAATAATTTCATACCATTGTACCAATTTGAATATTTGTATCTCAGATGACTTCACAAAATGAGAAGCTTAAATACGAATAAAATTAAGAAATTTGAAGAGAATACCTGTTTTATACCATGCCACTCACCTGAAATATTGAATTGCTATTAATCTTCTGAATGCATTTCCTTCGACAGTAGCATGTATTGACTCAATCAATGCAACCAAGTACATTTGGAAAGCCTGCTATGTTATAGAAGCCTGTCTCAGTTTCTAGAATTTCGGTATCATCTCTTGGCATACATATAAATCTTTCAGATAGTATGGCTATTTTCTTGCTCACATTGAAAATAACTCTAGATACCGTTGATTTTTGAACATTGATATCATCACCTATAACAATTTAAAAAGTGCCTGTGGCATAGTATCGTAGAGCAATGCACACCTGTTCTAAAACAGATAATGCCACTTTTCTCTGAGATGTCTGGGATATAACTGGATTCAGTTCATCACATAAATATCCCACTGTTCAGTCGGTATCTTTGCCTAAAAAAATTTGAAGAATCAATATCATATTAAGAGAATAATTCTAATAGAAAACATCCAAGACTCTTTCATAAACAAATAAGTAATGTTTACTGTTAGTACTTACCTAAACTCTTCATCTGAATGATTTCCATCGGAGATCTGCGAATCCTTATCTGTGGAGGTATTGCTATAGGTATTATTGATGAATTACAGAATTTCTTCATCTGATGAGGAACTTGAAAATATTTCTTTTGTCAATTCCATGTTTCAGTTATATATGAACTTGAATTTTCGAATTTTCAGAGATAACTTTGAGGTTATCTTGGAATTGTCATGTAAACATTCACTAGTTAACGTCGAGATAACCCGTCATCGGGAAGAGTTAAGATAAATGGAGTTTATGTGTAGTTTATCTGTCGGCGCGGTAGTCAGAAACCCAATTCGACAGTTATCTCTCGTTTAACTTTCTCGAATAGATAAACTGAGTTTATTTTGACTTCAGAAACCGGCCATTATTGATGTTAATTTCTCAATCTCAGATTTCAATGCAATTCTGAAAGAGTTAATTTGGAAGTTTAGGTCAGTACTGAGATCATCTTCATATTCCTCGATCAAGGCATTCACTTTCTTCGACATCTCAACAGGAACCAATGGAATTTTAGCAGATTTACGCCTACAGCATATATAGTATAGTCGTCATTTCTTTACGATTAGTTGAGATATCGGGAACCAATGGACTTTCAGGAGGTTTACGCCTACTGCATGCGTATGTTCAGTCGTCATTTCATTACGATTAGTTGACATATCAGGAACCAGACCCGCCGTAAGCGGGCGTGCAAGGCGTGCCCGGCACGTCCAGGGGGGCGGCCAGAAAAGTGAAATTTTTTAGATAAATATTTGTGTGTGTATCTATATGATTTTTCAATTTTATAAATAGAAATAACAATAATATAATAATATATAACAATAATTCATTAAGTTTTTTATTTTCTTCGCACCATAATGAGGGTTCTAGAGAATCAGTGACGGCTCGTGCCCTCTTGGAGTGGGTCGACCAGGCCAAGCATATATATATATGTTCAAAGAGAAGATAATGCGGTGAAATTAGATATTGAAAAAGGATAATTATCCTTTTTCAATATATATATATGTATAGAAGAGGATGAATTTGGGTACAAGACAATATCTGGCAGGAGTTAATAATCAGTCGTCATCAACATCTATATTTCGAACTTTTAGCTGTTCTTCATCAGGATGCTGCAATGTATACATTGTAAAACAGCTAAAAGTTCAAAATATAGATGTTGATGACGATTGATTATTAACTCCTGCCAGATATTGCCTTTTACCCAAATTCATCCTTTTCTATTTCATTTCGGCAAATTTCATCTTTACTATATATGTATATATATAATTTAGAAGCAATTTTCTTGGGATTAGAGCACTGGATTAAAATTAGGATTTCATCTTTTTTTTTATTAATACTTTACTACATATGTTTCGGAGTACATTGAGCCTTTTTCAAGTTTACATGTTACAAATACAGAGACAATAATATCTAAAATGTATAACTGTCCAACAATTCATATTAAAACTTAGTAAAATTAAAATCATATTCATCATGTTGTGAACGCTGTCAATTAGAATTATTCTAATAGTGGAAAACCTGTTATCTACTAAAAAACTAATCAAATCACCGCAATTTGATACTACCTCTCTTACACTTGCCATCTGGATCACTCACATTCAACTTGTAACCGAAAACGAACGAAAACTCGTACAATCCAAAGCCCTACATACTAACATCTTACTTCAAACTACTGACCTAGTGAACTGAACTCTGATAATCAAAGTATAAACACACGCAATGCAATTCTCATATACCCTCTCCACAAGGGTATCTTGGCCGACCTAGTCTTTGAAAAATAAACAAGTCGTGGGTTGCTGGTTTGCCATTTACAGTTACTAAGAATGAATTTTTATGGTCAAAAAATCACAAAATTTATTCCATACAGCACGAATACACTTTTTTCTGAAATTGAAATAATATTCGAGTACTTATGATAATAGTCATTTGAGATTTGAGGGAGAAAATTTCAATTATTAACAGGATACGTGACAAAATTTTAAATACATAATGATTTCTCTTTCTATCTCAAATTTAGGATAAACATATGAAGATGTCGGATATTAAATTACAATTTTTAATTTGATATTTGAAATGAACATCGATAATAATAAACAATTTCACCCGCCTGCCGTTTCACATAGGGACGGCCGACGGCCAAGTCTTCTCGGCCGACCTAGCAAGTGTCACAGTCGAGGTATTGTAGAGTTCCATTAATAGGAACTTCGAGCGATGTATGTGTTAGATGAAATCATAAACTGAAAGCTGTGGCTCGGCTGGCTGAGCTGCGTTATTACGTGTAGGGACAGATGCGGGAATAAAAATTATTTGAGGTGTTTGACCGAAATAATGTGTACTTCGATGTGTTGAGTGGAAATATGAGATATATAGAGGGCAGAGAAAAAGGTACTAAGGGAATTTCTCGAGATTTAAATATTGCTATTAATTTTTCAAATAAGTTTCGATTAAAAAAAATTTATTTTCACCTTCTCTTTTTCGATTGCGTTTGGGTCGGCCTGGCTGACCCAAGGGGGGATTAAGGGAATTAAGGGGGGGGTACTGGGGGTAATTAACCTCCCCAGGAAAGAGTTTTTCACACTAAATCTTCGAATGGAAACAATCTAAACCTCCCCCTTTCCCCGCTTTTCACTCAAGATGAGTTCAGGTCCCTCGCTAAAACTTGCCGCTAACCTATTTGTCCAATATTTCTTAAATTGGGTTTAATGATTTCATTTCATAGACTACCTTAAGCCGAGCTTATCGAAAACATAAGACAATTAGTAAAACCACTCTTTTTATTCAAGCTCCTCCTAGTAAGTCCTCCGAAATTGAGGTGTTTAAAGATCCAGCAGCTGTCTTTTCAAAAAAAGACAACATGTTTTCAGTCTGCCATCAAGCTGATCATAAATAACCGGAGATTTTGATTGAAAAATTCCATATTTTTCAGATATTATCCAGTTTAATTCAGTATAATTTATGGCATGAACCCACGGACTCTGGCATGGTATAATTAAATCGAGAAGAAGCAGGTACACTTTACCAGTAGCAATTTTATGTTATTAGGCAAGAATTCCTCAAATTACGGCTGCTGTACTGTGGTGTTTTTAACCGCCAATGCTAAACGTTGTCATGTTTCAGTTTTTCCTTTTTGGTGTTTACTAGTCATTTTCCAGATATTCGTCTTTGAGGTGAGCAGAGAGATGTTTTAATAACATCTCAAAGTCTACTCATCTACCGACTGCAATTTTTTGTCCACACGAAATAAGGAGTTGTAATTATTATCAATAAGGGAAAACCAAGATGTTTAAAAACATAGGGTGATGCCATTTCGAGTAATTTCGAAGTCGTCTAGCAATGATTTTTTTTACTTTCTAGTAGAACAGAGGGATATCGTTTAGGCCAAATGTCTGTAGGTTTTGATATGTAGCCAAAAATTGTCTCAATCTATTGGGTTTGACTTCATGATGAAGAATACAGGGTCAAACTTGAGTATGTCCGTCCTGCCATCCCGTATCTTTATGATGCTTCAACCCCTCGAAATTTAACAGAGAAGGGGTAGTTCATTCGGATGGTCTTAGAAACCTATTATGTGCGAGGTCTGTTCTTTAAATTGATCTTATATAGTATGTCGAAGATGCCATCTTTTGAAGTTGAATAATTTCTCGCGAGTGGTAAACAATCGAACCTCACGTCAGTGCTTCAAATATTTTCAAGAGTTCCATCATATGCCATTTAATTCAAAGGTTTTGATTAAATTGAGGAAATAAATATTCTCAAAGTATTCGCAATCGATCTAACCTTGTTTCAAAGGACCGTGACTTATCTATATTGGAATTTCTCGCGAGTGGTAAACAAGAGCCCCAACGCCATCGAACCTCACGTCAGTGCTTCAAATATTTTTCAAGAGTTCCATCAGTAAATATAAAGTATTCGCAATTGATCTAACCTTGTTTCCGTGACTTATCTATATTGGAAAATGACCGTGTCAAGCCAATGGCATTTATTGAAATTTATGTTCCACCTGCCTATGGCGTTCTTTTTTGTCCTCTTATGCGTGTTCTTTGCGATTCATTAAGTCCATGCTGGTTTGAATGGAGAACCATTGACTGTTCTTTTATTTTTTGCTGCAATCAACGCTATTAATTATGTCCTGGCTCCAGATACAACTCGTATCTTGAAATTTACTTTGTGTTATCAATATTTGTTGCGGTTATTTCACACCTTGTATATTTATGAATGCTGTCTTATGGCGTTGAGTGGATTGTAGGACCATGAGATGGAGAAAAAATGTAGGAAAGCACTGACGTGAGGTCGGTAGCATTTGCGCGCTTGTTACAATGTCTTTTCGATACTAAACCACCGCCATAATGAATGTGAAAGAATCCACAAATACAGGATGGCCATTTGAAAACGAAACAGACAAGATTACAGACGAAATAAATCTTTTCGATAGAAATGCTCTGACAGGTCGATTTCTGTTTCGAGGGGGACAACTTAAGATGTAGGTTACGGACGCATAGCCTTCAACCCTTGCTACTACAACCCTCACCCCTAAATTTTGAATAGGGAAGATGGGTTAAGTGATACCTCATTTGAAAGGTATTTTTATACTGATTTCAGCACAGTAATTGTTTTTTCATTTTATGCATTAGTTGTCGAAATATTCTTAACTAAGTATTTGAAAATGAAGTGGTGTTTTCATGGCACTTGTAGTGTTTTTTTGTGAAAAATCGACAATTTGAGCTTCAAAACAACCATGACTGTGGCTTCCTTCCTCCAATCCACTGACACAGAAATCTTTAATCAAGATGTCGAACAAACAAAGCGTATTGCGAAGGAGCACAATCTTGCTGAAACTCAATCTAAATTATCTTCGATATAATTTGCAATGTTTCCAATAACATGCGGTAACACTTGATCGATAGAAATCTCCAAAAAGTCCAAATACGTACATATCTCTTATCAGATTACCAGGTAAGAAAATCAAATCATTAATGATGCCACAGAAATATTCCAGTCCCAATTTGTGAAACGATTTCCGACTTAATTATGAAGTGTTTTCTCAGTTGGCTTCAATATGTTTTCATTTTGTTGATTATTGAATTCATATCTTTTTCAAAAAAAATGAGAATCGATAATTTTTTATTTATTACGAACAGATCATTAAGTTGGCTTACTGGTTCTTTGACATGTGAATTATTCTTAGTTTTGAATCGACACTTGTATGTGTTCTAATTCATGGTTCGACATGGTTTATTCAATTGCAGAGTGGGTGGAAATATTTCACTTTTTTTTGCAAACAATCAATGTGCGAATAGAACCGCAGAATTCTTCAATCAACGACATTTAGATAAACATGTTAATAAGAAGTATGTTTTGGAATTTGTGTCAAAGTTTCAAGAAACCGGGTCAGTGGCTAATAAAAAACGAAACATGGAAAGAAATGAAGCAGCTGAAGTAGCTGTTTTTGGACAGATTGCTTTGAATCCAATGACGAGTACGAGGCAGCTAGCACATGAATCTGGTTTTACACGAACTCGAATTGCAAATATTTTGAAGCATCATAAATTCCATCCTTACAAAACCCATCTTTCACACGCACAAAACGAAGATGATTTTGACAATTTCCAAGGTTTTCTCAATGTTTTCCGGAATAGCTGCTTCATTTGGCCGTCCAGGGAGTTCAGCATCATCTGTGCCCGTACGACTACATTTTAAATTGGTAAATCATCGTTTTATGGTCGTTTTCGATGGGTCAGACTCCGGATAACAACTTTAAGGTAACTTGAACTGTGTTTCTCTTATCAAATGGTAATGATACATCAAGACACGAAATGACTATGACTCCATCGTTTTTAAAAATCACAAAATATCGTCACGTGAACCGCTGTTAACTAAATTAATAATAAACAAAACTTTCTGAAATTCGGTCAGTGACATCTTTCGAAGAATCATATGGATATTTTGTTAGTGGGGCCATCTGGTGGCTTGTCCCGGGACTTATTGACCGATCTCGTAAAGTATGCGATCAGGTTGAAAACTGTGTAGTGTATTCAGGATGTTTCAAGTTCTAATGATTACCAGTCGTTTTTGGAGATTTGAAGTTATTATTAATCTGAAAATTGAGAATATGGTATATTTTGATTATCTCTACAGAACATTTCATTTGAAGAAATTTATTTCGGATCCTGTATAATCGTTTAGGTATCGAGAGAATTTGAGCTGCGCAGAGAATATAGGAACATTTCCAATTTTCAGATTTCAAATAGCTTTCACTTTCCAAAAACGCCTAATAGGTATTCAAACTTAAAAATTATTGGCCTCACATCAGTCTCTATTAAAATTTTTTCTTTGACCAACTGAAGAATTCAATTTTGCTAAAAGTAAATCACGCATTCTGCACCTTTCCCCTATAGAGTCATAAAAAACCAGTCAGCAGATGACGCCCATATATTCACAAAGCAACTCATGTTTACGTATCTTGATTACCATATGGGATCTACATAAGATTTTTTACCATCAACTTCCTGCAGATACAGATAACTCAGCATCGAAACGCCTATGCAAATGGGTATGGTAAGAGATGGTAAGAATAAAGGAATGAATGATGGTAAATCAGTTCTTGTATTGGCTGAGTGACCATGGTACTTGGCAGTCCATTGGTTGACTGGTTGAGCGAATACGCCCATGGTAGAGAGGATAGACGGCAGGTGCAAGACGGAGATTATAAGTTTCTTGCAGTGCTGGTACAGATGTCTCCAGGAGATGCTGGTCAAGAACTGGTATTTCATCATTGCCGATCTTCGTATATTTGGAAATATTGAAACAGTTTGTAGATTCATATATTTATTGATTTACAGGATATGAAAGCCTGAAAAACTTATGTTGACGAAGAAATTTTTAAACTCTTCATGATTTCTTTCGCTGTTTTCAGAGAGGAACTATTGCTTGCAAATGAAATTTTCCATTCGATGAAAATAAACATTTGCTGAAGGATAAAATTGAATAGATTTTTGTGAAAACAGATTTCACCAACAAAGAACAGTGTTCCGATCTGATGAACAAATATAACATAATAAATTCAAAGAAAAAGGAACAAATTTGTAAAGAAAGAGATCACGAATAATAATGCGAAACTGGAAAAATTGTTGATGAATTTTCTACAACTATTTTAATGGAATATTAATGAAATATAACTAGAATGATATGGAAAATATTTTTTACTACTATAGCCTCTAAATCTGAAGTTAATTTCACACGGCGAAAAAATTTCTGAGTATCCATCCGATAAATTTCTTAATTTGAGACATTTGTAGTTATCTCACGAAATTTTTGGAATATAGCAATCACATGGCAGAAAGGGAATACTATTTTCATTCGTCACAACGGATCACGTGGCAAATTCGCAATTTTCAGACAAATATCCTGTGGGATTTTATAATAAGTATATCTGTGGTTGAATTATTCTGACCTCGATCCTCGTTTTTATTGTATGTTTTTAGTGAACAGTAATTTTCTTTTCTGCATCTGTTTTTTTCTCAGTCATCTATTTTTTTTAAATCAGGTTATTTTTTTAATTCTTCACAAATTAAAATAATATGCAGATTCGCAATATATTTCGAATTACAAAATAAATCTCGAACATATTCATTCATTGGATTTTTTTGTAGTTATTAAACAATTTGTTTCCAAATAAAGAGTAACATGGCAGATGGGCGGGGCATAGGTCTTAATTGTCCCCATTGTTCAACACAATGCGGTTATTATTTTTCATTGGTGACAACGGATCATGTGGTAAAAATCGTAATTTTCGGACAGATATTCTGTGTGATTTTGAAATATACAGGATGATTCCAGAGGAGACTGTCAGATTTTGGGAGAAGTTCACACTGGCCAAGACAGTTTCGAAACAATGCTTGATTTATGGTTGGGCGCCTTTATTGAGAGTGTACAGGGTGATTTGTCCGGTTCGACCAATTTTTCTCTTATTCATAACTTTGGTATGGCATAATACCTCTGGAATCATCCTGTATATTTCAAAATCATACAGAATATCTGTCCGAAAATTACGATTTTTACCACGTGATCAGTTGTGACCAATGAAAAATGATAACCCCATTTTGTTGAACAGTGGGGACAATTGAGACTTATGCCCCGCCCATCTGCCATGTTACTCTTTATTTGGAAACAAATTGTTTAATAAATACAAAAAAATCCAAAGAATGAATATGTTCGTGATTTATTTTGTGATTCGAATGTGTATATTGCGAATCTGCATATTATTTTAATTTGTGAAGAATAAAAAAATAACATGATTTTAAAAAGTTACATGATTGAAAAAACAGCTGTAGGAAAGAAAATTACTGTTCACTAAAAAAATTACACAATAAAAACGAGGATCAAGATCAGAATAATTCAACCACAGATACTCTTATTATAGAATCCCACAGGATATTTGTCTGAAAATTGCGAATTCTGCCACGTGATCTGTTGTGACCAATGAAAATAGTATTCCCATTGTGTTGATCAGTGACTACAATTATTGCTTAGAATGTAACAGACATTGCGGCGCGCGGCAGTCGTCCAATCACAGCGCGGCCTTTACCATCGTCATAAGTGTTGAATTGTATCTACATTCTTGTCTTTGAGTTGAAATAAAATTAACAGTTCTTTTTGTTTCTGTTAATACATTATTCATCTTTGATAACATTAAACGGACCTGTGGATTCGCAGAACTTTGCTAGAGTTTAATATATTTAAACATTTTGTATGTTGGTGGCCCTGGTAGGTATATAAAGGGTTTGTGTTAGACCCTGATAATGTGTAACAACAAATAAAGCAAAAAGCTTGATCTGTCGTTAATCGCTAATATTTAGTGATAACAATAGATATTTCATAGAACCTTGAAATCGCCAAAAGTTGTGTTGTTGCTTCCTTATACATATTATGCAGTAGCTTTATCATCCGATTTCCATTTTAGGGTACAAAGTGATCTGTGTATCTGTGTATGCAAATAAGCAAGATACTTCGAATCAGAAGTTCCAAAATAAAAAAATAACGGTTCATAAAATAGGATCACCTTGTGCTTACGAGCTTTTCTCGGTCGTAATCCTTCAAATATTTTTACGGTCATTTCTCGATATCGTACCTATTTTAATGATGGCAACGCTACCATCATTTTAATATGTTTGCCCTCTGGGGAAATTTCGTAAGGAACTCTCACATTACGGGGGCAAGATTCGGTTAATTTTGTCAGGTGGAACATTTGACACTGACGCCAAGGGACATGAGAATTCGGCGTTCTTCCTTAAGAATGATCTAGATAAAAATCTTGAATGGAAAAAAACGTTATCGGGCACCTTCCCGACGGTTATATCTACGTAACCGATATTGACGCATCGGCAGAAGGAAGTTCTGTAACAAGAAGTTCTTAAAGGAGTTATTTTCATTCATAACTTTTAAGGTGAGATGGACAAATGTTCGAATATGAGACAGAAAATGAGTTCTTCGGAAAATTCCAAGAGTTGATCAATTTTAAGGATGAATATTCTCTAGAAATGGTCTACTAATTTCTAAAGCTTTTTAAAATGGAATAACATTCGAGTAGGATCTCACAGGATATGGAAAATATATTTAGGAAATTTGTGATGTTACTTCCCTTGCTGCAACATTAATTGCTCGTCTTCTAGTTGATAGTTTTGAATCAGTTTAAATATCCCAATATAAAAAAAGAATATGAACAAAGAATTACAGATATTAAGGAGATCAGGACCTGCTTTATAGAATATGTGTATAGATTAATTGAGGAAGGCAATGAAGTATGATTAATCTCGAAAAAGAGGACGGAATTTGTCCTGAAATTATAAAATATTTGGAAAAAAAGCCTTGCCTTAGTTATTGTCTTTCTTTAAAAATATTCTGGTAATTTTCTAACGAATTCTAAAAGTAAAAGCTATTTTAAGACGAGGAAAAACCCTTGTGATCCTAACAGTTAACGTCTAATCAGTTTATTGAGTGTTCCGCTAAAGGTAGTAGAGAAGATGATTCTCTTCAGTATTGACTCTAATATAGAAACTGCTCTACAACATTTCCAGGACAGTTTAAGGAAAAATAGTAATGTTCATATCAGGTAAGAACCTAAGAAGCTGATGACGAGATATTGTTGATGATGGAGCTCGTGTTGAATGATTGTTTGGGCTATTACCATCATCTATTGTGGATGTAATGTTTTCCGACGTCTCGATAGACATCTTCTATCTTTATCAAGGAGGAAAAGTAAAAATTATCAATTTTCAATATTGACAGAAGTCATGAAAGAAAATGAACGATGTTATATACTCATCTGTGATATGATGATCTTTTTAAGTTGGATCGAACTATCGGCGACCAAACTTCTGGTAGATCTATAGATGGAGCACTTATGGAATCAGGTGTTATTTTCATAAATGCTGCTTCTTTGATTTTTCTTCTTGCAAGTTTTTCTTCTTTAGATATTATTGATGCTTCATCCCAGTTTATACGATGATTCTCATCTACAGCATGTTGGACCAACCTGGATTTGTCGCTGTCTAGTAGTCGTAGAAGCTTCTGATTTTTTTATTCGAACATTCAGGGGCGTTTAGTTTCTCCGATGTAAGATCTTTTCTTAACTTTTGTAAGTTTAGCTCTGATAGTGTCTTGAGTTTTGAATGCAGTCGTTATGTTGTATCTATTTCCAATTCTTCTCATTTTCTCCGACAAACCTTTTACATAAGGAATTGCGGTTTTAATGGTTTGATTTATATGTGTTGGTTCAGGTTGACTTTCTCTTGTTTGCTAGCTTTTTCTAATATCTTTTGGGGTAGCCATTGCTTCTAAGAGTTTTCGAGATGTTATTTATTTCTTCATTTTGGTCTTCTTCAGTGCAACAAATATTTATTGCTCTATCAAATAAACATTTTGCTACTCCCAATTTAGTGTTTAGTTGGTGGTTTGAATCAAAATGTAGATATTGTCCGGTGTTCGTTGGCTTTTTATACACAGTGGTTCTTGAGATTCCATTTTGTTTATGTACGAGTACATCTAAGAATGGAAGTTGTCTGTCTTTCTCGATTTCCATTGTGAATTTAATTGATTCCTCTTGATTGTTTAGATATTGAAGGAATCCATCTATAGTGTCTCTTCCATGTTGCCAAATAATGAAAGTATAATCTACATATCTTTTACACAGTTTGGGTTTAAGTGCATATTTTCTAATGCCTTCTGTTCGAAAATTTCCATATATAAATCAGCTAAAATTGGTTATAGTGGTGAACCCATGGCAATTCCAAATTCATGTTGATAAAAGATGTCTTCAAAATGGAAATATGTTGTTTCAATACAAATAGAAAGCATTTCCATAATTGCATTCACGCTTAGTGTAGTTCTTTCACTAAGGGTTTGATCTTCTTCAAGCTTTTTCCTAACTATGATAAGTGTTTTATCTGTCGGAATATTAGTGAACAAACTGGTGATGTCGAAGCTGACCATAACGTCTTCTTCCATGATTTATTGATGTCTCATTATTTCTATGAAATGTTTCGTGTTTCTTATCATCGATGTTGAATTACTTTTTAATGGTGATATAATTTTCAGCAGAAATTTAGCCAATTGGAGGCATGTTGAATTTCTTGAACTCACAATTGGTCTTAGAGGAATATTTTCTTTGTGTATTTTTGGTAGACCATATAAATGTGGTGGTTTACTGAAGTGAGGTGTAAGTTTTGATCTAACGAATTGATCCAACTTAAAAAGATTATCATATCACACATGAGTATATAACATCGTTCATTTTCTTTCATGACTTCTGTCAATATTAACTTTTTGAAAATTGATAATTTTCAAAGGTTTTTACTTTTCCTCCTTGATAAAGATAGAAGATGTCTATCGAAACGTCGGAAAACATAACATCTACACTAGATGATGGTAATAGCCCAAACAATCATTCAACCTAAGAAGCCTCACTGCTTTCATCAAGTTTTACTGACAGCTTGAAAACATGAATTGATTTCAAAGATCTTCTACATATGATTCTGATGTGTGGTTAATTTTCAATCTCTATACCCATCTGAAATGTGAAAAAATGGAAAGATTATTGAAACATATGTTAGAAAGGTTTCGTATTCTCACTGATAATAAAAGAAGAATTTAAAATAATTGAGAAATGGTGTTCCAGAGGAATCATTTCTAGCCCTTTCTCCCTTCAAGTTATATCGCAGAAATTTACCTAAGACATGATTTGAGAAATTGCTATGCTGACGATACAAGTATTGGTTACCCCCATGAAGATTTCTAGACAACATTCTATCAATTGATTTTTTTTTGAATGTCGGTCCCAACAAAGCGGAGGTATCTAGCCATGGAATTTGTCTGTAACTTTTGGTGAATCTTCTCTATCCTAAGTCTATAGGAGTTAGATAAGATTGATCTCGTAATTTCAGAGTTCAAGAAGATGACCTGCGCCTGATATTGAAAACTAGGAATAATAATTTTCAGAAATTAGCTAAATTATCTTGGAGTTTTAATTCACCCACTCTAAGCGCAGCATCCTTACTCATTCTGCAACTGACTACTGTTGCTCTCTTTGGTTTAAAAGTGTAAAGACAAAACCAATCTATAGAGATAATCCTTGGAATCATAAGATCTACACCGTTTCATAGGTTTCCATAGTAGTTTTGAATTCTTGGAACAAATATCATTTGTTTCCGAATTCATTTCCATTTTTCTTTCAAGAAATATAATTCCAACAGTTTTGTTAACGTGGAATAAGTGATAAGAAATTGTTCCAAACTAAATGAAACTCATTTGCAATGTTCAACACAGATGTCATCTGTTATCATTCAAATAATTTTGATCGTCCTTGAAAGAATGTTATCGGTTCTGAATCGTTTGAGAAGAGTTCAATACTAAATGTATGCTCTCCAGATGTAATTTAGTTGAGAGCCCTAGTTTCCTATTTGTGAATGCAGAGAGTCAGAAACGAGGCCTCGTTTAATCAATCGATATGGGCAACTTGAATAAGCCTCTCTCTTTTTCGATAGGAGAGGAGAATTATTTCATTTCATAATTCAAATATAATATATACTAAAATATATTCAAATATATCATTATTTTTGCAAGAAAAGATGGTTTTACGCTGATTTTATACCTGAGCTCTTTTGTTTCAAATGCCGAACTATATAGCACAGAACACATCTCTATGTAATTACTGTATAGTTTGTACTTCGTTGTAAGGGGTGATTTATTTAGAGGTACTCTTCGTGGTGAGGATTTAGTTCAATTCGGTCTTCGATCGCTAAGTTTGTGACTCAATATTCGTTATTGGATAATACTCGACCAAATACGCAACATCCAGCTCGTAGTGAAGGGAATATAGCAGCTTGGGGAGAGTATATGAACTTGAAGTGTCGATTCGTTCTCAACTGCTTGGCCTTTCGTATTCAACGACTTGGCGGATTTTACGTAAGGATCTTTTTTAAAAGCTTACAAAATTCAATTAGTTCAAGAACTGAATGTCATGTAACACTAGTTGAGATTCTATTTGTGAAATATTTTCTAATTATAGACTATTTATTGAGACTCTGTGATCAAAATCGATATATCCTATGGATTGATTTCAAATTCAAATTGATAAGGTTCCTCTTCTAACCGCCTATCGCAGTCTCCAAGTAGCATACCCGTTTTATCGCAAATTCCCAAGAAATTATCGACCAAACCTGCAGTATACCTCCACAGTAAACATCATTCATCATTAATGAATCATCGAAACGACTCACTAATCGAATTTCATCGAATAAAACGCAATAACATCAATTGAAATCGAAAAGAATCGAGATCGATGGTTACAGAATCCCCAAACGAAGACGGTTGGATCATTCTTGGTCTTGGCACCTGCTACCAACAAGCACCGGCTTCTTAACGGCAAGAGATAGAACGACGATCTACCTGCTGCAACCACGTGCTGATGAGGGTGGGGACTTAGCTAAGGTAGAAGCAAGACTTTACTCCTGTGAGGGTCAATGTTAGTTCAGTGCCAATACTTGAAGGCTGCGGTCATTAGATCGAGACGATCGACCCATCTATCAAGCGTGCCGCGAATTCCGCGATCTCGATAAACAAATGCACCCCGGGCGTCCGTTGCACCCCAAGTCTATCAATCCGCAACCCTTAAAATTAAAGGTCAATCGACCCTAATCAAGAACTTTTTGATTTTTTTAAGACTTACCTATATCAGTGATTGATTTGATGTAGTGTACTGAAACGTCAAATCGATAAGGAATAAAAACTTTTACAGTGATCTGTGACTTAAACACAATATTAGAGATTCTGTGATAGTTTGCTTTACATCCTATGGACTGTTGGAAAAGCACCTGGTTTTTTGCACTAGTTATTAGTTGATATTATGAGTTTATTTTTCTGTTAAAAGACTTGAAAACTATACATACTGTTAAGATGGAAACTTGTGTACTCATCCCCCAAGAGTTCAGTCTCTGCGTTAGGAACTCACCCCTTGGTTCCAAGGGTGAACCTGAGGTTTCGGTGTTTTCTAATACAGCCATTGCACAGGGTGCTCAGTGTTTTCCCTTTCAAGGCACTATTAGAATTGACAAGCTGGACGTTTATGGACAGCTCGAAGATGATGATGTGAGTAAATTTGATTTTCATTTAGCAATTCCGGATCATTTTCTCCGGGATGAAAGTGGAACGTATTAGGGATTGTATTATGATACGGAGATTTTAATGGTAGATTAAACGTGAAAATATTCTGGAGACCCCAATGAGCGAGTGAGCGACAAACCATTTTTAGAGACATGATAAATTTTAATGATTAGCTTTCTTTCTTTTGGAAAAAAATATGAAAGGTCACAATAGACAAGTATGCAAGAAAATTCATAAGAAAATCAATATCTGAAGGCATTTTTTAGAATTTTTTGGGTTTCTCCGATTTTAAATTGCTTCTTTTCAAATAGGTAATCATTAGGTATGGAAAAATCAGAAATATAGGTGGAAAATAATGTGGATCTTCAATAGCCGATTTAATGAGGAAAATTATGTCTATCTATTTTCTGCAGTAGCTTGATACTCATAGCTTTATACTGATTTAATAGTCTTGCACTAATCTACCATAGATTCCGATCTTCTTTATCGATATTGACTTGAGAAACTATTGACAATAAGCGAAGACCCAGAAATTCTACAGATAAATCAACTGATATTTCTGAAAATAAGTTAATTTTCCATGGTGCTCAGTGTTTTTTGTTTCAAGGCACGAAAATAATTGACAAACTGGATGTTTATGAGCATCTACAAAATAATGATGTATGTAAAATGCTAAGATTCGATAATTTGGAATTTTTCAAAATATCAATAAGTTTGAATTACATTGTGACAGTTACAATGGTATAGAAATTTTTAGAGATTGCAACAGCCGACAAAGCAAGAAATCTTTCAAAAATTCCCACAGTTAACAAACACAGAAAAAGGATACCAAATAAAATTAATATATACAGTGTTTCAAGAGCCAATAAGCCATTTTTGGAGAATTGGAGAAATATAACTTTACCAATTTTTCATTGTGGAACCCAAAACAATAATGAAAAATATTTGAAACAAGTAAGTGTTCATTGGAGGTTTTCCATTTTACGTCCAGTAAGAAACAATTGACTGAATTGATGATATCTTTCAATTCTTCGAATGTGAAAATTGTTTGAAAATAATTGAGTTACCTATAGGTACTTCAAATGGCTGTTTATTTCCCACGATAGAATTATTCAAAACAAGACAACACACAATGATGTTGTGTGATTTAATTTCATACAAACACTCCACTAATTATCAGGTAGGTAGATGTGGAAGGAGTTATGCATACATAATTAAAAATATAAGATAATTATTAGTTCATTCGTCAATGGTTGAAGCCGAAGGTATTCCATTCTTGAATATCTGATTTTTTTTCAACTAGGTTATTAATTTATTCAAAGATTACATGATTTCTCATTATTTCGATGAATTTTTTGTAATACTTATTATCATGACTTAATAAAGCTGATTTATTTTAAGAAGGAATTCAGCTGATTGGTAACAAACAATATAAATATAGTGATTTGGTGAAGTGAGACGTGAGTCTCATTTCTTTGATAGGACCAAGAATTTAATACTTATATTCACACAGGATGAGCAAAAACAGAATAATAACATGGTACAGGGCGAGAGGTGCATCAGTTACGAATAAATTAGAAAAAATACACATAAGTCTCATTTTTCAATAGGTGATCATTTTGTTTACAAGGTTCAGTCGATTAGCATAGTCCGCATCCTTCTATTCTATGGAATTTTATAGGCTTTTAGATGTAAGTCTTTCTTCAAAATCGAATGTAAAGACGATTTTCTGATGTGCAACGCTTGACTTCGCTTTTGGATGGATAAAGACGGATTTTAACGAACCGACGCCTCAACTTCTTCAATTGTTTTTTCATTGCGAACTGAATGAGGACGACCAGAGTTTTGAATTTTAACTATCGCACCTGTATTCGATCATCCTGATCCATTTCCTAATGCTATCGTTACTATTGAATCACTATAATACGCTTGTACGCAAAACACGCGATGCGTCTCCGAGTATTGCTCCATCGTGACTAAAACTGCACAAAATGGCGGACGCCACGAACCCCTTCCCGTTCCTTTTAGACGCCTCGTTCCGAATATGGTACTCTATACCCTTTCTGGACACCTTGTCTTTTCCAATGGCCAAAATCCATGAGATAGATTACGCGAGGCAGTTTATCAATCGACTTTTAGAATGAGTGCAGCATATAGTGACGCCTATGTTCATAACAAGTTCAGTACTTATCAGTTTTCGTTCTCTCGGCAATGTGATGGCCCTCTTCTTCCATAGAACTATGGATCCAGTCAATTTTTCACATGGGATCTATAAATGTAGAAGTCCAGCCAGAACCACTACAAAATAACTACAATTACAACATCGAAGAACCATCTGCAGAGCTTATAAAACTTTATTCTTAGAGAAAGACATTAAAATGTTACAATAATTGTGAAACTACAATTCCGAAGTTAGTCACGATTGACGTATGACATACCAGGGAATCAAGACATCAAGTTATGGACCGTTTTCGAGGATACTGCCTCTCATAAGCACAGTGTGTTTTGATGATTTTGAAGGAGATTGCCAGTCAGTTCACTTGAGGTCTTGATTCTCTGGGATATTATACGTCAATCGTGACTAACTCGCACCACTGGTTCTTCGGAATTGTCGTTTTATTAGATTACTTTGCCGTGTTGGCACAATTTATTTATTTTATTTTGATTAAGTTTTCAAAGAGTTCCCTTCGTAAAGAATATGAGATTAAGTAGTTTTTTCTAGATAAGTAAATTGGCAAGTGTTGCACCGTTATGAAATAGACTGAATGTTCATCTTCAGAAACACTTTCCAAGAGTAGTGTGGAACTATTTTTCCAACATGCCGTCTCAAATTTTGTCTAAAAACATTGTTTGAACAATATTTCGACCAAACTCAAATTATTTCACTTAGTTATCGATGGTATAACTTTGATTTGTGGTTACTATTGAGAGCAATGTTTACGAAGAATACATTATTAAAATTACTGTAGATCTGTGGATCGGTACCTTGTCACCACTAAGTTTCAGAGAAAACATGTATGAACCTTCACAGAGAATGGGGAATCACAAACCTTCGAGCATATAGAAATGAAATTTTTCTTATACAATCCTGAGAATTAGAGAAAAAGTTCACTTACGCAAACTACTACATTTTAAAATTATTCCGTTGTATTCAATGAAATATCTTAGTAATTCAGCATGCCATCAACTGCTTGAATTCTCTTTAAAAATAATATCACCTTGAAGAGGTCATTCATGATCCAAAATATAAATGATTCCTTAGAAATAATTGGATTTGATATTACCTAAAAGTTTGTTCATCCATATTCAAACCCAAAAAAACTATAAATCTCAAGAAAAAAAGTTGATAACAACTAACACTCAGTCAAAAACCTACAATTGCTAGCAAACTTTCAAACTCATTATGCTGAAAACAGAAAACAGGTATTACTTGAAAAATTACTTTTTTTAAAAAAAATACCTGCTTGAAAATGAATGAACCACACCCAATCTCATTACGAATGACGTCACATCGAATGAATGATGACCAGATTCAATGTTAATTCCGATATTATAATCTATTTACCAGAATTAAAGTTCAAAAACAAGCAATTAGATGAGTGAGCTTCAGTATTGTTAGAGGTCGTATGTGGGAACCTGAAATAGATCCGGTAATTCATTTATCTTTTGTGAGAACATCGACTCGGCGTCTATAAGACCATAAACACAGCTTCCGCCGGCAGATTAAAATAATTCGGCAATTTACAAATATAAAGAACCGATTTCGGGAACATAAAAAAAGTTCTCACGATTAATTTTCGGATTTCATATAGATCCATCTTTAATGGTTACATTTTGTTTGGGCTTGGGAGTTTCTCTGAGTTTGTTTACGTTAATTTAGGTTCTAGACTTCCTCGGTGGAATGGTAATGATTACGTCATTACGGCAGTCAAGGTCGATTGGTGTGATATATCCGAGATGTTATTGGATTTATTGTATTATATCTGGTGAATTGAGAGTGAACGACATTTTGATTGGTTATTTCCTTAAATAGATCTTTTGTGTATCAATTTCCTTTAACTCCTTTAATTTCAATTGTAAGCCAAAAGTTCAATAGAATATATATATAATTTGAAAATTTTTTATCATAATTAATTTTAATCTACAAGATATGTGTTGATTTTTAAATCAAATCAATCATATATAGATATAGTTATCCGAAATTATATACATCAGATGATAGAGGGAGATGAACATTCGTAGGAAAGTAAGGGAACTTCTTAATAAAATATATATTGGTCAAGTGAGATTAGTAAGAGAACTACAAATATTCGTATATGTGAATTGAAAACCCTATTTATTAAAATACTAGCTGATCTAACCTATTTTGTTTCGCCTTCCAGTCGATTCTTCAGTTTTTCTGAATTCGACTTTTAATTTCAATTATGTGGTGGTATTCTCAGTTCCAGAGAATTCGAAAATTCAGAAAGATAGTTGATTACGTCTTCCTAGTTTGTGTATGTGTTAACTGATTTGTGAGTAAACAACGTTCTTGGAATTAAATTCTAAATTTTCGCATTGAGATCATGAACATTTATTTTGATTTGCTACGAGTACCATTCAGCCAATTATGGTCATTAAATTGTTGTATATTGTACAGAAGAACACTCTGTATGAACTTCCCTTCCAAGCTTGCGAAAGAGAGGGTTCTGTGGGAAATGTGATCAATCCAAAACACAGTCCTTGTTTGATCTCTGGTTTGGAACTAAATGGCGAATGCGCCAGTCCAATATCAGCTTGTGTTACTGCAACAAAAAAGTTTGTTTATGTGGTAAAGTGATATTTTAGATAATTGAGTATTATTTTGAGGGTTGTCCGCGACGTTTTCATAATCCATGATGTCACTACCTTTATGATCTGATTAGACAAGGTCTTATGACGTAGCTGGCTTATACTGAAGCGATTTTGTGAATTTTATCACAGGTTTATGGGACGTTTCGACCTGGGCTCCTGGTACATTTTGAAGCGAGCTCATGAAACGTTTTGAGGCGGGCTCAAAGCTCAAGACATGTTAAAACACATTCTGACGCGAGCTTATGACTCTGAAGACTTATGATGTTGTTTATGAAGTTCTGACATGAGTTTAGGACGCAATTTGGCTTCAATTGACGAGGATTTATGATGTTCTAAAACAATGGCTTCAAAATAATGTCAACACTTGGTGATACTCGTGAAAATTAGCCAATCTGTCAAACTAAGATACTCTTTTTTAGTGTGTTTACATAAAAGATTTCAAGATGGCGTATAAATTCTTTAATGACATTAACACTCATTGTCATAAGAATAACCTCCAATAATTTGATCTAATAACCGAATACTCCTGAACCTTTATCATTCACCATGATTTGTCCAATTATATTCGCAATTCACCAAGCTGGAGAAAGGCATATTATTCTTTCACTTTCAAACCAATCGTCCTATTAAATGCGAACAGTGTTATGAATTTATTGATTCAATCTTCCATAATTTCATTTATTCATGGAGATATGAAATATCCTTTCGAGTTGACCTCCTGGTGATGGTATTAGCATCTTTGGTTGACTAAACACTCGAGGAAACACCTGAAAGTATGATCAAAGAGATTGTACGACGTGCGATAGCAATGGTACATACTTATTCTTCTATCTAGTCGCCAACCAGTGGCGGTCAAAAGGGAATATATAAGTCGGTTGGAAAGTTGAAAAATTTGTATATCATTTTCATATTCTTTTTTTCGAATGAACAGATTAAAATTTTCATTTTCATTTGTCAATTCAACCTCTCTTATTGCGCCTGAGGAAGTTGACATGTAAGTGTATTTTGAACAATAACATAACGATAGACGGTTCAACAGCAATAGATATGTATTCATTCTGAGAGGTATATATATTACGAATAGCTGTTCTTTATAAACAATGGTTTGTCAGTGGACTATTTTTTTTCTAACATAGCATTGTGAATGATCCATAATATGACTTTCGAAAACATCAGAAATGATTTAGCAAGTACATAAAACAGTCTCTAAAGACACTAAGCGTATAAATATTTAATTATTTGATTCATTTTTATGGTTAGGATTTAAAAATCGATATCTTCCTGTCGAAGTTCAGTATTTAAAGTGGAAAATATTGTTTAAATCTGGCTCGAACGATCAACATCTCTATTCGGAGAATTTTGACAATTCTTATTTATTTTTATCGAAATTATCGCAGATGATTGATTTGGACTGCCTGCCTGTCACCCCAAAAACTAAACCTCAATCTCTTTATCAGTAAGTCGAATTCAATAATCTTTCATCCTTTTCAGTTACAACCAAGCGTGCAAAATTATGAATACACCAAAACAATTCAGTTACATAGATCCCAAACTCTCAAATCAACTGTGTAAATGTTCATTTCATTCCATTTATATCACCACGCCACTGGTTTCGTTTGCGGTATGGTCAGATATAAGGAAGTAGTGCACAAGAGAGTGCCTGCACTTACCAGGCCTTTAGGGCACTCTCCAGTCTTGACCATTGTGATTGTGATATCCTACAACCCAAGGCTTCGTACGGTCACCTTCCTGCAAAAATATACATTACATCCTTTATCTGATCGAAACATTTTTACTATCACTGGTATTATTTGCAAGGGTTTCCATTCTTACAAGTTGGATCAATAACATCCTCTTTAAACTGTGTTAATGGTTTCATTATTGCTTATTCTATAAAAAACGGATGAACCCAATTCTATTTATTTACGGAGATAGGTGATTGTATTTTGTAGAAGGTGATCGGACGGTATACGTTGAAGAAAGTCCGGTAATTATTCATTTAAATTCCTGATTTTATTACATGAAGAACTGAACATAATTATGCCCACAAAACTGTCATTCTGTATGTTTACGATGTTTCTTAGAGTTTGTGGGTATTCCATATTGTTTTTTGTCCATTTGTAGCTCATTTGACGTAAATAAATGGATGTGACTTCAATCAGAACGTTTATTGGAAAGAGGAAATCCTTTTCAAGCTTTCTTGAAAAGTTACGAACAATATTGATCATCAAGAATTTGAAATTCAAAGCTTAGATCTGTTGTATGTATCATTTATATTTGCAGTAATGATCGAGATGGGAATAATTACCTTTAAGTGATTTTTTCCATGTTTTCCCAAGATATATACAACTTTTATATTTTTATAGGGTTAGATACCATTATTGTAATTCAACATGCTCAAAAAATTGATAACCTCCACCTGTCCACAATATTCTACTTCATAACGTATTTTTATTGAAAAATTCTGAATTCTTAAAATATTTTTAAGGTTTTGACGAAATTGTGCGAAAGCATTAGTTTTTCTTAAAGTGTGTTATTATCATCTCTTAGATATGTAATTTTAATACAAAATTATTTAGCTGAATAGAAATTGTCGAATCATTTCATTATCCAAATTTTCAGGAGATCAATTCAGCAGGAATTCCTCCTCGAAGTTAAATCACCCTGTATAAAACGTATTTTAATGACCACAACGAAACTGCTTTAGTGAAAGGGAATAGTACTGCTGATTAAATGCTATTTATCAGAACGGTTTGATAAAAATTGGCACACCTTTCAAGGTCAAAACTATCCATCTTTGACTAAGAAATATAGGTGCTTCGCGCCATCTATTTTGAATAAACTTTGTATACGATTCACATTAGATATAAAGGAAGCTTCAATAAAAATCTAAAGCCGGTAAAACACGAAGTCCCCCGTAGAGAATTCGCAACGTTAGCCTTAGCCAGACCACTGAACAATATTTCCATGATAATATACTAATGACTCCCAAGCTTTCGTTGGAGGAGTCGAAAATTTACGATCTGTAGATTCATCAACATTCTACGTACCTACAAACATATGTTCGCATCTTATAAAGCACAAGAGAGTTCTACTTTGATTTATTTCATATTACTTTATGTAGTGGTAGGTAGAAAGGTGAGAAAAGCAATAATTCACAGGAATTACACAGGATCAAAGGATAAACGTGCACTAGCGAATACGAAACTGCAATTTTGTTAACGTTCTTCTACAAACCTATTATTTCATTTCGAACAGTATGAAAACTTTCCATAGCATATTCCAATTTGAAATGTCTAGTTACTCTTTTAACTTGATATAAGAAGTTTCAAGATTCTAAGAGTATGTATTTATTTTCTATAGACATACCAAACCAAATATTTGTCGACTTTCTGCCTAATACGTTATTCAGCAATTTTTTTTTGATTCGGTTGTTGTTATTTGTAATTAAATATTGAGCAAAGGCGGTATGAATTCATATTCAACACTCTAGAGAAATATTTGCTTTATTTATTGATCCAGTACTTCAAAAAATTGTTTGCTAATCATATTATTCTTTTATGAGATTAATTCTTTTGAATTTTGTGTACAAAATAAGTATTTTTTTATTTAAACGTAAAGTCTATATTTTTTTGATGGATATCTGAATTTAAATCTTTATATCCGGCTCGAAGGACCAAAATCTTTTGACTGAAGGTTGGATTCAAGGAGATATCGGTTCTATAATTATATTATTTTGATGTAATATAATTTAGGTAGCCCAGTAGTCTTCGATGATGGCTCAACACTACTAATGATGCAACAATTTTATTTGAATTTCAAGACTACCAACCCCACTCATGTTAGCAATTATGGATACATGGATTTATCTGAAGTAACTCTACGCGGATGGTGTATTGTACTGACCATACTGCATTACTTTGAGCCCGTAGAGCCATTGAGTATAAATCTACTAATATATAATCTTAACTGAGAAGATCCAATTACATAACATACATGGGAGAAATTCGGATAAATCATGATATGAGGGATTCAATTTATAATGATATCTTGGCCTCCCCTTCAATCTTAGATCGAAATTAAATAACTATGAATCTTCGTGAAGAACAACATATTTTCTGAAGCCGGCCCTGCCTTCGTCTAATAGTTCGGTAACTCTCCGTTAGATACTGTAAAGAACAAATACATTTATTTCCAGAAACACACAGACCATCTATAAACCAGAAATTGTACTAGTAAATTTCTGGCTTCATTTCTTTGAACTACGTTTCCCCTCTAGGTAGATTTATACTCAATGGTAGAGCCTAAGAAGAAAGCAGCCAAATTGTTGCGTATAGTAAAACAAAACTATTTAAATTGAAACAAAGTAGTTTTTTCAGTTCAGATTCCACTTTAAAATATCCTGTTATCTAATGAAAAATCTCGCAGAGGTCGGTCCAATCAAATAGCTCTTAAATTTTGTAATAAAACCGGAATGGAAGGCAGAAATTGCACTTATTCAGTTTATGTAGATCGTAAAAATTTTACCACCAGATCGAATTCGAAATTTCTAGTCTTAAGTGCCCGAACTATTTGAAATTGATTGTCTCAATTTCATGGCTTCCAAGCGTAAAAGATACGATGAGTTTCGCTATAATTTAGAGAATGCTATCTCAGAGATTTCAGTTGCAATGAGGAACAGTTTTTTTTTGAGATGGATGCAAGGGATATTATTACGAATCAATCTGGTTTCTACTTGGGTGATTAATCATTTAAATTAAAGAAATTCCAATGTATTATACAAGAAGAAGGTGAAAATTGGAATTGAAACGTTTTCATAAAGTTCTGCAAATCTCGTGAATAAGTCTGTGCGCTTAGAAACATTGAGAATTGCAGAAATTTTGGAAATCTGATGTGTGAAGTACCTACTTATTGATATCGTAACCTAAATAAGTTATTTTTGGTTTCAGAAATTCACTTTTTTTAGGCCAACTTCAATCCTGCATTTGAAAATCACTCCAAAACTAGTCCTACTCATGATAAGTGATCCTCCTGATCTTTTCCAGTGATTAAAATATCATATTGATAATTGGCTGACTACTTCCTTATGAACCTATGCAAACGATGCTCAAGTAACAAATTGATCGAATGAATGTTTGAGGAGTTATTTTAGATGCTCATAACACTTGATCTATTCAACAGATTTGGCCTAATAACGAAATTGGCCGATATAATTGGACAATTAATTTCCTGCAAAATTTCCACTCCTTTAATGAATTTTCCACTCCAAAGTAGAAATTGAAAGCTGTTAATATGAAAGTGAATTTCAGCTACTTACACTCGAATACATATTCTCAGGATTCATTATTTAATGCAGTTTACTCGACTTCTTCGACTCTATTGTGCTCGTTCTAGATACTATCAAGTTCTAATTATAATTAAACCGATTAAACCAACAAACCCATTTATAGAGAAAGTGACTTTTACCTTCAGTACCTATACGATGATTAATTAACAAGCTTATGCGCAAATCCTTGTTTATCGATTGTTAAAGGAAAGAAAATCCTCACAAGCAAGTACCCTAACTAGCAGCATACATCTCTCTTCAGCAAGAATTGATTATTGTTCTTAAAATATGGCCCATAAATATTCCTTTTCATTCCAAACAATGAATTTCATTGCCTTATTTGCGATACTGATTTATGACGATATGTTAACAGGTGTTATATATCTTTATTCAGTATATTTTTGAAGATATTCAATGCTCAGGTATTTCGATTTCACATATTCGTACTATTATTTAGAATTTGATTCTATCACTTAAAGGAATGTTTTCAAGATTACTATAACATTATGATCTCAGTTTTGTGATCACGTTCACTAAATGAATATTTTCATTTGTCAACCAGCTTCGAGGAACCAGATTAGACTACGTACTAGAAGAAAATTGGCAGAAGGAGCTGAAGGACATCCCTGAACACGCCTATGAAAATGTTTCTATGGTTGGAAAACATTTTGGCACAAGTGTATCGCTTTATTTCAATTTCTCAGATACTTTTTTGTCAGAGAGTATATCGTTGTGTTGGATCGTTTGAAGGCTGACATTGCCCAAAAAAGACCTTATTTGATCAAGAAAAAGGTGATGATTCACCAAGACAATAATGCACCAATAAAAGCAACAGCAAAATGGTTGAATTGAGTCGGACCTACCGCATTTCTCAGATTCGTTCCCCAGCGGTTACTGGCTTTGGCAGAACTTAAAAAGATGCTTTTGGAGATAGATTTGACTCAGATGAGGACGTGAAGCATCTTTTGCAGATCTCGATAAATAGTTTTACACCGGAGGTATCGAAAATCAAGAGAAACGGTGGAATGTTCGACAAGAAGATTATATTGGTGACTAATCATAAGTTTCGGCAAGAAACAATGTTGTTTTCCTTTCTAGACCAGAGGTTTATTGACCGATGTCTTGAACTGACCCTTTAACCACTTACCACGAATGAAATTGATATAGAAGGAGAGCAGTAAAAGTATCAGTGACAGACTTCTTGAAGCATGAGCTTATTGGAACCCCATTAAACGATTTATCTTTCAATTTACATCATGCACTACCTAACTAGCCGCTTACACGAAATAAAATTCAAGGAACCATTACAATGTGTCGAAGATCATTATTAAGATTAACAAAATATATTTCCTTTTCGTGATACGCTTCTGGTGGCACGGAGAGAATATGGTCGTCAATAAATTATTTAGATAATTTATTTTCAGCTAGAGGCCACTCTCTGGTCAATCGTGAAAATACGGTATGGAGGCTTCTGAACCGGGTGTGTATGGCAGCAGCTTTGCGCTTACCAAATATGAAACCAGCAGATAATGAGATGACATACATCTTAGGGCCCTGATATGTGCCTATACTCTATTCCAACCTACTAAGCGCTCGAGCAGATAGTTTTATAGTTTCAGTTCCGTATAGCTCGGTCAAGAACGGCCGAGGAAAGGCTATTTAATTGGACACATTCCGGCACTACCAATTTAAGAGGAGAACATACTGTTACCTGTGTTTCATTCACAAATCCCAGTCTGAAGGATTTTTCATTAGAACCGTGTATATTCCAGTTTAAAAACCATTGTACATTATGGTAGAGTGGCCGAGAAGAGCATACAATTTTGCGTCAGTGTTTTATTTGTTCTCTGAGACACCCTATATCAAAAAACCAATTATTGGTTGAATATTTCGGTTATTTTTCAAGTTTATAAAAAGGACTTTAAGAAAATAAGCATGTACATAGTGAAAATAATTTGATAACTCAGGGTGCTTTATTCGAAAGAAAAATTGGTTTTGAACAAAAACGGTTAATTAAAATTACATTTCACTTACATTGGCCAAAACTATTTTATTCCCCTAATCAATATTTTCGTCTGTTTTTGACGCATGCAGTTCGTCATTCACAGAATATTTGGTGCATAGATAAACGTTGCTTAGACCCAAGGTAGCTTCACCATATGCAGCTATTCACCCTATGCAACAGTCAATATTAGAACAATTCAAATTGCAAACGAGTCGAAACATCTCCAAGAAATATACGGGGTGGTTCTATTAAGATTGAGCACCCTGTGTATTCGATGCACAGACTACATTGAAGCTCTGATGAACTGGTTGTATACACTAACAGTTAATATTAGCTCCAGGCGGATCTGGAAGCCACAGGCTTTCATCCGCTCCTCTCCATGAATTATTTTGATGAACTGGACTTTATGTCAGCCATAAACGTTTGAGCAGGAAGATTGTTTAAATTGCGGTTTATTGGCTCGGATTTGATTGAGATATAAATTGTAATTTCCTGTCGTATCTTGAATAACATTGAATGCAATATGGAAACAGTATGGCATATATGCGTTTAGATTTACCGGTAGCCTTGACCTCACGCCATTTTCTTAAAAAAACAATGAAGACCTTCAAACAGATTACTTTTAGGAGTACTCTACTAATGAGAATTCCACGGGTTTCAAAATTATAGAAAACAACAAACTCTTAAGCTCATAGTTCACTATTGAAATCGATGAAAATAACAGAAATTAAAGAAAATAAAAAGATGAATATAAAAAATTTCAAAAAATAACCTTATAACAATGTTTCATTACATCGATACATTCCCTTGTGGTTGAAGCGAAGCGAAGCGAAGTATAGAAAAAATTTTACTGAAAGAACTTTTGCTATTAATGTAAAAAAATCATGAAAATCAACTGAAACATGAGAGGAAGCATCTGAATCGGTAGAGTTCCAAAATCGAAAAATTTGAAGGAGAAATGAATATATTTCTTGAATACGCTAACATCAAATACCCCTACAATTAAGTTGTAACATCAGATTTTTCCGATTGAAGCTATCAATAACATTTTACCTTTTTTTCTCTGTACCACAGGAAGAGAGACTATAAATTATACAATTACGATACTTAATTTAATAATGTAGCTGGAAAGATATGTAATTTTTTCTACCATCTCGCCTTGTAATTCGAGATAATTGGTGAGCTATTCAATATAAGATGAAATTTGATGGTTTAGGCATATAATAGCGTAATTCAAGAGGCTGTGAAAATGAATGTAGTTTGATGAAACGAGTTTAGAAATAATAAGTAGAAATATATTGTGTATACTTAAACTGCTTGTGCGAATGAAAAGTATAAAGTATAAGATCATTTTACTAATGCATTAAAAATGAAGAGGGACAATGATTTTAATTCCATCTACAATTACTTTTCAGGCTATTATACTATTATGAAAAATTTCAACAATTACTTACGTTTACGTAATAATAACAATAATAACAAATTCTTTTGTTACGCGCTTATTCTAATTTAAGAAACTTGTAGAATGACGTCTTATCGTTTTGCTCAAATGTCTGTTATTTTCGAATATCTAGCTGGAAATGGTCTCAATGAATTGGATTCTTTTTGATGAAGAATCCGTCATCAAACTTGAGTATGTCCGAGTTGAAATTCTCATATTTTCAGAACATATAAATGGTCCCATTGAAAATTGGTGAAAAATTTTTTTCTATACTTGATATCTCAAACAATGTTCTACGGATTCCAACAAAAAATATGCATGTAAGCAGGTTATTGATATCTCACATATTCTTAAATATTATATTCGTAGTCTTCTATCATGAAAAGATATAGGAGTTTGGCATTTTCTTCACAAGACAGAGAGTCAGACAGTTCATGAAAACAACTGAAGAATGGATGAGTATTAACGGACGCTTGTGGAGTTGATGAATTTCTTCTTTTTTGTAATGGATCCTCATGTTAATTCTGTTCTTTGTCTTAGGTTATTTTATTTCTTACAGTTGTGTTGATTTTTTATTGATCACGAATAAAACAACATACACAGTAGCAATATATATAATAACACAAAAAATCTTGAACATATTCATACATTGAATTTTTTTGGAAACATCTAACAAATTGTTTCCTAATTAAGAAACGCATGGCAGATGGGCGGGGACTTAGTCGTCATTGTTCAACACAAAGCAGTCATTATTTTTCATCTGGTCAAGAATTATTTTTTTATTTCGTCAATATAGTTGCTTTTATGGTCGGTTGGAAATTGTAAGATTTATTTTACTCTGCATTTCTGACATTATTAAATTATTCAAACATTCATTTATTCATAAGATATTCGTTGAATCTCAACAAATATTTGAAGGTAACGGATATCTTGCATCGTTTTTCAAGAGAAGATATAGATTTTATGTGATGAGTTCCTTAAGTCCATACAATAAACGTAGGATTGGATATTCCCTTTTCATGAACTTTCTAGGGGGAATATCGAACTTGTTCATTCCCATTCGTTCCACTTTTGGTCAGAAAATGTTTCATTCACAACATAAGCTATATGCGGTAGTGCAATATCATCTCTCTAATCATAAATTTTTCAACTAGTTGTAAACAAAACAATTCAAGCTCAAATGACAAAAAGTTTTTGCTCTCAAGTATAAAAAAATCACAAGTAACCTGATTGTACCTGCTAATAACGTGCCACCAAAGAATACCAATACCTAAGAATTCCTGAACCGACAGAACCCGTATGGAATCGCATGAATGGAAACATGGAACTATTTCTCGAGATGGAATACGGTCAGAATAAATCAATTACTCATTCGAACATAAATCCCTTTTCATTCTGATCTTTCGCTTGGTACAACTCATTTCCTGTGTGAATGACTCTTAATACGAGCACATAATATCCAATTAGGCCAAAGGGACCCAAACAAGGCGTTCAAGAAGGAGGAGAACGTCTAAAATCTGAATATCCTCAAAGACAAGATCGAATGTTAAGTGCTTGGCTTTAATAGATCAATAAAATGCTTCAACTTGTTCCTCTCTTCGGAAGATGACTACCTACTTTGAGCTCAAAGGTTCTCTGAATATAATGACATTTGCCGAAGTGCTATAACTGTTCATATAAGGTGTCGCTCCTAGTTATATGAGCAGGTGAACAGTAGAAGTCAATTCGATTTAAATTATATCTAATTTATTTTACACAATTGTTTTGGATTTGGTACATCCTCTCTCGCAATATATTCAATGGAAAATGGCTATGTTTACGCCTACTCATATCGTTTATCTGTTGCGATACAGTTATATTTAACTGCATAATGAAACGTTTTGAACTTTGATTGGACTTCAGTTAAAAATCGAGTTTATACTCTAGAATTGATTGAGTATGATCACTCAACGATTAAAAGGAATCAACGGGTATTTTATGATCACCAAACATGGAACTGAATGACCTAGGAAGAAAAATTATATTTCTCTTCATCATAGTAGAAGTAGAAGTAGAAGTAGAAGTAGATTTATTCAGTACAGAAATTATTGCATACACAATAAAAGTGACATCGTCAAATTAGTAATGAAATTCAGTAAGTTGAGCAAAAGGTGAACCACTCAGACAAAGAATATGGTTCACTTACTATAACTAATTCATGCAGAGTCTTCTTAAAAATTTTTACATTACTTATCATTCTCAATTTATTAGGAAGACAATTGAACAATTTCATCCCAAGATAGAGTGGAGATTTTTCGGTTATTGACAGAAAATGATGAGGATAAAAGAAAGTTTCTTTTCTTCTTGTTAAGTTAACATTTCTATAAATTTCAAAACAATGAGGATGAAGATACATGAATATAAGAACTTTGTATACAAATAAACCGTATAGTGTTAGTAGGTTATTTTCTCTGAAATGTCCTCTACACGACGCCCTATACTTCAAACCCAATAGTTTTTCTCAACATAGCCTTTTGTCTTAAAAACACTAATTCAGACAAAGAACTGCCCCCCCAAAAAATTATACTGTAGCTCATCAATGACTGAAAGTTCGCAAAATACACCATCTTCAAAGTATCAAAGTCCATTCTAGTTCTCAGGACACACACTGAAAATATTACTGAGTTTAGTCTTTTCACGAGATTGTCTATGTGGAACATCCATCTTAAGTTATTATCCAGATAAACTCCCAGGAATTTCACAGATGTGGACAAACTCATACCATCTTCAATTTCCTGAGGTACACTCACGGCAGATCTACCAGTACTGAAGACCATACACTCAGTCTTCTCGAGATTTAAAATGAGACGATTCCTCTTACACCATCCATTTACGCTATCAAGTATCTTCCGTGCTATTTCCAAGGTGAACCCCAAAGACGGGGATCTCAAGAGAAGATTGGTATCATCCGCAAACAGCACACACTCCAAAAAACCACCAAAAACATGATCACGCAAGGCCGATGGAAGATCATTTATGTAAATTAGAAAAAGCAATGGCCCAAGAACACTACCCTGTGGCACACCAGCTTTGCTCACTTCCCCTGAGGATTGATATTCTTTTCCATTTATTACCATTTTTACTGTCTGAGGCCTATTCCTTAAGTAGCTCTCTATGAGTATTAGCTGTTTATCTCTTATCCCACACTTTTCCAACTTTTCCAGCAATATTCCAGTATCAACACAATCAAATGCCTTAGACAGATCCAAAAATAATCCAATTGGCAATTCCTTGTTTTCTAATGCTGTAACTATAGAATTATATAGCTCAAATATTGCTGTCTCAATACTCTTTCCTGAATATATCCATGTTGACATTGTGTAAAAACGTTGAATTTTTGAAGAATTTCAGAAACCTATTGGCCAAAATTTTTTCAAATATTTTGGAAAATGTGGACAGGATGCTGATTGGTCGATAGCTTCCAGGATCTTTAGGATCGCCTTTTTTGAAAATTGGTTTTACTACAGCAATTTTTAGGTCCTCTGGGAAAACACCATCCCTGAATGATTTGTTCATAATATCTGCTAGAGGTGCTGCAATAAGATGAACACATGCCTTTATCACTTCCAAAGGAATACCATCCCAGCCTGATGATTTGGAGTTTTTCATTTTCCTTACTGTAGCTATTATTTCATCTTCAGTGATGTCAAACAAGTAAAAGGATTTTTCCTGACGTGGTATAGAATTAGAATCATCATTATCTGACTGTTCTTCAATATTAAGTGCTGATTGAACATTGGAGAAAAAGTTATTAAATTTGTCCAGCAGTTTATGAGGTTCAGACTCATTTTTTATTCCATTTGAACTTTTGTGTTGTTTCCCTAGTGTTTCATTTACAAGATTCCAAATAGTTTTCGGTTTATTAGTTGATTTTTCGATAGTCTTTCTACAATATTCAGTTCTTTCCTTTTTAATCATGAAATCATATTTTTGTTTAGTCTCTTTATATGCCGACAAGTACCTATCGGATCTCCTCGAGAGTATGAATAAAATGTCTAAGAGTTTCTTATATTCTTGGATGGTACTATTCTTTGATTTAAATTTTTTTTTTCTATGAAAACTAATAGTTCTTATGGGAAAGCAGGAAGTAAACAACTCATAGAATCTTCCAAATAATGTTCTCCACAGTGAATTTGCATCATTATCTAAATCCTCACCCATATTAGTCCATTTTTGATCTGATATTTGATCCACAAACTTCCTTATGTTCTTTTCATTTATATCTCTAATTTGTTTTTTTTCAGATGGTATAGTTGAGTGTTCTTTATTAGGAAAAATAAAATTTTGTGCAGAATGGTCAGATATATGTTCTTAGCAAGAATGAACCTGTAGTTGATAATTACAAAAATGTAGAACAGCAAGTGAATTCAGAAGCTTCTACCGGCTATAATAGCTTCTTAATCACTTTTTGCATCCAGAAATAAAGCACCGACTAAACTTTCAAGGCTAGCTTCGATAACAATATATCTTGAACGGACTATGCCTAATCAACCTTGGAGAAGAGTGTCAGCGGCATAACCTAGTTCCGATATGGTCAAAAAAAATATGCATTTCTGTCCATTCACCGTCGACTGCTTGCTCGTTTTCGAGCAGTTCCTATCTACCTTTAGCGGTTGAGAACAATGGAATTGTTAATCATTCGTGTGCAGACTTACACCTGTGACTTGCAAATAATTCACACCGTGGTCGTGATGGTTACTGTGTTGTTATTATTGGTATTGAAATGTATAATAGAAATTTGTTACACTCCAATGAATATTATCATTACTGACCATCTAGAGAGAGAGGTACTTGGTCACTTGGAAAAGCTCATGCACTTCCGATTAATAATAAGTTTTTGATTTATTGATTTGGGTCAGATTTGAGAGGGTCACGTAGAGAACATATCTGAAAGTTCTTGTTACTGTAATTTTCAAGCTGAAAAAATTAAATGGACAGTGTTGGACTTCGTAAGACCTTCGTATATTTCCTCATAATGAAAAAAGTTATGAACTGACAAGCAAGGATTGCAGCGCGTTTCTCAATAAGTGTACGCTTCAAAACGCAAAATACTTGGCGGCAGTCACTCAAAAATTGGTAAAAATTCTGCCCTCTCATTTCCCAGAATTTTCCTATGTCGTGGAAACCACGGGGTTTACAAGGTTTGTGAGAATTTCTTGGTATTGCCCGATCTGCGTAGTACTGAGCGCAGTTGCTTTAAGGACCACTTGGGTATCAAAGTATATAAGGATATTTGTACTTTTTAATAACACGTAATCCTTGGATTTCAACTACTATAATGTTTTGAAAAATTGAAATGGATGGGTTTCCTATAATTGTAGATTTTGCCCACTAAACCAATTTCTGTACCTCTCACCTTTTTGACCCATTTGTATATCATGAGACGATATCCTTCGTCAAAGTTCACATAATCCACACAATCTCATCTTCACATTCAGCGCTAAGTCTCTGCTACAAAATATTGAGGTATCTCCTGCCTGCTCTATTCTCGTTATAATTTTTTCTGTGAGTCACTATCATGATTTATTAGATCGTTGAGGGGCTTACACAAGTGTCTAATGGTCCAAAATAAGATTGATATTGGCTGTCGGATTCTTTGATAGCATAAATCAAACAAGATCTACACTGTCTGGTCATCGTACATCAACTTTATTCAGCCCGTTTGGGCGTCTGAGTCAATGCTGGACATAGGCTTCCGCAACCCAATCCATCTGTATTGGTCCTCTGCAGCATTGACCCAGTTTGAAGGGATTCTCTTAATTTCGTCGAAACTTCTAGTTGAAGGACGCCCATTTAATAGCCACGTGCCCCAGCCTCAAGGTATCATCCTTCATAGTTGATCATGAAAAACTGTCTACGAAGAAACGATCCGTATTGATCTTGATATTGCTCTTTGCGCAATGCGTATTTTGTTCGCCGACAATGGTTAGAGTTTCGACTCTGTAAGTGAGCACCGGCAACACACATTGGTCAAAAATCTGTCTCTTCAAGCATGTTGGTATATTCAATTTGAAGACACTTTTAAGCTTGCCAAAGGTGCCCCATGTCAGGGCAATTCTTGGTTTTATCTCACAGGTCTGATTGTCCCTCTCAAGGAGGATTTAAAGTCAGAGATATTCATAGGAGCTATTTGGATGAAGATCCTTGCTCAAGGTGAGGTCGCTCATGAATTTCCTTCTGCCCCTTCTGGAACTTCACCAATCGGGCATTGCTACAAAATTTAGCATAGAATTCCTTCAGGTGAAGAAATTATTTGTCTATTTATTATTATTATATTTATTGATCATTTCATATCTAGAACTGTTATGATTAAAGTGAGCGAATCAGAGAGGTTGAAGTAGATCGAAACCAGAAAATTAACCAATCAATTCCATTGCCACGGTCCATTTCACATAACCGTTATACTAACCAGTAAGTTCCTCATATACAATGCCACTAATTTCATTCGATTTGCTTACCGATTTTCGACACTGCATGATAAGAGAGCTTGAGGCCAATTTCGAAGAGGCAAAAAGATCAACGTACAGGTCGTTAAACTTGATCTAGATCTGCAAGATCAATGTCGAGTTATATAAATGGATATAAACGATCTAAACACGAGTATATACGTTGACCACTTGATTCAATCATTCGATATGAACAAAAAAGTAATTGTTTATTGGCTATTTGGAATCCTGGATTATTGAGTTGTTTGGTTTGGTCGTTTAGAACTGCTGTCTTCGAAGAACGGTGGTGGTTCTTGAAGAATATGTCTCAAAACCAGACTACGTGACTTATTTTCAGTTTTTCAGTGAGTAAGAACATCGACATAAAAACAACTAAAACTTCAAGTGATTTTTAAATTATCCTCTGACATATTGTTTTGGAAATAATGTTGTTCAAATGTTCGTTTCAACTTCGTTCAGTCTCTTGAATCCTGGTGGCCCAATTTCACTTCCTTTTGCCATTTTTTTTCAAGCCTTCAGATTGTGTCAGTTTATATTTCACAAAGGAAAAAATTGAACATCTTGCAATGGTTTGAGGTGTAGTTTTAAACTAATGGAAAGTCTAGTAGATAACGTAAATGATTCAAGGTAATGGGCTCTCACAAAATGATGATATGTTATTAAGTTGATTTTTTCGAAAATAGCATTAACATCAATGAAAATGATCCACGTGTCGGACGTCTAAGGCATCAAAAACAACAAAATTTACATTTTTTTAAGCAGAAGGTGAAAGATGAAGTTAAAAACTATTGATATTAATTGAAAATAATCCGCGATAACCAAGAACAACATAGTTGCAAACCACTTTTATTCCTAAGATAATGAGCGTTACCATATATTTCTCATCATTCCATTACGGTTGTTGAATTCGCTGAGGTATAGGTATTATACCTTTGACAGCTAGAAACATTTGATTTCTTTTTCAGGGTAGGTTATTAACACCGGTTCGAAAAAGTTGTGGTTATAACGCACTCGACCGTTTAGTGTTAATGTTCCACCTATTAAATAAGGAATCATCGCCTGGAGGAACTAATTAACTAGTTAAGACAGGATGTTGTTAGTTATCTATTACCTATTATTGTGGGCACCAAAAGTTATTACTAAGCTACGCACAAATTGCCGAAGCCTTTCAGATGGTTCATTAATTAATCCTTCCGCCAATAAGAAATGTGTATTCTAATCTTTACGGATATCTTTTGCTTTTAGTGGATATTTCAGGAACCGATTCAGTGCACCTTGAATGATTGCATTTCGATAGATTATCTGTCTGAATTCATTACAGAATAATTCAATTAATCCTTTTATTCTGGAATATCTTTGCTGAATTGTATTTATATTCTAATTGGTACAGGTTGTTTGCAGCAAATATATCCATTTAGGAATAAATTGATTTTGACGTTTAAAGAAGACAATATTTCGCCCATAGCAGCAATTGTTATGTTTTCTTCCTTTCTGTATTGTATTTTGACTCTGTTTTAACCGAAGAAGTGACTCAACAAGGTATTGCTTGCCCTTAACGACTAAATGTAAGTAAACCCACGTCCATAGGGAACTAATAATGTGACATTACTTTAAGTAAATTCAATTCTTGAGTTCATCAACATATTACAAAAATGGACGAACATACGACAAAATTTGGAAACACGATTTCTAGTTTCTTCTTTATGAGTAATACATTTTCTGACTCCATAGATCCTTCATTTCTAACCAATGTTACTGACGTTATTAAAGCAGTGCAAGAGACTTCTGGCCGGTTCTTTGGTATAATATTTAAATCACTTCTAAACTTTTATTGTTGAAGCTCTCGGCTTCGTACACAAATCAGTCGATTTAATTTCACAGACGTTATCAATTTCATATTTAATTCACGTTGGATAAAATTGTTTCAGTGGTCATATGATTCAAAGAACTCTAATACCTTCTTCTATCGTTAAAATGTCGATGAGACAGTCACGATGCGCGAAGAATATTAACAACATGCAAATTCTGGGAGAAAGGTATCTTTGATGACAGCTGGTTTGACGCATCTCCTTAGCGTAGAGCTGCAGACCAGCAATGTGGATATGAAAGATCGAGTCCCGCCCTGGGAGGTATTTTTTCCGGAATTTCAAATGCCATTACTAACTAAAAAAAAGAATTTATTGAGGCGGTAGGGGGTTTGCCGGGTAAGGAAATATTTTATATAAACTAAGTAAATTCTAAAAAAATACATTGAATTACTTTGAAGAGGATAATATGCTCAATAAACCTCACCAAAGTGAAATAAAATCGATTTGTTCAGTTCCATGTGGGTCAATTTCAATACCCTTTTGTTATTGTTCAGAATCGTTGAGCATATTAAGAAGGATAATCTTTTTCTTAGGATGACACAGCCGGAGATAACCAAGCAGCGTTAAATCGAATGAAAATTCAATCGGAAAGAACTGAAACAAAACGAGAAAAAAGAAACACCTCGTGGCTTCAATGGATGAAAAGATTCAACGAAGTATACAAGGAATATTTTTAGATGTCAACTTGACCATCGTGAAAGCAACTCAAGTGTATCTTGCCCGTTTCTTATATCTTTGCTGACGCAGAACTACGTGATTCAGATTTTATTACGAAATTGGTATTCGATTTTTCTTTTTTTTCTTCAATGGCAGGCAATTCCACTGGACTGACAATCTAGGTGAGAGAGATTGACAATAAGATCACAAGGTCAGAAATAGTATTTATCGAAATGTGGATATGAAACCATTGGATTATAAAGAAAAACGAAATATTGCAGTGTTTAGTTTTGGAACTGATCATCAATAAGATCAAAATCAAGGTCAAAAGAAATATTTGGAAAAAATTGAAATATGTAAATGTGGATATGCAAACCATTGCCATTCATAAAGAAAAAACGAAATATTGAAACTTCAAGAAAAATTCATCAGACATTATCGTTTGTAAGTAAATGAGCCATGACAAAGAGGCACACTGAAAACCTTTGTTCCATCGTGACTTAAACTCCCCGCTCCTTTCAGACGCCCTGTTCTGAATATGGCGCGAAAATAAATACCCGATACCCTTTCTGGACACTTTGTATAACATTCTAGAACAAAAAAAAATGTACTTAATTTTTTTATCTTGATCGTTACTGTTTATCAAGTGACAAATTATATTGCCTTTATGAATAGGAGGTTTGATCAGAGAATAATTCAACAGATTAAAATACAATTCAGAGTATAATAATACAACTCAACGAAAAAAATTACATGTTCCGTTAAAATTGATATTTCAACTGTCAAATTTGAATATTCAGTAAGAACGAGTACTATTCATCTGCAAATTGAGTTCGAAAAAGTGGAAAAAATATGTCGTTACTCAATTCTTGATGGAGCTTTGATAGTACAATTCGTATAATAACCTACGAATTAAGCTTCTGCTCTGAAAAGTTTATAAAAAATTCAAAACTCGACTGGTAAGTTCCTACATTAGGCGCCTGTTTATAGCCAATTATTTCAGTATAATTTAACGATATCGAGGTCCAATTTGGAATGCTTCAACAAATTAATGAAGTACTATAATATAGTGGCTGCTACCGAATGGCATTCCGATAAGCGTTATATTGATTTCGGTGATTTAAATATTCTTTTTTCGAAGAAATCTCGCGAAAACCAGTTTTTGTGCCTAAAATCGATCTTTTCCTGTGGCATATGATCAAAATCATTCATGTTTTTTTACAATATTACAGTAATTCTTTATGATACATCATTTATACAGAGACCACGTGAGGTATGGACATGTATTTGCTTGATCTTTCAATGATTTTTGGTCCAACAGTGAGAAAATTTTTTCGAAAACTTTTGAACCATTAAGAATAACATTACAGAATATTGTTCTTTCTCAGAACTCTTCTTGGCACTGTCGTATGAAACATTCTGTATTACTGTTTTTTTATGGTTAATATGAAATATATCTTTGACTTAAGGGCACTTGGCTATGATTTCCTTCTTGAGCTAGGTACATTATGTATTGAATCAATTCTAAGAAGATCACACTGAGTGTGTGACACTCCATATATGTACCTCCGAATAATCAAGACCACTTTTTTTTATCATGACTCGAGTCAAAGTTACAAACAGGAAAGGAACAAGTTATTATTAAGGTTTTGTTAACATGTAAGCCTCCAGCCATATGTTATTATTCTCGGTGTTTTTCTCGTTTGACTTGATGGTTAAATAATTGTAAGCCAAAAAATTCTAGATGGCATAGTTGAGGAGAATAAGACCGATATCAGGTCATACCAAACTTTAATATAATATCAATATATTGAATTGTAATGCTCGAGATCCATTAAATGAAATGAATATACTGCTCAAATAATTGAAGGGGTCTATTTCAGTTTACATCTACTGGGAGTTATGGAATATTTTTGTTTTATTTATTCTGATATATTGAATGAAACAACATGGAATATTTCATTTTTGGGCTATTGATGAAATTGCGAAAAATATTGTATGTTTCGAAATGGCTCACCTTATTATTTTCAACATATTTCAGATAAATTCACGTGCTTTTCACTATTCGCTGTTCTCAAATCAGCCTATTCCTCCAAACATTCCATGACGTCAAATGCCGATGGCATCCCCAGAAGGTAACGCGCAACAACACTGGGTGTGACTCCTCTACCATGCCTTAAATCGGTACCGAAAAATCTATTTAGTGTTTGTTCTATACACATATCACTCCAGACACCACTCCAAGCTTTGTATGTCCTAGGAATAGTGAAATATCCTTCTTTTGTGAACCTGTCTAATGGATCCATCGTTGTTTCCAAATGCACCATATCCTGTAAGTACCATTGAGCACTTTTTGCATAGGCGAAATTCCCGGATGCATGAAAAAGTGGTAACATTTTCCTGACACTGCTTAAGTGCAAATCTCAATCTCCAATACGTTCTGCTTCGACAAACTGGAGTAAAATAATCACGATAATCACGAATAATTTCCGAGTTGAACATACTATCATTGGCTCAATATTACAGTCGCCCAAAGTAGGAGACTTTTCCTTCCATTTTTAGAAAAAATTTCATCAGTCGCAGTTGTATTGCTTGGTTTCAATAGCAGTGAAAGTTAATATGTGAGCACGTAAAGCTCTGCTGAAAGCCCTTCAGACATTTTCTTCACTGATTGTGCAGCGTATGAAGTAGCCCAAAGATCTTTCAAACCACTCCCATCCATGATAAAGCCAATGGCGCCCATATATGACATCAATAAATGGAACCCTCCTAATCTCACAGCAATATTCCTAAATTCAGGATTGTTCGACTGCACAATGATAGAGTTAGCTTTGAAATAAGGAGGCTGATCGAATGTTACAAAAGTTGTTCTATTTTTATTTCTCTTTGTTTCTTCAACTGCATAGAGCAAAGCTGTGTGATATGTGGTTAAACTGGATGGTGGTCCATTAATGAATGGGAGACAATTAACATGCGACATCATATATGTAACGTCTCGTGATAAAATTTCATGAAAACCCTTCCATGTTGAAATATTTTCTATTTCGAGAGAGATTTCGCACATAAATACGCAACATATGATGTTGGAACTGCAGGTTGTACTTTTCATATGAAGTTTTGATTTATCAACGAACTCTACACTCTTCAATTAATCACCATTCGTGCAACTGAATTATATCAATTATATGAAATAGAAGCAGATGGCATTTCCATTAGCCTTTTGAAACCCCCTTCATATTCAACATCATATTCTGGTGTAATGACTTTAATAATACCCTCCAAACAGTGAAATGTTTCATGACCATCCGACGTACTTACATTGTGATCTGTGTTATCAAAAACGAAGTGAATGAAAGAGTTTGGATGCGTTAATTTTGCAGGTTGCATAATAACGGAAGCTTCATATAATTGAATATTGTGGTATGAAGCCGATACACCTAATTTACTCATCATGTCAATTATCAAACGATAACCTGGTTTTCTGTAGACATAAGTTCCTACAACTAAGTGAAATTTGGAAATGAATAGTCTGGGACGAACAATGAAAATTATGGAATGTGTTATTGTATCACGTTTCACATCTTTCCTTGCACTACATATTGAATCTAGTGAATAGAATAGGAGCGTTTTCAAACTTTCCGGAATTTCAGATATACTGATATCCAAAAATTTACTTGAGAGGGGATAAATTTCATAGTTATAATCTTGTTTTTTATATCAGCTACAACGATTTGACCAGCTATCCGTAAAATTATATTTTTTTGATAATTACTGAGAGAATCGGGATTAAAAGCCAATCTTTACTAAGCTCCATTATATTGGGAGATTTGTAAAAGAAAACCGGTTGCTTCCCACGATGTTGTTCGATGATAATGACATTACTATATTTCTCTTTAAATTTTTTTATGAAAGTATTGTTGAGAAAGTTTTCCCCCCATAACTAACTATATAGTAATCTGTTCTTGTAAGTATTCAAAATCCTGTCAACGAGTTATTAGAGAAAATGAAATTTTGGTGGGGCAATTATTCATTTCAATGCGTCGCTAAAATATCGATTTCAAATTAATGAGTTTAAACCCAATAATTACATGATATTGATATCCCAAGCGAGATGTTATTCATTCTAATAGATCAAGAATTTCAAATCACACTCTCCAGAGAACTTGTGATGAATCCTACCCTGTTCTAGAACTTCAGATGTCTAGGACCGCTCGGTTTTGCACTAGGCGCCTAATTTCGAATTCACTGTTATCACCGCATTAGAGAAATACCTTAATAATCAGTATACAAAATCACTTTCGAGAACGATAAAGTACATAATTTGGACTAGAATTTTCCGCTCTACAACTTTTGTTTGAAACTTTTTCTCACTAAACCTTCCCATGTGCGAAAATATCAGAAAAACCGTATTTTTTTCTCTTTTTTCAAGAATTTTTCAATGTTCCTGAAAATTTTAACACCTGCATTTTTGACCATATGTTTCTCTCTTTATAACAATCAATATATCAAAAATGCAGCTCTTTCCGAGAAAAAGTGATTTCAGCCCTTCCTTTACTGGACTAATAGTTCTGAAGATTATTCGCAACTCGTTCTATCCGGATGCCTGCTTTATGAAAATTTCCGTGATCCCAATAATATGAATTTTTTGGTCCTCTTCAGAATTCTATTCAATTTATAATTTCTTAATGCTTGCTCATTTGAGCACAATAAAATGAATTTAATGCTCGTTTCATGAAAAATATAAAATATGAATATTTAAAAAATAATTAATTGACTAAACTATATGTCCTTCTTCGTTAAAGCGTGCTGAACAAAATTAATTGGGATAACTTGGGAATGAACAACGATAAAGAAATCTAACTCACATCATCGACCAATATCTTCTGCAAGAGACGAGAAAACGAGGTTAGCTGAATACCCGTATATTGATGAAGTAATCGATCATTCTGAGGATGGAAAAGAATGAACATAAAGTCCATATATATCGAATATAACGAAAAAACTGTACTGGCATAGATGAGAACAGCGAAAAAACTTGATTCATATTCAGGGCCGATTAATTACAATCTCGGTGAGATATTTTCCCTGGTGCTTGACTCCGTTTCCATCATAATTTGCCTAATGAAAGTTGAGTTTTTGCTGGTTCGTTGAGGATTGCCATTTAAAGAAAGTATGTGCTTCGTACTGCACTAATTGATAGTGGAGACGAGGTTGAAATTATTCTGATTTACCAAAAAGGCACTCACTGACATCGCTTGTTGATAATTATTGGTTCACATGATCAACGTGTTGCATTGAATGGTATAAACAAGGAGATGTTAATTGATGTTGTAGTTGTGGTTGAATTGGGTTCCTACTTTCATGTTTTTTTGGTTGCGTACATCGAAGGAAAAAATGCAATATATTAGGTATACCGGTTTGAAATTAGCGTCTTTTTGTGAAAATAAAACATTAATTATTAATAGGAAAGTAAAACACATTTCATGCAAACTATTGGCTATTGTTTTCTACACATTTTGACCACCTTTCTGGCAATTTGTAGGTTCTTCTTGAATAAATGAAGGAGTTGGAAGAAAGAAACCTCAAGAAATGCCTGGATATAGGATGCAATTTTTCATTATGAAGCTACAGAAAACCAAGCAAAATTTCAACTTGACAACTTGATCGGTCTCAACTTTTTGTGGAGGCAACTGAAAAACGTTGTCGTGAATGCCAAGATTGAGAAGAATATCCTGGATATCATAGGAGTAATCATTAACAAAACCAAATACCTCGCATGAAAACATCCAATCTACACCAATCCTGTAAACAAAAAAAAACCAGCACGTGTGCATATCCTCCTAGCTGAAATAGATCCACTTGCCCGTCATAATCCAACATACGGTCAGAACCGTAATTTGCGAATTAAATATACGTGATTAGGGCAAAATCGAGTTATAATTATAATAATCGGTACCTAACAACGCTACGAATGCAGTTAGTCGTATATTCTTTCACCGCAATCTACTGCCGCTTGAAAAGGTGAGACACCGCGCCCATGTAACTCTTAGCTCTAGGGGGTCTTCAACGGACCCGACTACCAGAGAGTGCTTTCATTTCATTAGACTTTCGAGCATCGTATATAACTTAGCTGATGAAGATCACGAGTATGCCGGATGCAGAGAGGTTTTACGGTCTTAGAGAAGGTATACTGGCGAAATTTGCAATTTAATGAACAATATGCATTTTGGACAATACTCTGGATAGCAACATCATTGACGCAACTTGAGTTGAATCTATGACCGTCTCATTTATCATCATGCATATTATTATATGGACTGAATTGGAAAACTTTCAGATCTGACGCTTTTCAAAGCAACAGTGGCCTTCGATGCCAGCAGCTTTTTGGAACAAGAATTTGTAATTTTTACTGGCTTTACATCGCCATTATCCGTTTCATTGTCTTCGATGCTCTCCTTGCATGGAAGACAGAAACTAGAGATTCGGGCGTGCAACTCAAAAGGTACAAGGTACAGACATCAGCGTATCAGGATGTAATAAGCCCCTTACATCACTCCAACAGCGGCAATGGTGGTACGTCTACAACCTGCATAGATGGGTACAGATTAATAGCCTCATGCACGCCCCTAATATATCTCTATATAAAACTGGGATGGTCAACCCAGCATTGAAGACATGCACCCAGGCAATAGGATACTATACTGAAGACTAAAAATGCTATTTGAATGATCTGATATGTATAAGAGGTTTTATCTCTGAGGACACCAAAATCTCTACAGCTTTGCGATAGTATTCATGACCCCATTGATGAAAAGCTTCGCAGTTTGAAATGATATAGTAGGCAGTCCGTTTCACAATCTGCATAAAAGTTCACCCCCGAAGTACCCCATCGTGCATATTTTTCCTGAGATGTTAATGGCCGATTATTAGTCCCGCAGCTGTTCTAATGCTATCTGCTCTGCTTTATAAGTTTTCTAATGAGATTCTGTTCTTTTGGTCCTTGACTCTGCCTAAAACCGGCAGTTTTATTTCAGATGTAGATAAGATGTTGTTTCCCAGTTCACTGTATCACTTCTCCTCGAAGTGAATGCGCTTACTTCGATTACTACTTCTCGAACTGAATAAAGTCTGTCCTTTGAGTCTCATTTCACAAAGTTATCTCTAATCATATTCTAGAATTACCTTCTATTTTGGCGCCCATGCGAGCGCTACTCTGTCAGTAATGGCAAGAAGTCAGAGTTTTTCTCGGCATTCCTAGAGTAGCATTAACTGGTATTTTGGGGTATAAGCCTCTATGATGATAGTTATAGTCTGTTTCTTATAGAACTGCGCGTTTCGTCCCTGGCTCACACATTTGGACTCATCAGTATGGCTTGTGTGCGTTATGAAATATACGCTGGGGATTTGTTATTTGTGATAATTAAGAATGGGAGCCGCTGGGATTTGAATCCGACCCGGTCGAGTCTCGGGAATTCAATCTAACAACTAAGATACGGAGACCGATGTTGATACACGACTTATGAAGGATTGCCACAGAATGCTGTTGAATCTTCACTGTTTTCCATTGGAAAGATACAACAAACGAAGCAAGGGTTCAACGTGATAACTTGATCGATCTCAACTTTGAGGTGTAGTCGATTCTACGCCTCGAGCACTCTGTTGGTAGGAGGTTCTCCCTGGAGTAGTCCTGAGTTCTCCTTGGTAACCTTCCTGGTCAGTTCGGATTGACCAGGAAGAAACAAACAATTTCTGTACCGAAGAGTGAATGAACTATGTGGATATGAATCAAATTACTTGAAGGCCAATACTGACAACCTCAATCTCATCTGAAAGTTTGGGGTTTCAAGAGGAATGACGAAGCCAAGATGCTCTCCTCTCTACACCAGTTACTACTTGAACGGGGATGAATGACCTGACTCAATAGCTACTTTTTTTTATCGTATGGGTAACTCCTGAGTGTTAAACACTCTTTGTTATTAGATGTTCCCGCTCTGGTATAGCTTGGAGGGATCCATACTGTCAAAAAGAAGGCGCATTATGTCTACCTCGTCTCCACCACAGCAAATGTGATCGCTCACAGCAACTGCACTAGTTTTTTTACCGCTCCTCGTGCATACAAGAATTATTGAAATAGAAGCAAGATAAGCAGTTGAAGAGGCCGAGAATTTTTGCATTCAAATACCAAACAAAATCTGTGTATTATCCAATTTACATATTTCTCTCAACTCAAGTAATATCTTCTTCAAGAAGTGACAATTCGTATTCAATTTCTTCTTCTTCGTAATGTTATCAACTTTCTTAACAGTGTGAAGTAGTTTTAATCAAGAATCTTTTCCCCGTTCACTACTGTAGGAGTACAGAAAGAGGACACATTCAATTAACGTAATTCTAAGTCAATCTAGAACAAAAATACTGTTTCAACAAAACGAAAGCATAAGAATATTCCAAAGCCCACTGTATCGACGCCATTTGCATAACATTATTTCAAAAAGTCGCCTCCTATACAATTTTCTTTCGAATAACTGAATTTCATTGCGGGAATAACGAATGCAAATCTTCTAGTTTCTTCTGGAATAATCATTGCAAATCGGTGTATACACAGCTAGTTGGTGAGATTTCATATGGAAATTCTTATATACGCGTATACCATACAGTTCTAACACGTAATGGCACTGAGAAACTCAATTACTTACGGTCAGATGTAACGTGCATTGGTTTGAATTGATTGAACTACTGGACATGACGGAAATTAAGGATTTTCTTTGATATCCCGCTATAACTGATAGGAGAGCCAGATGCAATGTAATGCTGGATCAGATCAAATTTGCATAATTACGTCCATACCCATTTATTCTACTGGATCTGTTAGAAATTCCATGGAGAAATGTTTAAACTGTGAAATTCGCAGGAGTTCTAATGGAGCTCTTAAGTTTACAAAGCTAATTATAACAAAAATAAGAAACACTGATGTGAGGTCAAGTCCGTTTGCACGCTACTTCTTAACTTTTTTCTGGAGATATGAATTGGACAGATTATTTTAGTTTCTGATGAAACGTTTTATTACGAGTACAAAAATATCGGGTTCGATGTTTTTATCCCAATATCTACCGAGTTTTAACAGGAAAGTATCTATATAACTAATCATAATCATTAACTAAAACTAAGTGATTTTCAAAACATTGAAACTTAACTAAACTAAACTTAATGTAGTAGATGTTCAAACTGAGCACCGTTTACTTCTTGACAATAAGCAATTGGTTTGTAAATTCTCTAGTAACATCAGCTATTACTTCTGGTGGAATTCTCTGTACCTCGCGAGTTATACCTGCAGTTAATTCTTGCAAATTATTTGGTTAATCAACATAAACCTTAGACTATATAAATAACCCCACAGAAAATAGTCCAGTGGCTTAAGGTCCAGACTTCGTGTAGGCCATTCATAAGTACCCTTTCTTCCAACCCACATGTGATGAAATGTCCTATATAAGTGCGAGCTTAATGGGGTGGTATTCCATCCTGCTGAAAAGATGATGTGTTTGAGCCTCTTGAACCCAATGAGAATTTATTTGTGACCAGTAGCGGCAGTTATATTGATTAACTGAACCGTTTAAACAAAATGTAGCTTCATCTGATCATTCAACACTATACTACATCGTACAATGAAATCGCTCAATTTTTGAAAACGGACCAATAGAAACAAACTGTATCTGAAAACACTCAATCTCACAGTGTTTTCATTTGTAGAAATTTGTTTTTATCAAATGCCTAACTTGCATAGGAATATTAATACGTCCGGATAGCTTTGGCCGTTGGTGGAAGTAGCGGTTGTCATGGTTACGATAAACAAGCAGTTGTTAGCGATAACTTCAACTGCACATTTGGCAGTTCTGTCAGTTTATTTTCGTATTTTACCATAAAGTAGATAAAAATGAAACGTTTTGGGAATTGTAATATTACTTCAATTGGGGAAAGTGTGAAGAAAAGTGTGCCGCTTAATACAGTGAAGTCAAGATCCTACATTTGGAAACAATTCGAAGAATTCTGTGCTGCCCGGGAATACCTTGTAAATGAAAAAACATGTTTGTCAGAGCTCAATAATATTATGCAAGACTGGGCTTTCAATATGAAGAAAAGAGATGGATGAGCCTACAAGGAAAGTGTCGTAAAAACCTTGTGGAGTAATACTGCCAAACAGCTGCAGGAAAAATTCTATTCCGAATGGGGCGTTAGGCTCGATCCATTCACAGACGTGGCTTTTAAAACGGCGCCGGATGCAAGAAATGCCAAGAGGCGTATTTTGCAAGTGGACTTCGAGAAAAGAAAAGTTAGTGCCAAGGTGCTGTCTTTGGAGCAACACAAAAAGATGGTCAACTTATGTAAAAAGATAATCCAGACGGTATGAACAGAAAATTTTATTTTATTGCTGCATTGGAGCTTGCTTGGCGCGGAGGAGAGGGTTCATCATGCCTAATTTCGCATTTCCAATTTAAAATTGAAAACGATGGTAATCCCACGGGCCGAATTGCCTACAATCTGATATTTTCTAAAACAAGACAAGGTCGTGCCCAAAAATGTGCGGAAACGAAATGGCCGACGATATTGAAGAAGATATTTGCCCGGTGAGGTTATATACCTAAGCTACTTGTATCCAAAAGAACTGCAAACATAACCACTGAAAGACCATTCCTTACTCCACATAAGAATTGGAAATATGGTTCATGGTTCAAAAACTCCCAGTCGGTCCCAATACGATAGCTAAATTGACAAAAGAATCGGCAGAAATTGGCATCAACACAAAAGAATAACCAACCACTCGCATCAGAACTCATTGGCATTCAACATAAAGATAACAGGCCATTCTTCCAAGTCGAAGACCAACAACATCACAAAAATATAACCAACCAATCGTCCTTCAAGAGTATCTACTTCATCATTCGAAAATACTGCTGTCATAATAATTACTATTATTATTTTTTAATAAAGATGAATAAAACTATTTTGCATAAAAACTTTTTATTTCGTTTGATTTATATTGTTGAATGATGATCTTTCGAAATACCACACGAGATTCGAATTTTTTGAGAACACTGTCGTTTTTGAAAATTATACAAATTTCACTCAACAAAGTGATCATTTTAAGGATAACTTCGTTTCGTGAAATTTAAACACATAATTCCCAAAAACAAGAGTGTTCTCAACAAATTCTCACCTCTAGTGGTATTACCCTTGAAAATTTGCCCATCACATTATATCCTGAATTAAATCTCATTAGTAGATACAGGATTCTGTCATTAGAACATATTTCTTTCTGATAATTTGGGTAAATAAATGCCCCCGAACAAGAATTCTAGCCCCGCCACTGGGCACAGCACCAGGCTTTAAATAATATACTATGGAATCAACACAAAGCATCTGATAATCGAACACTTCGGTCAGAATATGCCATCTTATCGATAGATTTGTGAAGAAACAAGTCTCTGAAAGGTGTGAAACAACGGCATGCGTCGATATTGTAATAGATAGCTCACTTTTTGCAAGAAACGGATGCTTTACCAACTACAGCTATCGCAGAAATGCATATGGCTATCTAAATTAGATGTTTCACCAGACAGTGAGAAAATGTTTATCATTAAGACTGAATTCGATTAAATGTGAAAAAGTCTCAAGACACCATCCGAACGGCTACTTTTTCATTATGCTAATAAATTCAATAAAAACAGACATAAAGGTGTGTTATTCCTTTAATTGGGAGATATTGGATACATCTTTATGTCTGTCTTTGTCTCTATTGGCATCGCTTAAATCAAACCAATTTTTGTTCGTATGAAATCAACCAGCTCGAAAAACTTACTTATGTAGAGTGTGTCCCCCAGTACTTCATTATTTTCACCCAAATGGAAATTTGGCCCATTCGAATAATACACGCTGTAGATCTTCAAAAGAAAACACATCATTAATTAATATTTTTTTTCTCACTCTCCCAACTAAAGCAATTTCTTCCTCCAAACATAAACAAATGTTCCAGATAACAAACGAATTAACAATCCCGGAGTTAATCATAAAATTTAAAGACTGCGTCTACAACATTATCCTTTATAGTTCACAGTGAAACTTGGATGAAAAACGGAGCTTGACGAATTCCTCAATTTCAGTGAATGCTCATCCACTCCTTCTTTATTGCCTCATACACAATAACGTCAAAAGAAAGATGTTATATCCTTTGGAAAGCAATGCATAATTTCGTTTTACCATAGCACTGAAAACAATTTTTTAGATTGCCTTAGCTTTTGCACAATCAGAAGATTTTATACGGTCAGTTTATCTTTCGAGTGAGCTATGATACAAATCAAGTACCTACCTGATTATATTGGTTAGTTCTTATTGCTGGCATTAATACAAATCTTCAATAAATATTACATTATAACAATTTTTGCATTGAGACAGAAATATTGATTCAAAATGTGACATGAACTTATTTTGATTTCATAGTGCCTCTGATTTCTTGTTGTCTCTTTGAGAGAGAATTTCTCAATATGTAAATTTTTCAGTGGTCGACAAGAATTTGAAATTTATAACCTTACTAATCTTCATTATTACCTACTAGTGGAAAAGCAAGTAAGAAAGCGCGCGGTCGTTATTAGCAAATGCCCCCCTATAAGCAGCCGTTCATGTCATTTTGTGTCTAGCTTTCATCAATTGAAGTAACCGTGAATTCAAGATTTCATCTAGTCGAAGCATTGTCACTGGATTGCATCCTTGGTTAGCTGGGTGTTGGAATCTATGTTGTAGAAATTAGTATCAAGTGTGTAAAGTTGACAGAATCTGGGTGCCGAATAATGGAACCAATTCTGCTGTATGATGTTCCATGCAGACAAAATGAATAAGGGTCAGTTGATGCAAATTCTCTTAAGCTAACTTTTTGGGAAGCAAACGCAAAGGCGCTGTTATACTGGCGTATATTGTTTTGGAAATTCTTCGATTCTTCATCAGTTCCTGTGTAAAGTTCTCTGAGCAAAGCTGGTACTTCTTTCAATTGCATCTGCTCGCCCATTACAACTTTGCCTTTCTGGCAGCACTGGCTGAATCCATCTCGCCCTTTTTCACCCCTAAAATGCAGAGCATTGCAAAATTGACAAGATTCACTCATTTCGCCGACAGAAAACGCGGACATTTCGTCTTCAACCGGAGCCCTTTTCGCTACAAATACTGATCGCATTTCGTAATTACTGTTATGAACGCGGAGTCGGTTTCTTTCAGTTCGGGTTGCCCGGGTAGCGTTTCGAGAACCCACTGGTCCGCCTCATCGTCGTGTCTCCATTGTAAATTAAAATTTTAAAATTTTACACTGAACCTAACTCAAAATTGAAAAATCAGACGTGACCCGTTTTCAATTTTTACCCAAAAATGGAGAATTACCATCCAAATTTGGGTTTTCAATATCTTTTTAAGTTTTTTGTGTTTTTTAGAGAAATTATAGATGTTTATTATAATTATTAAACATTATTAAGTTTGACAATTACTTTCAAAATGAAACTTTTTCAAAATCGCAGTTTCCATCACTTTCTGTCCAACTCAGGTAGTACTCTTGAACCTTTTTTAACAGTTCAACTTTCACTTAAGGTAATTTTATTCAAATAACAAAATTTGAAATTTTTAATTATTGCAAATTCACAAATTATTTTATTCACAAAAATTCACTTCACCCTTTTAAATTGAAAGCCTACATAAAACAACTGAAATAAAGTGTTTTTCCTCTTCTAGCAATGTTACCATATGATTTATAAGTCACATGTTATAATTTAAATACAAATAAAGTTAATCAAATTTACAAATGTTTTAAATGAGTTATATGACGGTATTGGCCACTTGGAATGCAAGAAGAAGAAATTAAAGCCCATATCAGTAAAAATTTGTTGAGCGGTGGCGCCATCTACAACGAAAACATGCCAAACACCCTTAATTTTTAAGTTTTTTGTATTTTTTAGAGAAATTATAGTAGTTTGGCACTCGTTATTATTTTTCTGCATCAATTTAGATGCCTACCGTTAATTTAAAAACAATTTGATGCAAATCGGTTGATTGGTTTAGGCGCTAGACCTAACTATGTATCATATTATTATAATAGATAATATCAGTATTGGTACTGATAAATGTATGATTATTTCTTTCTTTTATTTATTCATCTTTGTAATTAATGTATCATGTGATAATAATTTTCACTGCTTTACATATTTTATGTGAATTATGGTATGAATAAAACAAAAATATCGTATGTACATTTGAAGGGCGATCAAATTCTTTAGTAGTGATGACGATCTATGGAAAACAGGAACTGTACATACGGCGTTCACTTACACCTAGAGGGTTTCGAAGAGGAGTACTAAAAGTGACAATTTCGCGATCTCTCAGAAACATTTGAATGGCGATCAAATTCATTAACAGTGTTGTAGAACAATAGAAAACAAGATATGTCTTCATCGATACTTAATTACACATTCAACCTTTTTTGAATGATGTGCTTTTCTTTATCTCAAAATATATCAGTTATGTGTAAAATAATATTCACTGGGGCATGCCATGTTCATGAAAATATTGTTTACATTTCCAGATATTTGGAATTTGTTATTACTACGAGAACCCAGATAAATGTTATTGTCCGATTGATAAATGTCAATGATTTTGCACAGAAAAATCATAGAAAACATGATAAATAAAAAGTATATCGAATATGTAAAGTGTTTTCCAATAAGTGCATTAGAATTTTAAAATTGGACATAACGAAATCTCCAAGTGATAATACAGTGATAATTATAATATTTTGAGAAACTACCTTCGGAATTATGTTTTGAACATATTGTTGTTCAAATATCCGCCTCAACTTTGTCTAGTTTCTTATATCCATTTTTTTTGCTACTCCTTCGAGGAAGCTCACAATGTTCTGTTCAAAGTATCGAATTGCTCGAGGTTTGTTTTGTAAGCTAGATATTTCAAATAACCCCGTAAAAAGTCCAAGGGCATGAAATTGCAAGATCCTGGTGGCCAGTTTACGTTAGTATTTTTCGAAATGATCCAGGAAATATTTCGTGCATGTAACATCATCAAGCTTATGAGATCACAGAAATTGGGTTATTATATTCCTAAAGCTTTCCCCATTAACAGTTACGCCCAGTTTATTTCAAATTGTTTGTGACGTAAAAACAATAATTTTTATTAAAAGTGGATGGAATTTATCTGAAAGACATTTCAGCAAATGTTTGCCTATTTCTCCAAGAAAATCGTCATCATCTGGAGATAATGGTTCCAGGAATAATCCAAAGGTAAAGAGACTAAGTCCCATAGGTTATCTCAACTAAGATGTGAAAGTACACAAGCTGGCATTATAAATGTTGGACAATATAGCGAATTATATGGCATAAATGCGTTGAGTTTCTTTGCAAGTCAAAGGTGATTCTCATAATTTCAGAGGTATAACTGCTAATGTCAGATAAATTTTTCATAAATTGTTTACAATACGTGTCACATCTAACAGAGTGTATCGTGATTGGTATGTGAGAGGAATACTCGAAAGGAAGATGTTGAATTCGTCTTCTACAATTATGATAATCATTTATAAGAAGATATTATACAGGGTGAGGTTGTTTCATCTGAATCAAAACTTTGAGGATGACCGACAGAAAAAGTAAATGCCACTAGTGTGAGTTAGTTCCAACTTTGAACTAGTGAAGGCACTCTCTTAGTTTGAACGTATTTTCGCCACTGATACAGAGAGCCATCGGTTCACCCAAATGTCTGTTATTTAAGAATGCCATATTTGGCTATTTCCGTAGGTTACAGAGATGAGCAAGAATGTCTATATTTTCAGTTAAATTTTCAGAAAAAATGCTTAAAACATGATATCTAATAATATATTTGCGGATTTCACATAAACTTGTGAATATTTGGAGGTTCTTGATATTTTACATATTTTTCATTCATTCATCCTCTCGTTCTATTATGAGAAGATGTAGGGTTTTCTCACTTTGTTAAGGAAATCAGCGTAGTTCATAAAGTTGATGACGAGATATTGTTGATGATGGAGCTCGTGTTGAATGATTGTTTGGGCTATTACCATCATCTATTGTGGATGTAATGATTTCCGACGTTTCGATAGACATCTTCTATCTTTATCAAGGAGAAAAGTAAGAAACCTTTTGAAAATTATCAATTTTCAAAAAGTCAATTGACAGAAGTCATGAAAGAAAAATGAACGATGTTATATACTCATCTGTGATATGATGATCTTTTTAAGTTGGATCGAACTATCGGCGTCCAAACTTCTGGCAGATCTATAGATGGTTGGTCCAACATGCTGTAGATGAGAATCATCGTATAAAGTGGGATGAAACATCAATAATATCCAAAGAAGAAAAACTTGCAAGAAGAAAAATCAAAGAAGCAGCATTTATGAAAATAACACCTGATTCCATAAGTGCTCCATCTATAGATCTGCCAGAAGTTTGGACGCCGATAGTTCGATCCAACTTAAAAAGATCATCATATCACAGATGAGTATATAACATCGTTCATTTTTCTTTCATGACTTCTGTCAATATTTACTTTTTGAAAATTGATAATTTTCAAAAGGTTTCTTACTTTTCTCATTGATAAAGATAGAAGATGTCTATCGAAACGTCGGAAATCATTACATTCACAATACGATAGATGATGGTAATAGCCCAAACAATCTTAGTTCATAAAATATGCTGGAGTCGATTTCTTTGTGTTTCCGTTCCTTTTATTAGTAGTTGTCATTCTGACAAGTATGACGCAAAAATAATATTCTAATAGTATATTCTAAAACAAGTTGCAGAATGGGCACCTATTCCAAGTAGTACTTTCTGCAACGAGTATTAGACGATATTTTCTCTATTTAAGTTAAAAATCGTGAGAAATTTATTGGAATTCAATAAAAAATTCAGATTATACCTCCTAGTACCTTTTGTATTTTATTTTCGCAGTTGGTGTGACTGATAAGAAAATTGACAGATTATAGAATTTTAATAGTGCGTTTAAATCTCTACATAGTTTTATATTGACAACTGACTGCAATGGACGAGTGTTGACATTCGGAAGGATAGGATGTCAGTGTTCTCAACCACAAAACGAAAAATATAACTAAGAACAATGCTGTAATGATTTCATTACAGCACTGTATTCAGTACTACTGTAATGAGTTCATTACAGTACTGAAAACAGTGCTGTAATGAACTCATAACGACACTGAAATAGAGAAAAGAATTTAATTTTCCGCTATATCTGTAGAAGACGATTAATCCTCCTTAGCTTTTCTTTTATTTGGAGTTGAATACATAAGGTATTCGAAAGGACAAGAGCCTACTAGAAGAAATACAGCAATTTCTATATTATTTTCGTTGCAAAAGATATAGGTTTGTTAATTCATTGTGCTCTTTGCTTAGTAATTGTAGTTTCAGAGTCCGGGAATATATTTTAGAAGAGGCAGGTGAAGTTCCTGATTTATGTCACTGATTTCAACATTTCTTTGAAACTACTCAGTATTTGATGGATCCTGACAAAAATTACTTTGTATATGGACATTATTGACATTTTGTTTTTAATGAACTTTCATTATTGCCGCATATTATATTATAAAATAAATTTTGTTTTCCTGTGATTCTTTCTAATATCTAATCTTGATATCCTAGCAACCCGAGCCTGATGTGTGTGACTTTTTGTCATCTTCACCATCCAACAGAGTCATTAGTGCTTCCTGGGGCTAAAAGGAAACGAAGCATAGCGTAGGCACGTGCTTTAGAAAGAGTGCGCGAAAGGAGCCCACGGTTATCTTGCTATGCATTCCATCTGATTAAAACTAGCGCACACTTCCTTGCATGGCTCCGAGCAGATCATTTATGAAAACGGACTGAATTAGACCAAGGTCATTGTCCTTGCACTTGAACATAGAAATGCCTCCCGCAATGTTTTAATGGTTTTTATGCCTCTATGTTAATGATGCTTGTATTTATGCTAATTAACGTGCCAGGGGGGAGTATATTGATGAGTGCAAAAAATGAGATAGGAGATCATTAATATGTGTTGGAAGACAATTTTGTTTATTTGGAATGTAGATAGAAATCACCTGTTTTCCTTTGGAAAATGAGAGAATAGTTGAGTTACGTTGGAATGGACATTCAAGGACTTTAATTTATAGATTACGCACAAATGAATCCTTAGTTATAATGACTGCTACATTAGCTGAAAAATGTAAGGACTGAGATCTACGTGTAGCCACTACTAACTTATACAGTGCGCGTCAAAATTATGAAACAAATCCATTTTCTTAGATGAAAAATATTTGGCAATAAAATCCTGAAACAGGTCACATTTTCCAAATTTTCATGCTTTTTTGAAGGATTTGACCAATTAAGAAGTATAACCGCATTGTATTGGACAAAAAGGACTCTCAATACTTACGATTTCCATTGTGAATTTAAATGATTCCTCTTGATTGTTTAGATATTGAAGGAATCCATCTATAGTGTCTCTTCTATGTTGCCAAATAATGAAGGTATCATCTACATATCTTCCACTACCACCAATTTTAGCTGTTTTATATATTGAAATTTTCGAACAGAAGGCATTAGAAAAATATGTACTTAAACCCAAACTGTGGAAAAGATATGTAGATGATACCTTCATTATTTGGCAACATGGAAGAGACACTATAGATGGATTCCTTCAATATCTAAACAATCAAGAGGAATCAATTAAATTCACAATGGAAATCGAGAAAGACAGACAACTTCCATTCTAAGATGTACTCGTACATAAACAAAATGGAATCACAAAAACCACTGTGTATAAGAAGCCAACGAACACAGGACAATATCTACATTTTGATTCAAACCACCAACTAAACACTAAATTGGGAGTAGCAAAATGTTTATTTGATAGAGCAATAAATATTTGTTGCACTGAAGAAGATCAAACTGAAGAAATAAATAACATCTCGAAAACTCTTAGAAGCAATGGCTACCCCAAAAAGATATTAAAAAACGCTAGACCAACAAGAGAAAGTCAACCTGAACCAACAGATATAAATCAGACCATTAAAACCGTAATTCCTTATGTAAAAGGTTTGTCGGAGAAAATGAGAAGAATTGGAAATAGATACAACATAACGACTGCATTCAAAACTCAAGACACCATCAGAGCTAAACTTACAAAAGTTAAGCCTAATAATGAGACACAAAGGACAAAAAACTGCATATATGAATTACCTTGCGAGTGCGGAAGATCTTACTTCGGAGAAACTAAACGCCCTCTGAATGTACGAATAAAAGAACATCAGAAGCTTCTACGAGTACTAGACAGCGACAAATCCAGGTTGGTCCAACATGCTGTAGATGAGAATCATCGTATAAAGTGGGATGAAGCATCAATAATATCCAAAGAAGAAAAACTTGCAAGAAGAAAAATCGAAGAAGCAGCATTTATGGAAATAACACCTGATTCCATAAGTGCTCCATCTATAGATCTGCCAGAAGTTTGGACGCCGATAGTTCGATCCAACTTAAAAAGATCATCATATCACAGATGAATATATAACATCGTTCATTTTCTTTCATGACTTCTGTCAATGACTTTTTTGAACATTGATAATTTTCAAAAGGTTTTTTACTTTTCCTCCTTGATAAAGATAGAAGATGTCTATCGAAACGTCGGAAAACATTACATCCACAATAGATGATGGTAATAGCCCAAACAAAAATAAGAAGAAACAGTTATCTGATAGAAAGGCAGTAGACAGTAGAAGAAATTCTCAAATTTCAATCCAACCTATAAGAGCAACTAAGTGACGAAACATATAAATATAAAATAATTCTACAACAGATACATTATAAAATCACACCGGATATTTGTCTAAAAATGGTTATTTTTACCACCTGATCCGATGTGACCAATGAAAAATAATGATCACATTGTGAGTGTGGACATTGAAGACTTACCATACGCCATGTAATTCCTCAAATATTTGGAAGCAGTTTGTTAAATAATTACAAGAAAAAATACTGTTCGAGATTTATTGTGTTATTCAAAATTTCTTGAGACTCTGACATTATTTTCATTTTTGATGAATTGAATAAATAACATGATCCACTGTAAGAAAGAAAATTACTGTTTCCTAAAACAAAGAACACGATAAACATGAGGACTCATTACTACATCGGATATTTGTGTGAAAATGGCGATTTCTCCACCTGATCCGGTGTGAGTAATGAAAAATGATATCCGCATTGTGTTGAACATTACGGACAATTAATATCTGTCATGTGACTCCTGAATTCCAAACGATTCTTGAGATAACTACAAATATCTTAATTTGAAAAATGTATCGGATGGATATGCGGGAAAGTATTGAGGAAATCAAATTTCAGATGCTGATAACTCCTGAACAATTCGACGGATTTTGCCCAATAACGAACTCTCTTTCCGAAAACCGAGAGTATATAAATAAATGAAATTTTTATTTGGATATCTCTTAATTATCTTTCAGTGTGATTTGATGTAGACATAAATAGCTAATAATTATTGCGGGAATAAAAATCATGCCTATATAATTACCTTCTCATTTCAATTCATGTTTATATGACTCCGACAGTTACACATGTCTTGATGATAGATAAACCAATTCAAGTGCACCCGATATATACAAGATTTTTACCTAATTATCATTATTTTAATTAGGTATATCAACGGTTCAACCGACCAATAGAACCGTATCCTTCATATAATGTTACTTGAACTTGATACATGAATTGACTGCGTAATCTCAAGGTGAATGCATTTCAATATTTGCTTGTTTCTATTTACAATCATTATTTTATATGGCTGCACTTCAGTTTCCTGAGGTTATTATATCACGTTTTATATTATTGAGATCGTAGAAATTGACCTTATTTGGTTTTCGACAGGCAGGGTAACATTTCTATTGCGTCTTTGGGGGCTTGGCAGATAGGATTTGATTGATTGATTTCGAAGCAAATTGTTCAGATATCTGTCCTGAAACGGAAAACGAGGACTATACATTGAATCTAGTACTCTGATTTTTCTCTCAAAGATGTATGGTAAATCATGGTTTCATTTTTTGAAATTCAAATTCAGTTGATAGTTTGATAGAATGTTCTCCTTAGAATGAACAACCGATTGGTGGTAAGTTCTATGGATCAATGAAAATTAGGAAGGCATACTTAAACGTAAAATATTCAATTTGTTTCGAGGCCGATTGCACGAAACTCACTTTGTGTATTTAAACCTATTTTAGAAAGTTTCTTTTTTGAAATTTAAAATCAGTTGATAGAATGTTCTCCTTAGTATGAATATCCGATTGGTGGTAAGGAATATTATCAGCACATTCCAATAACTGTTAGGGGTAGATTAACAGAATAAACTCAAAAACAACACCAAACTTATTCCTAAATGAATAGTAGGTACAGGTTTCAGGCCCTATCTGATTTTCTCAAGATGGTATTCGTTCAAAAAATTCCATAAAACGAAATCCAATAACATAACTTCTTCAGAAAAACGACGAAAGACTTGGAATATAAAGACTCGAAAGAGTACCATAGAAAACGAAATCAAAAACGTCGCATTAAACTGACAATGTAAGAAGGCATCACAGAAGATTAACAGCAATCATCGAACCGACTTGTCTTCTTCTATATACGAACGATAGAAGAAGATAAAAACGCGGGCAATAATATAATCGTATTAGAAGTCGAGTGAGCTATTCAATTTCTTGAAGACTCAAAGTGAATAAATGACGATACTGAGTCGCTTCTAAGGTAATGAATACCTACTTCGTATCGTGTAATTGCGACTTTATGGCATCAAGAACATGAAAGAACATTAAGTCTTTTTTCGTGATGAGCTTAATAGGTGTTCCTCACCGATCTACGCCACTTTTACATCGAATGGCGTAACATCTGAGTTTGTTTTTCAAGTGTCAATTAGTGCCATCTTCTGAGAAGTTGTAGGTTAAAAAAGTGTCGACACATGGAATTTTGAACGTGTTCACTCTAGTTTGCGCAAAAATAGACGGGTGGTTAACTGATTCTGTTCTCAGAGTTCATTCTTAGAACAAGGCGACAACATGATGGAAAAAGTGAGTTTTTCTCAATCGGAGATAACGATTCTTCCTGATGGTGTTAATTCAATTTGTTTCTCTGTGGATTTTTTAAGGATAATTTGATGACGGTGTCTCGAACGTATTCAATGAATGTGATCATTATTAGGTATTGAATAGCCAGTGACGTTGTAAGTAAATGATATTAGATTTTGAACTAAAAACTAGAGTTCTCAACTAACAACAATGAAATAAAATTGAAGAAGAGCACTGAGTCGAGGTCAGGAGCTATCACACGCTGATTCTAGAGACTTTTGCCGTACTCTGGAACAATATTTATTTATTTATTCATTCAACAGGGGAATATACACAGGTTATCAAATACCCACAAATAAATTGAGTAATTACAGAGATACACAACAATTATTCAAACTAAACTAGTGTTAATTTAATACTATAGTGAGTAAAAAGAAAGAAAACAAATATACTGCATTGTCCATTACATAATTTCACCCTTAAACCATTTGAAAATCTCAGGAAGTAACATCTTAAATTAATTAAATATTTCCTAACTGTAGAATGAATTGATGACTGATTTATTTTGTGAAAATCCATCTTGAATATTAAAAGAATTTTTTTAATATTCATTTCCTAACTGCTTTCTCATCAAGATGAAAGATATCAATTGTAGTTCTAAAATGTTTGCACCGTTCAAGTACCCTTATAATAGGGGAATTTTTGGATTTTTGATATTAATACAAAAGCCACAATAAATGAATAAGATTATATCTTAATTAAAAAATATGTACTCATAGTTTTCCATACGTTATCTTCGAAGCTCATATTCCCTCCTCCTAAAAACTTATGTCAGTGCTTTCCGAAGTTTTCACAACATATATTATATCACCTCAAATGAACTATAATAAATTTATCCCAACTGAAACTGAATTTACGATCTAAATGGAATACGTATCTGTGAAAGTATCGAGAATTGAAGTTTCGTACGAAATTTTGACATTTTCTTTTCCGATTTTATTAAAAATTTGGGGCTTTTTCCATGAGTCTTAAGCTTGTCAGGAGAAGGGAAATTTGATGTAGTTTCGTTTTTCACCACCGCCCAAATGTTTCAGTGAGCCAAGAATCGACACGGAAAACAAATGTGAACGTTATCAATTAATATCAACTTCAACTTCTGTGATTGCTTGCTCTTAAATAAAATGAAAAAAATAATTTTATCTTCTGATGGAGAGAAGTTACGACAATGAAATTTGAGAGTATGTAAGATATCTATATCATCCATACATGCAGAAATTTTTGTTCAAGTATGTCGGATATTTCATGAGGTTTAAAAATATAAAGTATTAGAAATTTTTTTTAGGGTATCCACATTTTGCAAGCCTGTATGTTTCAACCACATTTAATCCATGTTACAACTTGATCCGCTGGATATTCTAGGAGTTACCGAGGAATCCAAATTTCAGATGTGCATAACTCCTGAACCATCTGACGGATTTGGCACATTTATGAACTTGACCGAGATATTTGGGCAATAGTCCGATTTTGAGAATTTGCAAACTCTAGCTAATATCCAGGTAGGACGGACATACTCAATTTTAACCACGGATTGTTCAACGGGAAATCAGACCCAATCGATTTAGACAATTTTCGTCTCGTAATTCGAAAATTACAGCCATGTTGGCAAAACGATCTATTGCTCTTCTACTAGAACAAGGGCGCAAAAATAATAGTTCAAAATTAAAAATGATATGTTATGATAAATTTGGGTTTTTCAAGTTCATTCTGCTCATGAACACCCTACACAATTTAGCTCGTAAGAGTAGATACTACTTTTACCTTTATTTGGGATCATTAGAGTCATATAACACATCCCTAGATATCAACCAATGTGGTGTTATTATATTTCTGGGTTTCTTGATAATTAGCATCCATGCTAGTCAGTTTAGTTTACCTTTATTATTATCGGTTTTTTTTGAACAACCTGGAATATATAATCTTTGTGGAAACCTCTTGGAACGCGGTTTTCACAACACCTAAGAATCTGTGATAGTTATCGTGAGTGGGTTTAATCCAACTAATATCACTGTCTACCTTCTTAGCAAATTCAATCTAATTCACTTTCTTGAAATTCCAACGAGGTCTTCTTAAACATTCAGAATATTGAATTAAACTTTTTGAAGTCAACAGAAAAGGCCTATGTTGGCTATGAGGAAAAACTCCCAGAATTTTACCCTTTACAGGAAACGGTTTGCAAGTATTGTCACAAAACACTAGGCAGAGATCAGAATTGTAGCCTCTATTCCATCGAGAAGAATGAAAAGAAGGTACATCTTTTCCATCAAAAATTAAATAGAAATTATTATCTTGCATCCAGTCAGCTAAAGCTATTCCACTTCTATCATTATTATTATAACCCCACATTACGTGGTGAGAATTAAAATCACCACAATAAATTGAAGGATGAGGAAGATTTATTTCGAAATTTTTTGGCCAAATAGTATTAGGAGGTTTATAAATATTAACGATAGAAATATTACATAATTTGAAAGATATAAAGAAAACACCCTCAAATTCGCCTTTTTGGATTAACTCGATACTGTGATTCAAGGATTTTTTTAACATAACAAGCTAAACCATAAATTTTACTAAGGAGATAATCTTATTATCAAATCTACAAATTCTAGGTCAGAATTGCTATCGGAAATGCGCAAATACTAGCAGTTTTTCACCATAATTCTTTTTGATGAACAAATGTTACTTAAATCTCTTATGGTCGCAATAAAATTTAAATCGTATCAAATGAGAATCCTTTGTTGCGTTGAAATAATCAAGAACCAATCAGTTAGACTATTCGTCAAAATCGGAACCGACCAAACTTCAAGAAACTCTCGCATTCTTATGAATATCCCCCGACACCTGTGGCCCGTTCTTGTAAGAAGCAGAAACCAATTTTTTTTCAAGGTTCAATAATTTACGTCATATTTCTTTTATCAAATATGCTTGTTAATTTGACAGCTAGTCTATTAGTCAAAAAATTTGAGATGGAAACCATGCTGCTTCCAATAATTGGTACTGAGTTGTGAAAGCAATTACCTTATCAGATCTTCAATAGACCTACAAGGTGGTATATCGGTTAATAACTTGGTCGTACACCAGTTCTTAGAAATGTTACGTGCTTTCTGGTCCCAGTTAACGCTCGGAGATTCAGATGGTATATTTTTTGATTGGTATTTGAAGACGCAAAAAATTCCTGCTTCAACTGATTTATAATGAATACCTTTAGCGGGCGTGTTGAAAAGTGTTTTTGACAGGTTTCTTCCACTCTGTTTTGATTTTCTGTGGATTGCACCCTCTTCTTCACCCTAGAGTTAACTATACTATAACTACACTATCAAATCATCCACCTCACCAGAGCTAAGATCATTTCAAACATCTTATAATGATGGAACATAATAAAACCTTCAATTAAACCGTTTAAACATGGACGTCGCCATTTCAATAATATGACTGAGCAGTGTTGCTTCTTTCAATTTTGTTCACGTCTTGTAGATAGGGGAGGTTGTGATTTGAAACCTAGGTATGCTCAATATTGGGAATACGTAATGATAAAAGGCTGTTCCATTAGGAACAAGTACTGTGGGTATTTAAATGAATCTTATTCAATGAAAATAAAATTAGTGATTTCCTCATTTGTACCCTTTGAGCGTCCATGTTACTGTTCATTACCGCACTGATCATCTCAACAAAGACTCACGAACTATCGAGCTGGGTAAAAATTCGTGGTCAAGCCCACTCCATATCGGAAACTGGTAGAAGCAGAGAGCTTATACCTTTCACGCTCTCCTTAATTTATGGTATATAGAACCGTAAGTCAGTAGTTGACGTTATTATGATACACTGCAGATTTACCCTTTACAAAGGCCATTATTAAGCTTAAAGCTTCTCACTCCAGTGGATATTTCCCGGATACCAGCTACTTTATTATTGCTCGGCAACGTTTTAAATTCGAAGTTGATTAACTAACATCAGCAGCCAGGGATTTATCTAACAAAAATGAGATGAAGTGGACGTCGTGTTATCCTCTTGAAACGAATCAGGACATATCACGCAAGTAAATCGTGAACTGTGGTTAAGAACACTCCTTTAGAAATCTAGTGTAGCTGTTGCAGAACGCCGATGCAAGAAATAAGGCGTTTTCCGACTAAAACTTTGTTAGACAATGAAGGAACTGTAATTAAGTTTTAATTTACAATCCAATGTATATCATTCTTCATCTTCAAATTTAACATAATTATCGGTTCATTTATTTTCATTTTTAAAATCGAAGTTGTTGTAGAGTATGTTTTTTGTAACAAAAATGTATACAAGTTATCGAAAGTCGATAAACCTGTTCTTTCTGATCTAACCAATATCGAGCTATGTCACCTCAGTTACCATGTGTCATAACACGCTCATTTATCCCAAGGGAAATACGAAGAGGTTTCCACAAACTTTTTTATTTTTCTAGCAACTAAGGCAGACGACCCCCAGATTTAGCAGTACCTCTTGAACCATCCGATAACTGTAGCGACAATATATGTTTCTATCAAGTCCTTTTAAACCAGTTCACTGTATGTTCCAGGCGATATGTAATTTCACCGTACCTATCAGAAAGGGGTATTGGTTTCAATGTCACGAAATGGAGAATAAATTTTACTTGTGTAGGTGTAGATTGAATATCTTAATTACAACAAGTATCTGAAACTTTGTTTCATTCAACTATTCCTTCTTCAAGCCTTGTTTAAGATTGTTTAATGGATGCTCGTTCTGAAATATTACTCATTTGAGTTATTCTCTCAACGAAAGCTCCTGATGAATCATTAAAACCAAGTAGCTATAAATTGGTATCAAATCTGACTTTCCTGAGCCATTTTAAATTCTGACGACTCCTTCATTTGGAGAATTAAATGCGTATATGTCTCATTATTTCCAATAGGGGATCATATATTTATTTATAGGTTTTTAATTCGCGTTTTTTTATTACTCGCAATTAAGGAGTGCAATTCTTGATCCAGAATATTTTCTTATGAATATCCACCTGCATGTTAATTGACCAGAGTGATCAATGGAGTCCTCCATAATTACCAATAAATTCCATCAATGGCGAAGACTCGATCGGGGCAGTTTATTAGCCACAGACACGTGTACATCCTTTCAAATCTGTTTAGATTTATTGGAAAACGCGTCCAACTGTAAATATAGAAACGTTTCGATTCGTTATAGATTTTCCAGAACATCGTTAGTGAGAGATCCTCTTGTCACAGGATGCACGTAAGTATATTTTGTATGGGTTCAATATATCAATGTTGTTAGTAATTGGAAGAGCGAAGACCTAGCCATCCTTCATTCCAGCACAATTTTACTTTCAAGAGTGTTACGTACCGGTAGAATGAAAGTTTAATGATGGAAATATATGACTGGCGCGCGAACACAGAATGAACGGAAATGTTCATTTTATACGGAGTATCAGTTGCTCGTCAGGAATTTCTTAGATGCCGGACAGAAGAGGTCTTGGTCAAGTTCGACGCCGTGATTCTCTCTATTTTAGCGCACTCAATCATATAGCATAAGTATTGCTGTAAGTCTGTATTTACAACAAATTCAACACTTATGTGTCTTTCAACATTTCATGCTCAGGATAAACTTAACTAAGACGTGCCTTAAATTTGAATTGGGCTTACCAATCTTGGCTAGCACTATACTCTCAATAGCAACGGCTTAGTAAAGAATAAGTTCGATGATTTTGTCAATTTCTGTAGATGAAATATAATAAGGACATGAACAGCTTCGAGCACTTTATGTACTCGTATTTAATGATAGTTCTTGATCTACTTCAACCGACAATCAATTTTCAAAAGAGAAACTAACTTTACAGTGCTATTGCTATCCATGTTTTAAAGATTGTTCCATTTTTTATTCCTAGTAGGAAATTTATAATAAATAGAATAAATCTATTTTTGTTTAGTAACTTTAATTGCATATATATAGGATAGCTTTCAGATTACAATGAAGAAAGTGTGGAGATAAAATAACACTATTAGAAAAATATAAAAGTATGACAATCAAACACTAATCAGAAAGATATATGTTAAGATTTCAGCTTGCATCTGAAATTCAAATGGCTCATATAGGTCGTCGATTTCATTCAAGCTATTTACAAGATCCATACTTTCCATTATTGAATCGCAACATTGCGAAAACTGACCATCTCACAGAAATAGATATGTGGAGGTTATATTTATGAATATACCAGTCGGGCTTAAGGGTTAAGTCTTTCGTAAGCCGTGAACGGTGATGGCTTAAAATAACGAGAAGTTATGCTTCACGCTTATTTTGTGGGACAAGGAGTAATTATTGATGTATCCAACTCTCACTTACAATTCAAGATGGTAATTATTGATGTCTGTCTTTTGCTCGACCCTGTGTATTATCAATAATATTATGTATGTTCTTGTTTACGTAATTAAAACAGATACTATGATTATACAAATCAGTGATCAGTAATTATAGTCTAAACAGAATAGATTCATATTAATGATTCAACAAAAATTTTTTTATCAAAGAACACCTAGTTGACCTTGTTTTCAAAATCAAATTTTTAGGTATTTCTTCAAGAAAGTATAATTGCACTCCTAAATCTGGAAATAAACTTGTAATCTATCCAGGAAAATTGTTATTGGGATTCAGTAAACAGAAAATACCTGTTCACTGGTTTCTGTCAAAAGGAGAAGGAACTTCAGAAATATCAGTGTTTGGAAAATCATAGATGATTTTTCTGGCTTTGAGTGGAAAATTAAAAAAGCACAGTGACAACCTCTTGCCTTGGAAGTTTCATAGAAATGATGGTTATCATGATTTGGAAATTTCTAAGAAGAAAATTACAAATGTATGATGATAACACCCAATAATTCTGAGGTTTTTTTGGAATTTCTCACTAGAAAGGCATTGTTTATAATCTTGAAGTAGAAAGAAAATATAGTAGAACAACAAAATCTATGTTTATGGTGTTGAATCCTTTTACCAGAAAATAAGTATTTTGTATCTTCCTTCTGGATATGGACCTCATCGGATGAAACATGAGTGAATATATAGTTCAATATATTTTGTTTCCATCACCTCGCATCACTCTATTTGGAATGCGTTTTACAGAAAGACTTTTAGATTCTCTCGAATTTCCGATTGCAAGACCATGCATTAAATCCATGTTATTTAAGAATTCCTGAAAAGCTATATATTGACATGTAATCACCTTTCAACAAAATACATTCTCAGATTATTGTAGTGATCTAGACTCATCCAGTATGGAGAATACATGCCATAAAAATACATCCTAACTATACAAAAATTAGATAAAAATGTCAGTTCCCCATAAACTTCTTAGAGCTACTAAACTTAACATCACTCAATCACACATGTTATCTACCACAGGACAGTCTTGTCCATACGATATGATTAATAATCCATTGATTTAATGCCCCATTGAAACTTAATGCCCCGTGAGAAAATTTATCTTCGGATTCAATTACCTCGCCCAATAACGAATCTAAGAATGTGTAAGGCGATTAAGGTGCATAGAAGATTAAAATATAAACTGCTTTAATGCAGCAAATAAAAAGCCCTTTACTGTCAATGCGTCTTGTTACAGCTGTCAATGGACGTGGTTCACTTTATAAAGCTGTTTATCATGTTCGAGTAGAACGAAGTGGGCGGTGTCTCATGGGTGCATCACTGGTTTTACTCAATGAGATTCGAGTCTACCTTTTGCAGCATCATTAGTCGATCTGTCTAATAGTCAATGTAACTCCGGCCGGATGATTTCTAATAATTAGCATCCTAATCGAATCTGTTTGATCTAAAGAGGAGAGAAGTACTGAATAAATTTTGTTCGAATAGTTGGCTGTCGATTTGAGGTGATAAACTTTTTGTGGACTCTGAACAAGAGATAATGAATAGCTGAAGGTTATGTCTTACCCCAAAAGCTGCTGAATGAATCTGAGCTACGTTGTAGTTGTTTTGGATCAGAATGTCACTTGTTTAAGAGACGAGGTTTCACCTTCTCTGGGTGGCTTTTTCCTAGATTCAATTGAAATACAACAAGCGACTATTCAAATCCTTATTATTCAGTTTCACTGATATTGTAAGATTTACCACGTAGAATTTTGACAAAATCTTTGTATCTTTCAATATTTTATATATTATTATCAAGTATGGAATATTAATATAGTAATTTACATTACATAAATCAATTTTTATAAACAACGTGCTTTTAATCATTTAATTGGAACTCAAACAATTGTTTCAAATATAAAAATTTTCTAACGATTAACTGAGAATGTGTTTTAATTCATGTTCAAAGGGCAATGATTATAGTTCATCTTTCCTTATTGCGTTTTCATATTTGAATTTTGCTAATAGACATTGTTCGAAATAATAGTTGAAATATCTTCTTTATTGTATTTCTTCGAGAAATTGGTGAGAGTTACTAATTTCTTTTTTTTTATTTCAGGTAAGTTTCTTTGTTCATTCCGGAAAAGTGAGTATTACCTATAATATTGTGCATATACACCAGATCGAAGGATGGTTTCATACGAATAACATTTTTATATACATATGTACGACTAAAATTTCTATTTAACATAGGTGTATATTTATAACAAAACAAATTCGAGAATCAACTAAATTTTTTTACATATGATATATACCAATTTTTTGTATTGAAAAATTTGCTTGAGAACAAATTTATTCATGTAAGTTTCAATACTACTACACAGTATCATTCTACTGGAATAGTGACCAAATTTACTCAAAGAAAATTTCCCATTGATAATTCGGTCTCTCCTCATCCCAATTATTTTCTCTATCAGATCGAAGATACGTCTATAACATCATTTGCTCCAATTAACATTTTTGATGAATTACCATCCATCCTACGTGCACAGGCGAAGCTTATTTAATTGTCATTTCATCTCAGAACTGACTGAGAACAAGCATGGACCTCATACGATCAATTGTCCATCATTGTCAACTAGTGTTAACTCGAGTCTCTAGTACCCATGTACGATGTTGCACGTGATAACGACGTCTTCGACTCCGCTTTTATCTCCCCACTGAGTCCACAGAAAGCTGAGGAATCGTCAGAGTACGTGTTCCTAAAATGGAATACATCACGTCAAGAATGTATATGCGTTTGTTTTACAGAATAAGCTATCTACTGTGGGCGACTGTCATTAATGAATACAAGGAATAAGAGTTTTTTATTTCATTTTGAGAAATTGTTGTTTTTCGATAACTTACTTCTTGCTTCTTTACATGTGTTTTTAAATTACACGTTGGGTTTTTCCACAATAATCTTTTTTAAAGAATTGAATAATTACCACTTCTTTGAAGCCACCTATCATCTATGCGCCATTCTATATGTACTCCTCACCAAGAAATATCTTCTATGTTTGTCCTTGGGTTTCTGAGATATTCTTATTATGTAAGGATATCATTTTAAAACTTTGTGAAACTCTGGTCAATGTCTTAAGAAATATGTGATTGAAAAAATCGGTCTGTAAAGTCGATAGTTGAATATAATGATGTCATAATGAGATACTGATGGAATGGTTTTATTTTTTCATGAAATTCTTCGTTCAGAAAATCATTTTGAATCCACAAAATACTTGAATAAAATTTATTATTTAAATCTCACTCGATCGAAGAGTAAAGCAACTTTCTTCACTCATCGTCAAATAGTTCTGTTAAATTTTTGTTATAGTTTTGTCAATTATATCATAACCAACAATCACTGCAGTAGAGCACCGATGCTATTTATTTCAATGAGGAAAGCACGAATATTCGAGAGTATATCACAGAAAATATATTTTATATCAAAAGAACAATTAATACTTTTATCCCGGAATTATCGTTGCTCTAACAATTAATGTAAATGTATTACTGTATAGCAGCTCTCCACGCGAACGAATCGCTCACTCAAGTGGGAGAGAGACAGATGTCGAATACTGCCGAACGGGAGGCCGATTGTGCCTCTTTGTCGCTCGGTCCGCGCTCTCGCTTGCATCAAGCCTTAAATGGAATTTTGAGAACTCATTGAAAATCTTCCAGCGTGAGGATTTCCATGAAATTAGGCAAATATAGTTTTTTTAACCTTCCAAGTTACAAATAAATCAGATGGATATTCCAGGACTTATTTGGGAAACTAAGTTTTAGATGCTCATAACTGACGATCTAGTTGGCGGATTTGGCCTAATAATGAACTTGAAAGAGATATTTGGACAATTAACCCATTCTGAAATTTGGAAACTCTAGCTCATCTCATTTGTTAGTATGCGGCTCAAATTTGTTCACGAGTTCTTTGGCAGGAAGAATTCAATCTATTAAGATCATTTTCGGTTCGATATTCGTAAATTAGAAACATTTGAGCTAAAAGAAACAGATTGAATTGGAAATACTGAAAAATGATTTGTGTGGCTAATTAAATATCCAGCAATCATCAATATAATTCAAATCTGAAGCAGTTATAAGCATCGGAGGTGTCTCAATCATTTAATGAAGCTATATTTTCGAGCCAATTTAAAGACCATTAATAGGTAAGGCTATTTATCATTTGTGGGATGGTCAAATTGAAAGTCTGGTCTCGGTTATGTTGAGATGATCAGTAATTCACTGTTCTGAGAACAGAACCTATAAAATATAGCTGAATATAAATTTTCTTTCATTTTTGGCTACTATTAGAGAGCATCTGCGAACTAAAGGTTTCATTTTGATTTAATTGAAAAAGTTTCTTCGCGAAGTTGGATACTTTTATTTGACACAAAAGGAAGGGTTTCGTATTTATAATTAAGCAAAATTAGGAAAACTTAATGAAGCCACTTTATTCTACAGCTGTTCGTGCACTCGTGACTTCTATAAATAGTTCCTCAAAGTCTCCAAATCATCTTATAGCATGATCTCTAAAGAATGGAAATACAAATAGTAAAAACCAATAGTAATATCATCTGCCTATACTAATTTCTGAGATGATGTAGTAATTACTGAGATATAAATTGAAGACTAAAAAGTAATCTTTGTGGAAGACCGTTTTTCAAACCTATTATCAACAAAAACACAAAACAGACAAAATATTTTCTAATAATTTCAACATTTTCCCACACTTCATCAGATGGGCATAGAGTTTGAAAATTAACCCATCTTTCAACACATTTCCATATACCGAAGATGAATCTACGAATCCTCTTTTCTTTTTCATGAGCTTATTTAATCAATACTTTATAGTTTGAGAGATTTATTGAACTTTACTAATAATATCAAAATGTCATTTTTTGTTTATTACTCAAAGCCTATACAGTAATATAAAGTATTTATACAATAATATTTGATGTGCAAGGTTCAATTTTAATAATAATTTCTGATTGAATCTGATTTGGCAACGTGAATCAGTGCTCCTTTTCAAATCTGAAAAAGTATAAATCGAATAGCAAAATATCGAATATGTTCAGTCAGTAATATGTTCATTATTCTTATTTTAAATATCCTGAGCGTAAACCGTTTTTACATCATCGAAGAGGAAGGATGTGAAAAGGTCATGCATCTTTGGATTTCAAAAATATCATCACAGGGTGTTTCAAATTTTGTGTTGAAAATTGTTATCTTGAATTGGCCATAACTACTTCTTTTCAAATTAGAACCCTATTTTTTATAATTTTGTTGGATTCTGTGGTCAAAAATAATGAAGTTTTTCTATATTACATTCAATAATTTCTGAGTTATTAAACTGTAGTAAATATTCTTCGAATCTGATTCATAAGGATATTCCCAGAATGGATAACTAATTTCAGACAGGTATCGTTATGAAATTTTTTGATTTACGAAACTCTGTTGCTATTTATTTAGTCTATGCACTATAACTTAAAATGTTTATTTTTTACACAAAAGTTACTGAGAAGCTTTATCAGAAATGACTATCTTCATATTCGAGTGTCATGACATCATGACAAAATGTTTTTACAAGTTACTGCTTTTCTAATGTCTTTATATTACTCTCAAAAATCGTGTACCTGAAGTTCTAAAATAGTTTCATCGCTCTCTGCGGATAGTAATTTAATTTTAATGCACGCTTCTCGCAAATGGTTTTTATAGTAAGTCTTTCAACATGATCATTATAGAGTAACGCGAATCTTGTTTGGAATAAAATGTAGGAATGCCGAGTTATCTGTGAAGAAAGCACCAACACGTTATCTTCTCTTAATTTACTTCTTGGAAAGTAAACCATACCAATCATTTTCACACCTAGTTAAAGTTTTTTTCCACATTATTAATCTTTCTCGCCTCGATCTCAATGACCCTAGAGAGTAATCAGCTCGTGTATTCGTGAAAAACTTGCCTAATTCCTTTTCGAGAAGGTAAATTCTCTTATTTTCGTTATGATTGCTGAGTGGTAACTGATATTTTGCATGCCCGAGGCCCTGGATCTTCATCAAAACCGAATTAAATAAGGAATTATTATTCGTTTCGAGATTTTGGGATTTCTGAACGAGGAAAAAATTCATAAATATATTTTCTTCGTCCATTATATTACGTGTATGCGTCTTGAAAATTACAAGTTCGGGATTGAATTAATTTTGATGATCTTGTAATGTGGATTTAATGATGGAATGATCAGGCTGAGGTTTGATGATAACTGGATGTGTTGACATGCAAATGAAGGGATTTCTTGTGGGAGCGATTAGCATATGGAGCTTGCAGTATATAAAAAATGGTATATAATTTGCTTAGAGGCTCCAATATGAATCATTCAACTCACATTAAGGAATCAAAGAATGTTTCCATAAGTATTTTTAATCTAAATACTTAAATTCTAAATTCAATGAAAAATATCTATGATTTTCAGGAACAAAAAATAATCTCAGATAAGTGAATAATTCAACTGATTATTTTTCCGACCCAAATATCGACCAATAGAATTGCACCATTCGACGTCACGTGGTACAACCTACATGGTAGTATACTGATAATTTTTTGAAAATTTTCTCTGGTAGTTGCTATATATAAACAAAACATGATCCAGTCAAATTAAGCACACGTCAATCTGACAGGTTGAATTCAATTGTGAAAATTGGAGATTTTGCATGAAAATGAGTCGATTTGGAGTTTGTTCTCTGTCCACCATCGATAAAAAAGTCGAAGGAAATGTTCCCATTAATAAGGAGAAGGCAAAAAAAACAGTTTGGCACCAATTTACTACTTTTTGTACTGAGAGGGAATACACATTGAGTGCTGAAACGAGTGAAGCGCAATTGGCAAACATTATGAAAGATTACGCTTACAATATGAAGAAAATGGATGGAGAAGGCTATAAGGAAGGTACAATAAAAACGACGTGGAATCAGACTGCCAAATTACTTCAAGAAAAGTATTTGAACGATTTCGACATCAAAATCAACCCATTTCCGGATGCTGCATTCAAGACCGCTCGAGGAGCTCGTGATGCCAAGCGTAAGGCTTTACAATCTATTCCGGAAAAACGGAGGGCAAGTGCAGCAGCGTTGAAGGAAAAAGATTGGGATGCAATGACCACTGTTTGGGACGAGGAAACTCCTGATGGCCTCCAGAAAAAATTATTCATGATGATATCAGTGGAATTGGCTTGGAGAGGTGGTGAGGGCAGCATGGCGTCAATACATCACTTCAAGGCAGAACAGCGAAATTACGGGGAAACAACTGGGAGAATTGAATACAATCCAAGACCACATAAGGTGGTGATAAAAATTATCAGACAGCAAGTGGCTGGTGGAGAATCGGGAAATCCTGACAAGTGCCCAGTGAGACTGTTCCAGAAATTGAGAGAGAAGAGAGATGTCAATATCAAGAGCGACAGACTATTCCTGACCCAAAATCCATTCTGGAATAAAGTTCCAGGCGCTAGGTGGTACAAGTCCCCAGTAAGCCAAAACCCGATTTCAAAGTGGGTTAAGGAGTCAGCACAAAAAGCTGGGCTTGACCTTGGTAACAAAAAATCACCAATCACTCCAGTCATGCAACAGCCGTCTCCAATCTAGCGAAATCGGGCCTGGGAGAGCAGCAGATAATCAAAATAACTGGACATGCCAACAGTAACTCCATCAAGCCGTATCTCCAACTAGACCAGGAACACCACGAATTAATTGTCAAGAAACTGCGAAGGAGTGAGCCTACTGCAGAAAATGCCATCAACAGCATAAACCTCATACCATCTACCTCTTCTGGGACCATTACCGATAACTCTGACTTGAAGAAAACATGCACCAATGTTTACAACAATTGTATTTTTAATTGCACTACCCTGATTCTTAATTAAATGTTGTTTTTTTCATTATGAAATTCTTATTTGTTAACTGTACATTTCGTCTCATGGTGCAATTCTATTGGCCGACATTTGGGACAGAAAAATAATCTCGAATACCACACGAGCTTCAAAATTATCTGGTATTTCCCGATAGGTTCCTGCAAACAAATAAAATCGTCAAGTTTTCCAGGAAAAATTTTTAACCTGAAAAACTTGTTCATTTGTTTGCAACGAACCTATCGGGAAATACCTGATAATTTTGAAGCTGTTGTGGTATTATAAGTGAATATATTTCAGACATAATTTGAAATTCAAATGTTGTTTATACATTTTTCTTTTTGAAGTTGTTAATCGAGGTGTTAACTTTTTATTTGACTATGATAGCAAATAAAATAATTTCTTGATATCTGCCCGATTCAGTTTAAATGATCATCATGAAACACCCTTGAGAACAAAACACAACTTCTTTGATTATAAATCTCCATCCTTATTTCATTCGATCCGTTTCTTTCATTCTCTACCATTTTGATTAATCCCCAACAATCAATCATCTTGATGAACATGCATTTGTAATATGGTCATAACTCAACACAAATTTCATAGATGATGAGTTTCTCATATTTATCAAGAAAATCCTGATGAAGTGCTTGTTAAGACGGTATAAATCAAGATGAATTTGAAGCACGTAGACGAAGCCATTAGTCAAAAATTTGCATCATGCTTGTAGAATATTCTACGTTTCATCACGATGACTTTGGAAAGTGGCAGATTGCTTCTTCTTACTGAATCGGTTAATCAAAAGGTATTCGAGAAACCACTGGTGCAAATATTCAATCTATAACAGATTAAGCATCTATTGCATTCTCGGAAGTTTTGAAGTACTTGAGTATCCAGTTAAAATCATATATCTACCTGTGACCCAACTTATAGTTTTTCTTCAGTTTTATTTCAACCACATTGATAACAGTTTATATTATTGCATATTGTTTATAAGCGAAAATTGACATTTCGAAATTCAATGAACCATCCCAAATTATAAAGTAAATATTTTACAGGGCGAGTCTCAATTGAGAGCAAAATAAACACTTTTCGTTATACCATTTTTTGCTACATTTTATAAATATTGTTTTCTGTTCTAAACATATTCACTTGGTTCCGTATATGTTTCGTACAACAATTTTCCCATTAAAAATTTTTTGCTGCCCTCAAAATCACCGCTACCGTACAAGAAGTGTGAAACTGTTATCCTGGTAATTTCTACCAACCAAATAATGTATTCCCTCAAACTCTCAATACGATAATCATCGTGATATCCGAACCGTATCCATGCCGACCAGAAAATGAAATAGTGATCGTTATTCCATGAACATTTTTCTAAATGAAGGCTCGATGATTATAGACAAATGCAATACAGTTACATGTAATTATATCACTATTTATTGATCAGCAATAAAGTAGCCCGTAAGGTAGAATTAGGATCAATTTGTTTCCAGCTCGGTATTGGTCACTACGAGCCGGATAGTGTTATTTTTTATGATTCTATGGTTAAATTACACGCTCCAGTACGTATTTCTACTAGATTGATGATTGGTGATCCTGAAAGATCTTCCGAAATTCGAATTAACCGTTTGAGCTTGATGATTAACACTTGTGGAGGAAATCTTGGATTTATGTTGTCAGGAACATATTTCATTAACAGGTGCTAGATATAAACCGCTTGAAGTACATGTATTAGTGTTGGAGGATGGCAGTTCAGTGCTTAGAAGTCGACCGAGGTGTCTGAACGAATATATACAGTACATTCATTTTTTATTAATCACCTGGTAGGCCATCGAAACGATACACTGCATATTACTCGTCTTTAGGGGAGCTGTTTAAATCAGCTGTTCCATATGTTCATCTATGATTCAGCTATTGAAAAAAACCATACTTCGTAATAAATTATTCGATAATACTGATTTTTTGATCTCTAGGAACATAATTCTGTGATAATGATATTTAGTGTTCTATGGATGGTACTGACGTAGAGATATGCCTGTATAATACATTAAGATATAGAGGATAGGTTTGACGGCGTGAAATCCAAAAATTGGATTTGTGGACACTGAAATAAGAACAGCAAGAAGGCTCTCGGTTTACATCTTCTAGATGTAAGGATGATGAAAAAATATGAATATTTCATTTATATATTTTTGTTTCAATTATCATTATATTTTTATGTATTGAGTTCAGTTATTAATTCAATGTTTAATAATTGGACATCCGGTACGAAATAGTACTTACTATTTTGATATAGTTTAGAGTTTGGAGCTACTCTGACAATAAATTAATTATTTTATATCAAAGGTTGTTCAATAATGATATTTTAATTCTTACAAATAATAAAAAAATGCGTAAATGAAATACTTATGTCCATGCATAAAACAACTAAGCTGAGACGAGCCTTAAATTCGAATTGGTTTTACCATCATCTTTGCTTGCATTTTCATTAGCAACGTGTTGAGGAATGGCAAATCTGGCAACGTCGCTATGTTATGAGGTATATTTGCCAATTGCCAATTTGTCCAAATCGCGATAGTGATAAGTTCTTTTATATGCAAAATAAGGAGAACCAAATCAATTATTTCCAATAGCTATATCGAAATCCCTATCATATATGCCGTCGATTTCATTCAAACTATTTACAAGATCCATACTTTCCATTATAGAATAGCAAAAAACTGCTAAAATTAACCAATCAAGTCAAAGCAATACATATTTGCAGGTTTTGTTTATGAATCATCAACAGAGGCTCAATGGTTAAGCCTTTGGTAAGCCATGAACGGGAATGGCTTGAAATAAGGAGAATTTGTGTCTAAAACCTGACTTAAGATAATTGAAGATGGCGCGAAGTCAGACTTAAATTCAACGGTGCAAATGGGCTTAACTGATAAAATAGAAAATTCACCCAGTAGACACAAATGTCATAAATATAATCATAAGTTTTTCCTCACAATATTACACACATTTGAGTTTTTCCAAGTAAGAGCAAAAATTTATGATTTTTGATGTGTTTATTGCTTGTAAAAATACAATTCGATCATTTCATGAAAACTTGCTGGACAAATTGAATCATTCCTTCGAACGACAAGCTGCTCTAGACTGTTCCATGCTCCACGCAGCCTTTAAGGAACCCGACGAGTCCATAAAGACAGGCAGTAAAATAATTTTATGGCCAAATATTCAGCAATGAACAAACTGAAAACTCATTTCCAGCCAATTAAAATGTCAATATGGTAAGACTCTATCTCTGAGCATTTCAGATTTGAAGGCCTCGGAAGAAGATTTCCCATTAATAGGCTTTTTGTAGGAGTGTGTAAATTTATTCGAGCATAAAATCAAGTATACCGGGTCTCGTTAATTCAGCGTAGTCAAGATAACATTAGTCCTTGATGATGTTTTTTTGCAATATCAAAGTAATTTTCGATAAGCGTGAAACGGTCTTTTAATTTTGATGAGTTCGTTGGTTTAAGTCGAACATGTCTATGTTGCTTCGATTCTTTGATAGCTTCTTTATGAAGAGAATTGTTGGTAAGTCGATCATTTTATGATCCGATCATCGACTACTATTTATACGAGGGGTGTCATTTATCTTTCGGTATTGGACAACCCTAGTGTTGCAATGTACCCAATGACAGGCAGCTTTCATAATAACTACCTAACACTGTTCATTGAGAATGGGACACTTATATTTTATATATTTTTGATTTCACTTACTAAGTATAACTCTAGAGGTTGAAGCCTAGACTATCAATAGGTACTGTTGTTGATACATAGTCTAGAAAACACCGTAACTTATACCCGAAAGTGTGTTGTTTTTTTTATCAAGGAATAGTTCAAAATTAATTATTGTAGGAACTTATTCCAAATTTGAGTTTCGCGCTTCATCTAGCATTGGGATCACCAAGTTACTCTCTCAATCCATCGTTGAAGTCACTAGAGAAATATCTGGATTACTCTCTTGACCGATCATTGAAGTCTCCGAATTTTCTTGAGAATTATTTTGATGACCGAGTGAGCTAAGCTGGACTAAATTTTTGAGGTGATATCAAATAGAGTTCATGGGAAAAATCCCATTTGTTTTGCAGTTTTAAATTAGTTTTTTTTTTATGTTAAGTTAAGCATTTTTTACATTTATTTATTCATACAATCGACTCAGTTGAGTGAATACAGAGTTCTTACACCTAGGTAAGTAGATGTTCGATGAACTTAATAATTCACGAAATATACAGGCTGATTTATTCAACCTGGAGTGAATCTAATCCATAATAACTCAATAGCCAAATGTTGGTTTAGAACCCAATTGAATATCATCGATCTTGTTGCTAAGTTAGGCACGTTTTCCATTTTCTCATTCATATCTTTTCCTTGATTGAACTCAACACGAAATTGAATAACAGTAGTTGACTAGACATAGATTTGAAAGTGAATTGCACGTGCCACACCGTTCAATCTCTGCGGGGCCCTAGAACACGGACCACGACTGTTCGTGATCGTAGAACGGGGATCGACTTCACCCAACAACTTGTTGTGCATCAGTTAATTCCAGGAACGTACCATGAATTCTCTTTAAACCCAAACCATTTCACCTGAATTATTATATCATGGGGTTATTTAATTATACGATTAACTTCTAGATCTCAACTAACTCTTTATTCATTACATGTCCGTATCCCCATAATCTACAATAGGATGCGCATAATAGGGACATATGATATATTTCCAACTAAATAATCATAAAAAATAAGTATCAAATAACTATATCTAACTATTTGCATTAAAATTTATAAACATATTTGAAATTATTCAATTTATGTATAAGATAAAGTATCAGGTTTTTATCTTCCTACCATATCTACATCAAATAGATTTTCTTTTATTTAATTTTTGCTCTATTTCATATGGTATTTCATTAGATGATATGTAATTTTTTCAACTCTTTACTGATAAATCATCACTTTCATCATTCTTTTCCTTGATAATATTCTCAGGTTCTTCAGTATAAACTCCTGAAGTGTTTGGTACAGGTTCAGTGTCTACTTTAATCTTATACCATTCATGTTCGCTATTGGAATAATATATAATAATATAATGTTCTCATACATTTTAAATAAAATCGATTTCTACGTTTTAATGTTTGTGAACCTTATTCCCTTATAATATAAGAATAACGCACTATAAACGTACACAACAACACTACTACACGCGGACAACTCCACTAGCTACGTTGTAGCTGCCTCCTTCCTCCCTGGCCGAGAATACGCGCATGAGTGAATACCAGACAGTGTAAACTGACTTTTGCAGCGCACTGTATATTGACATAATGGGAAACTTCGAGGATTGATCAAGACAGTTAGCTTAATGCTCATCTGGAGACTTAAACAATGAGTGGAAAGAGCTCGGAAACATCATTGCTCAGTGAAGGCCGAAATTTGTACCTGGATGGACAATTAACTTATGCAGATAAATACGGCACTGTTAGATCATTTATAAATCAATATTTTCACGTCAATAGGCTTTCTTACATATAATAGGGTAAGGTTACTTAACTACTTGAAACGTAGTTTCTTGCAATAGGTAGCTATTTTTTTTTTCATTTATTTTTTTATCTTGAGCTCTAAGGTTGCAACCTAGATAAATTAATATATGTATCAACCAATCTATACAGGTTTTGCTGATTAGAAAAGAAAAACTAACCATCTATCTAATATTTGGATAACTTCGTATCAAATTGATCAACATCAACATAGCTACTTGAAAATGACGATAGGGTTTCCGTGCATCACTTCGAACTTTCCGATATTCCTAAAAAATTGTCATTTATACGCAGTATGTATTGAAATCACGGAATTACCTATCGCCAAGTCAGGATGTATTAATTAAGTAGCAGATTAGCCGTTTCTCTATCTTAATTCATGCAAATATTTCATTTTAATTATATATATCAAGTGCTGCCTGGTTTAATCTTTGAAAGTTGCAGATTGAAAAAATTCACCACAAGTTCCCTCATCCGTGACTAGCTTCCATTATACGAACCTCTACGTTTTCTTGAATTTAAACCTAAGGCCATTTTCGTTTTTGCCGTCTAATAAGCATTAGATGTGGTTTTCGTTGGAATTGAAACAGGCACGCTCAAAAGCAGATGAACTCCAATGGCGTGCTAGAAATTTTTCTCTATATATTTGTGGAAGAACTCCCTCTTTATTCGTCAACCTTTGTTTTATATTTACCGGGTAATTCACGAAAGATTAGGTATATGTAGGATGACTGAACAATATCAAATATCATGATATTGAAAATCTGTATCCTAATTCTTATTAATTTTGCATTCTCGAACTTGCAAGATGAATTGTAAAAAAATTTTAATCTTACAAATGAAAAGAAATAAACACATACAATTTTGAATGCTCTCCAACATTTTTAAATATGGTTTCTTCTGATAAATCATCAACAAATGTTACCAACGTATCAAATTGCAGTAGATTGTGCTGACAGAAATGGAATCATTGAATAAATTCAAAATATAGTCATTCATTTGTATTTTTATAGATTCACGAATTCATCTTTTCCTAGTGTTGTTTGATTTCCAATCACTGTTGCAGAATCATTGTTCATAAGATATCCAGTGTCGAAAACATGTTTCGAAAGAGCTGAGTACTCTTTTAATTCTCTGCAATCATTGTCAGGTTATAACATAAGACTTGTTTTAAAGAGAATATTTGGATAAATTTTAAAGGCTTCAATATTCTGTGACTTCATTGCCAATTTGTTTCATCGTTCTAAACCTCTATTATTACCTGAACGTTATAGGGAGCTACGTGGAAGTAAAAAATGCCTTTATTGAGTTCATAAATCTCTCAGAGGTGGGAGACGATGACCATTCTAAACCCGATAAACATCAAATTAATTAATTGAAACGATTTAATCTGCACGAACAATTTGCTCGCGTTATAGTTCTTGACCACCCCCTTTCATTATTTCGGTCCGTCGAGCATGACCCGAAGATTCAACTAGGTGCTTTATCACTACGAATCATGCCTACCAATCCGTGTAAATAGGGGTGACGGTTTAATAAACAGTACCTATATCTAATACTCAACACCTCAGGTGGCAAAAAACATTTGAAGAGTAGCTAAGGCTTTTGGTTGTCAGGTTTATTTACTTGAAGTGCTACTAAAAACAGTAATGATCTCAGCACGGAACCTTGGAGAACTGCATATCTCATATCATACCTTTAAGGTTCACAATTCACATAATACATGCCTAAATGAAATGAGATATTCAAATAATCCTTAGAGAATATTCTCGAAATGCTTCAATACCTGTTCTTATAATCTCAGTGGTGTAAATGGTTATTTTTCAAGGCCATCATGGAGGGGGATATCAAACAAACAGTAGCTGTGATGTTTTACACCTTGGATGTTGACTACAAGAGCTCTTGATCTCTGAGAATTTGTGGCCACTACACCATGTCCCTAGGATCAACAGAGCAACCAGAAAATGATTTCTGTATCATGTAGTAACTCATGGTTTCACTATCATTCTGACAATATTCTCAATGTGAGATGTCCTAGAAAGGTTATCCGAGATGATTCCTCTACAAGATCACAGAACTTCGATGCAGTAGACACCGGAACACCAATCAGAAAGTAGCAAGGTTCAGGATTAGCGTTTTCTATAGGAACAACTTTACACTCATACCATCAATATCAATTTGATATGATGACTGTGAGATCGATGGGTCACAGAATAAATCCTTGGGGAATACCATTATAGCTGTACCAGGAGAAGTAGAAATGTCCACTCTATTATATCCTGCTGCAATTAAAGGATGACCCATTAAGGTTTTTGATGTTGGGTAGGTCTTTCTTGGAGCTTGTATTCGGTAATTGATGAAAAAGTTATTACTCCAACAAAGAACCATGCGGAGCTCCATATCTCATATCATTCTTTTCAAATTGACAATTAAAGCCCCCAACAGTGAAGCTAAATATGACTTGTTTAACTAAAAGTACCGAAAAATTAGAGGAATAAATGCGAGAAGAAGGAAATATTTTTTCAGGACTATAAACGAAAGATTTAATCTCAGAAGTGCTGACGCTAATTTTCAACTGGATCATTAAGAATTGATTAATTACCAATGATTTTATCTGCACGAACAATTTGCCGGAATACCTTACACCTAGTTCTTGACCACCCCCTTCCATAGTACGGTCTGTCGAGCATGACCCGAAGATTTAACTTGGTGCTTTATCATTACGAATCATGCCCACCAATCCGTGTAAAGAAGGGGGACAGTAAACAAACAGTAAATGTGATATCCAACACCTCGAGTGTTTGAAGACCGTGATCTTGAACGAGATTCTATACCTATCCTATTATTTCCTGCTACAATTAAAGGATGACTCGCTAAGGCCTTTGTTGTCAGATGAGTATCCCTTTACTTGCTTTCTCCTCGACATAAACAAGCTTGGATTGAGTCATTAAATAACAATGAGATCTGAGCTATATGAACTCTGAAAGGAATTCCATTCGACCGAGGTTCTATACCGGGTTTGAGATGGTGTATTCATTACCTTGTATAGAATGCTGACGAAAATTGAGAACTCGTTTAGTGTTCCGATTTCTTTACAAGCGATTTGATGGTCCTCATGATTGGGAGGATTTTTTATAGAGTTCGTAATGAATTTGATACCTTGTTGTAAGTAGGTAGATCATTGAAGTCTCCTTACTGCGAATAATCCTGTAATGGAATATAGAGTTTCATAATATAGAATTATCACAGTAATTTATCTTTTTTTAATAACTGATGGTTATAGTTTCTATATAATTTGTCATAATAGGATTTCGAAAAAAAATTTATCGTAAATATTTTAATATTTGATTACAATTCAGTCAACTGTATATGATGTCTTTTATTATTTCATCCTCGTTGTTTTTAATTTTCCAATTGACAATAGAGACCAACTGGCAATGTGAGTAGCTCCAATTATTATTTGTATATATGTGATAATTTCAAAGATATTTTTAGCATATTTATTACTTTATTAGTCTGATTAATGCTCTTATTCAATTCTGTTCTATGTTCCTTTGAATTTTACTTGTTTTTACTATTAAGTTTGTGATTTATTTTAGAGCCCTGAAGATGATTTTAAAATAAAATCGAAACGTCGGCATTTTGTCTAATCGAGTCTCTGAAATTTTGACCGAAAAGAAACCTCTAAACGCTAATTCACGTAAATATTTTACATTTTTCGAAAATTGTCATGACCTATAATCAGGATCTATTGCGTTCTATGAGTGTCTAGAAGTTGATTTGAATTTTCAAAACATTGGAGACGCTAGGTATATATAAAACAAATACAGTTAAGTAGATATAATTGGAGTGTCTGTATGTTGGTAGGACTATCCGTAATCACGATGCCAAACATGAGCGCGGTCTGTCAACTAGTTTGTTTACGAGAGCTCTAGAAACCAATCGACTTCAGTGGTAGTCTACCAATAAAAAAAATAAACCAAGAGTTTGTCTAAAATTTTCTATTTTAAACGAAATTTCCTATACTGACTAGTTGTTGAATGTTGTTAAAGGCTTGTGGTGACTCTGTTTTATCGAAAACAAATATTCTTCGCCTGAACTAGACAACCAACAATACACGAGCCACCCTTTGAATCGCTTCACCCTTCACTGTGCATCCCTGTTTTAAAGGGTGACTGGAAGTCATATCTACTTGGCACTTCTGCTCATTAAGCCACTTGAGTATATTCAACTAAGATGATTCAGTTATGAAATAAAGAATTGTTCTTGAATTCTTCTAAATGAAGGACCAAGAAGCGAAATTTATGAAAATCACTTTTGATCTAATAAATGCTTCAACAAAATGGGAAGTTTGGCTGCCAACTATGCGATCTAACTGGAAGAGATCTTCATATCACAGATAAGTGACAAATTTTATGAGTTCTGTCATGACATTTACTGAGAATTGAACAATTTTCAGTTTCTGCTCTTTTCGAAGCAAATTCACCTTGAGAACGAAGAAGAAACTATTGGTAAGAAGACAAAGCTTTCTCCAGTAAGTATTAACTCATAAAGATCAATTCGAAGACTTCCAAAACAGAATTTTAAATAGCCTACATTCCATAGACCATAGATATATCCGTCGTTGAAGAAGAGTAATGTACTTGGGTTGTTCGTCTAGCCGCAAAACAGTTACGCCTCTGCCTATTCCATACTGAGGTAGCTCATATTGTCAGTACCTCGCGGCACTAAGCGGGAACCACACCCAGTCGGTGAATATTATAAAATAAAACAGAGCGAAAACCGCTAGCGAGGCAACAGCCGATGCCGGAGGCACACATCGCTCTGTGGTCGCTCTCTGGTTCTAGAGGTGAGTGCGTGAGCGATCTGGATTCTGTGCTCCAGGCGCTAAGCTACCGATTACCTGCACTTACACGCATATCGGGAACATCACAATCACCCGGTGTTTGCCCGGCATATTTCTTCGAAAACAAAGGCGTGCTTCTCTATCTATAATCACAGAATAAGTTCAGATTATGGACTACTCCTAAGCTCAGTGATATATGGAAAGCATAGAGAGGGTGAAACACAGAATATATTCATTGGGTAATACGAAAACCAATATTTATATTTCGAGTCCTAAAAAGAGAAAGCACTTACGTGTGGTCAGATGTCTTTGGCGCTCTTGTTAAACCACTTGTGAGTAATTATTCAAACTTTGTGTTACGATAACTCATAAACTGTAGGGAATTTCAGGACGGTAATCCTATAAATCTAAAAAAAATACGGAGTTCGCTAGAAAAAATCCACCGATTGAACTGTTGATCGACAATCTGCACCTATCTTGCCCAACAAGTCTACTCTTCTTCGTCAACAAGCAGAAGATTGATTCAATTGTGAACAACTTCAGAAAGTGGCTTTAAAATAAAACTAAAATTAGGCACAATCTGTCTACAAGATTATCTGTCTCTTGCAAGGTTAGAGCGACAACAACAACTGTATGTCACAGCATATCTTTAGAGCAAAAATCGACACGAGTTATTCTTAGCGCGAAACCATAGACAAAATACACTGAAAATTACTGTAACTGTCAGAGACTCTTGAAGCACGTCGAAATAGTTGATTTGCTCAGGAAAATAAATCATATCTGAATAAGAACAAATGAGTAACATAAAACTGCATTATGAAAACAATTTGACCTGAGGGAGTATTCCATTCAAGAAAGCTACACTGAACATTTCATCTTTCTAGCTCATTCTGTTTCTACGTGTGTCTATGGACGGAAAGATTCCATTTTTGACCATGGATTCTTAATCAAAATGATTGAAACCCTTTTTTGAACAACATCTGAATGCATTTAGAAGCAGTCTGTTCAGATGAACGAAAGAGCCAAAAAAGTATAGATCCGCACACTTTTATATACGATGGGACGAGTTTTCAGAGTATTCTATCCACTCCTAAACGGAAATTTCCAAAATCAGGTGATGCAAATCATTGTCCTTGCAGTTGAAATGTCATCCTCAAAATGTCAGAATTGAAAATTTGGTTCTGCCCGGGATTGAACCAGTAGACAATATTGAGATTGATATATTTATGAATTGAGAACTTTTAGCGAGTAATTATAAACTTTGAGAGATCATATCTCCGAACCTATAAGTTTGTCGAGGTATCAATGTACTCGAATGATGACACTGCATCACAAAAAAATTAATTCGACAAGTGTGATTTCAAAAAAATTACTTTTGTTACATACATCTAAAATACTTAGCCGATTTAACAGAAAACCCTCTGTTCTGGTCAACAAGAGTACCAAAATTAAAAGATGCCTTAGAAAGAATGTATTGAATATCCTGTAACCGTAACTGACGAGTAAAAATTTAACCCAGAAACTATGTCAGAACCAATCTGAACAAACAAATAATAATTCATCTTATACGACAACCTAAAAATCCAACTTCATCCTACGAATCCACTTTAGCGAATCGGTGTCAGGTGAAGTCCATCCAAGCATAAAATTAAAACCATCATACGCCAACTTCCTAGAGTTCAAATACAACTCGTGCCATTTAAAAGACACAGACATCGTGCATAAAGAAATGATATTAAATACGCCTTGCTCGTAGAACACTGATTAATAACAACTCGAAAAAAATCAGATTGACGGGAATACCGAAGTGAAATTATTGTGTTGACTTGGTATGGAGATGAACGGTTTCAATATCTATCCTTGAGGCGACTATCTCTATGTTTGGGATGATGATGGATTGTTTATAGCGTTAAACATGAAGGTTTTTCGTAACGACCTGATTCTAGGTACATCGGTCAGATGAAGGAATTGTTGGATTAAACAGGAATCCACAAGTCTTTGACTACAACATGAAACACTAGATTATGACCAATTAAAAAAGAGTTTGAGAGTGCAACCGATTGATTCATATTTTTACTACGTAATCCTAAAACCATGGATTTTACAACTCTTGGAAAGTGGGGCAGCAGCACTCCGGAATTGTTATTATTCTTACAATTATACGAGAAACAACATTCCACTTGCATTTTGATTATTTCTTTAAAACCAGTTCAAAAAACAATTGAATTAAACGTTTAAAATTGATAATCTTTCTGATGCTCGACGATTCAACCTTTATCCACGTGTGTTTTGACAAGAGTCGACAAACACATTACAGATGAAATTTTTAAATGAAACACGGTTCTGTGAGTTTGACGAACGACACTAGCGCTTCAATGTTTTGGCAACTTGTGGCCAAAAATTTAGACTATTGCATAGGGATCAAAATAGGGTATGCTTTTATATACAACATTGTGACGTCGCAGCTGTAATTTCAAGGTCAACCATTTCAAATTTTCTTTTATTGCTGCAAATTTCAATTTTCGAATCAATTTTAAAATAATATAAAATACTATACAGGCATTATAAGAATGAAGCGATTTCCTCGAATTGTGAGATGACCCATTATTACCATTGCCGCGAAGGAGTTCACATAAACAATAACATCTTCTTGTTTCGGAATGTAAGCCATTCCAGTTCAAGCAAATTTTTCGGCCATAAAGTCTTGAATGCGGATCTTGAAATGGGAGGAAAAATCATGATTAGTTTCCTTCGCGCATACAGACAAAACCATTTGGAACTTAATAGTTGCATTCAGTCATAATGTTGAGATATTGAAGTAGGATATTAGTGAGAGGTTGGTCGGAAAAACTATATTGCTAGAGTGCAGGCTATAAATCTTCATTAGAACTCCTAATGTTTTCTCGAAGGGTAAAACCAATCACCTTGCCCCAGAGGTAACGGTATTCTAGACGAAATACAACGTTATTCACAGTTTCACATCCTGAATCTTCCCGTTGTTATTGCAGTTACTATTCAATTGCTTCCAGATTTTCAGAGGCTTTTTTTCTATATTTATGAATGCCTTGATACCAGTCTACACTAGAAATATATCTCGATAATAATGACGTAGCTAAAATTTGATCTATAACGATCTCACCCGCTCGAAGTTTTCTGCTTCTTCACTGCTACCAAATATTTGACTCTGATTTATATCTTTATTTCTCTACATTACTAAATCCTCCAGTTTTTATAAGAGATATATCTCAATAGTTATAAATTATTTGTTACAAATATCTCGTTATCTTGTTATTCGTATCGTAAATAAATGTTGTTTTGTCAAGATGATAGCTTCTGCAAAATATGAGATACGTTTCTTGAGTCCTTGCATTTCTACCAGATTTTATGTTATTCTTCATTTGATATATCTCAGGAATCATAGCGAATATAATCCAGTAAAGTGAAATGAATCATTTTCTAGTAATTCGTATAGTAGGTGAGTTCTGCTTCAACACGATGATGTAGCTTCTGAAAAAAATATGAATATATTTCTCGAGTTCCTCCATTTTTTCTAGATTTTATTCCATTACTCATTAGAGATGTATCTCAGAATGCATAATTCATTCCCGTTTAGTCGGTGATATTGTCATCTTGTAATTCGCAGATCAGTAATCTTGGCCTGGAGGTAAGGGTTACTTAAGATGAAATCAAAACCTAAGTTGAAGCCATAAATCTACATCCGCAATTCATCCACTCGTTCTTTCCTGCATAGATTGTTTCATTTCTACAAGATTTTCGAATTTGGATTATATCTTTATTCTACTTCATTAGTGAATTCTCTCATACCTCTATTGATTAGAGATGTATCTTAATAATCATAACGAATATATTACAGTATAATAAAAAAATATATATAATGATCTCGTTATCCTGATATTGTTCTGACAACATGATATTTCTTATGGAAATTTTCAGAATATGTTTTCGAGTTGTTCCGTTTCTGTTAGATTTATATCATTCTTCAGTAGAGATATCTCAGAAATCGTAACGAAAATATTTAGCGTGTGCAGGATTTTATGAACATCTTAACGGTATTTTTAATGTTTGTGTACCCAAAACATCGGCTAGGAGATCCCGGTACTCTCGTTGGTTAAATAGGGATATAATTTTTAAGTTGAAAGCCAAGGACAGTTGTCGTCGAGCCTATAAATCAACAGGTTGTATATCATTTCTTGTGGAATTTGAGGAGCTTCTCAGAGAACTAAAGAGTGCAAACTCGATAGCCCGGACAGGTTTCTGTCGGGAAGCCGAGGAAGAATTATCTAGGCATCCATCAAAATTTTGGGGCAACTTAAAAAGAATTCGGGGTGGTCCCTCCTCTCCGGGATCGATGAAGTTTAATGGATCCATTTTGTCTGATCCTCAGGACACCGCCAACGCCTTTGCTGCTTTCTTCGAGGCATTTGTGGAATCTTCGGCACCACAGCGGGACCGTTGCGGCCAAGACTGTTTTGGGCAGACTCTATCTGTTCCCTATATAAGTGAGGAGTGTGTGTTGTCTTGTTTGAGGGAGTGCAAGGGTAGCATGACGGCTGGCCCGGTTGAGGTTCCGTCTTTTTTACTGAGAGACTGTGCCATCATTTTCGCTAAGCCTTTGACTGCGCTTTTTAGGCTCTCACTTTCCAAACGATGTTTCCCAAGCATTTGGAAGGAGGGTAAAGTGTGCCCTGTGTTCAAGAGGAGCAGTAGAGAAGACATCGAAAATTATAGACCTATCGTTATTTCAAGCAATTTTAGTAAAGTTTTTGAGAGTTTATTACGATATTGTTTTTGAATCAGGTCATATGAGTTCTACGCAACGTCAGGTATTCCTCAGGGTTCCATTTTGGGTCCTCTGCTGTTCATGCTGTTTATGAACGATTTGAGTTTACACCTGCTCTGTCTGTTGCTTTTGTATGTAGATGACTGCAAATTGTTTCGTTGAATCGAGTGTATCCAGGATCTTCAGGGTGAAATCGATAATCTGAATGATTGGTGCCGGAGAACCGACTATCATTAAACATAAAAAAGTGCAATGTGATGTCCTGCAGTCGCAGTAAATCCGTTGCCGTTTTTCAATACAACATTGAGGAAGGTGTTTTGCGCAGGGTGTCTGAATACTGAGATTTGGGAGTCTTATTCGATCAGAGGTTGACTTTTGTACCCCGTGTGAGGCCAACTGTTTCCGATTGTCTCAGGATTCTTGGGTTTATAATTAGAAATTCCAGAGATTTGTTGGAGACTCGACCCCTTTTCCTTCTTTTTACGGCGCTCGTGAGGTCAACGCTTGAATATAGGTGTGTTGTATGGAATCCTGGTTATAGGGTTCATATTGATAGTTTGGAGAAAATACAGAGGTGATTTCTGAAGTACGTGTGTTTCAAAATAGATGGCTTGTAACCGTGTGGAATACAAAATGGGTATTTATTGAACAGGTTTAATGTTAACTTTTCAGAGGAGCGGAGGACTTATTTGGGAATTATTTTTCATGAGTTCCAATATTGATTGCCCTTACTTACTGCTCTGTGGACTTGCACGTCTTTAGACTACCTGTTAGAAAGATATCCACGTTCTATCTTCCATTTCCACTTACTAACGTGCTTCGGTTTTCGCCACTGTTTAGAATATGTCATGATTTTTGCAATTTTCAGTATGTTTTGGATGTTTTCAACTGTACTCAATTGGATATACGGAGGGCTGTATTGGGGTCGTAATATTTTAGTTAATTTGGGTTTGCATTTGTATGCATATATATTTTTATGAGTTTGTATTTGTAATTTTTGTTTATTCTCAATCTTTAATTGGTCTAGACTGTAGATTGGTGTAAATAAATAAAAATATAATCGTTCGAGTAAAGCAGTTAATGTCTTTGTCTTGTAATTTGTATCTCAGGTGAATCTGGGTTCAACACGATGATGTAGCTTTTGGAATTGAACCAGAATATGCTTTTAAAGACCTTTCATTTCATATCACTTCATTAGAACTTTATTTCGAGGGGTTAATATAACCGATAATCTAGCCCCGGAGGTAACGGTTCTTAAAGACCAAGAAATCTACATCCTGAACCGTCTGAGTTAATACTGCAGTGACTGTTTAATTGCTACCAGATTTTTAGACGCTGGATAATAGCTTTATTTTTCAACATTGATGGAACCTCTGATACCAGTATTCATTAGAGATATATCTCAATAATCATGACGAATATAATCGTTACGGTGAAGTCGATAATGTCGATATCGCGTGATACGAAGCATGTTATTAGTTTACCTTCTAATACGTTGGAGCAACTTGGCGGTTACTTTTGACTCTTCGGAATTTAGAATAATGAATTGTATTGTAGGTAAATTTAGGTCCGACTCGATGATATAGCTCCGGGAAATGTGTTTCTTAGGTCCTACGGTCTCAACGATCTTCGACTAGGAGTGTATTTATGAAATCTCAGACTAAAGAAACGATTCTAACCCATAAAATAACCCATTTAACTGCAACTTTCCTCTTAAACGCATCTACAATGGAAGATTTATAACCTTTATTATGTTTTTCGATCAACAGGCTTCACCTCCCAAGCGTGTTCTTATTTGAAAAGACTCTCCGGAAATATAAGTTTCTTATGACCAATCACATTGTATGTTACTAATACTCTGATACGTCCACTTCTGCAAAACCAAAATACGTTATTTTCTCCATTAAATTTTTCTCGTTATTTATACTTTTGCAAACTAGGAATTCTTGTTTTTAGACGATCGATATCTCTACTTCATTTACAGAATACTGATGAGAAAAGATGATGAGTAGATTACGATCTATATCGCAGGTCAATGTAATATACCATATAGTCCGCATTCCTTTGAGTGTATATGGAATACGAAGCATATTTCTTTCTATTGAATTTTAATAGAGAATTCATAGATCGTTTCATTGAGAACATTCTTGAGCATACACATTGAAAGCCGGTATCCATATTTCTCCAAGAGTCTATATGAACTGGTTGTACAGTAATTCAATTCATTGGGGATATCGGTATGAATTACATTAAGCCGAAAAATAAAAATTATGAAACTCACATTTTTTCACAATTGTTCTGATAGAACGGCGTGCTATCGTTTTATCCAATTTTCTGTAATTATTTTCGATTGATTAAGAATTTAGGGTCGAATTTGAGTGAGTATTTCTGGCCGTCTTTATAACTCTCTTCCAAAACAGATGAGCTAGAGTTTTTATATTTTCAGAATGGTTAACTGTCATATATCTTGGTCGAGTTCATTATTCGGCCGAATCCGTCTAATGGTTCAGGAGTTGTGAGCATCTGAAATTAGGTTTGTTCTATAACCCCTAGAATATCCATCGGATCAAGTTGTGACCTGAAAAATATGGTTGAAACAAACTGGAAACTCTAGTTTCAATTGGAATATCAGTTGGAGTCATTGCGATCCTTGATAACTAAACATCTTCTCCTTAATTGGTTCTTTCCCTAAATATTATTGGGTATTATTCAGCAAGGAGTTCGACAAAAGCGCTCAGGTACCCTGTCATCACGTAAGTGCTTGAAGTGCTCACAATTTTTTTTTTTCACAAAGACTACCCAAGAATGTTTCAACTAAATGAGGAATATCATTCCATAATACCATAATCCAAAATACATATACCCAGGAGCTCTAATTTAGCTCTTGTAGTTGAAACACCCTGTATATTTCCGTTCGGATAATTTCAGGTCCGACCCTGTAAATCTGACATGCCGCGGCATTCGACTTAGCGGTAGCTGACCGTAGCATACCAAGAGAAGCGCGCCTTTCTCTATTATGAGCAAAGGCCAGAAGGTAAAAAAAATTGTTCGAGTTAGATCAAATGATAGATATCATCTGGATACAATAAAAATATGTCAATCTGAGTCGTTCTGCTGATTTATTAACTGCTCTTGAATGGTCACTGACTAATGACTACGAAAGATTCATTTTGCTAATAAGATCGTTTCTCAGAATGAACATCATTATGGTAAGAGTCTGGTTGAGGAAAATCGTAGAAAGATGAAAAACGGTGATGCTATGTTTGATTTATTCATTTATTTTTTGATCAGGAACTTCACGACATGTCGTTTTCAAAAATGCAAATGAGAATAAAAGGTTACGTGAGAGTATATCGTCATCTTCGAAAACATCATTAAAATCCCTGTTAGTGTAGTATGAGTTTTGTTTACAAAATATGCTGATTTATATAATATATTCGTAATTCAACTTCATGGTAATCTAGCAAGCTTTTTTCTGAAGGGTATGGAGTTAAAAAGCCTAACTATAAAAATTCCTCATTGTCAAGAACGAGCGCTGAAATATAACACATAACACGTTAGTCAATAAGTCCTGAGCCTAGGTAGGAAAACAAAATATTTTGCCACATTTTATTCCAGCTCACATATAATCTCTTTCTATAGAGATACAAGTATTCCAACGTTTCTCCAGCTTTTCTATTCTACCGGTGTAAAACTTTAAGTCGAGACTTTCAAAATAATCTTCACTCGTGGCGATCACTTCCTTATCTGAGTCAAATCTCTTTTCTCGGAGATTCTTTTGAATTCTGCGAAAAGCCATTAGTCGCTGAGGGGTAGATCTGGAGAATACGCTGGGTGTGCTAGCAATTCAAAACTCAATTTGACCTTCTTTTATTTTTCGGCGGTTTTTCTTGATTTGTATTCTTAGTGAGAGGGCTTTATATATTAAATATCTGTGTCATCTCAGCAATCTCACGGAGCTTCACTTTACGATCTTTCATTATAATTTTTGTCACTTCACTCACATTTTCCGGTGTAACGGCTTCCACAGGTTTACTCGAGCTTCCGCGTCATTTGTGTCGGTACGACCAAGTTTAATTTCGGCAAACCACCGACACATCGTTGCTTTTGATGGACAAGAATCCTGGTAACATTTTTCAATCCATTGTTTCGCTTGCACGGTGTTTGTACCCATTTAAAAACAATGGTTTATCAGAAAACGAAACTCGGTTTTTTCCATTTTTCAAACAAACTACAAAACGACTTTACTCCAACCTCGATAACTCAGCTGTTTCTTGTCCGATCGACTTCAAATTTTGACATGTTTAAAGCAAAGGTTACTAGAAAGACGTGGTTTCTGGTTTATTACTAGCGCCATTTCTGTGTTAGTCTCGGGACTTATTGATCCATGTAGTATAAGAAACATGTTCTTAGTTTTTTTCCTTTATATTAGTTTGGTAAGTTAAACGCCATTTCTGTATTTTTATCTCTTAGTTAATACGTGGATATTTATGAAAGAAATTCAAAGAGCGGCAATTGAAAAATGCAACACGCATTCCTGAAGAATATTCCATTATAGATGGATTCAGAAATAATTATCATCATTAACACCAATTATTTTCCTCCTTTATGAATGCAAACTGATTTATTAGCTTTTAACCAAGGATTATAATTCATGCATTCAGCGAAAAATATTTTCACGTGTTTGAAGTCAGCCTAAAGCAATGATTTCCTTTTCTTGTACTTCCTGCTGTGTAACTGTACACACCGAGTGTATTCGCGTAGATGCGGTCCAAAAAGGCGAATGATTTATGGCATAATATTTACTCAGATATGGTGTATTTTATTGTGAGTGTTTATCCTCGGAATTTGCATATTATCGGTAGTCGACTTCTATATCGCGTCAATATTTTATATAGGAATTTTTGTTTTTATGCCCATATTAAAACCACCAGGTGAAATGAAAGATCTGCTTAGCCGTCATTGAGAAGCTTCAGAATATTTGTATCCATTGTTCTGCTGGAATTTAAGTCAGTCTTAACTCACAACTTCACAACTTAGACTTGAATATTGTTAAACAACACATACTAATACAGTGTGCTGCAAATGTCAGTGTAGGTAATCACACATGCGCGTAATGTCGGTCAAGGCGGAAGGAGGCACCTGTAACGTAGCGAGTTGAGTTGTCCGCGTGTAGTAGTGTTGAGTACATTTACAGTGTGTTGATATGATTTTGTTTATAATGAATATAAATAAATAACTTTACATTCTTTAAAACACATACAGCCCTAGTACCTACTGTTACGTTCATTTGTTTTTTGAAAATTGCTTATGAGTTAAAATACATCAAGAACTATCATTAAATATTTTATTCCTCCAACAAAGTGCTCGCCTCCCAAAAGTCCCATAATATTTCAACTACAGAAATCGACAAAATCATCGAAGTAAGCGACGTTGTCAGATTCACCATTCGTTTACACGTTCTTTACTAAGCTGTTGCTACTGAAGTACGGTGCAAGCAAAGACGAGCGTAACCCAAACTCAATTTCAAGGTACGTCTCAGCTAAATCTGTCTAATTAGGATAAAACGAGAGATATTAGTATAGATGTTAGTATAGATTGCGAATCTTTCAAAATTTACTCGGGAATAGATGCAAAACCTTGGAAAATCATTCCTTGTGAATGATCACCCAGCGTAGATATTACCACACCGGATGTCAGTTTTAACGCCCATCTGCCTCAAAATCTGGCCGAATCGTCTCTCGAAAAACCAGTAGCAGTGTAGATACCGCGAATTCGAACGTAGCATGAATGACATCAGTATATATACCCCGATTGTGTCCCCCTTTGGTCTGCCGCCAAGTGGCCCCACTGATACAATTTAAGGCCCTTATTCCATTATTCAGCGCATTATGCTGTCCGCTACCAGACCCATCACCCGTGTCCGATTCAGTTCGTCCTGTTAGCCTTGATTTATACGAATTCGGGAAGCAGGTTCGTTGGTTTAGTTTCATTGTCTGCCCTCTCGCGGTGTTTTACATGCTTATAATGGACCTAGACGCTTTTAACTGAAGCCGCCGCTTAAGATCGACCGTCTCCATCTTGTGCCGATATCGAGATATCGGCTAATATCTCCCTGCATCTCTACTGGCTTGAATGAATTATGATAAACAGGCTGTATATACCGGATTATATGTATTATTAATGGATTCCGAGGTATGTCAAGATTCGACTCTGCCAATTATTTTCTAGTTTTCGATGGAAATAAATCCATCTGGAGTGGAACGAGGAATTTATATAGGGGGTATATGATTGGATTTGCTGTTGGATTCATGAGGTTGCTCGAACATTGTACATTGTCCAATTATATCCGTTGGTAATATATTTTAAGTCTTTTTGGGGTTATGACTTTTCAAAAATGCAAAGCGATGCATAAATAAGGCGTTCATTTTAGTCGTCTGGTATACCCCAAGGGTCAATTCTATGTCTGGTCCTATATTACTAAAGGTTTGTGAATTCCTCTGCAATTTAATGTATTTTGCATTGCACACTCCTCCTAGTTTGATATACTGATTTGGAAAATGGTTCCTAGTCTAGTTCCAATGCCTATCCACTCTAGATATTTCAATCTTTATATAGGTCTCAGACGCATTCAAAGTCGTTGGGATGAACAGGCGGTTTATATCGGATTTCATATATTATTGATGAATTCTGGCATTTTGAGCTATATCAATATCAGAATCTAGTTTTTGAAAGGTTTGAAAAAATCAACAAGTGTTGACAAAATGAGCAAAAATTAGGACCAGTGAATACAATTAATGCACTCAAAAATAGATGTTTATATCAATGAGATTACATAAAAGATTGAGAAATCATAATTTTTCATTTGTGCGTTAATTATATCCGTTTCATCAACCTGTTTTTTATCAATGGACCATGCCTTGTCCCACATATCTCAAACTACAATAATTCATCTCCATAACACACCTACATCCTAATTAAAACCACCAACTCACCCCAATCTTACGACCCTCCGACTCCAATAAAACAGGTGATGTTTCGAGAATTTTTTTTATGAATCAACGCTTTTCACCCAGTAGAATGACTTATATTTATGACGTGACAGGGAAATCATTATGAAACGACAGGATATTACCTGAAATCCACCTTGTTCGATCATTAAAAACGGTCTGGAATCTGGACGGTTTTTAGTGTTGCAACGATTACTGACTTTTTTCTTTTCTATAGCACCTGGCGATCTGCGTTCCCAAAATTAGGATAATTGAGATTTCTTTTTTCGGTAATGAGGGTAGAGGATATATAGTTCTGTGGACCGGAGGCAGAGGAAGCAATTAGGAAACAAAGATATCAAAGACTGAGATTGGATTGAGGGAATCAAGAATGTGACATATGCTAGATCTGATAAAAATAGGGGAATTATTTTAAGGGTGGGAACAAATTTACTAGATTTATGCCCACTTGCACCGTAGAATCTAGGTCTGACTTAGCGCCATCTTTAATTGTAAGTGAAGTTTGAGATATAAATTATCTTGAACCACAGATTGAGTGAAGTATTAATTGTCCTTATTTCAAGCAGTCATCATTCGTTGTTTACGATATACTTATCCCTTAGGCCCGTTTTGAGCATTTATAAACATTCCATATATTTATTGCTGTGAGTTGATGAATTTTCGCAATGTTGTTGAGATTTGTAACTCAATAATGGAGAGTATAGATCTAGTGAATAAGTTGAACGAAATCGGCGAGATATAATGAAAATAATTGATTTTGGCTTTACAAAACATTTTGAATGTAATATTGCTGATCAATATCGTGATATGGACAAATAGGTATATTTTTTTAGGAAATATCGGTTGACGAAACAGAGCACTCTGTATCTGTTATATTAAACTGAAAGTGATTTATATTTCTCAATATTTAAAATAAAATATATTGTGTAATTAAAAAATTATATTTATTTTTTTATGAATATCTTTATATTAAAATAATGCTGATAGTCAAAAAAATTGTTTTAAACTTCTGGGTCACATAATTCAAGCATGTTCGAGGTTTCATCCCAGTTGAAACAATTCTGTCATATCTGAAGTGTTCAGAATCTTTATATTAATTATCAAGGAATTTGGATTCTTGTAACACAAGTCAATGATTTTCATGCTAGCATAAAGATGTAAGCCAAAATTTTTATATATTTCCTTTCGCATTAATATCATGCATCATATCATGATTGTCATAATTTGATAATTTTTTCAATATTGTTATTTATCAGGATACCACCTCATATGTGCTGGTAAAAAATAGAATGATTTTATTTTTCTTAATTCCCTGTTAGGAATGAAAAATGAAATAATCTTCAAAACACATAGCAATAGCACTGTAAATTTTATTTCTTTCCAAAAAATTGGTTATAACTTAAAACACATCTAGAGCCTTCATTAAATATCTTCTTACTACTAATTGGTCGCAGTTACATGTACCCCAAAAATTTCAGCTAGAGATCAAAAAATCATCGAACTTAGCGACGTTGCCAAGATTCACTATTACTTTACACGTTCTTCACTAAACCGTTGCTATAGAGAGAACTAGGGTAATCCCAACTCAAGTCTAAGGCACGTTCTATCTAAGTCGGTGCAAAAGGTTACTAACTAGTGGTTGAATAAAGTCTTTGGCTCAATCAAACGAATTGCGACAGTATCCTTATTTAGAGAAGCAATTGATTTAGTCTCAAATTTCAATGGATATTACGTTCTGGAAATTTTGAATCGACCAATATACAGGGTGAGTCTTCGACCACTGCGTTAATTTTAACCATAGGTTCTTGAGATCAAAAGAAACACTTTTTCCATTACGGTTTTTCTATATTCAGCTGCGTTGAAAAGTTATTAGCATTTTAAGTTTTCACATTGGGCAAATATCAAAAGAAACACCCCCTGTAGTTTTGAATGAAAAATACCTTCCACAGCTTCCACTAATGAATCTGAATTGTTTAAAAACATAATTTTCCCTATAAGAAATGATTCACTCACTCATGTTTCATCCGATAAGGTCCATATCCAGAAGGAAGATACAAAATACTAATTTTCTGGTAAAAAAATTCAACACCATAAACATATTTTTGCTGTTTACTATAATTTCTTTCTACTTCAAGATTATAAACCATCCCTTCCCAGTGAGAAATTCCCAAAAACCTCAGAATTATTGGATGTTATCATCATGCATTTGCAATTTTCTTCTTAATATTTCCAAATCATGAAAACCATCATTTCTATGAAAACTTCCAAGGCAAGAGGTTGTCACATTGCTTTTTTTCACTCAAAGCCAGAAAATATCATCTATGATTTTCCAAACACTGATATTATTTAAGTTTCTTCTCCTTCACAGAGACCAGTGAACAGGTCTATGAGACTGTTAAAAATATGGCAATCTTTTTCGAAATCTTCAACAACAATGAATAATGTCACTACGAATAATTATTTTACAGTGATGTTACTTTGCTTGATGATTATTTTCTCTACTGAATCCCAATAACAAATTACTTGAATAGATTACAAGTATTCTCAGATTTAGGTGTGCAATTATATTTGCTTGAAGGAATTAGGTTTGATCACCTACATTTGATTCTGAAAAACCAACTACGTGTTTTTTCGTTAGTAAGAATCTATTCTGTTTAGACTATAATTAATTACTGAACAAATTTTTGGTTTTTATAATCAGAATATCTGTTTTAATTATGTAAACAAAAACAGAAATATTGAATAATGGTTATTCATAGATTATGACAAATTTTAATACCTTACCGAACCCCAGGAGAGAAAAAAATTAATAATTGCAAAGTTTTTTTTAAATGAAAGATAATATCTGCAATCATTATCGATCTTCAGTTATAATTTTTCTCAGAATAACTAGAGTGAATTATTACCACATTGAAATGTTATAATAACGTCTCTATGGTGGGTTGTTCCCAATAAAATAGTGTTCTGTGGTTCCTTGTTGTTTTGATTCTGTTTGAATCTGTCAACAGTTATTTAAAAAATGTGGAAAATATTATAATAAAATAATAATAATAATTTTGATAGTTTGAAATTATTCAATTCAGTATGAAATGATTATGGTCAGAAAATACATTTCTATTCTAATCTTTCTTGTTTATGAACCTATAGCTTCCAGTTTCAATATTGATTGAATTTTAATTAACCATGCATCATAACAAACATTCAGAAATACTAATACTAAGTCAAATTCTATTATCTCCTAAGTTCGTGTAGGTACCAGGTTGAATCGGTGTATGAAATAAATATGTGAAAAAACTATAAACCTACAAAATAAATCAATGAGACTGGATTCGAAGATTTTAAAACCCATATGATCTTAATTTGAAGCTTTCCTATGTTAGAATAGATATAATTTGATGGACCCTGAAAGTCTGAAGCTATAAAGTACCAGCTCTTCATAAAGACAAGTCTTCAATTCAACAGGTCCTGACAGAAAATACATTACCTATTTCAACGGTCATGAGAATATACCAGAAGTACCTATGTTAGTGAAGGAAATCTTTTCTTTATTTCTTATGGAATATTACTCTGGATTAAATATTAAACAAGGTGCTAGACATCATTAATAATGAATACAGCAAATGGAAATTCAGATTTTGTAGTGAATGTAAGACAAAAATTGTTCAGTGGTTAATTTCATCTATTAGTTTTTAGTGGTGGGAACCATAGACTGGAGAGATTTCCCCAACCTTTTGAAGAAATATTTAATATAGACATAAGATATGGCAACATTGAACAAATCTTGTTATTGAATCATTTCAGCACAGAGTTGGATTTGGGAAAATCAGAAAATTTGGACAAAATTATATCGATTTAATTCCTTTCAACTTCAAATATCTCAAGAATGGTGCAATTTAGGAGGAAAGATGGAGAATGATTTTATCTGCAAAAAAAACTAATGAATCCAGGAAGTACAAGATACCTTTAGTTCAACGATACTTGTTTTTCATGCAATTCAACCAATCTGTTCAGTAGTAGTGAGAAACCCACAAGAAATGGAATGAATCTAACGATGCCAAAATATGCAATACTGTTATCAAAAACCTTCTACAGGAGATCATTTCAATTGATATTGTCGTTTGAATATTACAGGTGAAAATGCAATTTTTTTATGAAATTTCAAGACCCTATATCTTTTGAACGGGGCCAAATTTGAAAAAATGTTATAGGAAGAAAGTGTTTCTTTTGACGTAAAGAATCTATGGTTAAAATTAACGCAGTGGTCAAAGACTCACCCTGTATAGAGGGAGTTTACAATGACCGTTGGATAGGCTCATCTCTTATACTACTCCATCGAATGTTCAGGTTTGTTTTGTTAATCTTGAGGATTAATGAAGGTTGAACAAACATGATGACGGTGTTGTCTGTCGTCCCGTTCAATTTGAGATATCAATGTGTTATATTGTGTCATCTTAGGTGTTTTGGCATCGCACTCCCCATTTAGTGTAGCCATGGAAAAACCTTAGAACAGGCGCGAAAAAGTTCCTGAATGTTTCGAAATGTTTTTAGCAGGCTCTAACCCTGGCACGCCCATGGGGACAGTGTCCCATTGTTCCTGATCTAGCAGCGATACCTCGATCGGCGTCTAATACATGCTTGTGCATCCGTTTACGTGGTCCTCGGCGGTCTCTTTCATCTCACCGATGTCGTTACTTATCTGCAATTGCTACCGTTTGCGTTCCACCGCTCTTTTTCGCATTATCTCCAATCAGACCGCTATCGTGGAACCATCGTAATTGTCTGTAATCGCGGCCGATTCATCGTCGATATCCTTTGCTGATAAAAATGTGGTAGGGTGGTCTTCTAAGTTGGTATGGTCTAGGAACCATCTGCATCTAAAAATTTGAAAAAAGCATAACCGTTTGTTGTATATGTTTATTTTGGAACCATGTTTTAATCCATTATTCAATTTTTGTATCAGATGTACTTGTACCATATTCGATCTCTGTAAAAAAAAATTCTCTTTTGTAGCCCTGAAGAAGTAGAAATATATCTACGAAACGTTGGCATTAGTTGGATGTAGTTTTTGACCAATTGCTTTCCTCAAAATTCCATGAAAAATCAACCTAATATGTATCTACAAGGAAATGATCTATCAGAACATAGCTTCGAGAAAATTAATCATCTTATGAAAATAAAGGTATTGTAAGAACTATTATTTTTGGTGTTCTCATTTTCATTCCATTTTCAAATAAATAATAATCAATCAATTCTGATTTTCTCAACTCTTCATTAATCTGATATGAGTTATTTCATGATGAATAAGTCATTGCAGAAAAAAAAATGGTGGTAAATAGGATTCTAAGGTTCGTGGAAAACTTTAATGTAAATTGGACGGTGGTATAAGCAAACTTTTTAAGTTATGATGATGTTTCCACGATTCATGAAATAAATAACGCTATAAATTTTTTTCCTATTTATACTTGCTAACAAGGGTCGAGTAAATGGTTTCCTATTTCAATGAAGCTTGTTATTTTCAATGACTTCAAATCCATTACATGCTATTCCTTAATAGAATTTGAGGATTTCATGTAGTTCTCGAACAATCTGCTCGCCAAAAGTTAAAAATGTTTAGGAACGTTGAATTTAAATTATTGATACAATTTTGGTAAAATAAGTTAAAATCTGCGGATTTCAAATCAATATAATCGAATCGAGAAAATAAAATACAAGAATATCCATTATTTTCCCAAGTTTCTTCGCAAAGTGATTATTCTTATATCTCAAGAACCATTTGTCTAAAGTGAAAAACTTACCTACTCTGAAATTTACTGAATATTCGAGAGCAAAGAGCAAAAACGTTGTCATAAATTTAGATATACACAATAATTGAAGAGAATTTGTTATCCAATTTCAACTATTGGTATTTTTCAAATGCCATCAAATTTCTGGAAATGTAATGGAAAGAAATAGTTCATAATAATGAATATTTAGTTGAAATTAATGTCTCATTCTAAGATTCACCTCTTACATTATACAGTGTGTGGTATAAGTCAGTTTATCGGTTTGTATATGAGAGAAAAAAAAGGAGAAATAATAGTAAATAAATTTATTTTCGAGAAAAATATTTAATCAATAATTACTTGTGGGCTCACATTTTATGTTCGAATTGTCCCACCCCCTTCTTCAACACTAATGCAGCAATTTTTAGTCACGGTGAAATAAAAATAAAAAACACGCACTATAAACGTACACAACAACACGCGGACAGCTCAACTCGCTACGTTTCAGCTGCCTCCTTCCACCCTAGCCGAGAATACGCCTATGCGGGAATACCGGACAGTGTAAACTGACTTTTGCCGCACTCTGTATTTGGTATGCTTTGGAATTCAGAATGATATAATGGCATTCTTCTTACGTATATTCCTTAAGGGACATCCAGGATTAGAATTTCAGACAAATAATATATTTATGCATTAAATGTTAATTTTTGTTAGTGCTTCTCATTTCTATGCTAATATCAGCGGTAATCATTTCACCAAATTATTCATATGGAAATTATATCCTAAGGAGTTTTTCATGATTGATGATTTTAAAAACAGATTCGTGTTATTAGCTGGTTGATTGAACTTTTCAGTCTGTTATATTCTATGGATGATAGTTATCTCAAAAAGAGTTACAATTCTACTAGAAATTGAAGTATACAATAAAGAGAAATCGCTTAGAATGTTGTGTGATAATCTGAAATGGTGGTTTGAAGTAATATTTTAAATATGCATTTTCTGAAGAGTTTTTCTCAACCTACCATAAAGAATGCATATGATAGAGAATTGTTCAAAACTTGATTAGGAAAGAACTTCAGTCATCAGACTCATAAGAGAGTAACGAGATATGTAATAACAATTTTCGATTACGAGTAAAAAATATTCAGTATTATTCAAAGAGTTCTAGAAATTATAGACTGATTTTCTTCTCAGATTTAAATTAGTTGGAAAAAACAACTAGAATATGTCTTATTCGTTTTATTCTTTCTGTTAGAGTTCTCAAGTACCTTCGATAAAATTTTGCACATCGTGTACAGCGTAATGTTGGTACGGTATAGTATATATTTCTTTACCCACTCTTTCTACACTCCTCCCAAACTCCTACCCAAATTGGTTGACAAACAGTTATTCGTCGAATGTACAGCCAGGTAGGTACTCAAGGAATTACTTTAACCGCCAATGCTCATGAATAGAGTAATAACAATAGCTTGAAGGTGTGCTGTGGGTGGTGACAATCACCTATTCTTCATTGGTTAACTGACTGTGAACTATTCATTGCTAAATAAACCAACATATTTGAAGAAGGTTAAGTATTCTTCCGGATTTTGCATCCAAATGTATTTTCGGATTTGTCGTCAATATTTGATAGAATGTTTCTGAAGTATTCTAAGATTCTGGTCATTGGAAATTCTACTTTTTTGTGCGCTACATTTGGAACGCAAAGCAAGCGGAAGATTGTGGTCGCGGTGCACCTAAAATAGTACAATTTGAATATAAGTATAATATTATTAAAGGAGTAACACATTTTTCCACATTTAAAACAATACTCTTAACTTTGTAATTCGTCTACAAACTTCATTTTGTATCACAGCCAATTTTCTCATAGTCAAATAACTTCTAAGGCATTCAAAAGCATATTCTTTCTGACTCAACTAACTTCCTTAACTAACTCTAAGCCGAGAATCGCATAGCTCGTACCAAGAACACGTCTCACGTCTAGTATAGTGGCTGTCGCTGATTATGAAGCGAGTCGCTGCGAGAATTGCAAAATTGGAGCCTAGAACCGAGCGAGTTGCGACAAGAATCTCGGGGGCTTCTGCCGAGAATCTCATAGCTCGCGTCAAAATTTAAGCAAATCGCTTGGCTTGCTTCTAGTATCGCATACATCTATAGTCCGGTCAAAGTATACATACCAGGTTACCAAAATTCGCATAGAGCTGAAAATTGGTAGAGATGGTCAGGATACCATTAGAAAGAAAGGGTGAAAAGTCCCCAAAAATCCCATTGTTGCTAAAAAAGTTATTCAAGGTCAAAGGTCGCGAAAATGGGTTTTTCGCTTTTTCAGCCAAACAGTGAGTTTTCTCATAAAAATAGCTCAGACATAAATTGTAGATCGTGCAATTATCTTCAAAAATTGGTTTATACTTTTTTTCGTGAGAGTCATCGTTTCGAGATATGAGCGAAGAAAGTTGTATGCTCCATAAAATGCATAAGTACGCCACGTTCATTCGTCACTGGGGCCGTAATGCGAGTTGAATTCTTTTTCTTTCGGTATATTTACTTAAAAAAAATCAATATTAATTCAGAAGAAACTAAGTCCATTGCCTTCTACGCCAGTGCAACCTTGACGTCTGTTTTTAAAATGTTTGAGAAACAAGATTTACTTGATTGTGCCGAAGTTTTTAAAAATAATGAGTCTACTCCAAAAGACATAATTATTCATGGAATTCGCTTTCTTCTTGCCATGTACGGAGCTCCAAAAAAAATTACCTGCGTTGATAAGTTCCGTTACGTGTCTTTTGTCAAAAATACTCGTAACAAAAAGCAAGTGCAATTGGCTTCTCTTCCTCCAACCTTGGCTTCTGCACAACAACATCTTCTTCGGGTATATTATCAAGTTCAAGTGTGGCTTGGTAATCAATTAGACCCAAAAGACTGGTGTTGGATGTTGATTGATAATGCATTAGAACCTGTCCAAACTTTACTTCCACCTGCACCGGAAAAACTCCTCAACACCATTTTTGCAATTGTAAAAAAGGATGTAATGCCAAATGTGGCTGCAAAAAAGTTGGGTTGTTTTGTTCCTTAACCTGTACAAGTTGTCAAGGCCAGCTTTGTTCTAATGCTGAATCTCCATTAGAAAAGGACTCATTTCATACAAACGACGAGACATCGGATCCATCGCTTTTGGGCCTTTTGCACGAGTTTATTTTCACTCAGTTCGAAGAAGACGAAGAACAAGAAGGAACAGATGTAATAAATGATTATAATTCGGACCAATAATTTTATCACATTCTTTACAATTAACGACAATATTTTTTTATTATTTATTAGTACAGATCGGTTCGTGGAATAGGCCTGCCGGGAAACCACGTTAAAAAAACGCGTCAAGTACACTACCTCACAGGTGACGTGGAAACGTGTGCATTTTATGGAGCATACAACTTTCTTCGCTCATATCTCGGAAACGGCGACTCTCACGAAAAAAAGTATGTAGACAATTTTTGTAGATAATTGCACGATCTACAATTTATGTCTGAGCTATTTTTATGATAAAACTCACCGTTTGGCTGAAAAAAGCGAAAAACCCATTTTCGCGACCTTTGACCTTGAATAACTTTTTTAGCAACAATGGGATTTTTGGGGACTTTTCACCCTTTCTTTCTAATGGTATCCTGACCGTCTCTACCAATTTTCAGCGCTATGTGAATTTTGGTAACCTCTCCTCTGTTATTTGGTCTAACTTGACCGGACTACTAACTAAGCTCACGACTATTACCACTCGGTTTGCGCAGATTGTCATCATACTAGCTACAGTTATCGTCCCTCTCGCTCCAAAAATGGCGGGATCTATGGCAAGAATCGCATAGCTCGCTCCGAAACATATCCAAATCGCGCAGCTTGCGCCAAGTATCTCCTGGCTTTGGCCTAGTAAAGATCAGCTAGCGTCGAGTATAGTGGAGTTCGATTCGATATATAGAAATGGTACTAGAACATTTCATTTCTTACTCCGATTGAACTCACCACGATTCAGTTTGAACCCATGTCGCTTTCATTGTGACTTTTGCACATATTATATCAACACTCATTCAAGATTTTTCTATTCATCTTCAAATTTGCTTTTTTTTTTCAGATAAGGCATAGATTCGGATGTTACGATGAGATATCTTTCGATGGCTCTAGGAAAATCCGGCATTGCAACTGGGTCAGGTTTGTGAGGATAGCGAATGCCTTCAACCCTTCTGTAAATTTCGTCGCCACGAAAATGAAGGGAGAACCAGTATACGAAGCTGTGAAACCCATACCACCAGACACAGAACTTCTTGTGTATTACCTTCCCGAGAGACCTGAGGAGTTGTTTTTTGTTAGAATGAGGGCGTCTTTGTTCAGACAAACTATGGATTCAATTTTAGAAGGTATGTCTCCTTATTTAATTTTCTAGTCTATACTATATATTTTGTTCTTTATTTTCATTTGATGTTTGGTTTTACTTTCTCGCAGATAATTCTTTTTATCTCATGAGAGTGGGTTTTTACATTATGCCCTAATCTTATCATTGCTATAATTGAATTCTTACCTATTAAATCTTATGCATTTCGAATTTTTTGTTTTCGCGTCTCTTTCCACATTTTTTTACTAACCTGGTTCCTGAAGTGGCTCGATTAACGTATATATCCATTGGTGCACTCGAAAAACCAGAATCAAAATGGAAATTGATCACATCTCTTAAAATATAACCACATTATCCACTAATGATCTGTAGATATGGATATGGAATCTTGAGAGCTCTAAATTCAAATCCCGTGAGACTTAAAGTCCATCGGCAGTGACTATACCTTGATAATTCAATAGTCTACCTCGCGATAGGCTCTCAAATCGCCAAACAAAAACCTGTCCATTAATGCGTGATTGGCGTTCTTGCGAACGAACAATGGCTAATTCAGGCAGAAGAAGAAAAGAAGACCAAAGTCAGAGTGACGGATTTATAGCCTCCTTTGCACAATTTAACATTTTGATTGTGGTTAATTTTCGATCTACCTAAAATGGATGCCCCTTTGGACTGAGAGGGGATCTTTGTGCTCATCTGACAAAAACAATTCAAACGGTTACGTTATAACTGTGCTAACTAGCATTTACTGAATGTTAAATTGTGGTTTTTGCTTGTCCGCGGAGGGTAATCGTGATAATCAAGTTTAATTGAATTCTGTTGGACGGGCTAGGTGGCAATCGGCAAAACAAAGACTATTTGCCGAATCGAGACGGATGCTCCACAAGATGCTGGGCTTTTTAACCTTGACAGGGATCTTCTTTGACAAGAATATCTTACCGAAAGTTTCAGCCAAATTTGGTAAACGCAACGGTCAAAAAATGACCAGATTGTGAATACTCTTTCAATAGAATTCTATTTTTGACTTATTGAAATTGTGGCAATGAAAACTATGTTATTTTTTCATCATGGAAATGTATCCTGAATATTATCCAAGAATTCCTCTCTCAGATGAAATTCCACAACTAACAGAAATTTAAAACAGTAGATATATACGGGTGAAAGATTTCTCAATTACCCAACAATTCCATCTATACTGGTACCGACATAGCGGTAAAATGTGTCTACATATCTGCGGAGCATATAAAAGAACAAGAAGCAAATCGCACAATTTCCATTAGTCCATCGGCTTGTAAACAAATATAACTTCAAAACGTAAGCGGCAGGCATGAAAAAACAAGAATTATTTATGGTCACATGGACTGGAGGTTTGAAATTGTATCACGTATACCATCCGGGATAAAACGTTAAACGATCTAGCGCTTTGAAGGTGTTTAGGTGGCACTTCCACTGCGGAAGGAAGCTCTTTGGTTATTGGAGACATAGACTGAATAAACAGAGTATAGATGAGACTCTGGCTCAATGGAATGATCTGATTCAAGATCTTTCAGAGCTATCTGTTCCAATTTGTTTATATTAGAAATAGACATTTGAGGTATTTGTCTAATAAGGTTCTAACTTTCCCTCTTTACTAGGGTTGCCTTTTATATTTCGGAATTGGACAACCCTAGTGTTGCAATCTCTTAACTGACAGCTCTATCTCAAAGCTTGACATTTTTGAGGTTATAAATAGTCAGAACATTTTGACATACAAGCGCTATTTGTTTAAATTTTCGTGTGAATATTTTTTACCACCCTCGACGTGGATTAACTCAACAACAGTGCCTCGATGAACTTAATTCGATTTTTGGCAATGAAGCTCCATCAAGGACCAGTGTTAATCGATGGTACGGTGAATTCAACCGAGACTCCAAGACGAATTTCGTGAAGGCCCTCCAAAATTAGCTTGTGTCGATTGGTAGAAAGAAATGTTCCAAAAATACGATCGCGGTGCTTAGAAGCACGTCTATGACATCGTGAGAGATGATGAATCAGCAGTCGACTGTATGAGTGTTTCAAGATGAGCCAATCCAACAAAAACTGCTTGTGCACGAAGCACAACCAAGCAAATAGTCGCCTGTGTTTTCGGAAAAACCGGACATGACGTAATCGTACCACTAGAAAAACGCAGAACAGTCCATTCTGAGTCATACACAACTATCTGTTTGCCATTTGTCTTCCAAGAAATCAGGCAAAACCAAGGTTCATACTTTCTTGAATCCTTCATGAGTTTTCCAGTTTTTTTTAAATTTGTTCATCTATCCTTTCCTAGCTATGTTTTCATAATATTTAGCATGTTGAGATAATATTTTCCTTGACTCGTCTTGTTAAAGATCCTATCTGCTCTCCTAATTCTCACAGGAAATTTTTCTTTGAGATCTTTCAGTATTAAGTTCCGATCCCTGGCTAGATGAATGATTGTTAGGTGGTTGCATTCCTTTGCCAATTTAATAAAGTTTCTTTCATAAGTTCGGAATACTTGAAATTACCTAAATAATAATTCTTATAGAAGTTGTTTGATAATTAAATCTATTCCCGATAAAAATTATGAGTACTTTAATTTGAAAATGGGTGAAAATTCTTCTATCCTGACAAGTTGAATTTGTCATCATTGTAATCAATCGTTCATACAATCACTAACTGATTACCATTGGACTGGTTAGACGAAAAAAGCATGCCAAATTGTGTCAGATAAGAGTTGAACACATCATTGTCTGCAATTTTCATAATGAACTAGCTGACCCGACAGACTTCGTCCTGTGAAAAAGATTTGTAATGTGGAAGTTTTTGTGCCTACGTATTTTAAAAAATTCTCCTAAACAGAACCGTCACCCTGGTGATAGGGCGTTGTGAATAAAAAATAATTAAATAAAACATATATAAGAATTTAAAAGTAAGTAATCGCTTCATTGTTAATCATGTGAATCATAATTATTATTATTATCATTGTAGTGCTTTGTGGTATACGATGTTTTTTATTTGATTACCTGGCGCATAGATAAACAAATCTGATGGTTTTCCAACACGGGAACAGGCAACATACAATTGACCATGTGAGAAACATGGGTTTTCTAGATTAATACCACAAACACTTAATGATTGCCCCTGGGGCTTGTTTATAGTCATAGCAAAAGCAAGCCGCACTGGAAACTGTAGTCATTTAAACTCAAATGGCACATCAGTCGGAATCATTGGAATGAGCGGTATGAGAACATCTTCTCCTTTATACTTTCCTTTGAGTATAGTTGCTTCTATCACATGATTTAGTAATTTATTTATCGCTAACCATGTACCGTTGCAAAGACGCGGTTGGTTGATATTTCGCAACATTATAACCACCGATCCAACCTTTAATTGAAGATTGTGAGGTGGCAATCCTGGCAAATCCAGCGAGTTTAAAAATTCCGGTGGATAGTTGACTACATCATCTTGATTAGTAGCCGAATCAACTGATTTATATATCCTCAATTCGCCTGTAATTTGTTCTTGAATTTTGAAATTTAATTCATTTACATATATGTTTTTTTGCAGCCAGTATAACTCGTTCGCTCAACCAATCATGGTTTCTGTAATTTTGAGAAACATCTGGAAACACCTTCTGAATAAGTTCATCTTTTGATCGAGTTAACTGACAAAAACTTTGAGGAAAGTTAATGCAGGTAGTCAACATGTCTATAGGAAATTTGCCGTTACCAATGTCAATGAGTTGTTTAGAGAAATTGTTTCCAGATTGGTCATTTTGCAACTCGACACGCATATTCTTGCTTAAATGGAGTACTTTGACATGTTTCCACAAATTGGAGGACTTTAGACATGCATTGAGTTCATCAGCTGGCGTTGATCGTGGAATCACTGGCAATGTTTGACGAAAATCTCCTGCTAATAAAATCATTGCACCACCAAATCGGTTATTATTGCTCCATTTTTTCCCTATATATGCAAAGCATGATGCATTCTTATCAAGAGTAGGCCTGTGTTATTCTTCAGTTTAGGATTACTACATAAGAAAAAAAACTGATTCAAATATCCAACCCATACTTAATCATACAGCAACCAGAATACTGATTTGAAGACAATACCTGCACCTTCATTACACGCATCAATCAGCTGCCTACCTTAAAATAATACCAGGCCATCTTCACTCCCAATACCGACAGACAATGTTATATACCAGGCGAAATTAATTATTTTTTTTTACATGTAGGTACGAGTATGTTGGCGGTAGGCTGAAAATATAATTAAAAATGACCATATCGACTGTTTCGGTACTGCAGAGAGTCTGTCGCCTAAAAAATTCCATCCAGTCTTCTTTAAATATAGTCGATGTGCGCCATTGCCGTTCCACTGATTCGACACAGTGTGTCTACCGTGATATGAGAAAATCATTAATTTAACAATCTTCATACTTGAAGGATCAGAGACGAACTGGAGCATTTTCGAAAATTTGCATGGTCATCGAATTCCGATTTGGATATAGAGGCCAGGACCAGGGGAATCCACTGGAATGATGGCCTCTAGTTGGAAAGCACTATCGTGATGTTGCAAGCTTCTAGAGTTTGCTCTCTGAAGTAATAAGATGTTCGATCATCGAAGACGTTATGAAAAAGTACAATATTCCGTCCCCAGAAATACAATATAATCATAAACCGTTGAAAAAATTATAAACCATACTGGCTGTTCCAAAACTCAAGATACCCTGGTGGTAGCTTACAAAAGGAGAAGGTACATCAATTATTGATAAAATTAAAGGAAAATCAGTAAAGTACAGAAGCAATTGAAGAACTTTTTCGAAAAAGTTTAAAATTAGACACCCTTTGCTCAGTTTGTTTATCAATATTTTGAAATCTCATCTTTTTTCTAGTTGACTATTTATACACATTGATATGATGTGTTACGGTAAGAATTGATTATTGCTATCATCATTATAATCGGGTATTTTGATTGAAATATGGGATCTCTTCGCTAAAAAGATGAAATAGTGATTTTTTGGCAAAAAAGTGTCAACTGATGTGAAATTTTGAAATCTTGAAATAGGACATTTGTTGAAAAGACTTGCCAAGGGTACTATGTTCCTTTATTTTTCAACATGTAGTTACAAAGATAACTAATAATAATTTTTCGCACCAGAACTCAGAAAGTATTTTTTTTACTTAGTAAACAATGATAAAACTTGGTAGATTGATGACTCACTTATTTAGTGAAAATCCATCCTTTTCGAAGGAAACTAGTATGTTGTCTAATTTTCACCTAAACTGAAAGTGAAAATCAAATAAAATACTTATATTTTTTTTTCAAAAAGATATAACTTTATTTACTTTTCACAGTTATTGAAGATACATTATTGAAATAATCACTGAAAATTGTGATCACAGTAAATAGTGTGTTATGTTTTAAATTTTATAAGGGTGTAAAATTTTGAATTTTTCGATAAATTACTATTATCTCTTCACTTGTTGTTTTTTCCTACTTTATTCATAACTGATATTATTAGTCTTTCACTGAATCACTGAATTTTGAGCAAACTGTATAATGTTACCTGAAATTAGTTTTTGATGGATTTTCTTATATTCAATGATAATTCTGAATGTAAAAAACAATGCACAGGCAAAGGTATAAGTAAACTTGACAAAAGATTTCTCTTTCTGAATCAATTGGAGTTTATCTAGATAAATCACCAGTTATAAGCAACTATATATCATTCTTATCAAACAAAATATTGTTGTATTTTTTTTAAATAAAAGGCACAATCTTACTTTAAAGACAGTTCATAAAACAAGGGTTCGTTTTTTCTTCTACACAAAAACTTCTTGATGAATATTGTATAATTTATTGCACAGAATTTACATCTTTCACGCTATTTCAACTATCACTGAATAACTTATATAATTCCTTGAGGTTATGGGATTATAACAAAAAGAATAAAATTTAAAGCTACTTCCATGTGACTTGAAACATTCTCTCCTCGAATAATTCATTTTAGGACCTCTCCATTCACCTTACTCGGTTTCGAATTCAACATATTCAGATGATGATAAACAATATGGAATTATCTTTGAATCCCCCTCTGTGAATTGATGCTTACAATACAACGTGATCCCAATTTATTCTATGACCACATGAAAAACGATGATCACGTCTTGTGGTCGAAGCTCACTCCACGTCCTGCCATCTTCGTAATGTTACTAAAATCATGAATAATTACACACAATTTGTCTGTAACGTCTCAAGGAGAAGTAAAACTAGATAATTAATTTGGATATTTTCATTAGAGCCAAACAACTTCTTCTTCTACCTTTCTCTCAGAAAATATAGTATAACTAAGTTTTTTGTTTCAGATTCTCCTCTAGACCTTTCGATGTCTCTATTATCGAGGGCACTGAGTAATTCACCACCATCAAATGAAGATGAAAGAAAATCTGTATCGGGTGATAGTTCAGCAGCGAGTTCACAGGGTGATTTACCAGAAAAAATGATAACGACGCCAAGAGCAAGGCCTAGAGAAAGGACGTTACTTCCTTGTGGGGTTTGCAGTAAAGCCTTCGACAGACCTTCTTTGTTAAAGAGGCATATGAGGACACACACAGGTGAGAATTAAACCATTGTGAACGAAATTCACTTTCGTAAGGAGCTACAAGCAAACAAGACCCTGTCTGATGTTATTTTGTTGTTATCAGCATGTTATCAGGTGTAGAATCTTGTCATTAATCGACTTTGAGATTTTCGGCATAATTTGACACGAAAGACATTGAATTAAGCTCAATTGATAAACATATTGTTAAGTAAAGGGAATCAAGAATCACAAGGATTTTTAATTATTTGCACACTTGTCGAGCCTGGATTTGTGCATATAGCATATAGGTGCATATAGATACCATTTAGTTTATTAAAAGGTGGGCCTATTTGTCGGTTAATCTCAATTATGTCTCGCCATTTTGTCCTAGATAAAAATATCACATAAAATTTTTTGTTCCAATATGTGCACATGAAGGGTAATGTGCCTTCAAAAGTGGTCTGGATGTAGTAGTTGATTTATCTCTCAATAGCTTCAAAAAACTGTGACGAATAGTGACTAGGAGTGGTTATTCAAGTGAATTCAATGAATATAGACATTATTATTATAATTATTATATCATGTGAGAGAATTCGCTGCGAGAACTGACATTTCTAGAACAGGCAGAATATAAATCTCAATGAACCTTTTCAATTGAATACAAACTTGAAGTTTACTACGTTTATGATCTAGTATCGAATGAATGTTGATAGTAAATATAGAAATTGATTAGTGCAGCTATTTGAATATTAATAATATGCCTTGACGAAGCCAATAAGTAGAAACATGCGTTGGCAAGTACATCCCACTAATTCTTATTTCTGATTCTATATTTTCTGTGGAGTTACCCTCGAGTACTTCATTGATTAATATTGAATAAATTTCAGGAGAGAAGCCACACGTTTGTATGGTCTGTGGTAAAGGATTCAGCACATCATCATCTCTAAACACGCACAGGAGGATTCATAGCGGTGAAAAACCACATCAGTGTCCTGTTTGTTTAAAAAGGTTTACAGCATCGTCAAATCTGTATTATCATCGAATGACACATATCAAGGTAAGAACCATTTTCCTTATGACATTTTATAACATAAAGCATATTTATAAAACTTAGTACCACAGAACCCCCTAAGCATATGCAGAAGGTATAATATTACATCCCTCAAAACGCTCTGGACTTCTGGTAACTCCAAAATACAGACATACTTATTCAATGGAAAATATGTAGCCCACAGAATGATCCTTGAGGGACTCCATTGTTATAATATTGTGATAGAATACACTGGATTTCGAAACTATTATAACTATGCTTAACTAATAATTGAAAATTTAGCGTAAATATTATCATCAAGCAAGCAAAATTAAGTATAACAACCATCAGTATAGCTAAGAGATCTAAGTTGAGTTCCATGAATTCAATAAAGTAATTTCAATCCAATGAAGTCAATCGGAGATCTGGTGAATATTCATCAAAAAGTATTTTAATTTTTTAAAAATAAAAAAATATGGCATTCTATATCGTTTTACTTGGAAAATCTATTATTACGCATCATGAATCAATCAAGCGGGCATGGAAAATTATTTTTAATGTTTATCACATTCATCTTTTCTCATTATCAAGTTTTAATTGCTATCTACAATATACAATTAAACATGAAAAGCGTTCAGCATGGGAACTCACTTTCAATATTTAATTACGCGGTTGTATTGAATTTTCCAGATTTCCACATACGTTTTCATATTCATTTTTATGAAAAAAGTACCTATGCAAATGTATATTGGAGCCTTCAATTAAAAAAAGTGACTAGAGGAAAAATTTTCTCATAGGTAAATTATAAAATTGTTGTATCATTCATAGGAAAGAAGAATATTCAATCTTAATATCCAGGGTCGATTATAACCTGGTACCTGGAGAGAAGAGCACTTGCCGTTTTCTTGTCTAGAAAAGTGTAATTTCATATTTTTAGCAAAGATATCTCGAGAAAAACTTTATCAAACTAAAACAATCAATTATCGAAACATTTTTAAATCCATCTAAAACTGAATTAAACGCTCAAATTGTTTTCTTTAGGTACGAATACAAGATCGGCACCACCTCAGAAATTACTGCTCATCAGTCGAGCAATCATCTGATTTTGCATCAATTTTTTGGCGCAGTTGTGACAGATCTGTATATCGTTTTTGAGTAGATTTGGGGAATTAGGAGGCTATAAAATTAACTCAAGGCGATTCTTCGATTAGAAACTCAGCGTCAATTTTTGTCTCATTCATCCTCTGATAAATAATGGGTGGCCCATTTAAAAATTGGAATTTAATTTTGCTATATAAAAAAAACTGCTCAATATTTTCCAATGGTTGAACATTTATTTAAAAGGTTGGTTCATGACATTTATTTATGAAAAATAATTTCGGCCAAATGACCACCACGGCTGACTTGGCAGTAGCCTATTCGTTCCACCCAATTTTTTAATACATTTTCGATTGTTTGGGGCTCTATTTCACCAATAGCAACTCTAATTTCGGTCTTGAGGTGTTGAATTGTTTCTGGATTGTTGGCGAAACACTTATCATTCACCGCTCCCCAAAGATAATAATCCAATGGCGTCAGATCGCAGCTTCTTGGTGGCCAATTCACATCAGCATTTCTGCTGATTATTCGATTGTGGCGTGTGCTGTATGGCTCGTTGCACCGTCCTGTTGAAACCAAATATCGTCCAAGTCGTTAGCTTCAATTTCTTGAAAGAACCAATCGTTCAACATTGCGCGGTAGCGCTCGGCATTGATGGTTACGGCGATTTCTGCTTCATTTTCAAAGAAAAATGGACCGATGATGCCGCCAGACCCAAGTCCGCACCAAACAGTCACTCGTTGTGGATGCATTGGCTTCTCTATGACGACGTGCGGGTTTTCTGTGCCCCAGATGCGACAATTTTGCTTATCAACATAACCACCGAGGTGGAAATGAGCTTCTTCCGAAAAGATGATTTTTCTATAAAATTCGTTATCCTCCGCCAAACAATTTTCCGCCCAATTTGCGAACCGTAGACGACTCGGATGATCAATTGGCTTTAGCTGTTGCACCAATTGAACTTTATACGGCTTCATGGCAAGATCTTTACGCAGAATTCGCATCAAAGAAGTGCCTGAAATGTCCAATTGTTGAGAACGATGGCGAACTGATGTTGATGGTTGTTCACGCACACTTTCAGCCACAGCAGCAATATTTTCGGTTGAACGGACCGGACGTGTACGTACACGTGTTGGTTTATCCACCAACATTCCGGTTTCACGAACACGCTTCACAAATTGATCCACAAATTGGGTTTTTGGAACATTTTTTTGTCGAATTTTTTCTTAAATTTCTCACAGTTTGAGTAGAAGACACACCACTTTGGATATAAGTTTTTAATATTTCCCAACTTTCTTCAAGCGAAAAGCGTCCCATTTCGTAAACTTCAAACTTTCAACTAACACGTCAAAAAGAATAGTTGACGTTTATAATGTCAAATAATCGGTAGTTCAAATTCCAAACACTAGATGGACCACCCGTTAGCTTAAAATATTATCCATGTCATTTGATGATTTTTGTTCATTACAAACAAATAAAAAGGCTAATTTCTGAAAAAAAAAAAGGAAAGCAGGTATTTAAATTGAAATAAATGATCTATTCGCTAAAACTACGAAGCAGTACCTTAATTTGCAAGAAAAGTGGCAAGTAGAGTGTGGAAATTTTTTCCAAATGAAGTTTCACTGTTAACTGATGATACATTTAAAAAAATCATATAAACTTAATTTATGATTTATTCCACTGTTATTTTATTTATTCTTAACTGATAAACCTTGGCCTCTCGTTCGGTATTCGGGTATTATTGAATTTCAGGACACTTGGTACAAGGTTTTCCAGTGAGAAGTGTAACTGTCATTTTTGAAACTGCATTCTTTTGACTTTTGATAACTTGAGAATTGTTCATTTAAAGAATTCAACGATACATTCTTCAACAACGTATGTCGATAGTTAAAATTCATAATAAAAAATTTAGAAAGCACTGGCGTTGAGCTACTTGCGAGTAAATATTCAAACCATAACAAATCTATAAGCACTCTGATCGCGTGAACAATAGTCTTTTTCCGTACTATGGGATAATGTGATGCAAATATGAACGTCTAATGAATGAACAAACCTATATCTCAAATTAAAAATAACTACTCATAATTTTCCCCAAGTTTTGTTCGAAGCTATAATTCCCTTTTCCTAAAAACTTATGTCAGTGCTTTTCTGAATTTTGACAACGTATATTACTTCAGCCACCGAGATTGAATTCTATCTCTATGATTTCCCGTTATAAAAATTTTTATTAATATTACGTCAACTGACACTGATTAATGAGCCCGGCATTTGTCAATTGAATATCGATCTGTGATGGCTATCGCTCAAAGAAAATCATCGGGACGTATCTCATCTCTCTTTTCTCTTGAGTAAATTAAAAAATGATCATATCTTTAGATGGAAAAGAGCTACGACAATGAAATTTGATGATAAGTAAGCTATCGACCACCTCAATATATTCACGAATTTTTATTGAAATCCGAAGAATAGCTTATGAGTTAGTGAGGATTAAAAATTTTTTGGGAATTTTTAAAAATTTTCTAGCGTGACGATTTCTGGAAAATTTTGGGAGCTCTCTTGTTGCACCCTCCCTCAACAATATTTCAAGTATCAATTTGATCGGATGGATATTCTAATAGTTATTGAGTAAACAAAATTTCAGATGGTCATAACTACTGAACCATCCGACGGATTTGGCCCAATAACGAACTTGGCAGAGATATTTGGACAATTAACCTATTCTGAAAATATGAAAACTCGAGCTTATTCCTTTTAGATGCTAGAGAGGATACGGCCGGCCGGACAGACTCAACTTTCGCCACGAATTCTTCATCAGGAGTCGAACCCAATCGATACAGACATTCGGGCAAAATGATAGGCACTCTGTTCGGGTGAACAAGAGCGCCAAAAAGGTAACAATTTAGCACAGACAGTTCATGAGAGTAAAACATTTCAGAAATGAAATCGAAATGTCGAGCTGAATAAGTTAACGATGTGAACAAACACCTGAGAATATGACTGATGGAATACAAAGCATTGAAGAAATCCTGAGTTTTTCTATTCTATTCGTCGTACTTTTGGGCATTCCACAAACGTCATAATACTCAATTTTGCTCCGGTCGATCGTCCATAACGTCTGCTGATTGGGTTCTTGAAATCCATGAACATGATCCGGATTGATTAATATAGTTGATATGGCCTCGCCCTGTATTATTTTCTACTGTTTACCTTCGTTTCTACAAACAAAAAATGTTCGCATTCCAAAAAATCGGTCATAAGTCATCATTAGTTCTTTGTTCGCGTAAAGATCACAGAAGTAGCAGGTGCTTGAACCACCTTCCTATAGCATCGCTTTACAAACAATAATACCACAGAGCCAAGGTTGAAAATTTCAGAGGCAATCAACATATGCGATGCGACCGTTCTATAATTACAATAATTCATTTTTTATGAAAAGAGGCCAAGAAACATATGGGATTTCTACGAGACGTAACAACGTCATAAGTGGGCTGTTGAAAAGGGTGAATCAGCCTGCTGTGGATTAAAAAAAACAATCAGAATCGGGTTACCAAGGATGGAATTTGTCAAGAAGATAGGCAGGTAGATGACTTGCGTGGATTATATAAATATAGGACATCGATGCAGTTGTCAAATTTCGGAGATGTGGGTTTTGAGTTTTTTAGGTTATGAAAGGGAGATTAGTGTTGGTTTTGCTTTTATGCGGATTATTAACCCGATAAAAAAGTTTCAGAACTGGAAATTATTGGGTTTGTCTCTTGTTGATACGTTGTCGCATCTGTCAATTTGGTAATATGTCAAATATTCAGTTTGACATCTGAAAATGTCAACCATCACAATATTCTATGACTTTGAAGCATGGTTCGTTGAAGGTGGCAAAATGAAAGTGAAAATAATGCAGTGTAGGTACCTATAGTATTCTAAATAAACTTTTTTCTTCGGAATAATATACAGAAAGCTCAATAATACCGGGAGTCCTCCGGGCAGGTATATTACTTTGTTTTATCCCAATTTTTATAAACGTGAGTCTTGACAGTTCATATTTGATAGTCGTAAAGTAAAAATTGGAAAATTTATTATGACAAATTTTCGGTGAAGCAACGTGTTTTAATCGTTAGAACATTTTATCAAAATCAGTAATCGATTACTGTGACGATGAAATCGACGGAAAACATTACTTTTGTTCAAGGTGTTCAAATCAATCCAACAACCTCAAGTCGACGCTGTGCTCAAGGCCTTGGTTTTCAAAGAACAATTTCGGCCACAATATTCCACTAGGATTCTCATTTATTTCCATTCAATATTCAGTTGACACGAGAACTCCCTGTATGAAGATATTTAGTTGGATCACAGTGTTGAGTTGAATAAGACTGTGAATGAATTAAAACTGAAGGAAAATGTTGACGAGAAAAAAATACAATTGAAGGAAAACTGTTACTTTGGATAATAAATATTTGCTCGATTGATTATCCTATCTCCGTTATTTTTGTATCGCACGGTTTTAGATTTAGGGAAACGACTTTGGAACAAATGCGCCAAAACTCTTGTGTTCATGCCAGACTGTAAGAAAATTTCCTGATCCCATCGTAAATTTTTAATTTTAAATCGTTCACCGCCATTATCAGATATTTATATCCATTTGTCGGATGAAAGCACAAATCTCGTACCTTGATAAATCCCCATTTGTTCCATAGAAAGCTAAACGTTACCATAGAGTCTAAATACCTATCAACAGTCAATCCTCCTTCGTCGACTTGTATACAATCTGTTACTCATCAAAAACGCCCTGTAAGGATCAAAGAGCGTGATCCCCCTCGCTGTCGATCACCTAGTCAATAGTCACTCCCGATCACAGAACACGACAAATGTCCACGGAGTCTTCTTATTTTTCCCACCGGATGGCTTTACGAGTTTTCTGCCGCTCCAAATGATCCGACTTGTACGTTTTGATGAGCATCTTTCTACTTTTATGGAAGGGAACTCAGCTTGAATTGCGCGTATTGGGAGACAATGAAATTTATGTATCTCCCTGTAGGCGAACATCACCTTAAATAGACGCTGGACCATATAGTCCTCTGTGTATTATTGTGTCCCTTGGTATCCGTTTCAACCTTATCGAAACGATCAGATATCATTGTTTGGTTTTGTTGCCCCTGTGAGTATTTAGACAGAAAGAGAAGTTTGTATATCTCAAGAAAAATAGAAATTTTCTTCCTTATAAAGCTTGATTTAATGAAAGCGCCATTGTTGATGCGTAATGTTTGACAGTCATAATTTCACATTTTTATGACGGGACAGATCGAATTCGGTGTTATCTGAAGCCACGGGTTTCTGCCAGAAAGTCTGCAACTATATAAGAAACATTGAAAGATGAAATAAGGCAATGAGTTAATGTTAAATCATCCCATTTATGAAATGGGGTAATTGAAATTTCATTCTGGTCTAGGCAATATTGACCAAATCAGTTCCATCCTCTCAAGCTTGGGCAATTTTGAATTGAGGCCTTCAAAAGCCATGATATCTGGTGTCCACAAGAAAATTTCCTGGAATGCTTTGGGAATATCGAAAAACACTTTGAATTAATACTAAGTACAAGCGCGCTTAAGCTCTCTGATAATCAGATATAGAGTTTAGCCCAAAAATATGGAAATTACAGAACGTTTATCATCGATGTTCCTAATGTGCACAAAATTTCTTTGAATGTTTCATAAATCAATGCTCACAATTCGTTTTAAATATTCGCTGAACAGATTCACCTAACTCAGTGAAGATTTCCTCATTCAAACCCACCCTTCAGGTCCTAGTGATTTATTGAGGCGGTGAATTTTATATTCGATCACTATCTTTCGCGATGCGGGCACAGGAACCGGATGTCTTAGTCTTCGGTTGAGATGGCAGATGGCTAGAGAGCGTTGTATTCCTCGAGTTCCCACAATACATTTCAACTGGACTCAAGACAGGGGGAGTCAACTGGCCCTTTACCCCACTTGACTTAATGATTTCACCGTATTCGTTATTAACCTACAATCGAAGAGCCGTTTGCAAGGTGTTTCTCGCATTGATTGAAGTGTATATTTTTATAACGACCTTCAGTTTCACAAAATTCGAAAAGCAAGTTCAGGAACTTTTGAGCTCTTTTTTAAGAGTCATTTCCCAGGCTCTAGAACAGTGAGAAACCAAAAAATCACAAATTCAGATGCCATAATACCATATGATTCTTTCAGTCCTGATAATCATAAATGGCAGCCCTGAAATCTATGATTAATAGAGCATTCACCGTACCTTTTTAAGATAATTAAATAAATTGCGACTAATAACAATTTATCAATTACCCTAGTAAAAGAACTAATTGAAATTAAAAAAAAAACTAACCACCAATAATCTCCTTTATACAATCACCGAAAAACCTACAAATGAATGCATTCGTATTTATAACTTATTTCGGAAAACAATCAACACAAATTTAAAATTATTTTTCTGAATTTACAGAATGGCCCAACCTAGAAAAAATGTTGTACAACTCAAAATCAAAACTGAACCCCTCCAAAACTCCAGGTGTTTATAAAATCAGTTATAATGCTTGCTATGCTGCATATGTTGGTCAAACTGGCAAAAAATATGAGATTAGATGGAAAGAACACTTGAAATCAGATAAACAATCCACAGTTTATAATCATATCAATACTGAAAACCATCATATGAAAACTGTCAATTTTAAAATCCTTCACAGTTACGAGAAAGACCTGAAACAAAATTTGCTGGAATTGATGGAAGCGACAAATCTGCATAAAACCCCAATCTTTCAGCCCTTAATACGCTCATTGCTTTGAGAACAGTGAAATATTTCAGACTGCGTCCAGCTCCTGATGATGGTGTCATAACCGAAACCGGTCGTGTGATAAGATCAATACAGTGAAAATCAGTCAGAATACTTATTTGTTTCTTTCAATATTTATGATGGATTTTCACAAAATGAATGTGTCACCAATACAATCTATTGAACGGTTTCTTGGAAATGACTCATATTAATTTGTATCTTTGTAATATCATCTAGACAAAGCATATATGTTAAAGAAACTTAACATTGGCAAACTTACGTGTTCGAAAGATGTAAATTCCTAGTTTCAAAAGGTTAAAAACAAACATACATGACCTGTTTTTCTTTTATGTAGTTCTTCTAACATTGAAAATGAACTGATTCCGTATCGAACACTTTATTGGTACTTCGACCTATTCACCTCGGTTCTGTGCAGTTGGTAAGTACCCTACTAAAGCTACCGATCAATATCCCAAGATCGTAGCTATTATTCAACATAAAGAACTTTACGCAATTCACCGCCAATAGTTACTCTAGCCAATAAATTGATGCTATCATCAAAGTAATTTAGAATAGGAAGCCTGGATGACTTTAAATTACGACTAATCACATTATATAGCATGGTCTAACATATGGTTCAGTTCTTCATAGATCAAGATCGCGAGTTCCTTAGATGATTGCTTCTCTAGTTATTTACCTAAGGGGGTCTTCGAGAGGTTGCTTTGAGCCATTCGCTCTTTCGTGAAATGACTGCCTTCCAACCGGTAGTTTCGCAGATAAGATTCATCTAACGCCAGATCGTTCTGCTTCAAATATCTGCAGTAATTTCTATAGGATTGTGTGAGCAGAGAATTTGAAGAGACTCACCCTGTAGGTCCATTCGTTGAAGAATATATAACAGGTCAATAGAAAAGTGCTTGCCCACTATAGCGAAACACATTTTTTTCGCAAAATTATTTCTTTTCATTTCACTTTAAGGCTGATAACTGATTATAACGACCCTACTACTTTTCCGTATCATTTTTGTAGATTTTTCCTTTGCTTCAAAATTGACCTGAGTTCCAGAAATCACTTCCTCAACAGAGCCAAATCTCTTTCCACTGAGCAACTTTTGAAATCTGTAAAAAGCTGGCGGACAGATCTTGAAAGTACGGTGAGCTGTTGCGATGAATTACAATTTTCACGTTTTTAGCATGGGTTTATTGTCCAAATATCTCGGTCAAGTTCATTTTTGGACAAATCTCTCGAATGGTTCAGCAGTCATGAACGTCTGAAATTTGGTTTCCTCAGAAATCCTTGAATCATCAAGTTGAAACAACTAGGCTCGCAATTTTGTTTTCGAAATCTCAAGAAGTTTTGTTTAATACTCGATAACTCATAAAATATTAATCGAATTTCATCAAAATTCCGATCATGAATGGGGGTTATTGATAACTTACATATTCTATAACTTAAATATCGTAGTTTGAGGCTTCTGGTTTATTTTTAAGAGAATGGAGTTTGGACAAAACTGAAGGAGAACTGCGAGTTGCTATTTTTAATTTTGAGTTATAGGTTTGTTCATTCATTGTGGCACTTGAAAGCTCATGACCTCAGGTCAGTGTTTTTCTATTTTTTTGCAGTGAAATTGGGATTCTTTGGAGATAATCATATAGTGTTTAGATCTGGTGACCATCCATGCTGAACCTTATTTCAGACAAACCTATTGAGTGCTAAAAAGTGTTAGGCTCAGTAAATTCCTGGTCTGATACTGCTATGTATTTGGATATCAACATTTGGAAAATTTACATACAATTTACATATAGATCAGGTGTTAGTGACGGAGTGTCATACAATTCGGTGTGTGACCTAAAAGCCTAGGGAAAAACCCCAACAAAAAAATCTCAGGCTCCCCGCCTAAGTGTGAAAGTACAAAAATAAGCTGAAATATATTTTAGGGACTTCTTTCTTCAAGAGTGGTCTTCTATTGATGGAGACAGAGACTTCTTCAAGTTTCCCACATCGAATCTGGAAATAAAAAGACAAAAGCAGAAAAAAGAACTGAATAACAAAAATACGTATCATATTCGATTGAAATTTATAACCCATTCCAAGAAAGAATCGGAAACATCATGAATAGCCCCAAAACCATCTTAAAATTCATATATGGGACAACTATTGATGAGATGAGGTATAGTTTCTTCTGCTTCTCTACATTTACAACTTGCGCTTGGAACTGAGTTCCATCTGAATAGCATGCTATTGGTAGACCATGACCTGTTCTCGAACGATTAAGAACTGTCCAAATTTTTCTTGGAAGATCAGAACCAGGAATTTTTTGTATATGAGAATTGCATTGCGTGTGTTTACACTTCGATTATCTGAGTTCAGTTCACTAGGTCAGTAGATTGGAGTAAGATGTTTGTGTGTAGGGCTTAGAGTTGTACGAGTTTTCGTTCGTTTTTGGTTACAAGTTGAATGTGTAGGAGAGGTAGTATCAAATTACGGTGATCTGATCAGTACTTTAGTAGATAACAGGTTTTCCATTATTAGAATAATTCTAATTGACAGCATTCACAACATGATGAATACGATTTTAATTTTACTAAGTTTTAAGATGTATTGTTGGACAGTTATACATTTTAGATATGATTGTCACTGTATTTGTAACATGTAAACTTGAAAAAGGCTCAATGTAAGCCGAAACATATGTAGTGAAGTATTAATAAAAAAAAGATGAAATCCTAATTTTAATCCATCTAATCCCAAGAAAATTGCTTCTTAATTATATATATATAACGAGTGCTTCACTAATGGTGGCAAATTATATGTAAAGTGGTTTAAGGGAATCGACCAGGGTTACATCAATAATGTTTTCATTGCGGAAGCTTTTGGATTTATTCGATCCTTCTTCAAGGACTTCTACAAAATTAACACGAAATCAACTACAATGCGTAATTAAAACACAACACAAATTCAATTACAGTTGTGAAGACAAACATGTATTATTACATTTCATTTTTAAGATTTACTTACTGAAAGTGAGGTTAGAGTGCCATGTAACTAAAGATCTCATACAAGTAGGAATTTCAGTAAGTGACAGCTGTGTTTCTTCACTGACAATGGTTGTTATACAATTTTACAACAATATATGGAATTTACAATTTTAAAAGAGCAGAAAAATACGCTTTCATTTATATACAGGGTGAGTCTTTGACCACTGCGTTAATTTTAACCATAGATTCTTTACGTCAAAAGAAACACTTTCTTCCTATAACATTTTTCCAAATTTGGCCCCGTTCAAAAGATATAGGGTGTTGAAATTTCATAAAAAAATTGCATTTTCACCTGTAATATTCAAACGACAATATCAATTGAAATGATCTCTTGTAGAAGGTTTTTGATAACAGTCATGCATATTTTGGCATTGTTAGATTCATTCCATTTCTTGTGGGTTTCTCACTACTACTCTACAGATTAGTTAAATTGCATGAAAAACAAATATCGTTGAACTAAAGGTCCGTATCTTGTACTTCCTGGAATCATTAGTCTTTTTGCAGATAAAATCATTCTCCATCTTTCCTCCTAAATTGGACCATTCTTGAGATATTTGAAGTTGAAAGGAATTAAATCGATATAATTTTGTCCAAATTTTCCGATTTTCCCAAATCCAACTCTGTGCTGAAATGATTCAATAACAAGATTTGTTCAATGTTGCCATATTTTATGTCTATATTAAATATTTCTTCAAAAGGTTGGGGAAATCTCTCCAGTCTATGGTTCCACCACTAAAAACTAATAGATGAAATTAACCACTGAACATTTTTTGTCTTACATTCACTACAAAATCTGAATTGCCATTTGCTGTATTCATTATTAATGATGTCTAGCACCTTGTTTAATTTTTAATCCAGAGTAATATTCCATAAGAAATAGAGAAAAAGATTTCCTTCACTAACATAGGTACTTCGGTATATTCTCATGACCGTTGAAACAGGTAATGTATTTTCTATCAGGACCTGTTGAATTGAAGACTTGTCTTTATGAAGAGCTGGTTCTCTATAGCTTCAGACTTTCAGGGTCCATCAAATTATATCTATTTTAACATAGGAATGCTTCAAATTGAGATCATATGAGTTTTAAAATCTTCGAATCCAGTCTCATTGATTTATTTTGTAGGTTTATAGTTTTTTCACATATTTATTTCATACACCGATCCAACCTGGTACCTACACGAACATAGGAGATAATAGAATTTGACTTAGTTTTAGTATTTCTGAATGTTTGTTATGATGCATGGTTAATTAAAATTCAATCAATATTGAAACTGGAAGCTATAGGTTCATAAACACGAAAGATTAGAATAGAAATGTATTTTCTGACCATAATCATTTCATACTGAATTGAATAATTTCAAACTATCGAAATTATTATTATTATTTTATTATAATATTTTCCACATTTTTTAAATAACTGTTGACAGTTTCAAACAGAATCAAAACAACAAGGAACCACAGAACACTATTTTATTGGGAACAACCCCCCCACAGAGACGTTATTATAACATTTCAATGTGGTAATAATTCACTCTAGTTATTCTGAGAAAAATTATAACTGAAGATCGATAATGATTACAGATATTATCTTTCATTTAAAAAAACTTTGCAATTATTAATTTTTTTCTCTCCTGGGGTTCGGTAATGAATTAATATTCTATGGTAAGGTATTAACATTTGACATAATCTATGAATAACCATTATTCAATATTTCTGTTTTTGTTTACATAATTAGAACGATATTCTGATTATAAAAACCAAAATTTATTCAGTAATTAATTATAGTCTAAACAGAATAGATTCTTACTAACGAAAAAACACGTAGTTGGTTTTTCAGAATCAAATGTAGGTGATCAAACCTAATTCCTTCAAGCAAATATAATTGCACACCTAAATCTGAGAATACTTGTAATCTATTCAAGTAATTTGTTATTGGGATTCAGTAGAGAAAATAATCATCAAGCAAAGTAACATCACTGTAAAATAATTATTCGTAGTGACATTATTCATTGTTGTTGAAGATTTCGAAAAATATTGCCATATTTTTAACAGTCTCATAGACCTGTTCACTGGTCTCTGTCAAGGAGAAGAAACTTAAATAATATCAGTGTTTGGAAAATCATAGACGATATTTTCTGGCTTTGAGAGTTTCTTTTGATCTCAAGAACCTATGGTTAAAATTAACGCAGTGGTCAAAGACTCACCCTGTATATATTTGCTTTGCCTGGCCGACCCACTCCTATAGAGCACACTATTGTTCTTTGAAATTATGATCCAACTCCTTCCTTTGGTAGTCAGGTAAAGCATCCATGTTGTCCTTAATTTAAAAGTTGGACTATACATTGCTTCAATTTTCCCATAATCCCTAACAATATGGAGCAGCCGAACCATAACCAAGCACAGGGTCGTAGAGGTTAAAGGGTGCGTCAGCAAAGTTATCCTAATGACATATATGCCGCAACAATAAGGTCTGAGAGCCATCGAAGCAAAACGTCTTGAAGGAGTTCTCACGGATGTTAGCTGAGCGTTACTGACTCAGTGGCCCAAATTAACAAAGATGTAATTCAAATGAATTAATTTACCGCCCAGTAAAGTCCTAGCATGTTTAACGCATTTATCAGAAGATCTTCGACATACACAGGTGTGTGGGAAAAATGCGAGAATTCATGGTTCTTTGAGTTTTATACAGATTCATTTTCACTATCTTGTTGCTTAGATCGACGTTTTGAATAAGTGGAATTCCTTCATTTTTTGTGCAATCAGTAGATGGATAGAACTGAATCAAGTAACTTCAGGGTTTCTTGTTTGATATAGTGTTCGGAAATTTTCGGAATTTTCAAAAAATTATCTGGCTAGTGGATTTTCAAAATATTTGGCAGATACTCTTCTGTCAACGATGCTCAGACAATTTTCAAGTTTACAAATTGATCGGATGGATATTGTAGGTATTGGTCAAACCGACTTTCCGATGCTCATAGCTGCTGAGCCATTCGAAGGATTTGGACCAATAACGTATTCGATCGAGACATTCGTACAGCTAACCAATTCGGAAATGAAAACTCTAGGTGATCTCATTCACACACAGATATTTGGAGAACATGATAGCACGCTGTTCTAACAGTTTGAATCAGAAGTTCGCTGCTGATATTTTCAAAAACTTTCTTCCACAGCTGATCGACTGAAATCAGTTGATTTTGTGAAAAATATATCCAGGCTAGTAACCCACAGGCAAGATTAAATGAATCATTGCAATATAGTCAGATTATTCAAAGAATGGAGCATTTCTTGAATGATTTACTATATATATTCCATAATTACCTTTTCTCCAATCCTCAACTAATTGAGCACTAATTTTTGCCCATTCTCAATTCCTGACGTCCTTGAGAGCGACTTATAATCAGACACCCATTAAATCTAATATTCATTCATTGCAAAGAGAATAGTATAACATTTATTATTACTGGAAATAGGAAAAAAATGAGCCGACCCGCCGCAGAAGAAAAAGCAGGTCTACCTCCCATAATATTGAGAAATATGGTACGTTCGATTCAATTTAAATATAAACTCATTCCATTGTGACAGATTAATCGATTTGAATAAACCGGAAATTATTCATTTGCTGCCAATGTCAACGAAACTCTAGTTTTATCGGTTGAAATGTTCAGAAGAGTACTTGTGTAACACCTGCAACTCGCTTTCCATTGTGTAAAACGTACTTGTTCTTAATTTATTGAGGTCTATGAGTGACAAAGATTTATGCATAAATATTTGTGCTTATGTTATATTATTCATTTGATTTATTACAGTTTTTCAATTATAAGGTGGAAGAGATATAGTCGGTCTTACATTAATTTGTGCTGACAGTTGGTAACTAATCGAAATATAAATAATCGAAGTGTATTAAACTTGGATTATTCTGACTTCTATTATAAATTTATTCGCCATTATTGTATATTTTGGTAATCTATCTTCATCGAATCGCTATAAACTATATACGCAAGCAACATAGGTACATGATATCTCAACTAATCTGAGAGAATTGCTGACTATATACGTAAACAATCGGCGCGAACCTCATCAAATTTCATTGGTCCCTGATATCTCAACTAATCATAAAGAAATGATAACTGTATACGCAATCGAAGAACACCTCCTGAAATTTCATTGGTAGCTGATATCTCATCCAATCAGAAAAAATAATGAATGTTACGCAATCAATCTGCGGAAACCTTCTGAAATTCCATTGGTCCTGATATATCAACTAATCAGAAAGAAATGATGAATGTGAATAAAAATATCATTGCATCTTGAAGACGCGTTAAAAAAAACACTTGAAAGATCATTTTGATGAGTTTTATTCAATACAAATATATATCCTCTTCCGTTTTAGGAAGTAAAAAAAAATTATTTAAAGAAAAACATGCTTTTTTATCTACTCCAATTTAATATTCATAAATATTGCGACATGTTTCGACCTAAATCTTATCTATCTTATCTATTGTAGAAAATATGATGAAATGTTCTGACATAAATAGCTTTCGTTAGAAAAATATCTGTTTCAAATATTTGATGACGAGATATTGTTGATGATGGAGCTCGTGTTGAATGATTGTTTGGGCTATTACCATCATCTATTGTGGATGTAATGTTTTCCGACGTTTCGATAGACATCTTCTATCTTTATCAAGGAGAAAAGTAATAAACCTTTTGAAAATTATCAATTTCCAAAAAGTCAACACTGACAGAAGTCATGAAAGAAAATGAACGATGTTATATACTCATCTGTGATATGATGATCTTTTTAAGTTGGATCGAACTATCTGCGACCAAACTTCTGGCAGATCTATAGATGGAGCACTTATGGAATCAGGTGTTATTTTCATAAATGCTGCTTCTTTGATTTTTCTTCTTGCAAGTTTTTCTTCTTTGGATATTATTGATGCTTCACTTTATTCGATGATTCTCATCTACAGCATGTTGGACCAGCCTGGATTTGTCCCTGTCTAGTACTCGTAGAAGCTTCTGATGTTCTTTCATTCGTACATTCAGAGGGCGTTTAGTTTCTCCGATGTAAGATCTTCCGCACTCGCAAGGTAATTCATATATGCAGTTCTTTGTCCTTTGTGTCTCATTATTAGGCTTAACTTTTGTAAGTTTAGCTCTGATAGTGTCTTGAGTTTTGAATGCACCCGTTATGTTGTATCTATTTCCAATTCTTCTCATTTTATTCGACAAACCTTTTACATAAGGAATTACGGTTTTAATGGCCTGATTTATATCTGTTGGTTCAGGTTGACTTTCTCTTGTTTGTCTAGCTTTTTGTAATATCTTTTTGGGGTAGCCATTGCTTCTAAGAGTTTTCGAGATGTTATTTATTTCTTCATTTTGGTCTTCTTCAGTGCAACAAATATTTATTGATAATTTTCAAAAGGTTTCTTACTTTTCTCCTTGATAAAGATAGAAGATGTCTATCGAAACGTCGGAAAACATTACATCCACAATAGATGATGGTAATAGCCCAAACAATCATTCAACACTGTTTCAGATATACTGACCTCTAATTTTCTTTAATTATTCTCAAAAGATTGCAAACAGAACAATTCAATTCTTATTGATTATCACAAATAAAAAAACCCCAAATCACATACCGAATGTTCTGTAACAAATTTAATTGAAGCCATAAAAAGCCGATTTTTTCATTTAAATGATGTACAGTAACTATATTGAATTTCATGCTGTTTTTTGTTCATCCACAATTGAAAATTATCCAATTATTTCGAAAATAACGATGCATGCGATTCTAGACAAATTAGGTGTGAAATTTCATTGAAGCAGAAGGCCTAAAAATTAGTTACGGTTATTCATTTTGAACCGGTGTCTGATGAACAACATAACAGGTAGATTCATACTGAGTTATCTAAGAAGATCTATCAAAAACGTAATTGATTACAAGATTCGTATCTAGTTTGATTTTAAACTAATCTTCCTCCTGACATTTACTATGTTTTCAACACTTCGATATCTTCGCATGTTCGGGACTGTATGTGGTAATCTATGATGGGTAATGGTAGGAAGAGATGTTTATCTCTGTGTTTTGGCCAGTCATTTGCCTCCTGCAGCTTCTGAAGAACGGGTTGACAGTTATTCAGGCCACTGTATTCATTAACGTTGACATATAGAATAGCTCTCAGCCAGAGCAACTGCTTTATCTGATGTTTTCTATTCACTTCGGCCGAAACCTATAGATCTCACGAAGTTGTATGGGCTCCATAATATATACACGTCAGTCAATAAAGCTCCAATGTTTCGGGTCTGTAAAGAACGTTCAAGATTTTATCTTGATGGAGTACTGCATTAAAGTCATACAGTAATTAAATGTATCGGTATTGGGCAAGAATCCAGAGCAGGATACCTTCATGAGTTAGATTGAAGATAAAGGAAAAAACCCTACAGACTTCTAGACAAATATCAAATGTAATAATCAGGTTGTGGGCGAGAATAAGTTTTTCATTGCATGCCTTGACAATCTAGCATATCACGTCGATTTGGAATATAGAAATTTGTCCTCATCGCAAGATATTTCACGGTGCGTTGAGATATAACTTCTCTATGGCTGAGATGTTGTTATTATTTTTATTATGGCTTTAGCCTAAGGATTTTCTCACTTCACTCCAGAATCTCAGGAGTCTCCAATTTCGAAAGGATTGATCTCTGAAGGAACCCTTTCCAATTTTTCGAGTTCATGGCGCAGGGTAGGATCGGGCCGTGTATCAGTTTCCTGCTACTGGTTAGGCTGCCTTCCTTTCTTTATCCTTGTTTTCCTTCACGTTCCTTCAAATTATCATTCAATTGAAAATTTCTCAGGTTTTCCTAGCAGTTTGCTAGGTATGAGGTCGGTGGATGATATCATAATGTCATCTTATCACTTATTAAATTCCACTGTCTTTCAATTTGATCTTCAAGATGATTATTGGCTGGGTGTTATAACGGTGCAAGAGCTGTATCAACAGCCTGTTTTAAATCAAATCGAAAGAATTTATAGAAACAATGAAAAACCATATATACCAAACCATATACAGGGTGAGTCTTTGACCACTGTGTTGTTTTTAACCATATGAGCTTGAGAGTTTCGAAGAAAAAGTTTTCGACCAACATTTACTGAAACCCAAATTATGGAAGAGATATGTAGATGATACTATCATCATTTGATAAGATGGGATGAAAATTCTGGACGAATTCCTTCAACAACTTAACAACCAAGAAGAATCTATTAAATTCGTCATGGAAATCGGGAAAGATAAACAACTTCCATTTCAAGTTGAACTACTTGTTCATGAACAGAATGGAATGGTAGGAGCCAGTTTATACAAAAAAACAACAATCAGGCAATATCTACATTTTAATTCCAATCATCAACTGAATACTGAATTGGGAGAGGAGAAATGTTTGTAGATACAACAACAAATATATGCTATACCCAACAAGATATAAATGAGCAAATGAATAAGATCACAAAAAAAATGGCTATCCCAAAAAGATATAGCGAAATTAACAGGATTAAAACAACTTGAACTCCATAATGATTCAACACAAGCCTATATGGGACAAAACATAAAAAACGCCATTCTTTATGTCATAGGTTCATCAAAAAAAATTATAAGAATTAGAAATGAATACGATATAACAACCGCATTCAAGACAACAGAAACTATCAGTTCCAACCTAACAAAAGTTTAACCTGATAATAAAAAACAAAGAAACGAAATTTGCATATATGAAATACCATGCTATTTCGAAAGATATTATATCAGAGAAACAGAAAGTAAGAATAAAAGAACATCCGAAGTTTTATTACGTGTTAGAACACCGAAAGATCGAAGTTGGTTCAACATGTTGTGGATGGGAATCATCAGATAAAATGGAGTGATACATCTAGAATATCCAAAGAATCCATTAATGGAAATCGCTTTCCATAATCCATAAGTACCCCATCATTTGAGTTTCCGGAAGTTTGGGCGCCAATTGTTCAAAGTAACTTGAAGAAGTCTTCAAACCACAGATGCGTATAACTTTAATCTCCTTTCAGAGTACTGTCAATCTTGACTATCACTGAAAATTAAACATTTTCATCTAATTTGCCTTGAAAACGATAGATGTCTATCGAAACGTTGGTAGCAAGAAATGGTGGATATTGCCCAAATAATTATACTACACGGGTTCCATCATAAAAAAATCTCATCAAAAAGCAATGCATACAATTCGTTGTGAATGAAATTCAAAATTTTTTCAATCTGAATAATTATCTCTAGGTCTTCCCGTGGGTTACGCCACTGGAGGTCTTTCTCGTGATTCTTATTACATCCGATCGGCTCCTCCCGAGAACGCATCGGGCAGGTGTTTGACTCCTCGCTATCCTGCCGCCATACGAGCATACGAATGAAAAAACGAACGCCGAACGAATTTCTATTTGTATTAACGTCAAAACCGAAAATGAGATATGATTTTATCGGACTCATTAATTTCGTTCGAGTATCTACTAAGGTCGGCGAGATGGATGGGCAATGCTTGAGTGCTTTGATCCCTCTCATCTCGTATAGCTCTCATGTTGACTTGATAGAGGATTAGGTACAGGCCAGATTTAAACTCGTTGTAACTATTTGGTTTATCTCATCGATCGGGTTTTATAATCCATCTTCTTGGTTATGGCCGATTGAGTATTTCGTTTTTAATTTAATTATTGACGAACCGTTTATCTTCAATCTGTTAAGTATGGTCTGTCCCAAAATGGATTAAGATAAATTTGAAGTTTTTGTTCCTTGAAGTTCCCATGCGTATCTCAAAAGAGGCTAGTCAGTAATTCCCTGTGGCATAATAAATTTCCTGGTAACTTTGTGGTGAATCAGTAATATTTTATTTAAGTTTACAATATTTTAAATATTGTATTAAATAAATTTTAATATCCGAGGGACATTCGGCGGAAATATTTCTTAATAAAAACTTTTGAATCAACGAAATATTCATTTATTCATTGAAAATACAGTTAGTGAAAGTACAATTAATGAAATTTAACTTAACTTTAGATTCGTTGCACTATAGAAAATCCATTACCACACCTGATATTCATGATCTTGTTGTGGTGTTCTTCATCGACATATAAATACTGTTTTATAAAATTTTGATTGCTATGACCAGTAATTTACAGCAATTGCTGTGCTTCTACACAACCTTTTGCTAATTAGGTAAAAGCAGTAGATCTATTGCACTGTTTTCTAAATTTCTTTTCTTTTACTTTCAAGTCAATTGACTCACCATCAGATTTAAGCGGTCCACAGTTTATCAATTTAGTTGACAACTATGCTAACCAGATGCAGTGTTGACGACCAAGTTGATCGTCTGTGGATTGGTTGGTGATTGAAGTGGACTGATTGGTAGTTGAAATTCTAGATTAGTGTAACCTAGTTGGTGTAATCTAGTTGACAATATTGTTGATAACTAAGTTGATCGTCTGTGGGCCACTTCACTATTGTCTCCTCGTTTCGATAACAGAAAGTAAATTTATAGCAGTATTTTCAAAATGGATGTAGATATTTACAAGCATTTAATGATTCACAGAAATCATAGTCCTGTGTATAGAAATAGCAGATTCTGTTCAAAATACTTGCATTTGGTGCACCTAAATCTACAAAAAACATTCAATACCTTGAATAACGTGATTATAATGTTGAATTTTCATTGGTATTTTTATGCTCTATATCAGGTTCCATTGTTTTCATCTAGTTATCAAATGAAAAAGAATGAAAAAGAGAATGTGTTGAACAGGGAAAAATTTCTGATATAATGCAGTGCACTTCTGAAATTCTTTGGCATAATCCGGATTGCTAAACAATGATTCTTTTTCAGGACAAACCACACAAGTGCAACCTCTGCAGCAAATCATTCCCAACACCAGGCGACCTCAGATCTCACATGTACGTCCATTCTGGATCGTGGCCCTTCAAATGTCATATATGCTCCAGAGGATTCTCCAAACACACAAATTTGAAGAATCATCTCTTCTTGCACACAGGTAAGAATTGAAAGAATTGATTTATAAATTTCGTATACGTGTAATAAAGTACTTGATGTACAAAAAAAAACAATTCATCAGGAATTTCCAAAGGAAACAATTAAAGTGAAATTCATAAAACTCAAAATGTTTAGATTCAACAAGCCATCGATTGCAATTGAAAATCAATTCAAATTTTCATTGGTAGTATTAAATGGTTTTCAATAGAGCGTATTGTTTCACTATTTCGACAATAAAATTTGACAATCTGTTCACGTTATTCTACCGGGTAATGCTCTAAATTTACTAACTTCCATCTGTCAACTTTTCAAGTCATAATCATGAGACGTTATGACTATAAAACATGGTAAGCAAGTTAAATCTTGCACTTTTATTGAAATTCTCTTGATAAGAACAGACTTTAATGCGTAGTAAATAATATACAGTGCGAGTCATAACTATGGATTAAATTAATTTTCTTACTGAATTTTATACATTTTTGAAGGATTCATAGTAATGAATCCTCATTACTATGGAAATTTAGCAATTTAATGGCAGATATCGTCGTTTTAGGACAGAGGTCGTAATATGGAAAGGACACAAAAAATTCAAATATTTTAAAATCTAGCAAACCTTCCGTGAAGCAACCATAGGTCTCTTGAATGTTATCAAAAATGAATAAAATATTAATGGAAACAAACGAAACTGTTAGTGTTATTTCAGATTAAAAATATTAATCACAACAATATAGGTACAGTACAACTTCTATGACAATTGTTAAGAAGAAGAAACAGTTCTCTGACGAAAAGGCGCAGTAAAAGACATTTTGTAATTTCAAACCTACCTATAAAACTATATTGATGAAACATAGAAAAATAAAAATAATTCTATACCTGATACATTATAAAATCACTCAAGATATTTGTTTGAAAATGGTGATTTCACCAGGTGATACAGTGTGACCAATGAAAATGATAACCGTATTGTGTTGAACAGAGAGGAAAATTAAGAATTACGTCACGCCCGTTTGGCATGCTATTGTCATATTCGGAGCAATCTGTTAGTTAATTACAGAAAAAACCTCTATGGGATCCTAAGGAGGATGAATTATCTCCTATAGACAGCTGAACATCAAACTTCGTTAGTGCACGATTATTTGTGAGACTTGTCAAAATGGCAACTTCAAATAAACTGAACAAGTGGGCATAAAGAAAATGAAGTAACTCCTATATTTCCTCGTGATAGAATATCATGATAATGAAATATAGGGGAGTTTTTTTAGAGAGTTCTAGTCAGGATGAACAGAAGGAAATCAATAACTTGATTTCTTCATAAAAGTTCAATTGGCGCCTCGCAGTATAAACGTCGATGGTCTTAGCGATCATTACCCGAAGAAATATATCGGCACCAAATGAAATGCACCAATTTATCGTACCTGTCGTTGTTTTAAGTACTGTTAAAACCCTCAGCGATATATGTACTTTATGCGAGTCGGAGATCCAATAAAGAACGCAGGAGATATACGCGATCCTGCTTCAATGTGTAATCTATCGAATATAAATTTCTCATTCACCGAGGGCCCAAATGAATCTGAATCTACAGCTCTCAGCCACCGTACCGAGTATTATCAGAGCGGCCTCTTTGATGTCAGAACTAGCCCCACCCCTTTGTTTCTCTCTTTTAATTAAATTTCACATCATTAAAATAGTATTTGTTCGTTATTCGCTGATATTTATGGGTTATGATATATATGTTGTGTAATTTATTGTTTGAGTTAATTGAGATTGTTGCTTTGATCTAAATTCCATTAATTCGTTCGATTAGAGAACGGTAGTCATTGCAGATAAGGGTGATTTTTATTGAGAGAAAACTTGCTTCTACTTAGATCGAGAGACTCTGCACGGAGCTGGTCGTACCGACATTGAGGAAATTATCTACAGCTGGTTCAATTAGTGACGTAAATTTTTTTTATTCCTCGTCCATGGGGGTATAGGAAAATACCCGGTGTATGTTCCGCGATTTTTCTTGGTTTACGAGTTTTGATTTTATCTGTGTATTTTTAGTGATTTCTGCAAGCGAGGTTTCAAAACTTCATATCTTTTTTTGTAGAAGGTATTTGCTGTGTCTTTTTGTGACATCATTGTCTTGAACCAGAAAATTCATCAGCTTCTCAAATTACCTACTCAAAAAGGACTTGAAAGTTGTCGGCTCGATATTCGAAAAATACATACATTTGGCAAAATGATAACAGGCTATTCTAGCGTTAATGGTCATTTTTCAGTTATGTGTTTTGTTATAAAAAACAGGTTATTTTCTAACTAGACATTTTAATTTTAGTTCTGTTCACATTTAATATCTTAGTGGTGAAACTGAAATTATATTAAAATTACACGTGTTCAGGTTTCTTACAGGAATTGCCTCTAAATTAAATTCAAACATTTATTTATAAGTTTAGTTCACCAAACAATGATGAGTTCATTGTAATACGCTTTTATCGTGTTTCTATGATTTTTTTGCCTTTTTTCCTAAGACCAATCACAACCAAAATAGGCTGATTAAGTTTAGATTTAGTTTAGAAGCATGGAAAATTTTTAAACTTACCCAGAATCTATAAAAGCTCCTTTTGTATTTTTAAATTAGAGTTGTATGTTTGAGTAGATTCTACTAAAAACTGAAGTTCCAAATTTGAATGACTTTAGAAAATTTAAGGAAGTTGTGTTATTTTTTATATCCAAACAATACTCAAGGAAATCATGAAATAAAAAAAAATATTACACAATACGTACTAGGAAAACAGATATGAATTTTTGAAACCTCCCTGTCAAAAATCATCAAAAAAATAAAAAAAAAATAATATCTCCAAAACTAAGAAATATCCCATAACATACATCGGACCTTTTTGGATACCCTCCGGTACGAGGAATCTAAAAATAATTGTTGATGACACTAATTGAACCAGATCTTTGACTACTTCATAAATTTAGACAATAGATATCAAAGGGTACATTATTTTCCTACAAATTTTCTTCAAATTTGGTTGAATTTGAAATATAAACAGTTTCAAACGATATTCAATGTTTTTATTTTTTTTGAGATCTGAAGAACATCATATGAGATAAGGAGTTTTGGGAATTTTTGAAATTTCTCTGCTCATGATTCTCACAAAATTTAGCCAACTTGTTCAAACGATCACCATGCAACGAATTGATCAGGTTTTTATTTTAAAAGTTAACCGTACTATGGAACATTACTAAAATATTCATAAAATCCTCTTTTTTGCCGAAAAATTGCTATCTGAAGCCTCCATATGCAAATTTTCAACTCAAATTTATATACCGTGTATATTTTGAGTTAAATCATCTGAAATTCATCGCCAAATGTTATATATTAGCATGGTTACTGCTCTCCGAGGATGAAAGGGAATATGTATTTTTCCGTTTAATGCTAGCATCTCTAAGAGTAGTCCAATTCAGAAAAATGACAAGGAAAACTTACGGTTAAAACGTAGTAGTCGAAGACTCATTATGTATATCAAAGGATCGAAATTGAAAAACCAAGCGACTATAAGTAAGATGAAACACTCACTCATCTCAGATAAATGGACCCTGATTATTATTCCTTTACCCTTTTAAACGTATGCACCTTGAGCACTACCAATATTTTCCTGACAACTTCGGTCGGTGCAGAAAGCGCCCCTAGCCCCCCAGCCATTAATCGACTGCTCATAATCGGAACTTCTTTCCAGCATCTCGAGAACGGTAGCAAAGATCGGGTACAGCCAGCGGGGTCCAGGCCTGTGATTATGCCTTACTATCGAACTACTGTCCGCGAGTAATTATACCTTACCTGCATCTCCCTGGATGGGATATTATCTGGCCTTGCCGTGGCACTATGGACCAATCCGTGTGTGCAGGGTAGGAACTAGACGATTTCTCGACAGAAATTCATTTCAGAATTATCGCCAAATTGAACGAATTTGAATAAAATTGCCTATTCTAAGTCTGTCACGAAAAAATATTATGTTTGTTTATAAGTTCGCAGAAAGGGTACGGAACTTACCATCAACTTCTTAGATTTTGGTACGTAGCGGGAGGTACGGATGAAATGCCTTATCATATAGCTTTGCGCTGAACCCATTGCTGTAAATTTTTTATCCTTGTTTTATCAGAGGCATAGTATAGAAAGGGAAAATTATATAATATGATTTAACTACAGCAATAGGTCCACATACATCACAAGAGATCTCCAAAAGATATAGAGATTCTTTTTGGTTCTGCCCATAGATTTTCCTCGATGCATACAACGCCTTAAACTTCTTCCATTTTCAATGACAGCAACCAATCATCAACCCTTCTGATCAAAAAGTCGATATGTTCTCACAGAATATATTGATAAGAGACACGAAAAATAATGGTACTCAAGACAGAGCATTGTGGTGCTCCACTCAAGTATTCCTATATAAAGAAATTTACTTCTTTCATTCTCAGAGGGTCATATAGGATTTGCAATACCAAAGCTTATAATAAAAAATATAAGAATGAAAATATTTCTCACGAAATGAAAAGCGAATGAATAAATTGGAGTAAATCAGTGAAAATTTATATTATTAATTATATTTATAAAACTGTCTGCTTTATAATATTGGTATGATACTCCAATTATCACAAAACCAAGAAATAAAGACACATTTATACATAATGCTATCAATATTCAAAGATTCATTCGAAAAAATATATATATTCTAATCATCACATATTAACTCTTTAACTTTTTCTATGAGTTGAAATGCCAATCAATGTAGATGCCTACATTTTCGAAGCAAGTGAGTCTCAATAAATCTCCTGACTACGTCTCTGTTGAAACATACTCTTCCAGTATTTTGGCTACTTTAGAATTTTAATTTCAAACCGTATACAAATTATAAGGTTGCCCAGCAGTCTCAACGACTCTCATACGTTGAGTGAATGCTTAAATCACTATCACTATATTATAGGAGCAGTCAGTCAAAGAGCTGACATTACGAAGTTAATAGATATTACGTGAAAAGAATTTGTATAGACTCTGAGCTGCCATCTCACATTGGATACGGTGATAATTTCTTGAAATAATTGATTCAACATCTGGTGTATGTTGCATCTTCAACTGCTAATATGACCATTGTTCTCTACAATAACTTTTTTCCTTGTTTCAGGAAAACCGGCCGGTGCTCGTAAGGGATGAATGTAAACAAGTATTCTCAAAAATCTCTTTTACAAAAATTGTAAGTGATCTTAGTTAAGTTTAATTTATATCTTATTTTATTGTTATTTGAATTTTATAAATTATATATTATTGAAATAATATTTTTATGTATTTCACATGCATATATGTAAAAATTGTAAATAAAAGTCTTTTATCGAAGATTGTTTTTTGATTAGTTTTAAAACTAGATACTCATTTTCATGATTAAAAATTTAAGAAGAATAAATAATAGACGAAAGTTAGGCACGAGATCAGCAAATCAAGGAATACTTTGTACTTATCTGTAGTTTGAATACTTCTTCAAGATACTTGAAACAATTGGTCTCCAAACTTCAGGACACACACTCGATGCTGCCTCCTTGATTTTTCTTCTTGTAGGTTTCTCTTTTTTGGATATGATATCGTTTAATTTTATCAGATGATTCTCATTTACAGCATTTTGGACCAACTTGAATCTTTTGATGTCTAACGCTTGAGAAAGAAGCATTTATGAATATCGCTTTTAATTCCAAGGAAGTTTGGAGGCAAATGTTTGAAGAAACTTGAAGAAGTCTACAAACATTAGATTCAGATATCATCATGATCTTAGCATATTTCCTGATTATTGTACTAAACATTTGATTGCATAAAGTATTAATTTTGCTTTCTGCAGCAGTTGTTTAATATTTTCTGCTCGCATCAGATTGAATTCAAATGAAAATCGTTATGTTTAGATTATTATTACCTTCAATTCTGAAGAATATACACCAAAGTAACCAATATGGCATGAGACCATGAGGTCTAAGATTGCAGTAATAATCTGAATCTGCTTCCAAAAGGACAATAATTATTAAAATATAGAAGTTGAATGATTAAACTTCTTATTCTAATGATTTATATTCATAGGCATTTTATGAGGAAGTAATACATTTTCTGAGACTTAAATCAGAAGTTTACAAGTACCTATCAAAGCTTCACTCGAAAGCTCAACACAGGAATGTCCCAACCTGGAAGTTGTAGGAATGAATGCTTGCTTACAATATGGAAAAACAAAAAAATTAACTGGGGGTAAAATTCATTACGATATGAGAAACACAATTTTACTGAGTATAAATGCATTCTGAAAATTTCAAAAAGGACTCACGTGAAGTCAGATGGCTCCGTAGTTCTTAATAAGCAACTATCGAGTAATTATTCAAACTTTGGAATATCACATATTCGATTTTTTTTCAGAGACAATTTAACTGTTCAATTCAACAAGCAAGATTTGGTAATAGGTAAGGTTCATATACAAATAAAAACTGATGAGTTTGAACAAACTCCAAAAGGAAAAAATTTGTTTCAAAGATATCAATTCGAAACATAGTTTTTCCTATTAGTTTCAAACTACAGGGCCGACTTGGTGAAATAACAAAATACCCAAAACCATCAAACCTACCACCACATTTCAGTTCTCACTTCGTTCGTGAGTTAACGTGCTCACGGGCGGGAAGAATGGATTTAAGCTAATACTATTGATACCATTTTGTCCAAAAATTCGAAAATTACAAATATTTGGGCAAATTTAATAGCACTCTGTTCAGGTAAACAAAAAATTTATTGACAAACTTATTTCGCACACTGTATGACCAGAAGGGCCCGGGTTTTGGTAATAATTTAGGTCTGTAAATCACAACGAACAAATTCATAACCTCAATTTTTAGATTCCAAGTTGAACCTCCTCACCGTAAACTCTGATAGGTGTTTGACTTTGAATCAGCCAGTATGATGTGTACTAATCTTAGACTATATAAGTATAGACCCCTTTATCTACATTGAAAAGTGTCGCATCTGAAACTTAGAGCTGGTCGATTGTAACGTATTGAGCTGGTCCACTCATGTCATGTTGCCAAACTGGGCAAATAGTAGGTTTCTCTATGCCTCTATAATTGTGAATAAAAACTTTTTCTCCAATTTGCACTCAGACCATTTTATATTTTGAATTGAAACTGTCTTTTCGGATATATCAGCAAGAAGAAAAAGAAAAATTTTAGTTGATTCTGCTATTTTATGTCAGAGACCGCAGATGGAAAGAAATTCAGATGAAAGTCAAGACAACGCTGCCGCATTCTCTGCTTGACAGTTTGAAGGTCACCTGTTCTAGAAGACACACGTTTCAACCTCTGTATCGAAAATAAATACGCAAATTGAAGAAAATGTATTTGGAGTAAAGCTACAGAAAGTTCCGCGGCAACTTTTGTTGGATGTGACTCATCTTGAAACACCTATACAGTCGACTGCTGTTTAATTTCGTGCTCATACGCGTAAAACCACGATTCATGACCTGTCACGATGTCACAGACGTGCTTCGAAGCACCGCGATCGTATTTTTGAAGAATTTCTTTCGACCAATCGACATGAGCCTTTTTTTGAGCGATTGATGAATTGTGTGGGATCCAACGCAAACAAATTTCTTTGACTGTGAAATGTTCCTTCAATATTGAATGTATGCTGGTCCCATTAATACCTAACGTTGTCTCAATCTCATGATAAGTCACACGATGATATTGCAATATCAGTTGGCGCACAGCATCAATGGTTTTTAAAACAAAATCTGATTTTGGACGAAATTCGTCTCGGAGTGACCTACGATCTCGGTTGAATTCACCATATCATCGATAAACGTTGGTCATTGATGGAGCTTCATCGCCAAAATTTGAATTAAGTTCATCGATGCCCTGTAGAATAATCACACGAAAATGTTCGCGATTTAATTTCATTTTTTGGGCGAGATGAATCTTTTAAGTTACTGTAAACAATACAAATAGCGCTCATGTGTCAAAACATTCTGACTACATATATCCTCAAAAATGTCAAGCTTCATTCACTATAGAGCTGTCAGTTGACAGATTGCAACACTAGGGTTGTCCAAATCCGGAAATATAGAAGGCAACCTTCGTATATGTATATTTCTTTTATGAGTAGGCCATTAAAGCCAAAATAGTGAAGTATAAGTACATTCGGTTATATGTATTAAATTTATTTTAATTTCAAATATAATTTTTTTCAAATAAAAATCATTGCGATATTTTTGTGGATCTCTAAAGGTACATACTGAATGTTACCTACAAAATGACAGATTTGAAAGTAAGGTTGAACCAGAGGTATACTCGTGAGGACAAGGAGCATCAACCATCACGTCATGGTATATTTGAGGAGTGTTATTACAGGAAGTAATTATTCAAATTTTGAAATACATCTCTGGAATTATAAGCTATTGAAAAAAACAACTGATTCGAGAAATCATCTTGGCTAATGAGGACAATTTTCTCAAGATCCTCAACGTGTAACAAATAAATGCAGTTTATCGTCCGACGGGGCTCTATGCACCGTAATTTCTTGGAAATGGGGAAGCTGCACCAGCTAGGGTGAATGGATTGCGCTATAGAGGGGTGATTAATTAATTAATTCTTCAAGCCCAGAATTCAATTACTCTTATCTGCGCTTTCAAAAAGGCTATACTATAAGCAACGAAACCACCGATATATTTATGGAAAAATGTTCACACTTTGTCCTCTCTACAAGAGGTAATCTCAATTGGGCAACGAGATCTTGTGATTTAACACAGCTTGTGATTTGTTCCTCTAGGGCCACGTGAAAGATGTGCTTTACGCCAAAGGCGCAGCGTCTATTCAGAAAATGAATTCGTGAATCGAGGGCATGAAGCAGCATCTTTGAGATTTGGCGATGGAAAATTTAATGAGGAGGGTATTGTCCTGTTAGTGTAGTAATGACCATTCGGCTGATATTGATTTCCATGATCAATGGCATACCTTCTTAGCTTAAACTGCAATTTTTGTTAAACATAAAAATAACACATCTTGTTGGAGAACCCTTCAGTTGTCTGAACTACCATTATTATATTTCTGAATATGTATTAGGTATCCTTGCTATAAATCATTTCAAAAATAATATTATCGAGTTCCTTCAGGGTGAAAACATGCCGAATCTCTAATTTTGCATCTCTTATTCCAAATCAACGACCTGACTATAAAAAATTTTAATCTTCCACATGCGTGCAAGCTCTTCCAAGATTGAGAATACAAAAGAGATCACCACATAGCATGTTTATAATGATCGCATTCGTTGAACATGTAAGTATTTGCCTTTAGCGATACGCCATTTTGTCTGCTACTACCGCTGCGTATTCTTGAAAATCCTAAACTATGTTATTAAAGACACACTTCACTCAAGTTATTCTGCTTGAAGCATGCCCGTATCTGATGTCTGAGGAACGTCTTAAATGCTTCCCCAATTATGAATTTCCGTTCATTATTTGTGTATGTGTATAGGATTATTCTTATTGCTACCTATGATTTCGAATTTTATTTATGTTTAGCTGCCCCATTTCAATGTGATTGACCAATTTCTTCAGGGCTTCTGACTTACTACTGATCATAGAAAATTGATGTAGAATCGACGGTATATTCATAAAATCTTATGCCCTTGTCCCTATTATGTATTTGATATATATAAAAAAAAAACCTCAAGTATCATCATTTACTTTGTCATAGAGTTTGTTTGTCTTCCGAAAACTTACGATTCAATGGTTGCCTACAATTTGTATTTCGGTTGGTCTAACAACTGAATCGAAATAGTATATTCGAAAACAAGTTGCAGAATGAGCATTCCAACACGAATGCGAAATTCGAAAACGAGCGACGAAGGAGCGAGATTTTTAACGCATGAGTGTTGGAATTGCCTTCTGCAATGAGTATCAGATGATATTTTCTCTATTTCAGTCAAGAATTGTGAGAAATTTATTGGAATTCAATGAAAAATTCAGAGTATACCTCCTAGTGCCTTTTGTATTTTATTTTCGCAGTTGGTGTGACTGATACGAAAATTGACAGAATTTGAATAACCTATTTCTAACACTACTTTATAGTAGTGTAGTAAGAATATTACAGCACTGTTTTATTATAATTGCTGAGAAACTTCTCACTTTTTTGAAAATATAAGGTTTGCGCTTAGAAAACAGCACAAAATATTGTCACTTTTCCCACGATCGGAGAAATATAATATTATAACTTTTATATTGTTGGGAGACGATACTGAAAAATAGAATTATCTTTAGAACTGTAGATAGCAGCGTTAAGCTTTAAACAAAGCGTGTGAATTAAAGTGTAGGAAATAATAAGAAGTCTCATATATTGAACGGCAATGAAGATGGAAGATTACCTCTTAATTTGTGCACTTTATCACGCGATGATTTTCTGTCTTTGCATCCAGCTTATAAAGCATTATGCATCGAAAGATATTCTTCAACAGACCATTCAATTCACGGTAACAACGCTCTCTGTAGATGGTGGGCAGAAATTACAGCTGCAGGCTAAATAATATACATCGCTCCATATAGATTATAAAGCTATTTTACATACTAGTAGCACTCACGGGTATTAATATATCATTATTTTCTGAAAGTCTAATTTGAAGAGATGCTACCGGATCGGAAATTATCGTATGAGTTCGACGTTTACAATATTAGCTTATAAATAAAATCCCACTTCGAGGCACTCGCTGATGTACTAGACTTAATTTTATTCAGATGGACGACGAGTTAGCATAATGAGTATTTCACATGAGTGTGCACAATGCACCCGGCACCCGACCATAAAATACAGGGTGTCCAAGATGATTTTTTTTAATCAAAAGGTGGACAACAACATAACATGAACTGACTTTTGGCTGACAATATATTTAGTTGAAAAGTTCGAGGTATCAGAATGAAAACTTAATGAAGCTCGAGTAATAGAAATTTCAACGATTTGGGTTCACATAGATCACATAGCGGAAATCGTGTTTATTTCAAAAATTTTCGATAACGAGATTAGATCTTATAGGAAATCACACCTGCCTCCATAAAAATTATTATCTACGTGAAACCTGAATATATGAAATTAATCGATTCTGTTTATGAATCAATCTCATAACAGAAATCGAGTTAGTTAATAATAGATATAATTTACTCTAATATACTGAAAGCCGAATAGACTTAGCCCAACACTCACTTAATAAGAGTTTATATTACTGTAATAATTACGATAACTATCACAGATTCTTAGGTGATGTGAAAGCCGCAGCAAAAAAGTTCGTTCCAAGAGGTTTCCGGAAGGATTATATTCCAGGTTGGTCGAAAGAAACTGATAATTTGTACAAGGACTATCAAAAATCACCATCCGTTGATAAATGTGAAAGGCTTATGAATTCTATCAATACAAGCCGACAAGAGAAATGGGATAGTGTTGTATCAAAAATGAATTTTATATATTGATTGGGATATATTGAGAAAATTAGGTGAAGTTATCTCCTTGCCTCATCATCATCAACAACTGATACAAGTTTAATCGCTCGCCGCCTAGTTAATGTATCTGAATTAGTCAATATATCCCAATCTAAAATAAGGAATATGAAGAAAAACTTACACATATTCAGGAGATCAGCTCCTACTTTAGAACATGTGTCACATCCATTGATAGATGAATTGAGGGCTGCAATCAAATCTACCAAATCTAGAAAGGCAGCAGGTTTTGACGGAATTTGTCCAGAATTCATCAAACATTTAGGAAAAGAGCCCTTGTCTTGGTTATTGTCTTTCTATAACAATATTCTGAATTCAGGTATTTTGAAACGAGGAAAAAATCCTTGCGATCCTAGTAGTTATCGACCCATCAGTTTATTGAGTGTTCCTTTCAAGATATTAGAAAGGCCAATTCTTTTTAGAATTGAATCTTCTATAGAAAATGCTCTACAAAATTTCCAGGGAGGCTTTAGGAAAAATAGAAATTGTTCAGATCAGGTTCTCAGCCTTACAACTTTCATAGAATCAGGCTTCAATGATAGGTTGAAAACAGGAGCTGCTTTTATTGATTTATCTTCGCCATATGACACTGTGTGGAAAGATGGATTAATTTTCAAACTCTATACCCATCTGAAGTGTGGGAAAATGGTACGATTATTAGAAAATATGTTATCTGATAGAAGATTTTGTGTTTTTATTGACAATAAGAGTAGCAATTTCAAAACATTAAGAAACGGTCTTCCTCAAGGATCAGTTTTAGCTCCTTTACTTTTCAATTTATATCTAAGTGATTTACCCACGACAACATCTAAAAAATTTGTTTATGCTGACGACATTGCTATTGCTCACCAACATTCGGATTTCCATACTCTGGAAAACATACTGTCATCTGATTTGGAAATTTTAAAGAATTATTTTATTGAGTGGTGATTATGTCCAAATCCCAACAAAATAGAGGTATCTTGTCTCCATCTGAATAATCATGAAAAATATAGGAAATTAGCTGCAACTTTCAATGATTCTCCTATCGAACATAATTTCTATCCAAAATACTTAGGAGTTAAATGAGATTCATCTCTCAATTACAAGGCTCATTTAAATGATCTGAGCCTAAAATTGAAAACAAGGAATAATATTGTTCAGAAATTAGCTACTTTGCCAAAATTAGATGTCATAACAAGATGGAATTCAACTTTGGATATGCTGCGGTGGGGCCTCAATATGAAAAAGTCGTTAAACATTCTTTATGATAACACAGAAAATATGAAAACTTTGAAGCCTACAGACAGGGAGTGGTCAATCATAGATCGAGTTTGTAAATATCTGAACAGTTTCAAGACGCTTTCCAAAACATTAGAAGGTGAAGCATATTGCACACTTCCGATGGTGATAATTGGTATAAATATGCTCCTGGATAAGCTAGAACAATGGGCTATTGAACTCGACAATAATCCTAGTAGAGATGAGACTGATGAAAAATTCATTTATAGTATTGAAGCGGCTAAAGATAAAATTATCAAACATTACCAAAGAACCAACTGGATGTACTGTGTAGTTTTAGTCTTAGATCCCCGGCATAAAGTGGAAACATTCTCCAGTACAAGTTGAGGAAAAGACTTGGAGAAGGAAGCAGTTAGATACTTTGAAACAATTTTTGAAACAAAATATTTTCAGCCAGGTCTACAGAGCACAACAGCATCATCTTTACCTTCATCTTCAAATGATGAGTTCGACATCGATCTCCTAAGCTTATTCAAGAAATCTCCAATGAATCGAGCAAATGAATTGGCTTGGCGTTACGAAATAGACACATTCGTTTCGGAACCACGTGCTGACAGTTCTGAAGATATTTTAGAATGGCGGAAGAGGCACGAAAACGTTTTTCCAAACTTGGCCATAATGGCCAAAGATTTCTTATCAACGCCAGCATCTTCAGCTCCTGTTGAAAGGCAGTTTTCCAGAGCAGCACTGACAGTTACAAGAACTAGGAATAGATTAGGCGACAATTCTATAAGATGCCTTATGTGTCTTAGATCCTGGATGGAAAATGAGGTGGTAAAACAGTGCTTAGACAATTCTCATAATTGAGAAATTATTAATTTTATTTTTTTATGTTTTATAGCGTAAAAATTTGTGTTTCCATTTTGAAATAGTTGATATTTTTGATTCTCATATTCAGGTTTGATAAATAAAAGTATTTTTGCAATGTTCATTCTCATTCCATAATTCATTGATGTGTAGACTGAAATAAAAATTTCTAATTAAAGACAAAGTAGATTGGTAGAAGTAATTGGTTTTTCGAGTACTTGATAAATTAATACTTGACTTGACTTGACATTGAAAAACTACTACTTGACTCGAACTTGACTTGATTTCAAGTCAAGTAGCTTGAATATCAAGTCAAGCCGTGAATCTCTAGTCTTGAAGCATACGGGTGAAATTTGACTGGATTTATTGATAGAATTTGTATTTTATTCAGATAAAGCCAATGAAAAATTGAACAAATAACCTGGAATCACGTACCGATATGGCGGAACTGATCCTGACTTCTGTCATCTCTTCACCCTTCTACATCGATGTTTTCAAGCAACGTTTCCTTTCGTATTCTTATAATTTTCACAGCTAAGGGACCACACTTGAGCATGAGTAGATATCAATTTTACAAATCCTGTACGCTACCAAAGAAAATCGAGAATTAATGAAGAAATTTGCTTTCCACGATTAAAAGCTCAGCATCCAAGAGAAGCATTGCGTTTCGCCTGCAGCTCCAAACAAGAAAAAACAATAGACAAACCCGAGCACATATTCCTGATTAGAGTGCAGGGTAGACACGTGACAGGCGCAGTGTCTAATTAGGAGTCCATCACGCACCGGTCAACTACGATATGTGTTTAGAGTTTTCTAGATTGCAGACCGATACGCAAGATCCAATCTTTTCTGCAAGGATAGCAGCTTATTATTTGCAGGCATGCCCCAGAGGCGGTGTACTACTGCGTTTGGTGCTGCTTCTTGTTTCTATCGCTTGCAATCAACCTGAAATTGCCGAGTTGAAATTAAATGCGAATTTATTTGATTGGAAAGCGGACGTCACGTCCGGAATGCAGATGCCTTTTCATTACCGGTAGCACGTCATTCGAGAATCATGACTTTCGATCATAACATGATCATCTGACGATGTTCCATGAGGTTCTGGAAGCGCCTCCTTCGAGTTCTTTTTTGCCCCAACGTGGAACGTGAATGGGTTATAGGAATCCGCAATGTATATTCACATTAAAGATTGTAGGTATTGATGAGTCAATTATTTTGTGAAAATGCATTATAAGTTGTATGACATTCGAAGAATGAAATAGAAGAACATCCAAGAATGAGAACAGACGCTTGTATAGGAGATGGGGTAGGACATTCGCAACATTTGCTGTAGTTCAGTCCTTTGTGGTTACTATATTCTTTTGACTTTTGGCAAACAAGCTATAGTGTTAGCTGGAGTTAGTGACATACAATTTGATATATGACATAAAAGCCCAGGGAAAAACCTAATGATAAATACACTGTAGTGATATCAAATGGCGAAGGGCTCTTAGTTTTCTTGTTATGATTTTTTTTTTGATTTTGCGTTCCTTGTAGTAATATGTTTTTCGTACTTCCGGGCCTAAAGTGACAACTTCACTCCCTTGTGACAGGTACCAAAGTGTCACATTTAATCCCTCCGGGATTAAATATTGACGAAGCTCCCGGAACGATTAAATCACAAACAAACGAATTTGAGGGATATTTTATTGAAAAATACAATTAATTAGAAAGGCAATTAACGTTAATATTCAAATTAATATTGTGACAGTTCGTCATATTGACCAGTCTTTCCTGGGTTAATGCAGCAGGTAACTGACGAGTAACAGATAGGTCCTTATCATATTGAACTGGTGTTTGTTTCGAAGATCCTGCGGAAACAGGAAGCGAGAATGAGGACTGTGGCATAACTATAGTGGACGAATCGGCTACTTGACCAAATATTTTATCTGAAATTTTTCGTTTATTTTTAATAGACGATTCAATATATCCCTCGGCCACGTTAGAGGATTTCCATCCTCCATGTCTCTTCATGCGTCTAAAATAATGTCCCGTATAAGACGTCGCATTTTCTAATTTCAAGAAAGCTGCTATTTGGTGTGGAAATGTACCAAACATGTTTTTTCCTACTACTCGCGTAGTACATTCTTTGTTGATGTATTGAACAAAAATTTTGAATGAGGTGTCCCTGTCTTTCGCAATGCCACATATTTTCGAAATATCGCCACAAAGCTGATGGAACTGTTTTCTGAATTTTTGATCACAAAATTTCGGTCAATTTTATTTTTGGTGTTTCTAATCGCAATTAGGAAGGAATCGCCCAAATCTCTCCCATCTTCGATTTCTAAATCAACCAACTCTTTTCCACGACAAGCTCCGCAACGCCCAAAAGAAGTGCAACCTACAAAAAAATTGATTTCTTAAAATTTCTGAATATAAACACATTTTCAAATTTACCTTGAGCATTGAATATTTATCGTCCGGAGCCTCCCGTAAGAACTGATCTACCTGCTCAGACGTGAGAATTCTTGACTTCTTTGGCTTAAATCCTCATTTCTTCTCTTCAAAAAAGCTAATAATTTTGGAAATTTACTTATATCAACATCTTCTCTAATGTTAATAACCGATTTCAGCATTGAGTAATGTGCCCAGAGAGTTGAGGCACAAACCGCTTTTGATTTATCATTGAAGTAGACTAACAGCGCATTTTCAGTAGGTTGTCTCACATTTTTTAAGCGGCACCACTTTTTAAAAGCATCGTACTGCTGCTCGTATAGTTTTCTAGATTTCGGTGGTAACAATTCTTCACCTACTTCGGCTGCTCTTTTATCAATATCAGATACACCTTCTTCACTCATGATACCAATAATTATCAATAACAATTTTATTTACAATGACACTAGTAATGACAATGTTTCTAAATTATAATTGTCACAACGCAATGTTACTATGGTAACTTATTTTAAAGACAGTTTATTAAATGAGTTGAAGAGAGAAAAAACTGATTGAAATTATTGAAATAATTAATAAAATCCTACCGGAAGTACGAAAAGTATCGTATATACCTTGCGACTGAAGTACATTTAATCCTTCAGGTAAATTATGGACCTGGAAGCTAGTAATTCAGAAGCTTTTTTCGACAGGTTGAGATCTCTAGTGAGGTCATTTGACCATTGGTTGAAACATTGGGGAATTGATGACATCGTTTCAAAATCACTGTCACCTTCAGTAGTGTCAGAATTCTGATCAGAGAGACATGTGTCCTCACAGAGTTCTGGTAGCTGCTGAAAAGTTGGAATTGGTACTTCTTCTGAGTGAGGGATAGGGCGTCTTGCAGAGACTAAATATGCATAAGTCCACTTGTTACGGTTATTTCGATTGATTCCAGTAATATTTACTAGGCAGACATAACAGTCATCGAAGTGATTTTTTGGTTCTCTCCAAACCATTGGTACTTCGAATTTCAGACTTTTCCCTTTCCCGGTAGTCCACTGTCGTAAATGCTCTGTATAAGTATTACAGACAATATGTGGTGTCTAGGTTTTATCCTGATCAGCAAGCTTAACACCAAAATATCCAAGATAAGCCCTCTTTACAAAGTCACTAATCATTTTTCTGTTTTCCAAGAACGTGTATTCTCCGCATATGTAGCAAAAAATATCAGGATGATGTACACAACTTCTTCTACTTGAACTCATTTCTATTCAACAACACAAATACAACAATTCTCACTAACAATCTACTTTTTAGATTTACTTTTCAACAACTCGTTACTATCAAGTATCAACAAGTTCTATCTATCTGCACCGCGGGAATTCACAAACTAACCTCAACTCTCAACTGCAGTTGAAGTTCAGTTCAGACTGGACTGCTCCATATATCGGATTTCTATGGAACTAACTGGATGACACTAAATAGGATTAAATCCCACTTGTTAACAGTTTGTAAACCAATCAGTTATATCTCATATTGTTAGTCTTCTATTTGTAATAAATAAATTAAAATAATAATTATAATAAATATTATTATTTCAAATTCAATTTGTTACAAATGAAGACTGACAATACGGAAAATATACAAGAAATTTTACAAAACCCATACTTGAAAGTATTAAATAGGAAAAAGCATTGATAGATAAGTGAATTTATCTAAAAGTCTAGAGCTGATACAGAAAAACTGCTATCATATTTAGATTGAGTAACAAAATTTAGTTAAAATCAGCTCAAAAATTCTAGGCAACAAAAAAATTTTTTTTTTGTAGGCCTATGTTATCACTACACATCAGGAGAATTTCCATATAAACTAATTATGAATTCATTCACCACAGCTCAATATGAGGCATTCTATCATAATTTGGATTTTTTTTCAGGATTTCGATAGTTTCATTCAAAGTTTTTTTATTGAAATTGATGGGAAATACGATAAATCTATAGACCAGGTATTTTGATTTAAGAACAAAGCTTCTCTTTATATTTACTCAAATCAACAGTTGCTCACCAAGAATAGTTCTGGAGGAAAACAGGTGACAGGGTTCCAGAACCCTGTAGATCTGCAATCAAAATAGCTATGTCACGTGTTGAAAACTTTCAAATATAATATCGAAGCCAAATTTCAGTTGAATATCTTGTAAAGTCAGATACTATCAGAAAAAACTTTGACAAAATTCAAACTTCAACACTGTGTATTTCGAAAAAAATCGTTTGTGACTCCATGTTTATGAGAATTTTTTCAACACTCACTTCAATTCAGAAACACCCTGTTTATTATTTACTTCTTTTATTAGAGTTGTTGGTATATACACCTATCTATATTTGACCACATTAAATCGAACCAGGTATCAGTAGATTCACTTACACCATTATCTCAACCTTCGAGAGTTGATCAAAATGAAATGATTCGACAGTATTGTTCATTCATTGTGGCAATTCTATTATTGTCACTCTGTTCTAGAGTACGGAAAAATACTTTAGAACGAGCGCGTAAAAGACCCTGGATCTTGTAAGTGCTCTTCTGATTTTTTTTGATGAAGGCTGCACCCAGATAAATTCCATAAGAATGAGAGTGTTTGAATATCATTTCAATCAAATCGAAAAACATTTCGAAATCAATAAATTCCAATAAACCAAAAAAATTGCAGTTTTTAGTATGGTAGTGCGCTTATTCCTAATTTGTTTTTATTCCTTCATTCTATCAAACCTAATTGCTCTTTTCCACAGCCGCTCTTGATATAAATAACTCATGGATGAAGTAAAAAAAATTAAGTTGCTGTTGAACTTACAGTAATTGTATATTTTCTTCGGTACTACTAATTACTAGAGGATAAGTGTGTAATTCACCCTTTTGATTATCCATGGACGCCAAAGATGCGACATTGGAGTGACGCATACACAGCGCCGCAGTATCTCAAGAAGAGATGGGACCACCGTGGCGTCGATGCCCAGAGATAGCCGCTAATAACGTGTACAACTGCATGTTGAACAGTTTGATCCGAGATCTATCAATCAGTCCAAGAGATGCAGTCATTACTTTCCAAAGACGGACGTCGATTCTTCTCTTTTAGTTCTTTGATTCCTACTGTATCTGTCAGTGTTAGAGATATTCGCTAGAATTGAGCCCAAAAGGAGCCCATGGTAACTTTTTCGAAAGGATGTCCAGCTTTCGGAGTTTTTGAATGTTGTACTAATATTTTCAGTGGAACAGCGAGCTATCGCCTAAATATCTCTTGGTTTAGAATACCGAAATAGAATTGACCACTAACGTTTGGATTTGACTTCCTGATGACAAAGGAGCTTTAGAAGAAGTGGTTTTAGATAAAAGAATGACACAAAAAATTGGGCGAAAGAGGAAGGACAGACTTTCAACTACGTCAAAACCGCGACGATGTTCGTGTACAACTCACGAAACTTGAGGCAACCAGAATGAAAACAGGCGGACACACAGTACAAGAAAACAATAACAAGTGTAGTTTAAAAAAAAAAGCGAACATACTTAACACACGTTGAAGACAAGACTCAAAATAAGTGGGACAGCAAAAACTGTCACTAGACAACTAAGTAGAACATATGGCACAATAAAGACATAGCTGTAATTAGACCACAGCCACCGTTCGACGACACCCTTTGTCCACTTACCTGAATTCATGCTCTCCTGTCCCCTTCATTAGACTCTCTTTCAGTCTTAAAATCTCGGGAATGTGCGATTTCTTTCATTTCCACTCTATAACTTCACGATCTGATGATCTCTGTCAACACAAAACTAACCTGCAATATTTAGATCGTCCCCAGACTCCCTACTCTCAACAATGTCAACCAGCGACGGTTCTTCGAGGTATCCGAACCAAATTTAAGATGTGTCGAAACGCATCGTTATAACATCAATATTGAAGTCACTGGTGTTACAGGATTTTATATTTTCAAAAACCAATACATCTTTTGGATCTCCTAAAAAAAGCTGTATTTATTTGTTACGAGAGAGTGAGTAAAAACAGAGAAAGTACGTTGTTTTGGAAGAACAGATGGTTAGTTCTATTTTTGGTTCGGTAAATAGAATTAAGGTAGTCTATGGTGTTGAAACGTCCCATCAGTTAGAGCCATTGAATTCCAGTGACTGGCTTGTTTCCCTTGAAAAAAACCTGGTTTCGGGTAAAATCATATTCCTACTCATTCCAATTGAATGGTCATATAATCTTGATCGAATTTCATGATTTTTTTCCTTCATACATTCACACTCTTTGTAGACGTAACCTTTAAGAGATATCTTCTCTGAAAATCTTGATAAGTAATCATAATAAGTCATATGTATTTTGCCTTCATGCCTTTAACCTTAATTGTAGATTTAATTTCACAGATGTTGAAATCAATTTCGAAAATTATTATCCCCCGCAGATTTTAATTGCAGATGAATACCATCCAGAACTGCTCACTTTTGAATAAGTAGATGGTAATTGAGTACCCATATGCATAAACTTGCATGTGTATTCAGGAAACATTAGAATAGGAATTGTAGTTAGTTGGATTCAGGTTAGAGAACTCTATCAGGATATTTACTTACTTTTATATTTTTTTATATTATTTATGACTTTCGAAAATTTAAATCTTCTATGAAGATTTGGACATTTCTTAGAACTAAGATAAAGAGGGCATTAATGTCGGATTCACATTGACGTCCAATATCAGCACTGGTCTCGCTTCATTCAAACTATGATGAATTGCGGACTTTTCAAAATGGATTCAGCACTACTAGCTATTGATACCTTATTCCTGTCACTACCTTATCTACAGCTTCTGCTGCACCTATGCTCGTTAGCTCCACTCTCCTGAATCCTGAGTGCTCATTCAATCATTCTATATGACCACACCTATTGCTCATCTTTAAATGAGAAACCTGCTAAATCATTATTTTACCAGATAGGTATAAAGATATAGAGTAGGGAGAATACGCTTGGACCACTGCGCATCCAAAATTGGTGGCTAAATTCTTATGTCAAATTTCGACCATTTTTATACTTTCGTAGTCAGCTGTTCTAGGTTGACATACTTGTCAGGTGAATTAGAAATTGTTCGAATTTTACATCGTGCTGATAAATACTTCGATACTTTCAACATGACTTGTATTGTTAAAACGTGTAAATACTATAAAACAAAGAAGGTCGAGGGAATTTCATTTTATACGTAAGTTTTTATCGATATTATCCGACTGATCTTACCGCATGGCATTGTTTATCTGCTCAGTGGCGTGTTGTTTACTTTCCATAGTAATATGATTCTTTTTAGTTTCCCAAAATCAGTTGATATGAGGACAGTTTGGACTGATATTCTGAGTGTACATTCTGAAGTTAAAGATTTATCTAAGAAATTGATATGCTCTATACATTTCATTTTCTTTTTAATTTTATACCAATTATCCCTCAGGTACACTGCTTTCTACGCCAATGAACCGAAAGTATAAAAATGGCGGACGAAAAATTAGCTACTTTGCGCATCTCGAAGATCATTCTCCCCACTCTATATCTCTGGTATATACTGGTGTAACCCAAGTTACTCAAAGACAAAGAAGGACTTCCAGTATGCCAACAGTAAACTGAACTGACGCAGAAAGCTCATGGAGTTTGCCCTTGTCTCTACAATAACTGAAAAAGCCACCATGTTTATTGTTTTTTCTATTTAATCTTTTGTGTTATTGTTGATCTCTGACAGCTATATCCCACTCATCGTACATTGCTGTATTTATCAACAAGAGGTTTTTAGCTTTAATGTACATTCGTGTAACCTACAATGAAAGAGTTCATCATTTAGGCATGACTTGTGTTTTATTTACCATCTTTGTTTTCTATCTATTTTTTACTAATTTCAGTTATCTGAATTATTGCTTATGATATAACGTAGAGTCCTAACTTAGCTATAAGATCACATTCAACTGCCAAATTACATATCTAGAGCCCTTCAGACACCAGGATTGTAAAGCGTGTCCCATCTAGCGTTTCGAATTTGAACTAACGATATTTTAACATTGGAGACGTCAACTGTCATCGGAGAAGTCTCACATATTTAGTAATAAGTCTGACATTTACGAAATGGGTCGCTATTCGCTTGAGGAAAGCTGGGAAATATTAAAAACTTATTTCCAAAGTGGTGAATCGCCAACGCAAACTGTGCGAAATTTGAAAAAAATAATGTGCAGAAATTTGAGAATCGTGTGAGCGAAACTGGATCACTGTTGGATAAAACAACACGTAAACGTCCATTTTCAGCAAGGTCAACCGGAAACATCGCTGCGGTGAAACAAAGTGTTCGTAAACGGCCATCCACATCGATTCGTCATCTAGCGCAAGAGTTGGACCTTTCTTGGTCAACTACGCACCGAATTTTGCGTAAAGACCTTGCCCTGAAGCCATATAAAGTTCAATTGGCTCAACAGCTAAAGCCAATTGATCATCCGAACCGCCTACGGTTCGCAAATTGGGCGAAAGATCATTTGGCCGAAGATGGGGAATTTGATCGAAAAATCATCTTTTCCGTCGAGACTCATTTCCACCTCGGCGGTTATGTTAATAAACAAAACTGCCGTATATGGGGCACAGAAAACCCGCGCGTCGTCTGGGAGAAACCGATGCACCCACAACGAGTGACTTTTTGGTGAGGATGTTGGTCCAACGCCATCATCGGCCCATTTTTCTTCGAAAATGATGAAAGAGCCGCCGTAACCTAACGGCGAGCACTACCGCGCTATGTTAACTGATTGGCTTTTCGGTCAAATGGAAGAGTATGACTTGGACTATATTTGGTTTCAACAGGACGGGGCTACGTGCCATACAGACAATGCTTGCATAATCAGAAAAAATGGTGATGTGAATTGGCCTCCAAGAAGCTGCGATTTATCACCGTTAGACTATTATCTTTGGGGAGCGGTCAAAGACGTTTGTTACGCCAACAAGCCTGATTTACAGATTTTACAGTATAAATAGGTCAAATGATCATTTCACATTGGTGCCATCGTCAAGGACATCTAGCCATCAGCTATTTTTCCACTGTATAATTTTAAATTTATGAACTTTTAGGCCGTACGGTTCTGATATGCATCCCGCTGACGGGATCTGCAGGTGAGCTACCTGAACATGACGCTTTATCTTCAGTCATACGCCGCTGTTGGAATCGACATGCTGAGAGCACCTGACGTAATTCTTGTTAAGAACCAATATGCTGCCCCTCTCGTAAAAGAAGGAAAAACGATAATGAACCGTAATTTTTCTCATTAGAATTCATAAGTAATTTGAATATGTTATCGGTTTTAATTTATACTCTTGAGAGTATTCGCGGTTAGACCGGCAGTGATCACAGGGTAAGGTTGATTGGATTTTTCAGATTGGGGGAAATGAGCCATTTGACGGACGATGGAGCTTGTTTATGGCTTGATTGGTTGCAGTTTAGTAATCGATAAAGATGTGACTGACGTACTGAAGTGAGGTCTACGTTGGTGGGAATATACTTATCACCTCCATTTTATATTGGGATACATCGGTCAACGTGTCCGGAGCCTAGATCAAAAAAACATTTCTGTTATTATTTTTTCATCAGTTTAATCTCCTTTTAGAGCCATAAGGTCCTAGAAATGTTGCTCTAATCAAACAAGGGAGATGTGTATATTTTCTCATCAAATGACGGCAACTACCATCCGCCATGTGGGACTGCGGGGAAGTCCCCAAACCCAATATATAAGAGATCAATTCGAAGTTTTCGTCGACAACTTTCCATCCATAGTGGGTTGGTGAAGAAACATCAATAATTTTCCCTTTATGAGCATTCATAATATATTCCATTACCGCACGCAAATGCGTGTGGTAATGGATTAGCAAGGGTTTTTCTCGCACGCTTTTTCTAAAGAATAAACCGAGGAATAAACTGAATAATGATATATCTCTATGCCACCGACGACGTTACTATGGAAACGGCATGTGAATAAGAATTAATACATTGTCATCATATTATGAAATTGTGTTTAAATATAAATAATATCAACTCGAATTCAATCAGTACGCTCCGGTAAAATGGATACTTCGGGATCTGATGATAGCCTGCCCGAAGAAATATTAGCAGCTTCTTATGAAGAGAGTTTAAATTTGTTACCGGCCAAGTTGAAAATAAAATATGAGAAGCAATATTCAGAATTCATTGATTGGTGTAATTCCAAAAAGGTTCAACCGAGGAAGGAGGAAGTGTTTTTGGCGTATTTTTTGGAAATGTCCAAAATTTGGATTTGCCTTCATTAAACGACAGAATATAGGATTTCGTCCAAAAAAGGCCAAAACTTTTAATGAAGAGGAAATAACAAAATTCCTGAGTGAGGCATCTGATGAAATTTACTTGATGATGACGTTGGTAACAATTTGTGGATTAGCTGGTGCCTGCAGACGAGAGGAACTTACAAAACTCACCATCGACGATATAGACGCCAATAATGGATATTTTCTGAACATATATAGAAAATATATGAATTTACGTCCAAAGGAAATACCTCATCGCCGAATTTTCATAAAGTATAATCGGGGAAAATGTAAGATTCAACCTGTCGGGATCAATACAATAGGAAAAATACCGTCCGAAATTGCAGCTTACTTACCTACGCCTACAAAATCCGGAATTATACACAGGACACAGTTTTAGGCGCTCCTCAGCTACTTTCCTAGCCAATTGTGGAGAAGGTATCACAATTATTAAACGTTTGGGAGGATCGAAGTCAACTGCTGTTGCTGAGGGATACTTGGAAGAATCTATTAACCAGAAAAAAAAATGTCCACTAAAATTCTTAATTTGAATGGTTCTTCCTCTTCAAACTGTAATACAGAATCATTACCTTCCAAAGAGCCTTCGAACAATATGATGGCAAATATTCAACGTTTTGCTTCTTCCTCTCCAAACTGTAATACAGTATCATTATCTTCCAAGGAGCAGCTGACTTCGACCAATGTGATGGCATGTGCATGTAAATTTGCATAACGCGACCAACTACACGTTTACAATAAATATAACTAATAACTGAATATTTCTAATGAATATATTGATAATAATGGGAAGAAACAGAATGTACATAGATTCCTTATCAAAATTCATTTTTATGTGCTGTTAGTCTAGCTTTCTTTTCAATTAATAAAGAATTTATGGATATCATTACAGTTTAAATTTATTTCATAGGCTTGTAGTTTCTATGGACCGAACGTCAACGATGAGAGTACAATGGTAACGACTTGTCAGAGACTTTGGTCATTCATGTGTATTTAGAATGATCAATTCACATTTGATCTGTGTGTTGAAATCGATCTCGTATAAGCGCTTGTAGAAAAAATATTGTTCCTAACTCGTGCGGAAAGTGTTTTTCCCGCACTCAACTGCTTACCCGAACTCCGCTTCGCGTCGTCGGGTCACGGCAGTTTCGTGCGGGAAAATAGCACTTTCCACACTTGTTAGAAAAATAACTATTTCGCATCACAACAATACATGAAAAAGGAATAAGCTCATTTCTTGAAGTTCTATGATTTCTCACGTTCAAAAACTCTGAAATCTGCTCGAAATATTACGTTATGATTATGGGTGGATTCTTTTATTTCGGAGATTTTTGATGTGAATCGAATGAAAGTAGATTTCTGAAATAAAAGTTGGCAACGGTGGTATCTGATCAAATCCACGGTCTCAATTCGAGGCATCGACTGCACCCCGTGCTGCAATATTTGTGTGTCTGTTTTTGCATCATGCAAACCCATCAATCGAAATAAAAATGTCAACCTCCAGTTTGTCACGGTGCCAATTTGCGCCACACCACAGGCACTGAATTTTCCATCTTCTAGCGTGAATATGTCATATTCGTAGAAATACCCGCCGACGGCATTAAATTTAGATGGCGATAAAAATGTCATTCCATATAGAGACGTCTCAAGATCGTGGATTTTACTGCATCATCATGCAAATCCAGAGCAAAGATGTTGACAAGATGTCGGCATTCGCGTGTTATGCCCGAACACGCCACGATCAAAATTGAGGACGTCGATGAGCAAAATAAAAATAACATCTCAGGTTTATTAAGTCATATTCAGTCCATCGGGTCGTTTTATGACCATCCGCCTATATTAAGACTATTAGCCGCTTGTAAAAATCCGAAATTTCTACATTTATTAATATTATACTAGGGAATTATATTGCGGCAAAATTTAAATACAGTAAAATATGATCACTTCACGGTAGTGCACTCGTAGGAAGATCGCGGTTATTTGAATTTTTAATGACGGTGTGGTCCTTCAAGAACCGTCTCGTTTCTTTCGTACTTTAAGGTTAATTTAGTACGTATGGAACTGAGTTTGCCGGCATTGAAATTCCATTTTATTGGACGTTTCTCCTCAATATCGGAAGATATGGGACGTGAAATTGTCGGTATCCGCTGGGTTTTTATTCTTCAGCGGTTGAGGAGTCTGCGCGACTTGTCGTAAAGTGAAAAACGTATTGAACAAGTTTTGATTAAATTGCTGAACATTGCAGAATATGTAGATTATTATGACCGGAATGATCCTGTTCGATATCGGAATGGCACTTGACACATGCTCGGACTATCCTTTGCGGATCATCTGAAGCGAAAGTGTTGCCAGTGGGACTGGATGATTATATACAATGTCGCTAGTATGGTTATATTAAGAAGCACATTATTCAGAATGAAGTGATATGCACACTTTCACATTTCACTGCTGCTCTTCACTCAAAAATTTTTTCTAGTAAATACAACCAAAACGTATGTTGAGTTTACAACACTAAGATCCCCATTTGGTCAATCCTAAATTCTATTAATTTAACAGAAGTGTTTTTGTTAGCTGGTGATTCAAAAGAAAACTTGTAACAGATAAAGAATTTTCTGTTACCACTATAATAGAATAATCCTTCCTCTGACGTTGCAGTTATCAGGTTTACTAAATATAGATTTTCGTAACCATCGCTTTTTTTAACATAAACAATATATATTCTATTACGACAATTAAAATATTTTGTTAAGCTAATGGAAATATTAAAAATAAATAGAGAAAACTTGTTACAGTTAAAGAATTTTCTGTTACCACTGTAAAAAAATGATCCATTCTCTGTTGTTGCAGTTACCAGGTTTACTAAATATAGATTTTCATAACAATAGTTTTTTGTAACATAAACAATATACAGGGTTATGATAAAGTAACACATAAAATTCATAAAACGTACAACGATCACTTTTGAAAAAAATGCGAAAACACGTCAAACGGTGTTTTATATTCCGCATCTCTTGACATAAGTTACAAAAATAACAAATCAAATTTGTCAAAGTTATGACGTCATCAACATATTTTTTAATGGGAAGCTAAGATTTTTATTACATTATGTGATAATAGTATATTATATACCGCGGGACTGAAGTAGTACATTTAATCCTGAAGGTAAAGTTTATGGTACCTAAACCTGCACGTGAATGTATGGCAACTGAAAACCATATATTTCGGGTTGGTTCAGACACAACTGACGTATGGCAACATTGGCTTGGGAGCGGCATACAGAGCTCATTTGGAAAAAACTCAATATTTTACAAAGGATAATTCTCAAGAGGATATTTGGAAAACTGCAACTGTTTTCTTCGGAAGAGATATACAAGATCTTGGGAGTATTGGACACACAACAACTATACTTTCTTAAATTAACTAGTTAAGTCCACAAGGGAAAAATATTGCTGCAATCAATTGATCAGGGGCACTGTACTCGATATAAATAGACCAACTTGAAGACAATACGTACCAGAAAAACGTTAGGACAGAGACACTGGACGTACCTAGCCTCAAAAATGTATGCCTCACTACCAATGGAATAGAGAAAGTTGAAAAGCTCCAAATAGTTCAAAGTGTGAAACTGTGACTTCTGAATTCAGATTCTGCACTAGTAAATGATTTGACGGATAATAAATGAAGAAATAGTGAGACATTTGAAAGCATAATCTACATATCTTTTCCATAATTTGGCTTTTAGTATATATATTGGCCAAGAGCTTTTTGCTCGCGTACCCCATATATAAATATGATAAAATCGGAGGCATTATTCTTGATTAAAATTGGCTTCAAATTAGAGGTATGTTGTTTCGATGCAAATATTTTATCCATTGGAGAATAAACGAGTGACATCGAAGCAAGCAGACATTATTTCTATGAAGTCCTTTGTACTTTCAACCATAAATGTTGGATCATTTCTTCAAGGGGAATCACTGACGAAAGATTGGTGTACTCTTATATTGAACAAAAATAGAAAAAACAATTAATTTTATAAATATTCGTTAAAAATACACCCAATTGGGAGAAACTAATTTCCGATGAAATTTTTCAACGTCAATATTCATTCGAATTTCAATGATCCTGAAATATTATCCTTTCTAAAACGCATCATGCTGAATCCCATACGTAATCTTGTCTCTACAGCAACCCGCTGGGGCTCCTTGTGCCTCCTGTCCATGGAAACCGCAAGCTGAAAGGATTTTAATGAATTCATCTAATCATGCCCGACTTTTCAGTCAGAATTAATCAATTTGGGGCAGGATAAGGTGTAACGGTTGGATTTTGATTGAACTGTTTGATTGATAACAAACGGTATACCTTTCTGTTACGTATGGTCTACGCCTTTGTGTATAACAGAGGTGGCTCAACTTGTAACTATTTTTTATATGTGCAGAGTTCATCAATCAAGGAGGTTCTTCGGCAGATTGCTCAAAGAGAAATGGATGTGGTGATATAATGGAATGAATGAAGATAAATATAGTCGACCATATTATTTCATCCTACTTTGGGATTGAAAATATTGTTATTTGAACTAATCAAAAGGATATAATATTCCTTAAGATCTGAATAGTAAATGAATAATCACTTTACACAGTTTATAAGATTATTTTGATTCTTTATTGAACAATATATCTAATAATAAATCATATGATGCAATAATAAAACCCGAATAATCTTGCTTATAGTGGCTTCATTGTCGAAAATATCACTCTGCCAATGACTTTACAGATATAGAGCTAATAGTGCTTTTATAAAATCCCAGTTCCCATTGAAGATTAACAAGCTCCATTAGTTAGTTCAGATTAAGACTCTACAATCAAGTTCGTTTAAGACTTTTGTTTAGAATACATTTTGTAAAACTTATCAAATCATTTGAATTGAGTATTTGTGATTTGTAATTGACAGATTAAATTTTTTTGAAGACCTAAGTCGTCGAGAATGTTTCGTGGTGGGGTAATCTTCGAAAAGGAAATTTGGGTAATCTTCGCAACAAAGGGTATTCGTTGCGTTCAGGGTTGGTGAAATTAGGCATATCAACAACCAAAATTGAAACAAACAGTAGCAAGAAGTCGAAAAAAGTAACAAACCAAAAAATACAAATTTAAAAAACTGAACAACGCGGCACAGACACTTCCAACAGCAGAGACAGTTAAATCTCGAATGACGGTATGGTCAAGTCAGCGGCGACTAACCCAATCCAACCTAAGGACAGAAATAGTAATAATAATTCACACGCGTCTAAAACGGGCACGTAAAATTTCCTTGCTCGCTGTGTTGTGTCGAAATCCGTACTTTTATTTAGGTGCGACTTTCTTCAATCCTCTGACTAAAACCTTATTTGCAGTATTATTTTTTTTTATTGACTTACGTAAATAGGATATGGTTAGCAACGTTATAAACCAAAGAACATTTTAAAATAAAACTAAGTTTGTAATAGCTGTAACTTTTTTTTAAATTTCAACAGGAGTGGAGATGTTTTCATACTTGCATAATTTTTTTTTAATAAAAGGCCCACGTGTTAATTTTGTGGTGTTATCTGTAACAATAAATACGTTTTTTTTTAAACACACACACACGTAGACCTAATACAAAAAAAAATGCATGTAAAAGCACACGCAAAAAAAGTTATGGGGCTTCGAAGGGTACATTTTGGGTAATTTAGAAAAACCTAATAAAAAATCATTCCTCCATAACCGTAATACTAAAGGCCCAGGTTCCAAGACTGAAAAGGTAGCAAATGACTCTACCAACGCCCCAAAAAAAATTGACGGTCCATGTGCCTAACACCCTGTATATATAAATCGCAATAAATGAATTTAAATCATTGGAGTGGACATCCAGAAAACAGTACAAGAATTTGAAATAACAATAACAAAACAAGTTAATATCAATTTGAATATTCCTCTTACCGTATAATCATTCGGCCATTTAAAATTCATGAGGTGCGATGCCAGATATCGACGATGCCGATTCGAACAAAGAGAATAACAGGAGGATTTTCCACAAAAATCGATCAACATTGACCTCAAGCCAAATGGGTAATAGCCCAAACAAAAACCACCACATTATCATAATACTAAAAATTCACGCTACCAGCACAGTGGTCAATTCACGAAGGTACTACCTTGGGGCCAAATTCTTTCTAACAATAGTCTCCTTGCGTGATTGATACAATGGCCTTAGGAGTTTTCATATACTCCTTTATAATTCAGAACCATTATAAACTACTTTATACGGAATGATCTTTGTTCTTTTCGAAATAAGAAGAATTCCGTTATGGAGTGGGGAATGTGAAATTTTGTGGGGTAAAAATGTATTTTTGGGGTACCCTATATCTTTAATATTAGGATACCGCAAAACCAGTAGCTGAATATTTTCGATATACCTACAGTTTAAGTTTAACCCAGTAGTTGCAAATTATAGACTTATAATTCCTTAAACGGGTTGTTATTGGATATAATATGTAGTTAGGATTCCAAACAATGTGGAATTTTTCAGGTTATAGTGAATTCTTTATAAAGAAAATATTTCAACAGTTCACTATTTTCTTATCTGGTTTGAATATTATTGTTTGACAATCGTTGTAAGAATTACCACAAACTTATTTTTTTAATTTTCATACACTCCACAACCAATCACTTGTTTCGCAATTAAGGAAAGCAGAAATAATTGTTTATTTCGGCCTATAATCAAACTATAATGAAACATGAAGTGATATGAGATACTGAACTGATAGAAATATTTTAATGAAGTCAAATTCTATCATCCCCTTAGTTTGTAAATCAGTTTGTATTGGTGTATGAAATGAAAATGTGAAAAATTCCTATAAACTCTTATAAATCTGGGAGACTGGTCGAAGTTTTTAAGAATTATATGAGCTTAATTTAAATCATTCCTATATTAAAATACTGGATGACCCCCTGAAAGTCTTAAGTTATAAAGAATCAGTTTTTATAAAGACATGTTTTGAATTTAACAGCTGTTGACAGAAAGTACGTATTTCAACGGTCATCACGAAAATATACCTAAGTACTATTTCAGGCTGGATATCAAATAAGGTAGGTATAGTCCAGTAAAGGAAGGGCTGAAATCACTTATTATATGTTATATGTTGATTGTTATAATGAGAGAAACATATGGTCAAAAATGCAGGCGTTAAAATTTTCAGGAAAAAATTCTTGAAAATATAGAGAAAAATACGGTTTTTCTGATATTTTCGCGAATTAGAAGGTTTAGTAAGAAAAAGTTTTAAACAAAAGTTGTAGAGCGGAAAATTCTAGTCCAAATTATGTACTTTATCGTTCTCGAAAGTGCATTTGTATTCTGATAAACAGCGTATTTCTTTAGTAGAGCAATACCAACGAATTTTAAATTTGGCGCTCGATGAAATGGCTACCTGAATGCTGAACCAAACATCTGGCAGATATTTGCCAGAGTTGGACTCTACTCGTTTTGTTTGTGTTGCATTCATTACATCGAACCCTAGCATATATATAATGTTGAGTTGGTTGGAAACGGACAGTTTGAATGAAACGATGTTCGGGTTTCTAATCTGATGTGCTAGCGAAGGCGATATAGATTCTTCAATGGAGGCTAAAAGTAAAATGAAAAATAGAAAAGTCAAAAAATTTTAAAAAGGAAAATTTGACGATTGAAATTTTATTAATTCAAAAACTGAAATAGTTTTCAGCGGCAATTATGAACAAATTCCTAGCTGAAATTCCTTAAGATGCATACGATATACGAATAATAATTAAGACGTAGGTAGGTATGTTTCTGATAGTAAAATAATCTTCGAAAGAAAGAATGAATATATTCTTGGACGAACAATGGAAATTATGGAATGTGCTATTGTATCACGTTTCACATCTATCCTTGCACTACATTTTGAATATGGTAAATGGAATAGCAGAGTTTTCAAACTTTCCGGAATGTCAGATATAGTGCTATGCAAGAATAAACTTGAGAGGGGATAATTTTCATAGTTATAATCTTGTTTTTTTTATATCAGCTACAACGATTTGACCAGATATCCGTAAAATTTAATTTTTTTTGATAATTACTGAGAGAATCGGGATTAAAAGCCTTTCTTTACTAAGCTCCATTATATTGGGAGATTTGTAAAAGAAAACCGGTTGCTTTCCATGATATTGTTCGATGATAATGACATTACTATATTTCTCTTTAAATTTTTTTATAAAAGCATTATTGTTGAGAAAGTTTTCCCCCCATAACTAACTATATAATAACCTGTTCTTGTAAGTATTCAAAATCCCGTCAACGAGTTATTTGAGAAAATGAAATTTTGGCGGGGCAATTATTCATTTCAATGCGTCACTGAAATATCGATTTCAAACTAATGAGTTTAAACCCAATGATATTGATATCCTAAGCGAGCTGTTATTCATTCTAATAGACCAAGAATTTCAAATCACACGCCAGAAAACTTGTGCTGAATACTACCCTGTTCTAGAACTTCAGATGTCTAGGACCGCTCGGTTTTGCACTAGGCGCCAAATTTCGAATTCACTGTTATCGCCGCATTAAAGAAATACCTTAATAATCAGTATACAAAACCACTTTCGAGAGAGGTAAAGTACATAATTTGGACTAGAATTTTCCGCTCTACAACTTTTGTTTGAAACTTTTTCTCACTAAACTTTCTCATGTGCGAAAATATCAGAAAAACCGTATTTTTTTCTATTTTGTCAAGAATTTTTCAATGTTCCTGAAAATTTTAACACCTGCATTTTTGAGCATATGTTTCTCTCATTATAACAATCAACATATCAAAAATGGAGCTCTTTCCGAGAAAAAGTGATTTCACCCCTTCCTTTACTGGACTATACTAGATATCATCAATAATGAATACAACAAATGCCCATTTTGATTTTGTGGTGTATGTAAGCCATAAATTGTTCAGTGGTTAATTTCATCTATAATGTTTAGTGGCGGAAACCATAGACCGAAGAGATTCCTCCAATCTTTTGTAGAAATAATAAATTATTTCTAATGAAATAGATTATGGCAACATTGAACAAATCTGATTATTGGATCATTTCAGCACAGAGTTGGGTTCGGAAAAATCAGAAAGTTTGAAAAAATTTTATCGATTTAATTTCTTTTAACTTCGAATATCACTTAAATGGTGCTATTTAAAAAAATTATAAGGAATAATTAGGAAGTACAAGATACTAACCTTTAGTTCAAGTGAGATTAGTTTTTCATGCAAGTTAGCCAATTTGTAGAGTAGCAGTGGGAAAACTAGGGAAATGAAATAAATCTGTTGATGCCAAAATATGCATAACCTTCTACAAGAGATCATTTCAATCGATACGGTTGTTTAAATGGGATAATGCAACTTTTTTTAATTTCAATACCTCGTAGGTATTTTTTGAACAAGGCCAAATATAAAAAAATGCTATTAGAAGAAAATTTTTCTTTTGATCTCAAAAATATACGAATCAAATTAACGCAGTGGTTTCAGACTCGCCCTGCATGTTATTTGAAATAACATATCGATCCTTTCTTGTCGTCACCAAAACAAAGTATAAACTGAAAAGTACAATCACTACGCCTTCCATCTTCGATAAGCAAATTAAGTAAAAGTTTTCATTTACACATAAAAAAATTCATGTGTTCCCATTGTCATTACAACAGAACAGATAAAGATTCATATTCTTCTGCCAATGAGCAAGCTACAAGTGACAATTTTTTGTCTCAATTCAATTGATAAACATAGGTTACAGCTGTCAAAAGTGACCACTTGCAGGAAAAAAAATCCTAAATTTGTAGAAAGTACTGTGATAACATTCATATCCCAAAAAAGTGATGAATACGAATTTTATTTTAGAAAAAATGCCTGTTTTATTGAAAGTGAAATCCTGTTACCTGTCATTCGACAAAACATATCAATCCCTTTTATTTTTTATTTATAAATAAAGTATTAACTGAAAAATATAAGCCTTTCATCTTGGATCGACCCATTCATCAAAAGTTTTCATGCGAACAGATAAAAATTTATCTGTTCCCGTTGTCATTGCGATAATCCTAGTTACAGTGGAGACCGAAAGCCTGATAAAGATTGATTTCCTTCTGCTCAATGAGACAGCTGATGAGATTCAGATCAGAGATAAAGGTATGGGAACTAAGATCTCATTAATGCAAAGCTCTACCGCTCTGCCTTTGTAGACTTATTCATGAACGAAAAAATAAATCTTGATTAAGCCTCGGATAATTTTTGGTTCAACAAATTTCATACATTTCAATTTTAATCGCGTAAACGGTGCCTATATACCGCGCAGGTATGACAAGTGTGTCCGATCTGTCGAATTGACAATTATCGTAATCATCCATCATGAATGAAGCTTTCGATAAAAAAAATCGTTTCATGTCGAATAACACTAAGAAATGGGAGATTCAATGAAGTTTTGTTGTTTCCAAGATTTACTCGGGGTTCCTCAGTTTTCAAACATAGAGTACTGAGCTCAATTAGGATGCTGAATCGGTGGTTAGTAGAGGGTAGAGGGTAGATAATTGTGAATTAAAAAAAAATAAAAATGATAAACTTTATTTTAGGTAAAGTGTAATACAGTGAACACACAAGATGAAAAAGGTCATAAATAATTGTACTCTCATTAGATCATCTAGGCTAGGAAGTCTTCTACGTTATATGGTTTGATATTAAGTAACAGCTTTAAAAATAATTTCTTATATTGTTGTAGAGTATATTCTCTTCCCAATTCATGTGTTCATCGAAATCTCTTTGATCGAGACATTTCATTTTTTAATATCACAATGCCACGATAATATCAACAAAACTCGATATGAAATATTCTGTTCGAAAGTCAAATTCACACTAGAAACCTTCTATTTGATACTTAGAATGATTCAATCATTGATCTACAATATGCTTATCACAGTCTCCAAGCTTCATCACAAATGTTCAAGAAATTGTCAATCAAATATGCAATATACCACCTCAGTAAATATTGCGTTCATGACGAATGAATCAACAAAACAGCTAACTTATTGAATTTCCTAGAACTAGATATTCTAAAGTCCAAAGTAAAGAATGCGTCATTCCGAGTTGCATATTGATTGTTGACATATTGATTTCTGAGCATTCTATCAAATTCTACTGGATTACTTGATACAATTTCTTTGAGTCGTAAACAAAGAAACACGCCTATATTCCGCATAAGATTAGAACCAAGTTCTGTACTCATTCAACTACTTGAAATTCTGATTATTCTTTTGATACCACGAACTCTAATTGTTGCTTTTCAAATAAAGAAACAGGTGGATGAAGAGGGTGCTTTTTGATCCTAACATCTGGTAAATAAAAGATAGTAAAAGAAAAGATTTAGAATCAGATAAAAAATATCCGTCTTTACAGTGTGTGGCTTTGACCGATACATCAACTTCAACCATTGGTTTTTGAGATCAAGATAACCGTTTTTCGATGTTTTGCTCCGTACGAATGATACTGGATGTTGAAATTAAATGAAAAGAAATGCATTGTGCCCTCCAAGGTGTTAATAATATATAATTAAAATTCGGCGACTGGTTTCCGACAATTTCGACACATATTTATATACTGATTAATGAAATAGGCAAAAGTTGTAAACCGCCATAAATATAATTCTTGCATTTCTAAATCAGAAAAGATGCATATCACATATGTGGAAAAAGTAGGAATTCCCTCTTATAATTCAACTCATAGCTATTGAATTGAAACGGCGCGTTCTGGGTAAAAAAATATTTGTAAAATTCCAGAAATCAAATTTCTGAAGTAAGTAAATCACCGTAGGTATTGAATTGCAAAAAAATTTAATCCGAATAGATGTCAAAATATCTAATGAATTTATTAGGTGAATAAGTGTTAAAATCAAATTATCAATCATTAACTACAAAAAATTGATTCAAGCACCTTTTCTACTAGTTATACACATTATCATAAATGACTCAACCTACATCTAGAATAACTTATAATTATTTACGTAACAGATTAATTCATACATTGAATATTAATTATTGTGAATTGCCGTTAACAACAAATGAATAATAATATTTTTAAAGACCAACTGAGAGAAATTCAAGCCTTTTATTGTAATCAGCCATGAGTAAAGTTCCCATTTTTTTCTTTACTGTTAATTACGCATTCAAATTTGTATGAAATCATGGAAAACTGAATGAATGACAAAGGAAAATTGATAATGAACTAGATAATAATAGTTCTTAGTCACTGAAAAACCAGGGCCTCACATGACTAATCAAGATGAAACCTTTTTTTGTCCATTGAGTCATTACATTATAAGTTATAATTGTTGAAAGCATTAAATCATGAAAATCAGCTTTTTTATCAGATAATACGACAAAAGTTTTAAATTTGAAGGGGAAAACTTGTGAATTTTTCTATGGGAAACATGGAATACGAATCTTTCATAATTTTACATCGATTTTATTGATTCTCAATTGCTCGATCTGGAAGTTCTATTCTCTAAATCAACTTGAAGATTTTCCTGAGATTTTCAAATACGTTCAGCTCTAGGGCATTGTTGAAAAAGTTTTTTTTTGTGGAACTGTCATTGAAATTGACACTTTCTATGACAGCGTATAGTATTGAAAGTTTAAAACACTTCTAACACAAAATTTTCTCCTAATGTAATCAGGTAAAAAAACAATAATAATTTAAGGAATTACAAATTATTTAATTCATTTCATTTATTTAAAATTAAGTTTTTTGTTTGGTTAGTTGAGGAACATAATTTAATTTAGAAAATAATATACCAACAGAATAAGAAAACTTTGAAATCAACAAAAGCGGAATAGAAGTAGATATGTTATATTTTAGAATAAAAGAAGAATTGGCAATTAATCTGCCGGGATTGTTTGTGACAACACTGATTGCATTATACGAGTATGCATCATCTGACACGTCGATTGTTTTATTCTATTATTGTCAGTAAACAAGTATCGAGACATTTAATACTGGTCAACTTTACTCATAAAACTGAAATGAAAGTTTAACATTAAATAAAATGCATCAAATTTTAATATCGAGAAAATCGAATAAAATAAATTATAATGAGAAGACTAAAACAATGAAAAAAAATTCCAATAAATGAATAACTGTGAAATTAATTCAAAGAAATGAAATAAGAAAGAATTAAAATCAAAAAATTGGCCAAAACAGCATAACAATAAAAATATTTAATCTTTGGTTATTATTTATTGTTGCTGTCAAAGTGAACTACAATTTAATTTGGTAGAATATATCGATGTCGAAGAAATCCTAGGAAGTTATTGGGAAAGAAGTCACAAGTAACTCTTAATTAGTAATCGTTCAAATTTCTGAGCTTCTTCGGGAAAAACTAAATCAGACCATAGGAGTATGAGGCCGTTTTAATGGTTTATTACTGTGCTATCCTTTCAAAACTTTTTAATCAAATTTCATTAATTTAAGTTTATTTAATTCAGTAATCAAGTGTAAAAGACAAATTTCACAAACCGTCACATTTTTACCGACGATCCTATATCAATGTGTTCCCAATAAAAGATGCTTATGCTGATATAAATTTTTTTGATTATCATAACATCGAAAGAATCTTGCATCGACATACATTCTTGTACTTGTAAACCTAGTATTTGTCCAAGTAAATTGTAGACTGCAGGCATCAATCCGAATATCGAAATTTTCAATGACTTTCCGACATGTTACTGGTGTTATTTTACGAATTGCAAGTTGAATGTTGTTATTTAGATCATCAATTGTTTTTGGCTTGTTAGCATACTCCTGACTTTTCAAAAAACACCACAAAAAAATCTAATGATGTTAGATCACATGACCTTGAATTGAAATCTGCATTTCGTGAAATTACCGTTGTTTTCTCGAGTTATGTGACATGTAACACCGTCTTGCTGAAAACAGACGTCAGACACATTCATATGACTCAACTGTGTCCATAAAAAGTCTCTCAACATTGATTGGTATCACTCAGCATTCACAGTAACAGCACTTTCATCTTCGAAGAAAAATGGCCCAGTGATTCCATTTGCCCAAAATGCACAACTTACAATAACTTTCTGTGGGTGTAGAGATTTTTCATGAATAACATGAGGATTTTTATCAACCCAGATACGACAATTTTGCTTATTGGCGAATCCATCCATTGTGAAATGAGCTTCGCCACTAAACAAAATTTTGCTTGAAAATAATGGGTCTGTCGTTCGTTGTTCAATAATCCAACTAGCGAAATTACGACATTGTAGATGGTCTCTTTCTTTCAATTCCTGGGTTAATTGAATTCACTAATCTTTGAATTGAAGAGTTATTTGGCCGATTATTTACATCAAAAAAATTATGAATTTTGCGATGGGTATTTTTCAAAGAGAGCCCATTTTCATAATAACTTTGAATGATGTAAACGCATTGTTGAAATGTGTACCTGTCCATGGTTAAAACTGTACTACCTTCTAATTAAACAAAATGGATTATGTCATTTGAAATGATGTCACATGTAAAAATTATTTGGTGCTGACATGTAGGCGTCACATTTGGATGACTTTAGAATTAGGACAAAAAAGCTCTTGACTCACTCCAGTGTTTTTCTAATTTTTGTTTGAATAATAAATAATATTTTGTCTCGGATTTTTTTTACGTGAAGGTAGATTTAGTTTCGTATTTCAGACTGTTACTCAATCCTTGTATAGTAAATTTTCACAAGTTTTTTATTTATACTTTTACTTGAAATCTCTTTAATCTTATGCTAATATCACGTTTGAATGAGGAACAATTATACATTCAGTACAAAAATGTGATTTCTGACGGATCTGCAAAACAACGAAACTGTCGATGTTTTAGTATGTACACTTCATTCATGTGAATGTAAATGCTAAATTAGCAGAAATAATACAGGTGTCGAGTACGTGCAATTATTGAACAAGAACAAACAAAAATGAGTCCATATCCTCAGGAAACTGACTGTTACGTTCCTTCTTTACTGTTTACGACTGCTCCCTCACGCTATGCCCCATCGCACGAATATCTGAGGAAGACGTGTAATTTTACTTAGTTACGAGCACATGTCGATTTTTCAATGGTGGAACAGTTATGCTAAGAGATATTTAGTTACTTTACTATCAGTTAATTGATCTACAGCTGATGTAGATACACTTTATTTCAGAAAGAACCTGGAAATGCAGTTTTTTAGGTTAATATGAAGAAGATTCTAATGGTCACAATATATTCAAAGAGAAAGTTACATGTACAGGGTGGTTATATTTCGATGTTTTAGCACTACAACTTTTAAACTAGAGGAGATACTTAAAAAATTGTTTAGTTTGGGATTTCGAGGAGTTTTTCTCCAGTGGATCAATAGTTTTTCAACTAACAGGTATTTATGTGTCAAATTAGCTGAATATATTTCTGATACATACAGTGTCCTATTGGGTGTTCCACAAGGGTCCGTGTTGGGTCCATTAATTTTCTTACTTTTTATCAATGACATGCCTCAACATGCGATTGCTGAATGGATGACAATGTATGCGGATGATACGTCATTTGCAATTTCGGCCACAACACTTGAAGAACTCGTTAATAAGTGTATCAATCTAATAAAAAGTTTCACAAAAGGATAACTCTGTCATTGTAAACGTAGATAAGACTGAGTGGGTCATTTTCAGCCTCAGGGCCAGAAATGAGACCATTACGTTGAAGCATGGCAATGTAATTGACAGGTCAAAATCAGGCATCAAGTTTCTTGGTGGTGGACGACAAGTTGAGGTGGTGTGATCCATCCAATATTTGTGCACTAAACTGAACAAGGCCTATTATGCTATGAGCAGGGTAAGAGAATCTCTGCCCAGGGAATCATTAATCATCGTGTATTACGGACTTTTCTATGCACACTTAAACTATGACATCTTGCTCTGGGGTATCTAAGTAAGTGTGGACAGAATTTTAAATTGTCAAAAGAGGGTAGTGCGCCTGATGTTCAGCTTGAGCTCGCGTACATCTTGTCGTGATATTTTTGTTCAAAAGCAGATTATAATGGTACCATCATTATATATTTACAGATGCTTAAAAGATGGAAAAAGTATAATATACATGATGAAGAAAACACTGTATTGACTGTCATAGGTACTGTATCCACAAATCCCAATATTTCGAGTCGTCAGATAAAGAAACTGGTATTACTAGAAGGCGAGCTTCGAAAACATTGAAAAAAATAAATTCCGATCATATAGGAAACAACCTGCTCTCCGACCTAGAGATTTTGGCAGTAGAGTAGAATTTTACCATTGAGATTTTTTTTTTGAGAAATTTATATGGCCGGACGAAAATTTTCAAGCTGTCTGAACACAGTTTCAAATATTCATCTATTAATTACAGTACCAAGTATAGAGAAAAGTGTCGGCTATGCATTGCAGCAGATGCTCAACGATTTGAGACACATACTTCAGGATTAAGGAGGCATTATTACTATTGATATATTTTAAGACAAGTTAGTAACTTTTTGCCAGATTCCAGTATTTATTCTACTTTCGTAAGGCATTTTTCCTGTCTTGTCTGAGCTATCAAATTCGCTGTTGTTCTGTAATTGACTGCCAACTGTCTCCTCATATCACCATATTGCTGAAACTGTCATCAAATGAGTAACCTAATGGTGCTATAATATACTGGATGTGTCATTTGAAATGCGAAAGTAGTAGTAAGTTTCCCCTACAACCGAAAGCTGTAAAGGTTTGAAAATATTCAAGGGATGAAGATTAATATCTCAAACCACAACATACAAATTTTCAGCTCAAAATATGAATTAATTTTCCATTTACTACTATTGAGCTATCGCCATGAATCACCTTGTATGGTGGATACTATAGTAGTAACACTCAAATCTAACATACTTGTCCGCTTTATTTCGGAATATTTTTCTTCGTAGTAATTAAATCTTAACAATGTTAATCTCCAAATACCCTGTGTCCCCTACGAATTCAACCAAGCTTGAGAACAATCATAAGCTACGTAAGAAGCCCCTTGTTTACAGGGCGAATCAAATCAGCGAAGCGATTAATTTCCGTTTTCACACTGTATAACTTGCGAGGCGTTAGCGCGTGAACAATAATGTGATTTACCTTGTCTTGTAGAATTAGATTTAAAATCATGATTTTGGAAAACCATTTATATTCACGAGCATGATTGTTTGAATAATATGGAGGTGGAACAACAGATTGACCGAAATATGGCTGCTTTATATAACCTTTTGAAGGAAACCCCATATATGCAACAACCACTTTTTTTTCAAATATTGTAGAACACGCAATCTGCAACTCTTTAACTGATAGTCATCATTGGACTTATGGCCTTTTTATTTTTAAATGTCATTTCCATCCTTAATACATATGTTCTCAACTATTTAACTCAATGTAATAGTTGCCGATTTCCCCTCGAGATATTTATTTTTTGAAGCTCACATCTTTCTGATAATTTTATCTTGAACTATAGCTCAATATATAATAAGTTAGTTGTAAAAAAATTGCCTGTATGAGGTTAAAACAAAGGTAAAATGTAAATGTAAATATCACACATTTCAGATTGTATAAAACAACAGCTCGAGGAAAAACCCTTGTTCATAAAAAAGTTAAGATATTTGAGATTTTTCAATAGGTTAATCCGGCATTTCCCAGCAAATTTCTTCATAGTATTCGACAAAACCTGAAATGAAAAAACGAATTAATCACCCAAAGGATCGAATAGAATAACTTAATACTGACAATTTTCTGTAGAAGAACTTTTTATGCTGTAAGGGCCTCTTGGACCACGTTCTTCTATCTAAGTGATGTTTCTTCGGAATCGAATCTAGTTAAAACACCATTGTATCTAAAAAAAATTGATTAATCTACCATAGACGAAACAGTAACATTTGAAAGACAAATTTTATAAGCATATTATTCACAATGTTGAGTCAGCTGAAAACGTTAGAACATATTGAGAACGATTCGCAAATTTATTAGCTGTCTAAAGTCACGTGGCCCATCAAAATAACCGCCAAATTTTCAACCGATCATCCCTAATCTGATTCAAACGATTTCCGCTTGTATCATCAGTTGCTTTTAACGTAACGTTCTCGAAGAGCATCCTCATATACACTAGTCAGCAAAAAAAAATGGCTCAAAAAACTGAGGAGGCAAATTCCTTTCACTTAATGTCTACCCTTCCAGTATTTTATATCCTTTAATTCCTCAATTCAATGCAGTGAATGAAGCCAATTAGAACAGAACTATTTACAAAGAAATTAATTGAAATATACCTATTCTAAAAAAAATTATACTTTAGGTTTCCCGTGATCTAAATGGGCAGTGCAACAGAATTCCATTGGTATTGAAAAAATTTATTACTAGTTATTTAAAATCCATAAATGAACATGTTCTGAGTGCAAGTATACACATGCATGTAGAAAAATGGAAATACCCTATATCTAAATTGTGATCCACAATTGGAACGATCTGAACTGAATCAATAGATTTCTTAGAGTTTTGTTGCACTCTGAACCATCCCCTTCAATTTTTTTGGCAAGGTCTTTAAATCTTCTTTACAGGTGTGTTTTTGCAAAAATTATCATTTAATTGAGACTCAATTATGAAATTTTACATAGAATGAAAGCACCTAACCAAAAAAGGAGGACCACATGAGCCCTTTTCCTTTTAAAACAATTTATAGGGTTGATGGGACTGGCATAGGGCGCAACAAAAATTCTTCTTAATTGCATAAAAATGTTGTAAAAGTGAAATAAAAATCAACCTGTTCCAGGATTTTGTTGGCAAATATTTCTTTTCTAAGAAAATGAATTTGTTCAATAATTTGGACGTGCACTGTATATATACTGAAGATTTCTGTGGAAAATGCATATATGTATTGCCTAACTGTTTATTTCACAAATGAGTATTTAAAAAATCTCAAAATAAAAGTGATGTATTTTTCAATTAGAATCTACACAATTGTGACTCAAATATATCGAAGTAATATGTAATGCTTTCACATGTAAATAAACGTAACAACCCTAATTTTCATTACAGGCTTCGTCTTAGAAGGAAAATTTTAAAATAAAATTTTGAATTTGAGTTATTTTCTCAACAAACAAACCTGTAAAAAAAATTTTAAGAACAATAGAAAACTGTAATATCATGAGAAATGATAAACCTAATGTATTTGTGAATATTTTGATAGAACGAAGTTAAAAGAGTCTCAATTTAATTCTCAGGCGCAGGTACTAATTTCAGTTACCTATATTAGAAATTAAAACAACAGTAGACTCAAATCGAAACAGTTTTAGTACCATTTCCTACATTTATTAATTGAAATGTGTTAAAAATTAGCTTGTCTTGAGCAACATCTTCACTCGGTACTAAGTCCTATGGTAGGTATCCATCCTTTCTTTCCAACGCAATCAATCAATCGTTTGCTACACGTATTGATGACGGCCACATATCTAAGCCCAGCATGATTAATAAAATTGAACAGAGTATAGTCAAAATTTTTGGATTTTCGACATATCTCTAGTTCGACAGAAAGATCAATTCATAGGTCGCGGAGTGTACCTGAATCAGCCCCGTCGCTATTCAGGTGGAGCATGTGTGTCTGAAGCGACCCTCTGGACAGGTGTATAGACACCTGCTACATCACCCTAATCCAATCGAGCATGGGTCTAAGATACAGAACTAATAAAACCAAGTGCATATTGTCCACCTTGAATCCTGTTATTTTATTACACCTTTACTTTGATAGATTATAAGGAGGCAACAAAAATAAGTCAAGATCTTTATTGACGTCAAATTTCAAACTAATAAATGTGTACAGGGGGGTTTGCGAGAGAGTTGGGTTTTTCTGAACATTATGAACCATATATATATGCTTGATCACTGCAATGAATTCAAGGATAGAATTGATTTATTTTTTCATAGTCCTAGTTCCTTGAAGAAAATCATGAAAAATCACTTCCTCGGGACTTATTAGTCAGCTACCACCTTGTACATCTAATTAAGACTGTTCTTTTTGTCAATGTCATGCACCTGCACTGACTGTATGCTGTTGTCGAAATTGTTTAGTTCTAGTTGGAAATAAGAAATCTGTTTTTGTTTTTAGTTCCTACTTCTGTAGATGAATTTTTTTCTAATCTGTGAACACATTTTTTGGGTATTTGATTACCTGTATGTGATCCATATGTATAATAAATAAATAAATAAATATTTGTATCAGTCCTATTATTCTTAAGATTTATGATTGTTTTATATTTTCATTGAATTTCAGATTTGGTGAACAAAATATAAATGACGTGAGGTAAAAAGCTATTGCTCGAATGTTCTGATTCACAAAAGTTTCAATATTGAAGATGCCTTTACTAGATTGGCACAGTTAATACAGTATTCTCTGAAATAAATTGTCCATTGGTGAGATCTGGGAATTCAAATCAAACTGGGAAAAATTGGATAAATGAGGAAGTGAAGAAAGCAAGCAATAATTTGAAAAATTTAGATTGGTTAAATAAAAATATGAAGACTATTGGTTCTTACAGGGAAGTCTATAAAAAAGCAAAGTCAGATTTTAAACAACTTTTATGGCGCACTAAATCTGGTTATTACTCGGATATCATAAACTCCTCCAGCAATAGTAAAAAGCAGTATGGAATATAGTAAATAATATTACGGGAAGAAAAAGCACTAAGAAAATAGCATTCCAAATAAATTATTCAGGGAAAAATTTACGAGGTCAAGAGATATTGCTAATGTTTTTTGCTAACCATTTTGCATCAGTTGCTGAAAAAATTATCCAGGATTATTATGGGAATATTTTATCATCTTCATGTACGACCTCAGCTTTGTCAGGAAACACTTTCTTCTTTCATCCAGTTATCACTGAGGAATTAGTGAGTACTGTTAGAAGCTTGAAGAATAAAAAGAGTACTGGTATTGATGGAGTATCTGTCTCTGTATTGAAAGCAATAGTGGATAAAATCGATGATCATCTTGTTTATATTATTAATTTATCCGTCACAACTGGTAAATTCCTGATCTATTAAAGGTAGCGTCTGTGCTTCCTGTTTTTAAAAACATGATCCTTGTTGCATTGATAATTATAGACCCATCTCGGTTTTAAGTGTTTTCTCCAAACTTTTTGAAAAATTGTGCTTAATCGCATGATGTCATTTCTGACACGCTTTCGAATTATTACTGACTGCCAACATGGCTTTAGGGAAAAAGATCTACGCAAACAGCAGCATTTTCGCTGGTTGATTTTATTTATAAAAATTAGATGCAGGAATGTTTGTGGCTGGCATATTTTTGATTTGTCCAGAGCTTTCGATGTTATAAATTTACAGTTTTGGAGAGCAAACTATACAATATAGGTTTTCGCGGTATTTTTCTCCAATGGCTTATGTCATTTTTGAAGAATCGATCCATATTTGTGAAGATAGAGAATTGCTGGTCTGAGAAATATGATCTTCATCATGGAGTACCTCAGGGTTCGGTGTTGGGACCACTGCTGTTTCTCCTTTTATAAATGATCTACCGGGGTACATAGACCCTGAAATTATGGTTATATTCGTTGACGATACATCGGTGGCGGTCTCGGCTAGAGACCTGTGCGATCTATCTGATATCTGTAGTTCGCTAGTAGTTAAGTTCCTTAATTGGTGCAGATCTAATGATTTAGTTCTGAACTTGAGAAAACTGAGTGCATTAGATTTAAGAATAGATTAAATGATTGTGAACCTATAGTTGTCAAATGCATGGAACGTCCTATTGTATCGGTAGACAAAGTTAAATTTTTAGGTGTTTACTTGGATAGCTCACTAAGATGGAGTGATCACTGTGATTATGTTTGTGGGAAGTTAGCTAGCTCTTACTATGCTATAAGCAGGATGAAGAATTCACTGCCTTTCCAGGCTGTGATGGATGTTTATTATGGGTTGGTTTATAGTTTACTGAATTACAATGTTATACTGTGGGGTAACACTATTGATACTCATAGGGTGTTTGTTATGCAAAAAAGAATTATAAGGTTAATTTTTAATTTAAAACCGTTGGATTCCTGCAGAAATGTATTCAAGGAACATAGTATACTCACTTTGCCTTCTCTGTTCATACTCAGGTGCTTGGTATACTTACGTGAACATGATTATTTGATGGTAAAGCTCTCTAGCTTCCACACCTACTTTACAAGGAATGATACCACACTTACAGTTCCTTTTCATAAAACAACGAGATATGAAGCAAGCCCTGTCTATCAGGCAATAATTAAAATGAGACAACGGTACCTTATGAAATTTTACATAGAATGAAAGTCACCAATGACATTTTTGTTCATGAAGAACTCCCAAACCTCTCACGTGAAAAATAGAAACCTCTTCAACTAACTAATTTAAAAAAATAAAAACATTTCTAAAAAATTTATGTACGCCTCTAATGAATATACAATGAAAACAATTTATAGGGTTGATGGGACTGGCATAGGGCGCAACAAAAATTCTTCTAAATTGCATAAAAATGTTGTAAAAGTGAAATAAAAATCAACCTGTTCCAGGATTTTGTTGGCAAATATTTCTCTACTAAGAAAATGAATTTGTTCAATAATTTGGACGTGCAATGTATATATACTGAAGATTTCTGTGGTAAATGCATATATGTATTGCCTAACTGTTTATTTCACAAATGAGTATTTAAAAAATCTCAAAATAAAAGTGATGTATTTTTCAATTAGAATCTACACAATTATAACTCAAATATATCGAAGTAATATGTAATGCTTTCACATGTAAATAAACGTAACAACCCTATTTTTCATTACAGGCTTCGTCTCAGAAGGAAAATTTTAAACTAAAATATTGAATTTGATTTATTTTATCAACAAACAAACCTGTAAAAATAATTTTAAGAACAAAAGAAAACTGTAATATCATGAGAAATGATAAACCTAATGTATTTGTGAATATTTTGATAGAACGAAGTGAAGAGAGTCTCCATTTAATTCTCAGGCGCAGGTACTAATTCAAATTATCTATATTAAAAATGAAAACAACAGTAGACTCAAATCGAAACAGTTTTAGTACCATTTCCTAAAAAGCTTGTCTTCAGCAATATCTTCACTCGGTACTAAGTCCTATGGTAGGTATCCATCCTTTCTTTCCAACGCAATCAATCAATCGTTTGCTACACGTATTGATGACGGCCACATATCTGAGCCCCGCATGATTAATAAAATTGAACAGAGTATAGTCAAAATTTTTAGATTTTCGACATATCTCTAGTTCGACAGAAAGATCAATTCATAGGTCGTGGAGTGTACCTGAATCAGCCCCGTCGCTATTCAGGTGGAGCATGTGTGTCTGAAGCGACCCTCTGGACAGGTGTATAGACACCTGCTACATCACCCTAATCCAATCGAGCATGGGTCTAAGATACAGAACTAATAAAACCAAGTGCATATTGTCCACCTTGAATCCTGTTATTTTATTACACCTTTACTTTGATAGATTATAAGGGAGGCAACAAAAATAAGTCAAGATCTTTATTGACGTCAAATTTCAAACTAATAAATACAGAAGATTGTGTACAGGGGGTTTGCGAGAGAGTTGGGTTTTTCTGAACATTATGAACCATATATATATGCTTGATCACTGCAATGAATTCAAGGATAGAATTGATTTATTTTTTCATAGTCCTAGTTCCTTGAAGAAAATCATGAAAAATCACTTCCTCGGGACTTATTAGTCAGCTACCACCTTGTACATCTAATTAAGACTGTTCTTTTTGTCAATGTCATGCACCTGCACTGACTGTATGCTGTTGTCGAAATTGTTTAGTTCTAGTTGGAAATAAGAAATCTGTTTTTAATTTTAGTTTACACTTCTGTAGATGAATTTTTTTCTAATCTGTGAACACATTTTTTTGGGTATTTGATTACCTGTATGTGATCCATATGTATAATAAATAAATAAATAAATATTTGTATACTGCAAAGTCCTATTATTCTTAAGATTTAGCCGATTGTTTTATATTTTCATTGAATTTCAGATTTGGTGAACAAAATATGTAGAAAGGCACTGACGTGAGGTAAAAAGCTATTGCTCGAATGTTCTGAAGGATTCTGTAATTGTGATATTCAAAACATATCACTAATGATAAAATAATAAATAATAGAGAAGGACGCAAAAGTTTCAATATATTGAAGACTAGCAAACTCATTAAGAAATAACCAGAGATCCTTTTGATGCTATCAAGGATGAATAATGTATTAATGGTCACAAAAGAAATTGTTATTTCTTTTTTCATCTTAAGAATATTATTTACAACAAGATAGGATATAATTCAACACATATGACTAAGGTCAAAAAGAAGAAACAGTTCTCTGACAGAAGGGCACAATAGAAGAAATTTTCTAATTTCAAACTGACCTATAAAAGCAACTGTATTGACTATAGAGAAAAAAGATACATACATTTCAACACTAGCTAAATCATAAAATCACACAGGCTATTTTTGGCGCTGTTGTCCACCTGAGCAGAGTACTTATAAATTTACTGTATTTTTCGAATATTTGGGTAAAAGTGGTGTCAATCGTTTCGTAAGGACTCGCTGATGATAAATCTACGGTCAAAATCGATTCGGTCCATCCGAAGGCACAATTACCAACTGATGATTGGTTCAACCTCCGTGTGTCGACGTATGTCTCTCGAAATTACTATATTGTTTATTTTTCATTGCGGTCTGATAATTTCTTTCCATGCAAAATACATATTTGAGATTTGTAAACTACATTATTTATATAGAGGATATTGGGAGGATACAATTGTTTAGTCTAGCCCTGAAGATGGAAAAATATATTTCCGAAACGTCGGCGAACTGACATAATATCATTTTCCCGTTTTTTGATCCTGCTACCACCATCTAAACCTTTAAAAATACAATTTTGGATCACCTATTTGAATTTAAGAATATAATATGTTTTAATTTCATTAATTTTACGTCAGGACTGCATAATACAGGTTGCTTATGCTTTCTCCATGTCAATGCGTTGGATTTTCCTCCGAATAAGAGGTGAAGAGATGAATTGGTCGCTCACTCCTATTTGTATATTATCTATTTTGTCTTCTAACCATCTTTTTATTCCTAAGGTTGCGCTGACGAAGTCAATCAGCCGAAACAGGTGTCGCCAAGTACCATCTTCGTTCATTTCCTTCTGCAACTTGTGGATTCACCCGATATACATTTCCTACATATATATGATTTCCACAATTAATATAGTGTTTAATAAATAAAATGAAAAAACTCCTCTTTTTTCTCGTGATAGAATACTAAGGTAATGGAATTTGCGATTAATCAATAACCTGAATACGATCAAGAGAAAGTCAACCTGAACCAACAGATATAAATCAGACCATTAAAACCGTAATTCCTTATGTAAAAGGTTTATCGGAGAAAATGAGAAGAATTGGAAATAGATACAACATAACGACTGCATTCAAAACTCAAGACACTATCAGAGCTAAACATACAAAAGTTAAGCCTAATAATGAGACACAAAGGACAAAGAACTGCAAATGTGAATTACCTTGCGAGTGCGGAAGATCTCACATCGGAGAAACTAAACGCCCTCTGAATGTACGAATAAAAGAACATCAGAAGCTTCTACGAGTACTAGACAGCGACAAATCCAGGTTGGTCCAACATGCTGTAGATGAGAATCATCGTATAAAGTGGGATGAAGCATCAATAATATCCAAAGAAAAAAAAATCAAAGAAGCAGCATTTATGAAAATAACACCTGATTCCATAAGTGCTCCATCTATAGATCTGCCAGAAGTTTGGACACCGATAGTTCGATCCAACTTAAAAAGATCATCATATCACAGATGAGTATATAACATCGTTCATTTTCTTTCATGACTTCTGTCAATATTGACTTTTTGAAAATTGATAATTTTCAAAAGGTTTTTTACTTTTCCTCCTTGATAAAGATAGAAGATGTCTATCGAAACGTCGGAAAACATTACATCCACTATAGATGATGGTAATAGCCCAAACAATCATTCAACACGAGCTCCATCATCAACAATATCTCGTCATCAACCTGAATACCTGCATTTTGTTGAAAATTAACGAATATCTTATGAGATATGAAGTATTGAAAAAAATTGTTGGGGAATTCATAACGAATTTTCTAGCGTGAAGAAATTTTGCAAACATATCATCAACGTTGTTGTGGCGTGAGTACTTCGATGATGATTTGTGAATGCTTACTGAACAGAAAAGTCAAAACAATATGGCCTCTACCTTCTGTCAAATAATAATTTTCTAAATCCAAAGTTCTTTCACTCTTGAAAATACACGTGGAATAAGGCCAACCAATTAACTTCAGGATAATCAAAGATCGGTCTCCATACAAAACAAGACGATATTCCTCTATATTGGCCCATTAAAAAATCAATAAATATATTCGTATTTTTATTCGATATCACATTATAAATATGTCAATGAAATTATTAAGCTGCAAGTGAGATCGTAGATATGTGCAATAAAGACGTGAGTTCAGTTTCATGGTTTTTTGCGTCGATAAAGCTTGGATTCCTTTATGCTTCATTGGTTGCGCGCTCATTTACTTTTGATAGTATTGAAATTGGCTATTAGCTTGTGGACATCTCTATCATGAATTAATTACTGATTATAAAGCAGCAGGTGAAATTGTGGAATCGAGCGATTATTATGGCATATACAGATTTTTCTGTGAGATATCAGATGTGTATTTTAACGAGGATCCTCGTTATGACAGTGCAAGAAGGGTTGGACACTCCAATAAAACCATCGTGAAATACAGGATGTCGACTGGAAGCAGAGTTGATGGACGAGATTGATAAAAAAAATTGATTTCTCTCTGGAACTGAGCCATATCCGATTGATAATTTCATATCATTATGTAGGCAACTTGGAGAGTGGCCATTGCGTTTTTGAATCAACAGGGTATTTGAAACAAGAGTGACTCTATCTCTGATAGGTGTGAAATCTGAAAATGACTAAAGCAGCATTTATGAAAATTACTTCTGATCCCATGATTGCTCTACCAATTGAATTTTAAAACCAATTATTCCATCTAAATAATCTTATTCGACATTGAGATTGATATTTCTCTAATTCCATATACTGATAATTTGATTTTCCCCAAATACTCAACATGTTTATTCCAATTAAGGTTTTTATCAATGTGCATTCCAAGAAATCTGGAGGAGTCACTCAAATTATAGTTGTCTTGGTTTATTGTTAACTTTTCCTATTCTCGATAATTGTGTTGGAAGGTGCAGATAAAACCAACCTAGTTTTTCCTTTATTGAGATTGAGATTATTTGCCAAGAACCATTTCTCGCAGTTGTTTAAAAATTTTGAACTGAGAAGTTGTAGTTCTGTGAAGAGCTTTTAGATAGCTAGTAAATTTGTACCATCTACATAGTTTACAAAGATTGCCACTTCTTCCCCTATTCCAAGACATATATTGAAATCTGTGCGGGTACAAAATTAGAAATAATAATAATCACCCGCTTAATGAAGGGCAGCGGACTTCCTGAGTCGCTGGTTATACTATAACAGTAGATCCAAAAATTATCTTTGGTAGAAAAGATGTTTGCAAGGTGAATAAAAACAAGTTTGTAGTTATAATAGAATTATGTATTCACAGTTAAGAATAGTTACACAATGTTGGGCACTTGAGTTTACACTCACAGAAAGAGTTTTTAGGTGTCTATAATAACCAAGGATTTGAACTTCTCTGCTCAATCTTGGGCACTTCTGGTAATATTGAATGATAAAGAGATCTGACCTTATTTGTTGTTTGGAGTTCACCACAGCTCTGCTTCAATCGTCTTGTTAGATTTCTCAGAATAAGGTGCAGGCACTTCGGATGAGATTTTCACTAACGAATTGTGGCTTGGCGATATGCAATTGCTTCACAGATTCACAATTCACAACCTTTTTCTTTTACGTAGAGAATTTCAACTGAGTAATTCACATACACATGAACTAGGGTAGCTAACTGACCCGAAAACAGATTATTTTGAGAGATCTTAATAGGAACTTGTAGTTCTGAGTGCCGTTATAGACTCGTGAAAAGTAAATCGATAAAGGAGAACTTACTTGAAGAAGTGGCCACCTTGAGAAGTGTAGAGAGAATGAATTTGAATAATTGAAGGAGGTCGGACGTGTACAAAAGTTCAGGTAGCTAAGTTTAGGGATTTCCAAAATTCCGTCCGACAGAAGGCATTCTTGGAAGTAACGGCCGCTGCCCCAAATTCCAAGAACTGTCCTTTGTTGCGAGAATATCGCAACAAAATCATTAATATAGATGAGGAAGAGGAGAGGTCCTGCTACGCTTCCCTGTGGTAAACCAAGAATCAGTTCCTGAAGATCAGATTTATATAATTTTTCCTCTACCTCAACTATTTGCTTTCTTGTTTCAAAATCCGATTTTGCCCATTTCAATGCTGGTCCTATAATTCCATATTTCTCCAGTTCCGCTATTAATTTTTGTAAAGGGTGATTCATTTAGAGGTACTCTTTGTGGTGGGGATTTAGTTGCAGATCGCGCATGCGTCGTGTAAACTACAGTGGCATTCTTGTTCAGTAGTGTCTGACATTTCGTAATGGAACGACTTAGCCCGCCACAGCGTCAACAAATTGTTCAGCTTTATTACGAAAATGGGTATGAGTATCGGGCACTTAGAGCGACTTACGCTCCCCATAATCGACCAACCGAACTGCTATTTTCATGCTTTCAGATGAAACATCAAATTTCAGTGAATTATTAATGATATAACGCATTGGTTCAATTTTTCCTTCGCTGTCTGAATTATTATATTATTTGATATGTCATCATAACCACTGGAATGTTTCTTCGTCAGTACTTTTATTTATCTAGTTTTTTCTTTATTATTGGTTTAAGAAACAATCTTACTTATCTTGGTTATAATCCATATTTTCATTTGATGACTTTGATGTTGATATTTCTGCTGCCTTTAAAAATGTGTTCATCTCATTGGCTTTTTACTGATTTTTCTGATACTTTCATTTGTGTAGACGTGTGTTATTTAACGATCTTACCACTAGTCAATGTATGTTGCATCAACATTGATTTATCGTTGTCCAGCACTGAAAGGTATTTCTTATATGCAATTCCTCATTCATTCGTTCTCATCAAAGGTATAACATCTATTAGGTTCGTCCGAATAATATCTTGTGTCTTGAGTGCTGTGGGTATATAGTATTTATTTCCGATTTTTCTCATTTTTGCACACTTTTACTGATATAACAGCTTGCTATCGTTTCGCAAAATGTCGGTGCGGGTTTTCTATCCCTTTTTCTTTTTCTCCGCCCGAGGCAGGGGGAACTCCACATGCCTTCCCTGCAGCGACGGTGTGCAATGCTGCAGGTTCGTGTGGGACTTTCACCCATCGAAAGCAACACTCTCCAGTTAGAGTCCCAGGGACACCGACTCATAGAACTGGCAGTTGCCGTTGGGCGGTACACCACTACAGCGAGCAGTATATGTGCCACTCACGCACTCACTCATACTCTCACTAGGAATTTGGGGATGTGAGGAAGAGCTTGCATTGCGATCTGAGACCAAGTACCGTTGTCTCACGAAGAACTCGAGAGGGTCAACTAACTCGAGAACTCGGAGCCCTAGGTATAGATCCTCGGAAGGTCCTGGCCCCATACACCCCTTCGGGCATAGGTCGCTCCAGCATGTATGGTTGTGTGGCCCTGTTGATTCGAGGACATGGCTACGAAGTTGCGGTTTCAGTCAGACATTAACGTTACCCCTCGCGTCTTCCTTAGGACTGGGAGTACAGACCTAAGGGCCGAGTGGGCCATAGTTTCTCTGATATCGCCACGACTGTGCTCCCCAGATCTATGCCGGGCCCGTTAAGAACAAGGGGGGAGAATCTGGACTCCTTCTCCTCTCGCCTAGTAATCGGATTGAGCTATCAGTCGTAGCCCCCTGGTTCGGTCATGTGATATTAACGGTACTCTTCGGTTCTACCCCATGTCTAGGACTCGGGGGGCCGAAAGAGCCATAGTTATCACGCCGCTACCTCGTACCAGTCGTTCGACAACTTTGCTTGCTGACTCTGTCTCCAGCGTCTTCTAGGTCCGGATGCCTAGGTGTGTTGCAAAGGTGTCACGACCTATGCGCACGCTTAGACAGAGCCCTTGGATTGGGAGGAATTCAGGGATAATAGTCATTCTTGGTTTTCGTCGCTTATTACAGCTACTTAAGCCCGTACACCACGACAAGGTGATGACCACGTACGGGAGGTTTTCTATACCTACGCGTTTCGTTCCTAACGCACACATTTGGACTCTTCAGTACGGCTTGTGTGCGCCATGCCATAGATGCTGGGGATTTGTTCTTTATGATATTTGAAAACGAGAGGCACTGATCGAATCTCGGTTCTTCAATCTAACCACTAGGACACCCGAGACCGAAGACCAGGAGATATAATTATCTTTCATTTAGGTACTTAAGGGCAAGCAAACACTGAACTTAAAGTTAATGATAATTAATTATGTTGACATTTACCTTCAGTGTCGCCCCAAGGCTCACTAAATCTTTGGGGCGGCCATCGAAAACGAAACTACAGAAAATTTCCATCTCCCGGAACTCCCATTCTCCTCAATCTTATAGAAATATCCCTAAATTATTCGTCTGAAAATGCGAATTTTTCGTAAAATCGTGAAAGAGAATTGTAAACAAGTCGGTTAGAAATTTCAATGATCGATACTTTCACTGATACGTATTCGATTGACATTTATCGGACTTATTAATTCAGTTACAGTTGGTGGAAAATTAGATGAAATGATTCATTTACAGTGGACTAATGTATGTTGTCAAATTTCACGAGCCAAATTCGTTTTCTGAAAAAGTTTAATGTAATGCTCGTGAAAGTCATTCAGAGGTTTCAGAAGATTCGATTCCGAAGAATGATCGCTTTTGTGTAATTTGGATTTGACTACATAAGGTATTTCAATAACAAGTGTTTGCCCGTCCGAGATTCTGCTATGATGATGAAAGAAGACCTTGTTTACACAGAGATCAATTTTCCTGATTATGGTGCCATATGTATTCTAGTGGCTCAAGTGATTATAGTTTGAAGTAGTACAGTTTTAAGGGGAACAGGAAATTAATTTACACGAGTTCCAGCTTCGAAAATAACCAATCAACAAATATTTTGGGGAGACGTATTGTTATTTATTTATCAGTGAGTCGATTACAGATTCAAATATGAACAATTATGCTGAAAAAAGTGGAAATATTGAATAATCGTCATGGCTAATTTTAACCGTTTGGAGTTTTATGTTATGGCACATGTTCATGAATATTCATTTGGTCAATAATTATCATCATTATCATTTAATTCCTAATTGCAGGGCACTTATCTCGAATTAGCAGTCATTTTCTTGAAGAATCTTCAGGATTGTCGATATTGAGAAAAAAAATGACCAAATACAGTGTGTTTCAATTTCGAGTGCCTATTGGCAGTTCTTGATATTTGGCCCTTCTAAACATCTCAAATTTCCACCTTGATGTTGTTTCACCTTCTCTACAGAGTAAAAATATTCATGAATATAGCCGCTTCCGTTCACACAAGGTGGAATATTACCTCATTGAAAGATAGTTTATTAACATTTATTCCTTCAACCCCATATAACCTTTTCTTATTCGACAGCCCAAGAAAATAAATTCGACGAAATATTTTTTTTTCAAGTTTTCCATTCCTGGTATGATCGAGTATTCAATAGTGAATACGTTTCTGTTAAAACCATTGTATTAAATCGAATAGTTTTCAAAATATCTAGAAAAAACTGGAAAAAAAGTCAAATATGTTCTGTCAGTAATATGTTCATTATTCTTATTTTAAATATCCTGAGCGTAAACCGTTTTTACAACATCGAAAAGGAAGGCTGTGAAAAGGTCATGCATCTTTTGGATTTCAAAAATATAATCACAGGGTGTTTCAAATTTTGTGTTGAAAATTATGATCTTAAATTGGCCATAACTTCTGTTTTTCAAATTAGAACCCTATATTTTTATAATTGTGTTGGATTCTGCGGTCAAAAATAATGATAGTTTTCTCACATGATTATGCTCCTAAATTCAATAATTTCTGAGTTATTTGAGATTTTCTGGATTTATGGTGTACGTAGAGTCAAATTGATTGCATCTAAAAAAATTCAATGAATATTCTTTCGAAACCATGGGAACACTCTGTACCCATAGAAGATAAATTATCTGTTAATAATTCACAAGTGTCAGTTGTTATTGTTATTCGTTATCTTACTTTCTCGATTTAACAAAATAAACCGTTATTCTAATGTGACAGAAATGATTCAAATTTTTATTATATTATAAAAAGAAAGGTTCGGTCGGCTTCAAAGCCAAATCCTTATGCAAAATTAGCCATCTGATGGTTTGGGATAATCCCAGTTGTTGAGGACGTCGAAAAATTGACAAATTTGGATCTTCTTCTACATGGTGGATTATGGCTGCAATGTTTTCAGTTGAACGGCCCGGTCGAACATGTGTTGGTGTTGGCATATTTTGTATCGAGCCCGTTGACTCAAATTTAGCGATCAAATTCTCAATAGCGGTCTAAGAAGGTCGATTATGTTATTCGAAAATATCACAAATTTCACGGAATTTAATTTTAACATAATCACCATTTTCATACTGGGTTTCAATTATTTTAATGCGATTTTCGAGTGAAATTGAATTCATTGTATCAATTGCCAAAGCAACTTCTACGAATATGTCAAAAAAATAACGGTCAATGCTGTCATGTGGTAGGTGTGGCCATAATTAAAAAACAAAGTTCTTATTGAAAGACCTTTTATATTAACTCTATACTAGAACAAGGATCATCTTCTTTATTGAATATCCTGTATGGAAAATGAATGATAGTGAAGTAATAGGTTGTATTTAAAAAAACTAATGGTAATCTAATAGCGATGATTGCAGTCCCAATAAGGTAGACTGTTCTTCTGTATGAGGCGTTCATTTCCACATAGAATGGCCATTCAAATGTTTAATCTCAGGCAACGTAAGATAGATAGTCGTTTTGTCCCAGATGGTTATCTAAATTAATTTAGGTATGGAATGCGAACCATCGTGAACACTTGTTAACTTCCTGGTTACGCTACTGAGCATTTTTAACAGTGTAATTAAATAGCTTCTGTAAAGTGGGCAGGTATACGAGATGGAAAAGAGTAAAGTCCCATATTTTGAAACGGTTCATTGAGAAATATTACTTGGAACTTAATCGATTCTTCTACATTATCTATCGGATATCTGATTGATGAGTTTCTTCGGAAAATTGGGTACATTACAGAAGCCCAACATTCTACTGGGTACTAAACTCTAGCAAACCTTCGGCGAATCAACCAGAGGTGCTTTAAATGATATGACGGATGAATAATGTATCCATGGTAATAAAAAAAAATTGTTATTTTTTTTCATTTTAAAGATAGTAAAATAAAGAAACAGGCACAGCAGAAGGAATTCACTGATTTAGTTTACGAAAAGTGGCAATTAATCTTTCACCATTCCGATAATATTTTCTGGTAATTAGGCTGCTAACAGGTAATGCTCTATATTCACTCATCTGTTAACTTTCGATCATTGACGTCTTAATCAGGTGATATCATGACTGTACTTGTGTGTAATTATTGGTTACCAGATAAAGGAAGAAAGAAAATTTTTCCAGTATGACTTGCAGTACAGAAAAACAAAACATTTATTTCTGCAAGCACCCTTCTTTAAAGCAAACAGTTGCGTGTTGATATAACTATTTTATTTTATGTTTCTAAAGGAACTATCACTTAATAATCGAGCTTTATCAGCAGTTATCACCGCAGATCACACAAAACGAAGTGATGCCCATATTTTTCGTAATCCAATAAAACCATCTCGTTAGTGATTTATTTTTAGGAGCTCGGGAATTTGTACCATTAATAAAAGTCCATCACGCAAGCTTAATTAAGTCCTTAATGTTTGTTCTATGCAAATTGAACTCGCACGAACCTAGATTTATATACCCCCTTAGTCAGTCCTTTTTTGTCACGTTTTACTAGTGACGGGTGACTTTTGCAACGTTTTGATAGTCGAATAAAGGTAACGTTCACCTGATTTTTGTGAATGTTTGCTCCTAAAATTAACAAACGGATGTTAGTTTGTGTTACATTTACTTTGTATTTGTAATCTTAATTCAAGTATTGTTTATGTCAACTTTCGTGAACAGCTCTTTTCATACGTACACTTGTAGAACGAGTAATATTACCGATTAAAGTACATAATTCGTTGTGCCATCTGTATATGCACAAAGGAATAGGCTATAGAATGGGTAATAAGAATTTGCTGTAGAAGCGCTTTGGATGAAAAAGATTCTCGAAGAGAATGGTTAGCATGAGACGTTTTTGATCTCAACATCTCTTCGCCTTGATCCAGAGTATCAATTTCTTTTCACATTAGCAATGTGTGTGTTAGATTTGGTTGTTTCCTTATAATGTTATAATCAAGAAGTGTTTGAGTACGTCTTAATAGCCAAAGGATTGGTGGAAGGCATATGTGACATTATAAGATAAAGATGAATCCAGTCGAAGTTTTTTTGGACCAATTCCCTTTGTTTTATGACCGAATTGAAGCAACTTAACTAAGGGGCCGAGTAATATGTGGGTTAGATTGGTAATTCGCCAATAAGACATTCAATTGTTATTACAGTTTTACACCTTAATCCTTAATAAAGGTCTTGAGTCACTGTATTCCAAATATCATTTCTGTGTGTCGAATATCGGTTCTGTTATATTGATGTGAAAACGTGATGTTAGGTACTATAGATACTTCTGCATCTTATTCCATGATATCCACCCTAATGAAAATAGAATTAACAATATAATTTGTGTGCAATAACCTTTGTACAACATACTATTCTCTATCGGCACACAACTTACTTTTATATTCTTCGAAATTTGCTCCAAATCGCTTCTGTTCCGTATAATTTTCAGGCTCTTCAGTAGTAGATAAAGACACACACTTGACGTCTACTAGCCCAAGATATCGGCCCTCCACTGTGCATGAAAACAATTCCACTGACCGACCGACGTGTATCAGATTGACCAGCATAATCTGCATCGCTGTACGCCTTCAAGACACTTCCTCCAGAACCAGCCTCGTACTTGATACCTACAGAACTAGACCCTCTAATGTACCTTAGGATTCTCTTGACCATCAACCAGTGAACTTCTTCCGGATTTTCCAAGAACTGCGACGCATAGCTAATAGCAAACGAGATGTCAGGACGAGTAGCCACAGCTAAGTACATCAAACATCCTACAACTTCACGGTAAGGTGCCGATGTTCTCAAACCAGTTTTCTCTTCCAGCTGCACGTACTTGTCGATGGGCGTCGAGACAGCATTGGCTTCTGCCATGTTGAACTTCTGAAGAAGACTTTCCGCATACACCTTCTGACTCAATCGAATTGAACCATCTTCCTCTCGTTCGATGAGCATATTCAAAAAACAGCCAAGTGGTTCATGGGTAATCTTGAACTCCATCTCCAGCTTCCTCAGGAACTCTTGAATCATACTCTCTCTTGTTGCAGCAACCAAGCCATCGTCCACGTACAAAACAACGATCAGTTTATCTTCACCAGATATACAAAAGAACAGACACGGATCAGCTTCGCTCTCGACAAGGCCAAACTTCATCAGGATCTCCTTGAATCGATTGTTCCAGCACCTTGGTGATTGCTTCAATCCATAGAGACTCCTAACCAGTTTGCACACACGACCAGAACCGTCTTCAAAACCCTCAGGTTGATCCATATAGATTTCTTCGGTCAGAACACCATTCAGAAATGCTGTCTTGACATCAAACTGGGCCAACTTCAGACGTTCCTTGGCAGCAACACTCAGAATTGCTCTGATTGTATCAAAACGAGCTACAGGACTGAAAGTTTCGTTATAATCAATACCTTGTCGTTGACTATAACCCTTAGCAACAAGACGAGCTTTGTAACGACCAATCTTTCCATCTGCATCTCGTTTGATACGATAGACCCAGCGATTAGCGACTGTCTTCCTCCCTGCTGGCAACTCTGATAAAACCCAAGTAGAATTTTCCACCAGCGAAGACATCTCTTCTTTCATCGCAGCCATCCAGTGCACGTGATCAGCAGATTTCATGGCTTCTTTGTAGTCTCGAGGTTCGTCCAACTCAGCAAGAAACATCTCACTTAATCTTTTAGGTTTCTGAAGAGTACTTCTATCTCGAAGACGTAGTTGAGGATCTCTTTCACAACCTTAGGGTTTCTTCAAACTCTTCGATTCGCGGTTCAGCAGCAACAACTCGACGATTCATTGGCAGCACAGGATTCGGGACCTCAGGCACGTTCGGAGCTACCGGTGAGTTCAGATCTCTAGGAGAATCCAGAGGTTCAACATAGTCATCGATTTCTTCAACAGCAACAGGACGGACAGCAACGGGATGGACACCTTCGACAAGATCTCTTTCTGGGGCTTGTTCAGGAAACAATGCTAAAACTTTAGAGGAATGCTCTGGACCAAACACTACTTCTCGACTTCGTTTAACTTCCTTTGTTCCCTTGATCCACACACGAAAACCATCGATATCGTCCGAATATCCGACAAAGACTGCTTCGACACCTTTAGCATCCCACTTCTTACGACGTTCTTTGGGCACCATCAGGTAGCAAGTGGTTCCAAAAATATGGAACCTGTTCAGATGCACACTCTTCTCAACAAACAGCTCACACGGAGACTTGCCTTCTACAGAGCTTGGACCAGTTCGATTGAGAATATACACCGCAGCGTTGACAGCTTCCGCCCAGAGAAACTTTGGAAGATCCTTGCTAACAAGCATGGTTCGTGCTAGCTCAACAATCGTTCTGTTCGATCGTTCAGCACAACCATTTTGTTGAGGCGTGTAAGGATTAGTGACCACCATCTTCGTTCCTTCAGACTTCATAAGATTCTTCACCGCCTCATTATCGAATTCTTTTCCTCCGTCACACTGGAACAACTTGACAGACTGACCGCGTTGATTCTTCACCAGCTGCATCATTTCTTTTATTTTGTCAACCACCTCAGATTTCGCCTTCAAGAAGTAGACGAAGCGAAATCTGGAGTAGTCACACGTGAAGCAGACAAAGTAACTAGATCCACCAATAGACTCCTGTTCCATGGGACCACAAACATCAGCATGAATAACTTCTCCTGGCTCTGTAGAACGCTGTTGACGAGACTTGAATGGTTCCCGATGCTGCTTGCCTTCTACACACGATCCACAGAACTCATCATCAGGTTTCATATCGATTCCGTGTTTCTTGAGTACATGCACGACATGACGTTTGTTCTGATGGCCTAAACGTTCATGCCAAACTTGCAGAGAGTCCTTGGACGCCAGGTTAGCTTCACTCACACAGCATCCGTCCGGTACATTTACTTTAAGCATCATCTTGAACAGCTGACCAGTTCGTACACCTTGAGCCTTGACAGCACCATCCAGCAAGAATTCACATCTATCCTTGGAAGAGCTGAAAGTCATACCTCTATCCAGCGCACGTGTAACCGAGAATAGATTTCTTCGAGCATCAGGAACATACAGCACGTTCTCCATAATACAAGGAATAAAGCGCCCATTCACAAACGCCTCGAAGTTGATGGTTCCTCTTCCCAAAGCACTCATCACTGAGTTGTTTCCGATACGAATTTCTGCTGGAATCGAGAAAGCTTCAAAGACCGAATACCATTCTTTCTTGAAGGTCATATGATCTGTTGCACCAGAATCGATAATCCAAACATCATTCTTGGTTTCCGCACTGAACACTTCGCTAACAAAAGCTTGTTTGTTTTCAGACATCACATCGCTCTTTGACTCAGATTTCTTCTTCTTCTTCCTCTCTGTTGGACAGTCTCTTCGGAAATGACCAGTTCTTTGACAACCGTAGCACTTGTAGGCCTTCTTCCCTTTCTGGTTGGACTTGACTAGAAAATAACCACCTTTGCATCGGAGAGAATCAATTAGCCTTGAAATTACTATTGATAAAGTTATGTGATAGCTTGCCATAATAAACTTGTTAATTGCCATCAGACCAATCAGGAGACCTATTGGTTCCTCATAATAAAGAGTGCATCGGCCAAGACCTGTTATTTGTTTGGCTCGCATTTTTAACAGAAGCATATACCGCATACACTAGTCCAAACAAGTTGTTGAGCCAGTGGATGAGATTTTTATAGCCAAGGATTCTTTAATGAATCTAGTATACTTCTTGTGTTTCGAAATATACTACAAATACGTTGTGTATGTTAAAATTACGGAATTTAAGTTTTTCTTAATAGTACAGTCAATGTTTCATAATTTCAATTTTGCTCCTCCCTTCATGAACAATCGTCATGATCTCTCGTTTCACTCTTATTCCTTGAGAATATTCAAGACATTTATAAGGCGAATGTGACCGAACAGCTTTGTTAAGTCCACGAAACAAACAAATGTGGGTTTGTTGTACTCTATGGCTTTTTCTGTATATGGCATCCCATTTCGATCAGTTTTTCCAAAAGCCTTGCTATTCTTGTCGAACATCAAAAGAATAATGTGTTTTCTATTAGATTTGCCACCCAATACTACCAAAATCGTAATCATCAAATCTCTGAAGGTATGTCCACATTTGTTTAGCTTCACAATCGTCAAAAGCATGCGCCATAGAGCACCTGTTGAACGTGTTGTTGAAAGGAGCACATCGAAGGTCAAGTGTTGGGTTTCCTTTCGTCAAACCATTAAATTTGGTTGATTTCTCTAGCGAACAAAGTGTAATAAAGGAAGAAATCACCATGTCTGAAAATAACACCGGAAATGATTCTGCTAACTCCATCTTGAGAGTTGAAAAACACTGATGCACAAATGTGGACAAAAATCACTTGCTTTTTGGACAAGCGTCGTGAGAATAGTTGATAGACTAAAGCGCACAAGTGAGACGTATAGACACAGATGTTCTGAATCCTTTCGTTAGAATTAAATGGAAATAAGTCAACTAACGACATGCTGTCAACTGAAGAATATGAAATCTAATTTTGAAGCCAGTACAGAGAGGTGACAACTAGCAAACAACTATAAAAACTTCGACGTCAGCGTGTCTTCTCCATTTTCACCAAGGATTTTTTGAGCTTCCATAATATACTGAAATATTTAGTAAAAATTGCTCAGGCTACATTATTCCTTTTGTTGTTATATTTCTGGGTATACTTCAATAAATATAATGAAACAGTAGCTTAGAGAAAACCTAAGTAAAATCCCTATAGTCCAGTTATTATAATGAGGTGTTTGAACAGATTTGTTCACAGAAAAGTTCGTTTGGCATTTCCAATAAATTTTCAAGATTAACTCCTTCCCGAAATGCATCAAATAGTGGTATACTAGCTAGTCCAATGTAATGGAGGAGCAGTGTATACATGAAACTCCGTTGTTAATGCAGCAAATAGATAAGACCGGTAAAATATAGCCCTGAGGTCCTGCGAGATGATTACACTGAAACAATCAGGTTCGGTAGCCTGCTGGATTGAAGAGGTATACTGAAAAATCGGCAGCAGATAGAGACGACTAGACTACCCACCTACCAGTAATCAAGTAACGGACCTGTTTTTTTTTTCGATTTGAAGATCTGGTAGCTAATTCTTTAGTGGGAAGAATTTTCAGTCTACGAAGAGATCATTTTTTAAAATCAGTAAAGAAATTGATCTACAGGTGAGTCATTAGTATTCCATAATATGATGAATAAAAAAATTAAAGAAGGAAGGGACGGGGGATTAGAAAGCAAAGCCTGTTTCTTATACGAAGTAAATCTCAGGTGTGGGTCAAATAAGACTCTAACTACTGTGCTTTCCATATATAATGAAATTTGCAGGCAGGTACCTGAATGCTTTCTTGGACAGACAGGCTACTACGAAACGATATAAATACCGAGTAATAAGTTATTGGGGGTGGTGAAGAAGTGTTTTCTAACGGAATGCCCAACAGTTAATTGGTTATGAGAATAATATTGAGCATAGATTCATTTGGCCAGTTGTATTATAGTCATGTATAACTACTCACAGTTTTGTCCCAAATCTGAAAATCAATAACAGTAAGGACAGATAAATCGAACCACTCGAACGTCAAATGATGGTGGCATGGTAGACGAAGGTAACGGTTCAGAGCGAAGACATGGGGTTGCACACAGAATTCTCAGTCGTCGTCTTTCTGGGGTCGGTGTGGGGGGTGGTCTTTTGCACTGGTGCGAATCCTATCTAACTGATAGAGTGCAATTCGTTTCTGTAGCAGGATGTAGATCGGCCGAATTCACATGTCCATCTGGTGTGCCACAAGGTTCTCATCTCGGACCTTTATTTTTCTTGATTTATATCAACGATATTATTTCCGTTTTTCGTAGATGTAGAGTGCTTCTCTATGCGGACGATTTGAAAATTTTCTACGCTGTCAGATCCATGGAGGACTGTAAGATCATACAGTGGGAACTGGAGAAGTTCTCGGAGTTTTGTCGTTTGCACAATTTATTCTTGAACATTTCTAAATGCAGAACAATTACATTCACACGCAATAGATCTCCTTTTCTTTTCCAGATCTGGGTGTAATTCTGGATGAGAAGTTGACTTTCTCATTACATATCGACAGTATTGTCAATTCTGCTAGTAGAATGTTGGGATTTATGTTTAGGGGGTGTAGGGTTTTTAGAGGTATCAAGCCGGTTTTTAGTATATATTATGCTTACGTTTTTAGCCGATTGAATTTCGCTTCGGTCGTTTGGAATCCGCAATACAAAATTTACATAGAACGAATCGAAGGAATACAAAATAAGTTGCTGAAATATTTAAGTTTTAGAGGTAATTTCTCTGTTTCAAGGGATAATGATAATTTTTATAACATGGCCAGAAAACATTTCAACTTGATTTCGCTTGAGAACAGGCGCACTGTGGGTGATGTAGTTTTTTTAAGGAAAATTGTAAGTGGTGAGTTGCAGGTACCCGACTTATTGCAGGAAGTACACATTAATGTTCCTAATGTTAATTTAAGATCGTTCGAAACTTTCCATGTACCATTTAGAAGGACAAATGCATCTCTCCGCTAATTAGAATGTTCCGGGCCTGCAACGAGCTACGAATTATCGATGTATTCCATTGTGCTAACGTCAAGCTACAGCTGAAGAGACATTTTTTGGTGCAGTGAGTTTCGGATTTCTTTTTTCTTTTGATGTTTGATTTGGTATGGGGGTTTTCGCTGATTTTTATTTGTAACTTTGTAATTTGTGGATACTGTTCATGGGTCTTTGACCTGTTTGTGTTCCCAATGTAGAATAAATAAATAAATAAATAAATAGACCCTAGACCCTTTTGAGACAAGCAGGAATATAAATAACTCAATACACTCACACAAATACAATCTATATTTTTGTTACTGAAAATTCGATCTCTTAAAAATCGACAGGTTTCCAGTTAAAAATTTACATTTTTTTTTCATCTTGATATCTCATAGAATATTCATCAGAGATCAACAAAATAATATTATTAAATGAAAAGCAAGGTTATTGATAGCAGAACATCCATTGATTTCACCATTTTATTCTGTTTGAAACGATGAGTTTTTCATAAACATGTATAAACACGTACAAACATAAAAAATTTTCTTCAAAATTGAAATTGTGCATCCAAAATTGACGTAAGTCTCTCGAATTTTGTTATATTGTTTACTTCTTACTGCGGTCTGAAAATTTCCATGCAAAATATTTAAAATTTGGAAATTGTATTATTCTATAGAGGATAATGGGAAGTACAATTGTTTTATCTAGCCCTGAGGCTGGAAAACTATATTTCCGAAACGTTGGCGAATTGACATAGTATTGTTTTCCCGATTTTGATCCTGATACCACCATTTAATCATTTTGAAAATAAAAAATGTTCCTTCAATTGCCAACAATTAGATCAGAATAGATTAAGATTATCTTTGTTCAACAAGTTGTCAAATCCATATCGCTCCATTACTTGCTTCATATTGCTCCATATTGCTACATTACTTGCTCCAGCCTGATCCATTTATGTTGTCGGGCAATTATTGCTTTTGAGGGCGGTTTCGATTTATAATGTGGTAGTTACCTACTCTTATGATAACCAATATTATATAACATCACAGAAATTCAATTATAACCAAACAAAATCTTCAGATGATAAGTATCAAGCTTGAAAATGAAGGCATAAGTGATCTCACTTTTCCTAAAGCATCTTACATAATTCTATAGAGCACCTTTCACAATTTTTTATTTCATAAATTCGGTTCAATTTATTTCTTCAATTTGTTTTCTACGAACATTCACCAGCTTCATTACCTCACACAAACATAATCAATCATACATTCAATAAACTATAATAATATTCGAAAAGTATAAAAGTCCTTTCCATTCCATTTCACTTCAATATTCTATGATCTGTGTGGTCTCCAACTCCGAGACGCCTCTGTGCTCCAAGCTCCCCTTTCGAAATCCTCCGCTTCTGTTCTTAGATTTATCTTCCAAGATTCTTATTAGCATGTCAAAAGTCCATCAAGGGAAAATAATTAATTACACCCATAGTGGACTTGTAATTATTTCGATGTATCTTGAATGGGCTTCACTTAATAAGTTCAAGCATTCATTAAATACTTTTTGCTACACTTTAGATCGGTTGATCAGTTTCGAGTGAATGGACTCATCAGCTGCTAGAATGCAATTTTCCTTTCAAGAAATCATGACATATTGTTCTTGTTTCGTCCTACTGATCCCCGATAACGAGGTTTTCCTTGAACGCTAAGTGCTAAAAAACAAATGTGTTCAGACACCTGCTCAAGTTTTTTTTTATAGCGTGAATTCATTCGGACAGGAACCTTTGAGTTTCAGGGGTGATTGTACTTTCAGATAGGCATTAGCTTATCAAACGCTGAAATAAAGAGAATTAAATTTAACTATTATGATTTTGAGGTCAGATGCTTTTTGCGCGCTTGTTGTTTTCCATCGATCTGATAGATGATGATGTTATGTGTAGAGCTCCTGGGGTATTTACCCTCAATAGGAAGATCCAGTTCAGATAAGCACAAGGTTGTAAGTGAAAACACTCGAAATTATAGAGTTTCTCGAATGTTACATACTGTAAAACACACTTTGAAATGGTTAAGAATAATGATTATATTCTTGTAGAAAATTGTCTATAACTAAAATAAGAATAGAGAGGAAAAATACTAGTTGATGACGAGATATTGTTGATGATGGAGCTCGTGTTGAATGATTGTTTGGGCTATTACCATCATCTATAGTGGATGTAATGTTTTCCGACTTTTCGACATCTTCTATCTTTATCAAGGAGAAAAAGTAAAAAACCTTTTGAAAATTATCAATTTTCAAAATTGTTTTGATGGTTTTAATGGTCTGATTTATATCTGTTGGTTCAGGTTTAAAGAATATATGAACAACAAAAACAAGTCCGAAAAAGGAAAATGGAGAAACTTATGAAGGAGTCAAAAAAATATGAACCCTTAGATCATTCAAAAACCGTGATCAATTTATCTAATAAGAACTTAAGTGAAGATCAGATATCTCTCCTCAACAAGGGTTCAAGTTCTCTATAGCCCCTAAGACGATACCAACAATTGAAATCATGTTGGCGGCAGAAGAAACTGCACAAAAAATTCGAGAACCTGAAAAAGCCGAAGAGTACAGATGGAAAATCAGAACCTTGTTAGACAGGAATAACAAAACACCTCTACCCAATATAAATAAAGCTGAACAGAGGGCATTAAAAGATCTTAACTCGGATAGTTCCATAAAGATACTTCCAGCAGACAAAGGAAACGCCACTGTAATTCTAGATGTTGGCTCTTATAATCAAAAAATCAATGAATTATTAGAAGCAGGAAAATACAAAAAACTAAAAAAGGACCCTACCACCATAGTTGAAAACAAGATTTACAAAATCCTTTATAAATATCGAAATGAATTTCCAGATCAATTCTTTAGATCAAGACTTACACCTCACTTCAGTAAACCACCACATTTATATGGGCTACCAAAAATACACAAAGCAAATATTCCTCTGAGACCAATTGTGAGTTCAAGAAATTCAGCATGCCACCAATTGCCTAAATTTCTGCTGAAAATTATATCACCATTAAAAATTAATTCAACATAGATGATAAGAAACACGAAACACTTCATAGAAATAATGAAACATCAAGAAATCATGGAAGAAGACGTTATGGTCAGCTTCGACATTACCAGTTTGTTCACTAATATTCCGACAGATAAAACACTTATCATAGTTAGGAAAAAGCTTGAAGAAGATCAAACCCTTAGTGAAAGAACTACACTAAGCGTGAATGCAATTATGGAAATGCTTTCTATTTGTATTGAAACAACATATTTCCAATTTGAAGACATCTTTTATCAACAAGAATTTGGAATGGCCATGGGTTCACCACTATCACCAATTTTAGCTGATTTATATATGGAAATTTTCGAACAGAAGGCATTAGAAAAATATGCACTTAAACCCAAACTGTGGAAAAGATATGTAGATGATATTTTCATTATTTGGCAACATGGAAGAGACACTATAGATGGATTCCTTCAATATCTAAACAATCAAGAGGAATCAATTAAATTCACAATGGAAATCGAGAAAGACAGACAACTTCCTTTCTTAGAAGTACTCGTACATAAACAAAATGGAATCCCAAGAACCACTGTGTATAAAAAACCAACGAACACAGGACAATATCTACATTTTGATTCAAACCACCAACTAAACACTAAATTGGGAGTAGCAAAATGTTTATTTGATAGAGCAATAAATATTTGTTGCACTGAAGAAGACCAAAATGAAGAAATAAATAACATCTCGAAAACTCTTAGAAGCAATGGCTACCCCAAAAAGATATTAGAAAAAGCTAGACGAACAAGAGAAAGTCAACCTGAAGCAACAGATATAAATCAGACCATTAAAACCGTAATTCCTTATGTAAAAGGTTTGTCGGAGAAAATGAGAAGAATTAGAAATAGATACAACATAACGACTGCATTCAAAACTCAAGACACTATCAGAGCTAAACTTACAAAAAAGCCTAATAATGAGACACAAAGGACAAAGAACTGCATATATGAATTACCTTGCGAGTCCGGAAAATCTTACATCGGAGAAACTAAACGCCCTCTGAATGTACGAATAAAAGAACATCAGAAGCTTCTACGAGTACTAGACAGCGACAAATCCAGGTTGGTCCAACATGCTGTAGATGAGAATCATCGTATAAAGTGGGATGAAGCATCAATAATATCAAAAGAAGAAAAACTTGCAAGAAGAAAAATCAAAGAAGCAGCATTTATGAAATTAACACCTGATTCCATAAGTGCTCCATCTATAGATCTGCCAGAAGTTTGGACGCCGATAGTTCGATCCAATATCACAGATGAGTATATAACATCGTTCATTTTCTTTCATGACTTCTGTCAATACTGACTTTTTGAAAATTGATAATTTTCAAAAGGTTTCTTACTTTTCTCCTTGATAAAGATAGAAGATGTCTATCGAAACGTCGGAAATCATTACGTCCACAATAGATGATGGTAATAGCCCAAACAATCATTCAACAGGAAAAATACTATAAATAATTCACTAGCATGAATTGCATTTCAAGAGTGTTTGAACAATGAATGAATATTTCACAATTGTTTGTGACACACATACGTCTCACGTTGTTATGTGTCTTGTACCAATACACATGAGCGTGAAAAAGTACAATAAATAAGAAATGAAACAGGAAACATTTCAATTCACAGGAGGGTGTCATTTGAACAAAATATTCCTTAATGAAACGGCAACTTTCACGAATTTAAATATATTTAAAACAATTAATCAAAAAATGTACATGAAACCTAAACATAGCATATTCCTCTATAATAAGTCCATTTTAAACACTGAAGCCTTTATGTGTACATTATTTATCTCCCTAAATATTGTCCTTACTCCCTTCAGTAACTGCTTATAGGTGCTCGGATTTTCTACTGTATTCTTGAAATCTTTTTTGTCACCCTAAAATTTGGTAAGGAAGATATGCTCACTGAAAACATTCGAGATCAACTTGCACCAGCGGAAACAGGTACGTCTTCCATCACACATCTAAGGTAACGAATTATCCCTTGGTGGAATGATGCATATCTTGCATTAATTAATCGCAAACAACTTCAAATCATATCAAACACGCCTGTCCACTCAACTTTAGCACTGGTACGAGAATAAGATGTAAACTTTATTACAACGAGCTGCATATCAAATACCGACCAGACCACAGCTTTATTTCAGATGTCAATGTCAAACTTGTCTATGGTTTAACTAGTTTATGAAGCCAGATTGTGTATAATCTGTAGAAACGTTCTCAGGAGCTGTCTGATGGACCTTAGTTGCGATAAATATAGCCAGTCTTACCTTTCGTTTGCGAATTCTGAATAAAGAGAGGATTCGCAAATATAAGGATCGATATTTAATATTCATGACGGAAGGTTGGCTGCATGTGAGATGCATTCAGCGTGTGTTTCTCGAATCGATATTTAGGTGATATAGTGGGTATCATTCCATAAATGTATTGATTTCAGTATAATATATCATTAAGAAGCTAATTTATTATGTATTACCTGTAAAGGAATCTGAAACTCAACAAAATATTTATTCGACGAATTAATACTTCAAGAACATTGAATTAAAAAATTAATATCTATATAGGGTGCGCAAAATTCTATGAAACCATGTAGATGATTGAAATAGCAAAAGTATTCCATGGGGGTTCTGATTCTGAAGATTTTCCTCTTGCACTTCCACGTAGCAACATGTTAGTCGTTCTGAGTATCGTAAAAAGTCACTATCGACACTAAACTAAGTTTAGTAATTGCAGTTAGTTTCTTACTTTTGTGAATATCAGTTCTTTAAAGTTCGTAACTGCGATGCATAGTAGAGCGTAAACTTTGAGGATTACACCGAGCTCCCCACTTCATTTTTATTGTGGCATATGAGCGTGAATTTTTGTAATTCTACTATAGTTCCACACTCCACAGCATGGCTGTCAATTTTGTTCTTGAATGAGTCTTGAACAGTTTTCTGTATCCTTTTTTGGAAGCTTTCGATTTGACGGGCACAGTCAGTACCGGTCGGCACAGCAAAATATAAACCACAAGTCCATAAGAAGTTCTTCTGCTTCAGTAAAGCAATTTGATTCTTTTGTCAAATTCATTGCTCCCTTGGAATTGGCGTCCAACCATTATTCCTCCTTTATAGCGGTCTGCCAAATAGTTTTCTCTCTCTCGGCGTTTCATTTCGTGATTTTTTGTGAGTCGTGTATCCGTCAACCTATTGACAAGTTCATGTGTCGCAGATAAGGCATGAAATGTTTTTAATTCAGATGATTCCATCTTTTTTTTTTGGTTATGGCACCATCTGGTCTCGTCCCTGCTGTGTACATCATCACTGGATTTACGCACTTCTTATATATTCAAGTTCTACATTCTATTCTCAGGTGTATGTTCTTACAAATTACATTGTGGGGGCATTGTTGAGTTGATGCTTCCCTTTTTCTTTGAGATTCCTGTCGCTTTTGGTTAGTCGAAAGATATTACTTGGCCAATGATGGGAATGTCGTCAGTGTCGTTATTACAGTGCCAGCGGTGCTCAGGCACAGGGCAAAGACTCTGAAGGGGCGCTGAAATGACGAGACCAGTATTTTTCTAGGGCACAATTTTGAAAGCTAGTACCGGGCACATAATAGGCTAGTTACGGCACTGGATATCGTCTATTGCCAGCTTGTACCTTAAAGGCTAACTGATATTATCCTAGACTTTTAGTGATGAATACTTTTTCTGTTGTATCACTATGTGATGTTTTTAAATGTGCGTAGTAGGTATTCGTCCTCAGATTCTGCGACCAAGAGGGCGTCATCTGCGTACTACAGAATCTGAATCGGTGTTGTCCCAGTCTGTATCCAGGGCCGCACTACTTAATTGCTACTATGATTACGATGTTGAAAAGCAATGGGATTAGAATGTCTCCCTAGTAAATTCCTATGCCTATCTTTATTGATGACGGTAACTTCTTAATGATTCTTAATTTGGTTAAGTTATCGGTATTGAGATATTAAATTTATCAGTTGTATTCTCTGGGTTTTCCTTTTTGTTGAGAACGCTCAAAACTTCTGCAAGTAGAATGCGATCGTAACCCTTTGTCGGGTATATGAAAAAAACAAATGAGATTTTATTGTATTCGATGGCTTTTCGTGCAATCTGTCTGAAAATAAATATGGAATACACTGAGGATCTATTTCTTAGAATGCCGCGCTGTTCTGCAACCATTGAAATGGTGCGTGACATAGCTTCCTATGATATTGATGAATAACTTCAGTAGCTTAGTAAGGTTATCCCTTTATAGTTGAATTGCTTTTATGTATATCCAATTTTAATACAGAGTTTTGCTGCTTTTTATATTTTCATGAACAGTGTTATCATTTCTTGCAGTACCGCTTCTGCCCCATATTTATTAATTCATTGCTTAAATGATCCTCGGCTGAGGATTTTCTGTTTTTCAGTTTTTCCCTTGCATCACTTATTTGCTTGGATTTGGCCAGTAATTGTTTATCTGTATTTTTTCCGTGTCAACTCATTTATACTCTTTATTTCTTCAATTTGTTGATTTTTTCAAAGCAAGTGTATTAGTTATTTTAAATATCAAATGTGATTTTCCAATTATCTGAAAGTAGTAAAGCAGTATGAGACATTCGGTTCTTCAATGCCGCCGAAACGATATGCAAACACCGCCTAACTATCTGAAATCAGTGGCGGTTTTACCCAGATGCGGTACGAAGACAGAAAGCTTAAAAAAAGACCCATACTGCCTTTATTTCCCAAAGAGATAGATCACTTTTTTACCAACCGCTGTTCGGTTCCGTTCCAGACAAAGAACCGATGCATGTTAATGGCAATTAATGGAAACAAAAACCCGAAGAATAGAGGATATTTGCCGACAAAAACAATGAGAGATAAATACATCTAAATATCCAAGTTGGAAGTTAAAGCGGAACGCTTAATCTCTGATTTAAATATTGTCTACATGTTCTGCCGTACCATAAGGGAATTCGAAAAAAAACTCGTTTGAAAGGGAACCCATTCGATATATTATATTTAAATGTTAGACCACCAACTTGCTGACGTCACAAATCTATCAATGGCCTGGGTATTATTCCCTTCAAATATATGGGACTTGGGAAATGCGGCTGTCCTATGGATAAGCTATTTGCGTGGCTGATTCAAATTGAGCTTTGTATCTTATGGGCTGTGTCGCTTTTCACGGCTCTACACCATTTCCATCTGTAGTTTAGAAAGCGTCACATGGTTATAAGAAAACATCAGCTTTATTTCAGAAAGCGTCATTTGTAGTTGCGTATAGTCATCTCGATATTAGAATGCATCATTTGTAGTTTAGAATTATCATTTCAATATTGGAATGCATCAATTATATTTTAAATGTATTTTTGAAATGCTCATTTGTAATGTGGAATTTTTATTTGAATATTGGGAAGCATCAATTGTATTTTAGAAAATATCAAATGGATTTTGGAAAAGGTCATTTTTATTATAGAAACGATCAAGTGTAGTTAATGACAGATAAGTGGTAGTTTGTACGTAGATGTTTTTTGAACACTATGTAAAGTGCTTACCTAGAAAAAATGCATGTTTTTATAATATAATATCGTTAAGTTTTTTATTGATTACAAAAACCTGTTCGAACACAGCAAATACCAGTTTGCACACATGTTCGAGCAAAAGCACTGTCATGTAAAAACGAACATTTTTTTGACAGTCCGCTTACACAAACCAATTTGTAGATGTATGTACACTATGTAAAAATAATTACAACACCTTTAAAATCCTAATTTCTTTCACCTTGAGAAAAGAACCCAGAGCTCAATTGCCGACAGTCATGTCTACCCTTGTAAGGGCTGCTCCGTGGTGGGTAGAACAATGCTTGGCTGCTCTGCTGCAATCGCCACCAGGTACAGTATTTATCCCTTCATCTATTATCTGCTCCAAATACTGAAGATGTTGTTCTCCAACACCAGGTGGAGCTACTGGAGGAATCCTCAATTACGATTTCATAAATGTTTTATTTTTGACCATATACTATATGTTCAATAGGATTGAGCATAGGGGAGTAAGGGGGCAGTCTTAGTAATCCTACACCATGCTCTCCCAAAATTATTTTCAGTGTATTGGGGCATTGTCACACACTATTACCAAATCTTCTAGCCTATATACCCCTTTTGTCCAATTATGCAAAAACGTTTGATCCACTCATTGGCTAGCTCTGCAGTGAAAGAACCTCTTCTCCTTTCCAAGAGAACCACTCCAGCAGCAGATATTTCGTCAGTTAAGTGAATATAGGGCCCCTACATGCTGGAAGAAGCTGTACTGTTCTTGAGAGATCGGTCTCTTGACCTTCTACAAAATAGATTAAAATTGGTCTCGTCCATTTCTCTTTATTAGGTTCAGTGTTCATTGTTAGGGACTGATCGTGGACTATCTTATAAGTATACATCCGTCCTTCCAAAATATTGCCAATTGTTGATATACAAACCAATTTGTCAAAGTTTTCTCGGATTTTCTGCTGCAATTTCTTGAGAATTAAACCGGAATCTTCTTCCGGCCAGCTCATAATGATTTCTGCTTCTTCTTCAGAAATACATTTAGGTTTCACCCCTGAACTTAAACCATTTATGCTCAATAATAACAATAGTCGATTGTCGTTATAATGGCTTATTTAAGAGCAGATAATCAGTGGCATTGTCAGTATCATACACTCGTACAACCCTAAGCCCTACACACTAATATCTTACTCCAAACTACTGACCTAGTGAACTGAACTCTGATAATCAAAGTGTAAACACACGCAACGCAATTCTCATATACCCCCTCCCCAAGGGTATCTTGGCCGACCTAGTCTTTGAAAAATAAACAAGTCGTGGGTTGCTGTTTTGCTATTTACAGTTACTAAGAATGAACTTTTATGGTCAGAAAATCACAAAATTTCCATACAGTACGAATACACTTTTTTCTGAAATTGAAATAATATTCAACTACTTATGATAATAGTCATTTGAGATTTGAGGGTGAAAATTTCAATTATTAACAGGATACGTGACAAAATTTTAAATACATAATGATTTCTCTTTCTATCTCAAATTTAGGATAAACATATGAAGATGTCGGATTAAATTACAAATTTTAATATGATATTTGCAATAAACATCGATAATAATAAACAATTTCACCCGCCTGCCGTTTCACATAGGGACGGCCGACGGCCAAGGGTTCTCGGCTGATCTCGCAAGTGTCACAGTCAAGGTATTGTAGAGTTCCATAATAGGAATTTCGAGCGACGTATGTGTTAGATGAAATCATAAACTGAAACGGTTGCCTACCCTGACGAGCCGTCAATGATGGGATTTCAGGTATTCTCTAATCAGAAAAGGGGGGACAGTTATTATATTTCAATATTTTTTAACGGGCAAGTACGCTGTTGAGGACGCTGCGTTGCGTCTTCATATTGAGTAATTACTCGTACGACAATGAGTCAGAAGATAGCTAATTGCTCCACTTATGTTTATAATTAACGGATGTAAGCACTAAGTTTTCAGTCGAGTATTTATGGAAGAATTTTGTAATTTACTTGATTTATTCTTCGTCTGCAATTCATTCACCATTTATGCGGAGTTTCTTAAGAAAAGGAGAATTTCAAAGTAAGGAAGATCCTTTCATTGGAGATGAACACTAATGATTTACTGTACATGTCGCAAATTATGTAATAAATGTGAGTATCCGAAAATTAAATATTACCAGTGGTCTGTAATCTGAACTTAAATCGACCTTGACCGCGCTGATAATACAGGGTGTGCGGCACATGGACCGTCAAATTTTTTTGGGGCGTTGGTAGGGTCATTTGCTACCTTTTCAGTCTTGGAACCTGGGTCCTTAGTATTACGGTTACGGAGGTATGATTTTTTTATTAGGTTTTTCTAAATTACCCAAAATGTACCCTTCGAAGCCCCATAACTTTTTTGCGTGTGCTTTTACATGCATTTTTTTATTGTATTAAGTCTACATGAGTGTGTGTTTAAAAAAAAACGTATTTATTTTTACAGATAACACCACAAAATTAACACGTGGGCCTTTTATTAAAAAAAAATTATGAAAGTATGGAAACATCTCCACTCCTATTGAAATTTAAAAAAAGTTACAGCTATTACAAACTTAGTTTTATTTTAAAATGTTCTTTGGTTTATAACGTTGCTAACCATATGCTATTTACGTAAGTCAATAAAAAAATAATACTGCAAATAAGGTTTTAGTCTGAAGAGTGAAGAAAGTCGCACCTAAATAAAAGTACGGATTTCGACACAACACAGCGAGCAAGGAAATTTTACCTGCCCGTTTTATTATTATTACTATTTCTGTCCTTAGATTGAATTGGGTTAGTCGCCGCTGACTTGACCCTACCGTCATTCGAGATTTAGCTGTCTCTGCTGTTGGAAGTGTCTGAGCCGCGTTGTTCAGTTTTTTAAATTTGTATTTTTTTGTTTTTGTTACTTTTATCGACTTTTTGCTACTTTTGTTTTAATTTTGGTTGTTGATATGCCTAATTTCACCAACGCTGAGTATGCTGATATGGTGATGGCATATGGTAAGGCCGATAGTGTTGCTCGTGCAGCTCAAAGGATTTATCAAGCCAAATTTCCTGATCGAAGATTACCCCACCACGAAACATTCTCGACGACTTATCGACGATTAAGAGAGACTGAAACTTAAATTTTCAAGAGCCTCGGGTCTTCAAAGGCTTGAAGTATTTGATCGTCAACTGCTACATGGTGTTGCCTCACATTGACCCGAGGCTCTTGAAAATTTAAGTTTCCAGTCTCTCTTAATCGTCGATAAGTCGTCGAGAATGTTTCGTGGTGGGGTAATCTTCGATCAGGAAATTTGGCTTGATAAATCCTTTGAGCTGCACGAGCAACACCATCGGCCTTGCCATATGCCATCACCATATCAGAATACTCAGAGTTGGTGAAATTAGGCATATCAACAACCAAAATTAAAACATGATGAACAAAGGAGAGAATATTTATATATTCTTATCATATTTTTATACAATTAATAAAAATTTAACTTTGAGGAAGTCATTTTAATAATAATTGATCTCAGAGTTGATTTAACGCAAGTAAGTTTTCAATCACGGATTATTTAAATTACTTTTAGTCTAATATGAATAGCTGATGAGACTAAAGCTTAAAGAAGGGAAAAGTTGAAACACATGTCGCATTCTATTTCCATTATTTTGTTAAATTAATTTCTCTTCGATTTGAAGTTATGATAAGAATGAAAATTCACTCTTTTTTCCACGTAGAACAGTGTTTCCTGCAGCAAAAAATGTAGATATCAAAAGATACTTCAATCGACAGTTTATTGGCTATTATATTTCTTTTTAGTTAAATTTTTTGCTCTATTCAAGCCTGACTTCTTCAATTTTTCAATTTTATTATTTGAAGCAGTACACAATTGAACAAAAAATAATTTTCGAGAACCAAAAATGCCCACCCACAAGCTGTCAGTAAGTACAACAAGTAACAGTGTTAGAGAAATCTATCTAGACTTTCTTCGGTACCAACTATTGATTTAGATACAAGTCATCCGCCTATAGGACCGGTCCTTTTTTAATTTGTCCCCCTCAAGTCTCATTAGGCGTCCGGTAGCTTCATTTCTTAATTAACATCTCTTGCGTGTTATCTGGCAAAGAACGATGTCCGGCGGTTCGTCTTTCTGTACCACTTTGATAGCCCCTTTTAGGGCCCGGTGTCTGTGTAGGCTACCTGTTTTTTTATATCTTCCAATAGACACGCACAACTCTTATGTATATATATCTGTTAGTCGACGCCCGAATCGAGTGACGTATGACCTCTCCGTGCTGATTTTATGGGGCGAATTTAGAGCCTTGCCATTTACATATACAGCGTAAGCCGTTTAAGATTTCAGAGATTTATTGGTACGGCGGCTATGGCGCTTGGCGGAACGCCATGAACCGTCTACGTCGAGTTTAAATTGGTTGTTGATGAGAGGAAAGCCGGTATCACACCATGTGTTAATCTAAAGGTGGAAACACACATGATACATGATTCTATGGCCCGTTTAAGAAATATCGTCAACTAAGCAAGCCTAGAAAGTGTAGTCGGTGATTTCTTTCTGGTTACAAACAGGTACTAACATTTTCTAAGATTGAACCTTGAGTATGAATCATAACCTGGTTTTTCCCCTTGAAAAAACTTAATGGATCAATTGAAGACTCAAATATTTATGGATTCCTGTTGTGCATTAGAAATTATATCTGCCAAGTCATTAATGTATTTCAACCAAAGATTTTGGAGGATAAAGAGTAAAATTAATGATACAATCTTAAATATTATTGTTGATAAGAGAGATTAATTCAAAAATTTCTCAAAATCATAATTTATAATGAAGAAAAATAATGGAGGAGAACGAACCCTGGACATTTTTCTTGATACCAATACGATAGTTTTGCCTATCAATGAAGTAATAGAGGTGAGAATAAGCTTCATCTGTGTCAATGGCTTTGTTTACAATTGTAGCAGGTTGTTGAAAGATCCCATTGGTAACTTTTCTCTCCTGATCATATTCTACCGGCAGAAGTTAAGTGGCATGCAAATTTTTTACTCTTGAGTGACAACTCGCTGAATAGTAACTGGTGAAATGTCTCGTGTAGCCAATGGGAAATCAGAATCCCTGGATTTTCTGTCACACGCTCACTACTTGCCGAGATATTTTTGCTCTGAACGACCTCTACGAGCTCGTATCGTGTATCACTAACCAAACCAGCCCTCTCGATTTTTTTCACTCTAGATTAATTAGGCACTTTATTTCGACCGAGTATCAGACGCACTATAAGAAAAGTTACGATTAAAGTTTCACTGTTTTGGTAATATATATATACAGGGTACGGCAAAAGTCAGTTTACCGTTTTGCATATGGGAAAAAAAGCAAAAATAATTGCAAATAAATTTATTTTCGAGATAAATATAAAAATATAATGGACCGGTGCAGCTCTTAAGATTTCAGTTTGTAATCTCATGGATGTATTCAACTGCGCATCAATTTTTCATGTATGTACACTGTTAAACCAAATAGAGCAACAGTAAAAAAAACTGACTCTTGGTATTGTAGCGGCACTCCGTCACTGGCAGAGGAGTGTGTAGGGATCACTTGGCGGCACTTCATATAGCCCCCGCGTAGCTCAATCACAGCGCTTCGGTGGCCTAGAGGTTAGCGCTCAAGTTTCACACCTACTAGGTGCCAGGTTCAACTCCCGGCGGCTCCCTCAAACTTCTAACATCCCCTGCGTCTATGACATGGCGCACACAAGCCATACTGATGAGTCCAAATGTGTGCGCCAGGGACGAAACGCATAAGTAGGGATAACTTACGATCCTACAGTATGATTGCGCTAAGTGAAAGCATCAGCACCCCAAGATGATCCAACTAATTTCTTGAGTGCTCCATTTTAAGCGTAAATCATCTAAAAGAGTCTTGAAATGAAGAGATTTATCTTATTTATATCCTTAGTAACCCTAAGAGGAGAATGATCAAAAATTACAGCCAATTTCCTATATTTCTCATGACTATCAAATAATTTCTTAAAATGCCCAAAACAGTTGACAGAATGTTCTCCAGAGTATGGAAATTCGAATGGTGATAAGCAATAGTGAATAGCAATATCATCAATATATTCATTATTCTGAGATGCTGCAGATAAATCACTGAGATATATTAGGTGTACAAATAAGTTTCCGTGGTTTGTCAAAAGATGGCCCCACCAGAAGGTTATGGAGAAATTGTCAGATGTAAAACGTAATATCCCAAGTTTAGTCATCTGGCAACACCATAACCTTAAAGTACTAGTGATTCCGTATCAGCATCACGTAATTTTTTTCGTGTAAAAATGTCAAGTTTTATTCCGAATAAGCATCATTTGCGGGAACTTTTGATTTACTTCTTTAATGTGAAAAAATCTGCAGCTGAGGCGCATCGATTGCTTCTAGAAGCATATGGTGAAGCTGTTTTAAGTGAGAGAAGTTGTCAGGAATGGTTTCAAAAGTTTAAGAACGGTGAGTTTGACGTTAAAGACAAAGAACGCAGTGGAAGGCCGAAAGTGTACGAAGACATGGAATTAGAAGCACTATTGGAGGAAGATTCGACCCAAACGCAAAAAGAACTTGCACTTACTCTACAAGTGACTCAACAAGCAATTTCACATCGTTTAAAATCGTTGGGAATTATTCAAAAACAAGGAAATTGGGTTCCATATGAACTAAAGCCGAGAGACGTTGAACGCCGATTATGCATGAGTGAAATGCTGCTTGCCAGGAATAAAAAAATTTTTGCATCGTATAGTCACTGGTGATGAAAAATGGATTCACTACGATAATCCAAAAAAGAAAGTCATAGGTTAAGCCCGGCGAACCATCAACATCGACAGCTAAGCCGAATATTCATGGAAAAAAACTCATGCTGTGTATTTGGTGGGATCAGCTTGGTGTCGTGTATTATGAATTGCTGAAACCAAGTGAAACCATTACTGGAGCTGTCTACCGAACACAATTGATGAGATTGAGTCGGGCACTTGAGGAAAAACGCGCCCATTACTACTACAGACACGACAAAATTATTCTTTTACACGATAATGCTCGTCCACATGTTGCGGCGCCGGTAAAAACATACTTGGAAACACTCAACTGGGAAGTTTTACCCCACCCGCCGTATTCACCAGACTTAGCCCCTTCTGATTATCATCTGTTCCGGTCGATGGCACATGGTCTGTCTGAGCAGCGCTTCACATCATATGAAGACACCAAAAATTGGGTAGATTTGTGGATAGCGTCAAAAGATGAAGAGTGTTTTCGACGGGGTATCCGAATGTTGCCAGAAAGATGGGGAAAAGTACTGGCAAATGATGGAAAATACTTTGAATAAAACGTAATGTACTTTTCCTTTACAATAAATTCCTAATTTTTTATAAAAAACCGCGGAAACTTATTTGTACACCTAATAAATAGAAGAGTAAAGGTACTAAAACTGATCCTTGTGAAAGACATCTTTTCAAAGTTTTAAAATTGCTACTCTTATTGTTTCGGTAACGACTTTAGACAATCAGGACGTGTTGTTCTACTATGTAATGCTCCGTATCTACTTATTTATATCTGTCAACTTTCACATTATAATCATGATACTATAAAACTGTAAATAATGATGAGATTTGGCTCTCTCATTTAAAGATCCTTTTTGATTATTTCATCCATAAATTCTTCGAAAAAAGAAATACTTTCCTAGTTGGCTCTGCTCAATTTAGTACACAAAGTCTCACCTTGTATAAGGTATCGAAAAGGGCACTAAAACGGTATCATCCCAAGCTCGATGTAATAGTATGGACCATTCCCAGAAGAGAAGCATACCGAAGTCCTATAGCTCATTAACATGTTCCCACATTACCATTAACTTGTACCTGGGATATGAACACAAGACTGTTTTTTAAGGCCAATATTAAAACATAATGTAGCTGTCGGCTAGCAGCCTTGTTTATGCGTGAAATATTATCTCAAATTGAATCTGTAGATCGCGGTTACCGAAGCATTTGCCGAAGAGTTATACTTACTTGGACTGTGTTGTGTGGTAGACTCAATAAAAACAAACTCTCTTCGAATTATCTTCGAGTCTCCATCCGATTGTAGTGTTAGTTTATCGGCTATTAAGATCAAGCCCCATGATGAGGATCTGGGTTCTTCCATTCATAAAATTTCTTTTACAAAGGTTAAGCTAAATACAGGGTGTCCCAAAAAAAGTTTGAAGTTAAGTTCGAATGGTGTTATTTCAACTGAATTATGAACTGAACATGAATAAAGAATGTTCCATTTGAGACGAGCTATACCATATTTTACTAAGACCAATGCTACTGGTCAATCAAATACGTATATGAGACAGCATCGAGCATTGATATTTTTGACGGACTTTACGACATTTCTCATTTCTCATCGATTCAACGAAATATTATTATTTTCACACTAATAACTTGGGGCTTTGTCTACCAGTTTGAGGCGAATGGAGGAGAACAAGGATATGGGAAATTTCCTGTAGTTTTGTTTTCGACGGCCGCTCCAAAGTTTTCAAGAGCCTAGAAACACGGAAGGTAAATGTCAATGTAATCAATAATAATAATATTTATTCATTTATTAATTAATTAACGGTACATGACCTTTGTATGTAAAATAAAACACAAAATAATAAAATCTAAGTAGTATAACACGAAAAAGAGTAGATGTAGACGTAAAGCAAGTATAAGTACAAATATATGTGTAATATAAAACAGAAAAACAATAAAAAGCACAAATAAAAATTAATCTTAAATATCACAGTCTTATCAGGTACTTCAATTCTCTCCTCCACCTCGAAATAGATACATGAAATATATCAACTCCTAATGAGTCGACGACATTAGTGTTTCGCATTAATCTCGAAACCGGGGAATGAAAACAATAATTGGTTCTTGATTGGGCGAGTCGAAATAAATCAAACCTTCGGATGGGTCGAGGTGGAACATATATGTTGAATTGTGACAACAAGTCTGGGGAGTACAGAAGACCCTGAAAGAGCTTAGCAATGAATATCACATCCGCATGACATCTTCTCGTCCTCAAGGAGGATAGTCCAAGGCGTTCCCGCATTCGACTGGCGGAGAAAGTATAAACTGAAAACGTACCCGTTCTAAGAGCGGCATACTTTAGAAATCTGTTTTGGATCATCTCTAGGAAGGAAACGTCGACCGATAAGTATGGAGACCACACTACAGAGGAGAACACCAACATTGCTCTAACCAACGAGATGTAAAGATGTTGAAGTCCCTAGTATTCCTTATTATGAACCCCAGAGTCCTGAGAGATGACGCAGAGACATCCCGAATATGTGCCCTAAAAGACAACGTGCTGTCATATGAAACACTCAGGTCTTTGTAAACAAATACTCTATCTATAGGCTTACCAACAATACAATAATCCATCGTAATAGGGTACTCCAGACGGGAAATCGTCATGAACTTACACTTATTGATGTTGATAGTCAGGCAATTGGCAAGACACCACTCTTCAACCGCCTGTAAATCCGATCTCAACCGGTCAACGATTCTAATGAGAAGAAAAGTTTTAAATCATCCGCAAACAGCAAGAACTTAACAAATCGGACAATATGACTTAAGTCATTGATAAAAATGAAAAATAATAATGGACCAAGATGACTACTCTGAGGAACTCCCGAAGTTACCGGTTACAAAAAAGATAATGTTCCACCAATTTTAACGGTTTGGTATCTGCCCGAAATATAAGACATCAACCACCGACAAAGATTATCATGGAGACCAAACATCCCCAGCTTTATACCCAAAATTTTATGGGACACACTGTCAAAGGCCTTAGCAAGATCAGTGTAAATGACATCGACCTGTTTGTGATCTTCTAAAGCTTCAAGAACATACTGAGTGAACACCAGAAGATTAGTTTCAACGCCTCTACCCCGGAAAAATCTATGATGCTCAGGGATGATCCCTTCATAAATTGTCGATTTCACTTGCTCATGAATGATAGATTCAAACAATTTGGGGATTATGCTAAGCACAGTAATCGGTCTGTAATTGGAAACGTCCTCTTTGGAACCTGATTTAAAAATAGGCTTGACGAACCCAGTCTTCCAGGTATTCGGGAAAACACCATCATTTAAGGTCTTATTGAATGAGATCTGAAGTGGGAGGGCAATGATTTCTTTGCATTTCTTTAAAAACGAAACGGGAAAGTTATCAGGTCCAGAACCCTTATTTATGTCTAGAGATTCGATACCGTACAACACCTGGTCAACATGAATCATCGAGAAAGAAATGGTGTCACCACTATCACGAAACAGACTATCAGAGGCATCATAGGAGATGTTGTCATTGTCCGGTTTATATATATATTTATGTTCTTTTTCCATTTTGATCTTTTTATATAGTTGTCTGTTGTTGTCTTTATCTTCTATATGATCCCGTTAATTTTTCATGCTGAGCAATGTTTCATATTCAATTCAATAATCCGTAATTATTGTCGTGGAATTCACATTGAATAATATGTTATTTTATAAGGATTTAAGTGAAACAAAGAATCAATTCTCATCGCTCTTGCGTTCAAAAACACAAGATGTTCACAAAAAAATGATATGTCAATATACCAGAAACGTGGTCATATCATCTTAACCCAAGATGTAACGCTAGGATGCACCACTAAAGAAATTTCTTCTTCACTTACTCATACCAATATTCTCAAATTACCTGCTTCACGAAGGTAGTTCACATATCGTTTGGTATCAGTGACAGTATTGAATTTTATCCAGTACAAAAATTGAGTATCGTATGTCAACCGCACAATCTACTCGAATATGATCTGAAATAATGAAGATCCTGAGAAGATATTGTATTTGGTACATGATGCAGCTGCATAAATGATGATTGAATGAAACAAGTCATTACAACGGTCAACAGTGGTTCTGGTGCCGAACATTTTGGAGGTGATTTCGTATGAATTTGATGCCCTGAATTCAAATATACTATTTTTGCCTGTCAGCTCGAATTTTTAAAAGAAAAACCATGGTTTAGAGAAACAAATTAATAAAGGAATTTTTATTATATTACACAGATATTACAGATATTATTCATTATATACTATCTCATTGACTAATTCAACATAGTTTTCAGCTTTGTGTTTACCCAGAAAATTCTGGACAACTAAACCAAATGAATTCCAGGCATTTTTTTCAATCTCAATAATTGAATTTATGAAGTCAGAGTCTTTAATCAGCTGTCTTATTTATGGCACATCAAATATTCCAGCTTTAATATTTTCCTTACTCAGCTGAGGCATTTTTTCCCTAGACATGTAAAGCATGATCCATTCTTATCAAGAACCTTTACAAACTGCTTCACTAGACCCAGGTTGATATGCAGGGGTGGAAACATGATTTTCTCTCGCGGAACTAAAAGATCATTGATGATATTCTTTCCTCCAACATCCATGTTTTCTCTTCTAGGCCACTCTTTTCTAACCCATTGTTGCGTTTTCCTCTGCTATCCCAGAGGCACAAGAAACAAGGATACTTGGTGTGGCCACTTTGCTGTCCAAGGAGAAAGTTTACCATTTTTAAGTCTACACAAATCACCCATTGGTGTTCATGATACTTTATTTTTTTTAAACAAAGCTATGTTGTCATAGTGCTCTTTCATTTTCGTTGAGTGAGCAATTGATATTGAGCCATATTTGTTCCCATTATGTAGAAGAACAAATTTCAAACTTTGCTTTGAGCTGTCAATAAATAGGCGCCAATCATCCGGAAAATATTCAGGAAGACTCATTTTTACCAGGAGTTCTCTAATAGCATGGCAAAATACAAGATTTTGTTGTTCAGAGAAAAAAGGTGGCAGATCTTCCTCCCTTGTGCGATAAAATGTAATTTTCGTTCTTGGTTCAAGTAAATTTTTTCCTTCAACCTGGAAGCAAGTAATTCAGAAGCTTCTTTCGACAGGTTGAGATCTCTAGTGAGGTCATTTAACTCATCTTGGTTGAAACATTGGGGAATAGATGACATCGTTTCAAAATCACTGTCACCTTCAGTAGTGTCAGAATTCTGATCATAGAGACATGTGTCCTCACAGAGTTCTGGTAGCTGCTGCTTACAGCACTTATACTTGAAAGTATTAAATAGGAAAAAGCATTGAAAGATAAGTGAATTTATCTAAATATCTAGAGCTGATACAGAAAAACTGCTATCATATTTAGATTCACCAGTTTCTTTTGATCTCATGAAGCTACGGTTAAAATTAACTCAGTGGTCAAAGACTCACCCTGTACATGGTATTTTAAAGGATAAGTCGGACATTCTAAATGGATTTCGATGGAGTTGATACGTTGATAGTTTTTATTGGGATTTAGAAGAAGGGAATTTGAACTTCGAACCAAACTTGAGAAAAACTGTGAGTAGCTGTTTATAATATATATATTTAATAGATATAAATTTTTCAATCATCGTGGCGGTTGTATTAGTATCACATTGTTTCAGAGTCGGGAAAAACTTTAGAAAGAGCGCTCAAAAGTTCTGTACCTCACGTAACTTTTCTATTTTTAGTTATTTTCATGTGGAGAACCGGTGGGTTGCTGAAGGCTTCGAATAATAATCAAAAAATTATCATATTTAAATGGCAGCTATACATAAAATCCGACGAAGGCAGTTCTCTCAAAAATAATGCCGCATACCAAATACTTTCGACAGAAATGCATGATGTGAGTTATGATACCATACAAGTAACATAATTCACGGCAGAATAAGCGCTTCATTCCAAACCGCATTGAATAACTTTTAATGAAAGGAAATTTTTTAAAGAACAGAAATGCAAGGAACTTTTTCCCCACCCGAGAAATTACAAATATGCGAGATAAATATATAGGGTATATGGCGGTTAATAGCTCGGCGAGGATAATAACAAATTTAACAAATTAAAACGATAGTCGGATAGAGCGATTCATCTGGACGCTATCAGAAATGACACCAGGAATGCCTTTTGCCGGCCCGACTGAAAAGCAGTAGAAGAATGGTGATTGCGCGCCCATTTTGTCCCCGGTCTTCCTTTGTGTTGTTTCTTGTTTTCTGATAAGATTCAAAACATGTTATAAAGAGGATAAATAGGTGAGGTATTTTTGAATTGGAAGTAGGTACCAGCATTTTGTTCCTGAAAAAGTTTTATCATTTTCGAGGATTAGAATATTTTGTATATCTAATTGAGGAAGAAACCTTGATAGAGTTCCCTTGTAGAAATAACGAGTTCACTGTTATAAAGAATCATCAGCTTCATTCGGGTTCAAATTCTGACTGTTCCAGAACCATCAGAATCATGCGCATTTCAGTGTTCGGTGTTCGGGTTTTCTCTGACTAGAACCGAGTAGTCCGATGTTCGGGTTATATCAGGATTTTTTTCTGATTATTTTCTGACAGTTCTGGGACTATCCTGAGGACCATTTTAGGATTTTGCCGTAGAACCGCCTTAGGAGGGAGGAGTTAACCAATTACTTTCGTAATTTGAAATGTTTACATTTTATCTGCATCCGTTAACAGATATAAACAAATCTAAACATAGATGGTCTCAAATCGTGCATAAATTGGCATTAAGTTAAATGATTATAAATTAATATTATAAAGGGTTTTCAGGTGCAGGATTATGAGTTTCCTTTATTTCCTTGAGTTGTCCAATTCAAATTGCAAGAACTAGTACTTTATTTATTACAATGATATAAGTTTTCTGAATAATCATTTCCAATTCCATAACTATTTTCAAGTATGTGAAAAATAGTTTTATTGAAAAAAATTTTTTTTAGCTCTCGTCAAGAAATCGGCAATATTAAAAATGTGCATTATGATTCATTATTGACACATTCATTAATCCATTTGCTTTTCTTTCAATTTATGGCTTATATGATCAGGAGAATCAATTTGAAATTTTCTGCTGTAACCGATTCAAATAGTCCTACGAGTTTGCGCATTTTGCCAAATTCAACTCGTTCGGGTTTTTCTCTGACAAATTTTGGACCAAATCTTCAAATTGGTTCGCTGTTTTTTGTTTCAGTACAATCCCAGTACAGTCAAAATCGGTACCTACTCGAGAACAGGTATCAGTTCAAGATTTTTTGCGGACTACAAATGCTACCAACCCTTAATCAACGATCACTTGAATACGCAATTTGTGGTAAATTCGTAATTTTAGACGAGAAATAAATCAAGAATTCCCTTTACATCAAAGTTCACTACCAATTTCATAAAAAGCTCCTTTTAAATTAACAATTGAAAATCATTATATTCAAAAAGGTAATGTGCGCATGTATCTAGGTATATTTAAAAAATTCAAATTTTGGATGAAACGAAATGAGAATCTCAGTTTATTTATCAGCAACCTGATTATCAATGAAATTCCTAGCGAACTTTTTCTGTTTGAGAGTTTCGTCTGCATGAAATTGTTTTCCATAGTTAGAATAATGTTTTATCAAATTTTCATCGACAAACCAAAAATTTAATGTTGATAGAAACAGTTGAGTACTATAATAGCGCAAGTCAAATTACTAATCATTATTAAAATTCTCAAAATATATACAATCCCACCTGATAAATACTGAACAGTGAATCTGTATTAAACAAAACATTTTGATAGATCTAGTTTCTATGCTTTGTTGCATCACCCATATTCAGATAGTGATTGCATTAACACATGAATATTATTGATAGTATAAACTGAAATATAAAGTACTTCAGAATTCTGAGCAATCCCTTAGCTATATAGGTAAACTGTATGGTTTACTGATTTACCCATTTTACTTTGAGTTCAATAATGTTTTGGAAATATTTTCAGGTTCAGATCTGTATAACTAGTAATTATCACATCATTGAATTAATTTAGATTTCAGGTATAAACTGATTTGATATAGTGGGTAAGAAATGAGATTTTCTGCAAAGATGAAGAAGCTTTTTTATTTATGGGTAATACAACAAATTTAAATGTGACGAGATTCACCTTGAAATACATAAATCCAATGAACTGATTTCATGAGGCTGAATACAATGCAAAATTATTCATTGATTCTTTATCAAATAGAGCACAATTATGTATAGACTAATATTCACAATAAAAAATCAATTCTAGGAAATATAGATTCAGTATCAGCTCGATTGAATTTTTAACAACACATATCTGAGTTCAAAGAAAACCAACTCTGTGATGATAGATTACTAGTGTACCCATGCCAAAACAGAACAGATATTAGTTCTAAAAACAAGTTTTCTTATATAAGGCACCAAGAAACTATCAGAATAATCAACAAGAAAGATCATATAAACAAGAATTTTCCTTCCGATACAAAAACTATAGAGCAATGCTTGATTTCAAGCACTGATGCCAAACTATATAGATTACCATAACAGATTCATATAAACACAAACACATACAAAAAAGAATTTGAAGAATTAATTTCAGCACTCCCCCATAGGTCTGGACAAGGTCAAACACTCACATGAAAAGCTAAAAACTTTACAGATGATTAAACAAAATCCCTTTACCAGCTTGATATACCAATTGTTTACATCTAATAAATAAAAACAACCAGTTTCTTCAGAATCCATTACATTAATATTCGATCCCTTGTGTAATTTATCAAACAGATTTCAGGGTTGAAATGAGTTGACTTTGAACCATCTTGTTGTTTATCCAAGAGAATTATCTACCAACTAACGAGGCGTTTGGTCACTCAGGTCATTTAAAGCATATAAAGATGGGTTTCCACAAAACATTGAAAATTATTTCTCATTTCCATTACCTGTACTAAGTTGTCGCCTGAAATACATACAATATATGTTGAAATATCTTCACCCAATTTACTATGATTGTCAACCTTCAATACTTTAGTCGATTGAAATAAACATTCTTACATTTTGAATCCAATTCTTGAAAATTAGGTATACCCCAATAAACATATTTTAGGATTCGACAATATTGAAACTGCAAATATGACAAATCAAAATTCTGTTATAATGTAATAAAAAGAGCATTTGAAACTTTTAAATCAGTTGAACAATAGAATCACAAAAATAAACACATATATTGCTATACATGCTGTCTACTATTTCTAATACCAAAATTGATTTACTGAATTATACTTTGCAATCATTATTTCATTGTTTTTGAATAAGTTCCAGTATCTTAAAAAATAGCTCTGAAAAAATGGGAATGGTTTGATTATTGCAAAAAGTAGCACTACGAAGTACAATGAATAGATTTTACACATGGATACACTTGGTGATATTTTGGCAGTATGAATTTTGAGTAACTGTTCAACCTCTCTGCATATTTTTCTGTACACTCCACAAGAGAATATCCATTTTGTTGCAGGTTATACTGATGTTTATCCTGCAGTAAGCATTAACGATAATTGGCCACTATTCTTTCAAATACCCATTGCATTAATTTTCCATTTAATGGGGAAGAAAATATCACCTAGTCTTATATTCTCTAAACATCTAAGTACAAATAATTAATTACTTTCGTAATTTGAAATGTTTACATTTTATCTGCATCCGTTAACAGATATAAACAAATCTAAACATAGATGGTCTCAAATCGTGCATAAATTGGCATTAAGTTAAATGATTATAAATTAATATTATAAAGGGTTTTCAGGTGCAGGATTATGAGTTTCCTTTATTTCCTTGAGTTGTCCAATTCAAATTGGAAGAACTAGTACTTTATTTATTACAATGATGTAAGTTTTCTGAATAATCATTTCCAATTCCTTAACTATTTTCAAGTATGTGAAAAATAGTTTTATTGAAAAAAATTTTTTTTAGCTCTCGTCAAGAAATCGGCAATATTAAAAATGTGCATTATGATTCATTATTGACACATTCATTAATCCATTTGCTTTTCTTTCAATTTATGGCTTATATGATCAGGAGAATCAATTTGAAATTTTCTGCTGTAACCGATTCAAATAGTCCTACGAGTTTGCGCATTTTGCCAAATTCAACTTGTTCGGGTTTTTCTCTGACAAATTTTGGACCAAATCTTCAAATTGGTTCGCTGTTTTTGTTTCAGTACAATCCCAGTACAGTCAAAATCGGTACCTACTCGAGAACAGGTATCAGTTCAAGATTTTTGCGGACTACAAATGCTACCAACCCTTAATCAACGATCACTTGAATACGCAATTTGTGGTAAATTCGTAATTTTAGACGAGAAATAAATCAAGAATTCCCTTTACATCAAAGTTCACTACCAATTTCATAAAAGCTCCTTTTAAATTAACAATTGAAAATCATTATATTCAAAAAGGTAATGTGCGCATGTATCTAGGTATATTTAAAAAATTCAAATTTTGGATGAAACGAAATGAGAATCTCAGTTTATTTATCAGCAACCTGATTATCAATGAAATTCCTAGCGAACTTTTTCTGTTTGAGAGTTTCGTCTGCATGAAATTGTTTTCCATAGTTAGAATAATGTTTTATCAAATTTTCATCGACAAACCAAAAATTTAATGTTGATAGAAACAGTTGAGTACTATAATAGCGCAAGTCAAATTACTAATCATTATTAAAATTCTCAAAATATATACAATCCCACCTGATAAATACTGAACAGTGAATCTGTATTAAACAAAACATTTTGATAGATCTAGTTTCTATGCTTTGTTGCATCACCCATATTCAGATAGTGATTGCATTAACACATGAATATTATTGATAGTATAAACTGAAATATAAAGTACTTCAGAATTCTGAGCAATCCCTTAGCTATATAGGTAAACTGTATGGTTTACTGATTTACCCATTTTACTTTGAGTTCAATAATGTTTTGGAAATATTTTCAGGTTCAGATCTGTATAACTAGTAATTATCACATCATTGACTTAATTTAGATTTCAGGTATAAACTGATTTGATATAGTGGGTAAGAAATGAGATTTTCTGCAAAGATGAAGAAGCTTTTTTATTTATGGGTAATACAACAAATTTAAATGTCACGAGATTCACCTTGAAATACATAAATCCAATGAACTGATTTCATGAGGCTGAATACAATGCAAAATTATTCATTGATTCTTTATCAAATAGAGCACAATTATGTATAGACTAATATTCACAATAAAAAATCAATTCTAGGAAATATAGATTCAGTATCAGCTCGATTGAATTTTTAACAACACATATCTGAGGTCAAAGAAAACCAACTCTGTGATGATAGATTACTAGTGTACCCATGCCAAAACAGAACAGATATTAGTTCTAAAAACAAGTTTTCTTATATAAGGCACCACGAAACTATCAGAATAATCAACAAGAAAGATCATATAAACAAGAATTTTCCTTCCGATACAAAAACTATAGAGCAATGCTTGATTTCAAGCACTGATGCCAAACTATATAGATTACCATAACAGATTCATATAAACACAAACACATACAAAAAAGAATTTGAAGAATTAATTTCAGCACTCCCCCATAGGTCTGGACAAGGTCAAACACTCACATGAAAAGCTAAAAACTTTACAGATGATTAAACAAAATCCCTTTACCAGCTTGATATACCAATTGTTTACATCTAATAAATAAAAACAACCAGTTTCTTCAGAATCCATTACATTAATATTCGATCCCTTGTGTAATTTATCAAACAGATTTCAGGGTTGAAATGAGTTGACTTTGAACCATCTTGTTGTTTATCCAAGAGAATTATCTACCAACTAACGAGGCGTTTGGTCACTCAGGTCATTTAAAGCATATAAAGATGGGTTTCCACAAAACATTGAAAATTATTTCTCATTTCCATTACCTGTACTAAGTTGTCGCCTGAAATACATACAATATATGTTGAAATATCTTCACCCAATTTACTATGATTGTCAACCTTCAATACTTTTGTCGATTGAAATAAACATTCTTACATTTTGAATCCAATTCTTGAAAATTAGGTATACCCCAATAAACATATTTTAGGATTCGACAATATTGAAACTGCAAATATGACAAATCAAAATTCTGTTATAATGTTAAATAATGTAATAAAAAGAGCATTTGAAACTTTTAAATCAGTTGAACAATAGAATCACAAAAATAAACACATATATTGCTATACATGCTGTCTACTATTTCTAATACCAAAATTGATTTACTGAATTATACTTTGCAATCATTATTTCATTGTTTTTGAATAAGTTCCAGTATCTTACAAAAATAGCTCTGAAAAAAAATGGGAATGGTTTGATTATTGCAAAAAGTAGCACTACGAAGTACAATGAATAGATTTTACACATGGATACACTTGGTGATATTTTGGCAGTATGAATTTTGAGTAACTGTTCAACCTCTCTGCATATTTTTCTGTACACTCCACAAGAGAATATCCATTTTGTTGCAGGTTATACCGATGTTTATCCTGCAGTAAGCATTAACGATAATTGGCCACTATTCTTTCAAATACCCATTGCATTAATTTTCCATTTAATGGGGAAGAAAATATCACCTAGTCTTATATTCTCTAAACATCTAAGTACAAATAATTCGTCTTTCCATCTTATTTAGTCATTCATGTTTATGGATTGTAAGATTAAGAACTCCAAAATAAAACTCGAATCTCAACCACAATTAGTTTTGTCTCTTATTCCTAATGCTTCTCTTATTTATTCACACAGTTGGGGAAAGCCTGGAAACAATATAATTAACGTATTAATACAGCTTATTGCAGAAATATCACTCCTTACCTTCATACAAGTTATTATTTGTCAAACATTTGCTGACGAATATTCGTAAACACAAGTGAAAAAACAACCAAGTGCTTGAAAGTTGTTGTCTGGCAGGCGCAATTAAACAAAGAACTTCCAAAACTGTACCTATGTCTCTCCATTTTTAATCCTCATTTTGCTGTTCGGGTTCTGCATTTCTCTGATAATTTTCTGACAGTACAAGAATGGTCCAAAAATGATCCAAAAATCCTCAGCTATTACGCATCAGTTCTGCGCACCCTAAGGACTGTCCCAGAACAGTCAGGAAAATACGAACCCGAATGAAGCTATCAAGTGAATGACTAATATGTCAATACACTTCTACTAGAAGTATCTTCGATACCTAATTTGATGTTCCACACACCATCGATCCCTGAAGAGCAAAATTAGTTTTTTTATTCTTAAAAAAAATTAATACATTGCAGAAAACCCAAAGGAGCAATGGTACAGTGGAAAAAGAGATGCAGTAATGTTCGTAACGCCCATGATTTGGCGAGAACCTCGAAATCATCATGACGATAGCTACTTCTGCGTAGTGAAATGTAGTGAAAATAAATGGAATATATAGTATGTTGCCTCACAGTGTAGGAGAAATTCTCAGCTTTTTTCTGAGATCACACCCTACCTACTAAAAATTTCTCCGTATTTGATTCAGAAGATTTTTCCAACCTACTTATACGCTTATGAGTTAAAATCAGCATGTTAATCATTTTCAAAGGGCACTGGTTCATTTTGATTTTTCATATTTTTAATTACTAGAAAAAATCAAAGGCTTTGGCGTACTGCACAAAGGACAAGTTCAATATTTATTCAAATATATTCATAATTAGAGAATTAACGCAAAGAATAAATCAGGTAGGTTTCAACATAGCATTATGTCGGTGCAAATCTAATTATATCTTACCAATGGGGCAGATCAAGTTAATCAATTCCAGCACGATTTTTTCATTTTGAAATATCCATAACGTGTTGCTTCCATTATAATTCTGCCACATTACTAGTATTGGTTTTAAGGAGATATCATTTACATACCAATATAAATTATTATCCATGTTTACATCAACCTGCTATGTTTATCGCTTTTCTTGTCATACATTCTTTAATGTCTACCAACTGTCAAATTTTTCGTATCAACTATAAATAATGTAATTCCTTTGTTTAGTTAGAGATGAAATATGAAACATTTTATTTTCAGTCGAAGCATTGGTATACTCATTGTAACAACTGAGAAATTCCCTTTTGTATTCAAGTTGAAGATTCTTTAATTGAACCCTTTTTTTTTAATTATCAATTTCTCGAATATTTGAGTTATTAATCTACCTAGCTTAGAAACGTAGTTCTAGAAAACGAAGCCCGTAGGATGGTAGTACGAGGAACTGTGAATTAATAGACTTGGTTGCGTCTCAGGTAGCAATTGTACGTATTTCTGGTTGCAGCGCCTTCACCTCTATTTTTTATATGGCTAGATTTATTCTACCATCGGTTCCAGAATTTTTCTTTTCTAGGTCGAATTAAATAGATCACTCACTTTTTCAATATGGACCATTGTTTTATCTTTCAAACTTAGATGACGAAATTTTAATGGTTGACTTATTATATAATTCAGAGATGAATTTCAGTCTATCTGTGACAAGTTTAGACTCAACTAATAATGAATGTAATCAACTGTGCTGAAATTTTTTATGTATGTACACTCTTAAACCAAACAGAGCATGAGTACTCAGCCGCAAAAGAGACTAAGTCCAAGGTTGCTTTGCAAAGAGAGAAAGTTTTAACAGCCCAAATTACTATCCTTATTTCTGAAAAATATTAGTCCTAGTTCTCAAATTTAGGCGCAGATCATATAAAAAGGCCTTGAAATTGAGAGATGAATCTAATATTATTCCGAGGTGTTAAAATAGAAATTATGTTTCATTCTTCATGACTATTCAGATTACTAAAAATTTGCAAATCAGTTGATGTATTGTTCTCCAAAGCATGGAATCCAAATGGTGGTAAGCAATATCAGTTTCATCAGCATATATAAATTTATGAGATGATTTCGTAGGTATATAACTGAGTTAAAAATTATTGAAGAGTAAAGAGGATAGAATTGATCCTTGTAGAAGACTCTTTTAAAGTTGCTTCGTTTATTGTCAACAAAAACACAAAGTATCCCATCGGTCAACATGTTGCCTGTTAATAATACCATTTTTCCTCGCTTCATATGGTTATAGAGCTTGGGAAATTGATAACGCAGTAAGTCGAATATCCACGTATGTACCGATAAAAAACCGGAGATAAAGAAACGTTTACAAACCAATAATTCAAAACACAAACTGGGCGATACCCTTCCCCCAGCCATAAAAATAAATACATCGAAGCTCGTTAGTAACAGTGAGTTACGCATATATTTTTTTGCAATCCATAAACAACCACTACTTAATTTCGCAATGACATTATGGCACTGATCGGAACAAAAAATATGGCTCGACAGTAAATTATGGAAAATAAACATCTGAATTCTCGATACTGGTTCCTTCATCCTGGCCCCATAACATATTTCAACACCTTTATTCTTGTTCTTCCTTTTGCTGAAACGCAAGAGTGCTAGACGGTAGGTAACCCTGTAGATTGCGATTTATCTTTATATCTAAATAAGTCACTTTGTAAGGTTAAAACTGTTATTTATGGGAGGAATGCTGATACAGTTCTTCGAGATAGGCCGTTCGTTAAAGACCATTTGGGACTTGTCAACGTTATAATTTTTTTATACATATGGGGTAGGTACGATGAAAGCATTCGAGAGCTTTATTTCTCCGGTTTGGTTAGGTGTGTGATCGATTTGATGAAGTGAGGAGTCATTCTTATAATAATGGTACTAAATTTTATATTGTATTTCTGCTTCAGTACTGTGTAGGTTTCCAAAATATACCGTAGTTACGAGTTTTTACAGGTAGTGATTGAAATAAAAATATTAAACCCGATATTTTTGTTCTCGTAATGAAATGTTTCATCAGAAACTAAAATAATTTATAGGGTGTTCCATTGCAAATTTTAGAATTGATATTACTTTTGGTAAAACCGGAAGTTCAAATTATTAAGAAATATGAAAACAATTAGGCAATCTACTGTACTAGTGGAAAAGCCCGTGTCGCCACGGGCGCAAGTAAGGCAGCGCGCGGTCGTTATTAGCAAGTGCCCCCCTATAAGCAGCCGTTCATGTCAAAACTTTCCGACGCCCAACTGAAACGCCAACAGCGGCGATTTCAAAACAGTCTTCTGAAAAAGAAGCAAAATGAAGAAGAGCAGAGGCAATTGGAGCAACTGCAGAAAGAAAACGTGGAACGCGCGAAAATGACAAGGAGCTCCTGTTTTTCGTGCACGAAACCCGGAGCTAAATTTCATCTAGTCGAACATGTACATTACACAGTAAAATGACCAAGAACAACAGTACAATACATACATAATGATAACATGAGATAGGGGTAACTTAACAACGTTAACCTTCGATATAACACCAGAGTGCTACGTACACTGGTTACATCCATTATTCCATATTGACCATACTAGTACTACCACTAGTGGAGGTCTCCATACGTTCCTGCTTAATCACAGGCTCAGAACTACAGAGCGATGGGCAATTCCTATTGCACCATAGGATACAGTAAATAAAGTTGATCGGTTACACTCCAGTAACACATTGTAGAAAGCTGAAAATAAGGCATTCATTGTTATGGTAGACACCTGAACTGCAAAGGCAATAATATCGAAAATGATGGAATCACATGCTATAAGGAGTTACATGAATCAAACAAAGTATTAAGTGCACAAAGGAAATAGAGTTATATGAATCAGACAAAGCATTATGAGAACAAAGGAAATAGAGTTATATGAATCAAACAAAGCATTATGTGAACAAATGAAATAGAGTTATATGAATCAAACAAAACATTATATAAACAAAGGAAATAAAGTTATATGAAATTAGACAAAGCATTATGTGAACAAAGGAAATAGTTATATGAAGTTAAACAAAGCATTATGTGAACAAAGGAAATAGTTATATGAAATCAAACAAAGCATGATGTGAACAAAGGAATTACATTCACAAGACAACAGTATTAATGACAAAGGCCCAAACACCACCTAATACACCATGAAACCAAATAATATTGCATAATAACAGTATTAATTTACAAACATAACAGAGAAATAATAAATTCACTCAACCAATACATTTCCCAATGGTATTTCTCAACAAAGGTTAATAAAATGGAGAAGCAACTAATAACATTTAAAATAGTCTCAATTATACTTGCGAGATATATTCTAGGGTCACTCAACATAAAATGGCTTCGTTTTCGAACACACACAAAGGCACTAAACACCCCTTTTTGGGTCACTGTTACTTCCCTCACAATTTCACTACTACACTACGATTTTTTTGTATTGGAAAAACCTGGGATGTTACAGCATTGTCACTGAATTGCATCCTTGGTTAGCTGGGTGTTGGATTCTATGTTGCAGAGCTTCATTAGTATCAAGTATGTAAAGTTGACAGAATCTGGGCGTGTTTCCAGGTTGCGGAATAATGGAACCAATTCTGCTGTATGATGTTCCATGCAGACAAAATGAATAAGGGCCAGTTGATGCAAATTCTCTTAAGCTAACTTTTTGGGAAGCAAACGCAAAGGCACTGTTTTACTGGCGTATATTGTTTTGGAAATTCTTCGATTCTTCATCTGTTCCTGTGTAAAGTTCTCTGAGCAAAGCTGGTACTTCTTTCAATTGCATCTGCTCGCCCATTACAACTTTGCCTTTCTGGCAGCACTGGCTGAATCCATCTCGCCCTTTTTCACCCCTAAAATGCAGGGCATTGCAAAATAGACACGATTTGCTCATTTCGCCGACAGAAAATGCGGGAATTTCGTCTTCAACCGGAGCCCTTCTCGCTACAAATACTGATCGTATTGCGTAATTATTGTTATGAAGGCGGCGTCGGTTTCTTTCAGTTCGGGTTGTCCGGGTAGCGTTTCGCGAACCCACTGGTCTGCCTTGTAAATTATTAAAATTAAAATTAAAATTTTACACTGGACCTAACTCAAAATTGAAAAATCGGACGTGACCCGTTTTCAATTTTTACCCAAGAATAACCATCCAAATTTGGGTTTTCAATATCTTTTTCAATTATAATTTTCTAAATTAACTTACTCGGTAGGTTTGGAAATTAAAATAAGCTTAAAATCAAACTTATGATCAAGCTCTTCAAAACACGTCTTTCCTTTTTGAAAGTCAAAGCAGAAATTATAGATGTTTATTATAATTATTAAATGTTATTAAGTTTGGCAATTACTTTTAAAATGAAACTTAATCAAAATCGCAGTTTCCATCTTATATTTTCAAGCACGTTATATAAAATATAAATTGTTATACAATTATTCAAATGCTCACTTTCTGACCAACTCAGGTAGTACTCTTGAACCTTTTTTAACTCGCCCTAACAGTTCAACTTTCACTTAAGGTAATTTTATTCAAATAACAAAATTTGAAATTTTTAACTATTGCAAATTCACAAATTATTTTATTCACAAAAATTCACTTTACCCTTTTAAATTGAAAGCCTACATAAAACAACTGAAATAAAGTGTTTTTTTCCTCTTCTAGCAATGTTACCATATGATTTATAAGTCACATGTTAAATTTAAATACAAATAAAGTTAATTAAATTTACACCTCTTAGTTTTCAAGAAAGATATTTTTATTATTCTAACACCTTAGACATAATTAAAACAGTATAGAATTTGACAATTAACCCACCCCCATACTTTACTTTATGCGATAGCATATAATTCTTACCTCTCCATATACCAGAGGTTTATTCAATATAAAGTTTATTTTAGGAAGATTAAAACCTCATAAAGTAAATTAATAATTAATACCATGAAGTTCCGCTCTTGTTCGAAGTATATGCAGAGTCATAGAAGATAATCGAAAGCTTCAACCCTAATGATCTCTGCCGCCAAAGTCTTATTACATCGTCCCTATAAGACACCAAGCTAAAGAATATTTCATTAAGATCGTCCGAAATTGTATAATAATTAATTGTTAATCATTCTTTTCGCAGTGCATTAGGAAAAGAAGTCGAATGTAAGTTTTCCTACAACCATCTCGAATTGAACTCAATTCAAAAATCTAAAGTGTTGATTCAAAAATATTATCAGGAAACTAATGTTGAGATTATAAAGAACAAATTGATATGTCACATCACAGACATACCTTTATTTATTTACTAACTAGCTGACCCGACAGACTTCGTCCTGTCAAAAAGATTTGTAATGTGGCAGTTTTTGTGCCTACGTATTTTAAAAAATTCTCCTGAACAGAACCGTCACCCTGGTGATAGGGCGTTGTGAATAAAAAATAATTAAATAAAACATATATAAGGATTTAAAAGTAAGTAATCGCTTTATTGTTAATCATGTGAATCATAATTATTATTATTATCATTGTAGTGCTTTGTGGTATACGATGTTTTTTGTTTGATTACCTGGCGCATAGATAAACAAATCTGATGGTTTTCCAACACGGGAACAGTCAACATACAATTGACCATGTGAGAAACATGGGTTTTCTAATACCACAAACACTTAATGATTGCCCCTGGGACTTGTTTATAGTCATAGCAAAAGCAAGCCGCACTGGAAACTGTAGTTGTTTAAACTCAAATGGCACATCAGTTGGAATCATTGGGATGCGCGGTATGAGAACATCTTCTCCTTTATATTATACTTTCCTTTGAGTATAGTTGCTTCTATCACATTGTTTAGTAATTTTTTTATCGCTAACCGTGTACCGTTGCAAAGACGCGGTTGGTTGATATTTCGCAACATTATAACCACCGATCCAACCTTTAATTGAAGATTGTGAGGTGGCAATCCTGGCAAATCCAACGAGTTTAAAAATTCCGGTGGATAGTTGATTACATCATCTTGATTAGTAGCCGAATCAACTGATTTATATATCCTCAATTCGCCTGTAATTTGTTCTTGAATTTTGAAATTTAATTCATTTACATCATGTTTTTTGCAGCCAGTATAGCTCGTTAGCTCAACCAATCATGGTTTCTGTAATTTTGAGAAACATCTGGAAACACCTTCTGAATAAGTTCATCTTTTGTTCGAGTTAACTGACAAAAACTTTGAGGAAAGTTAATGCAGCCAGTCAACATGGCTATAGGAAATTTGCCATTACCAATGTCAATGAGTTGTTTAGAGAATATGTTTCCAGATTGGTCATTTTGCAACTCGACACGCATATTCTTGCTTAAAGTACTTTGACATGGTTCCACAAATTGGAGGACTTTAGACAAGCATTGAGTTCATCAGCTGGCGTTGATCGTGGAATCACTGGCAATATTTGACGAAAATCTCCTGCTAATAAAATCATTGCACCACCAAATCGGTTATTATTGCTCCGTAGATCTTTTAAGGTTCTGTCTAAAGCTTCCAAAGATTTTTTATGTGCCATCGTGCATTCATCCCAAACAATCAATTTACATTGCAGAGTTCTTCGAAACGTTGCAGGTTGGAGTTTCATTGCTTTGAATATTTAATGGCAATTTTAGTGCTGAATGGGCTGTTCGACCACCTTCAAGCAAAGTTGCTGCGATTCCCGACGAAGCGACTGCAAGTGCAATTTTATTTTGTGAGCGAATTGTTACTAATATTAATGAAATCAAAAAAGTTTTTTCTGTACCACCAGGTGCATCTGAGAAGTAAATACCTCCAGTTTCATCATTTGTTACTTTCATAAGAGTTTCAAATACATACTTCTGTTGCTAATTTAACAGTGGAAGATTTGTTTGAATTAATTCTTTCAAAGCGTTGAGATCATACAGTTTTTCTCGATGCAACTCTTGGTTAAAGCGTCATGCATTGGACGATTGGGCGCGGTCAGGCCTAATTGAATTGATAGTTTGTTTGACATTATCAAGCACGTGTCCTTAATTGAAATTTAATATGAACTTTATACCATAGCAATAAAGCTCAGTTACAAATCATTTGTATGGGAAAAAGAAAAGGGCTATTTTTGGGGTTTTTCCAGCAATAATTCTAATTTTTCTCGCCGTAAAAACCATCCTTGAACTTCAACGAACATTTTAAAAAAGATTTGGCCAAATTGGTCCAGGCGTTGTTGAGTTATGCGCTTACCAACACATTTTGCGATTCATTTTTATATTATAGATGGGATCAGTGGCGGATTTACTAATTTGCCGCTAGTAGGCCATTTTTTGCCGCCTCTACTGACTTTTGAAATTCAATACGTTAGTTTAATCCCGTTATTAGTATGATTGTGAACTTAATGATATTTCTGTCAGTTACTACAATTATTTTTGCAACCCGCTATGTACTGATATAAAATCTTCATTTCCTTGAAACTACAACAAATATCAACAAATTTTTCAGTATTGAGGTGTAGTTTCAATATGGAGGCTACTGACGCATTCCATATCAGGCGAAGTCCATAAGCGTGGATGACATAGAAGGATGGCAGTCGTGATAAAAGAAAATATCTTATTAAAAAGGAATATAATGCAGTTTGTTCGGGCTCTGAACCGAGAGAATAAGATCAAGATCAAGAGCCACCTAACGAGACTTTTGATGATTTCTGACAACAAAAAGCCATCAATTAAGAAAGACTATTTTGGTCCAGAGCAAGCTCGGCATATTATAATGTTAACGAGGACGGTGTTTTATCATATAGTTCAAAATCAATAATGCATGAGTCGATTAATTATTTATGATCGATCGTTCATTACCTGAGTTATTTTTATAATGTTAATAAAATGGGAGTAGATCTGAGATTTCACGGCTGATCGATGGCTGTGCTGTCCCGGACTCGATTCTGTGGTCGGTCACACTGTTAACGTTGCTTATCTTGGACACTTCAATTTCGATGCTCAGACCGGTAAATAATTCAGTTCATTGATTCTCGGCTATTTCAAAGAAATTGTTTGAGATTTTAAACTTAGTCGACGTACTGTTGATTTTTTTCTTGACAAATTTTGTCTAGTAGGAATAGCTCTTTTAAAGCTTTTGTAATATTAATATGGCTGGAAACATGGTGTTAGTAAGGTATGAGATGTCTAAATACATAGTGTCACATTTTGAATGGGATTGAATGATGCAAAATTTGGGGATGTTGGAGATGTTTCGTTTCGTCGTCACCCTTAAATGCTGTGTTTTCATTTGTCGATTTCGAATAATTTAGAAGTAGCCTAGCACGTTTCCATCGGACTTTATAATGTAATGATATAATAATGATTTTTTTTCTGATCCAACCAATATTGAGCTATATCGCGATAGTCACCATGTGACATAACACACTGATATTTCCCAAGGGAAATATGAAACGTCAAATCATATTTCTTTCAAAACGTCAAATCATATTTTATTTCTTTATTCAGTAACAAAATGGAAACTGCAATTGTTGAAATTTCCACTAAAAGTATTTCCTCCATATACAAAGGAAGAAGAAATATAATAATAGTAATAATAATACGTTTATTGCAATATTATAAATTCCCTACAAAAACTTTCCACTCCCATAAAGGATTAATTAAAAATATATACTGCAAACGGTCTCACATCAGTATAACTGTTATTACTGTGACACCGAAAAATCTTACAAATATGTATAAAACAATTACAAAAACTCTAAAAAACGAATTCATCCACGTTCCTCATCCGCGCCAACAAAACTCGTCATGGATTGAGCACCTCCCTAGGAGAAAGACACAACATCGAATACAACAAAATTTCAGACAGTAAGTAATCTCAAGATCCACACTATGCACCCGAAGAGAGGAGCAGTTTACGATCATTGGACTTAAACACCTTCGGTTTGCAGGAATTGAGGTGTGCAGGTAAGCGATTATATAATGAATATTCATTGAAAGAAATAGAACGTCGAAATAAGGCAGTTCTAAAAACAGGTGAAGAAAATATCTTGTTCATAATTATTCGTTGACGAGACTACAGTTTTCTTGAGAACATTCCATGCAGCAGCAGTTTCGGACCATTCTCTCAAAACGGTCTTCAAAGATTGTGATGCTGCAGATGGCTCTCCCTCCATCCCTGCTATCATCTTCGCTACCTTATTTTTGTGCAGCATACTGTCAGCCAGATAGCCTTCTGCAACAGATGAACTTTTCCAACAACCATGTTCTTCTCTTGAGTGTTGTCATTGAGGCTCCCGCATTGGCAACCAATGTCGTGGATGTTCGTCTTCCGCAATGGCCTGTATACGCTTTCGGATTATCTAAACCCAACCATTCAGCAACCTTACACGGAATTTTTCCGAAGGTATTTATGCCGACAGGCTGAAGTGTACACTTCTAATTCCTATAAGCTACGAAGACCCTAAGAACGCCTTGCGGTCGCAACGCCGAATACTCCCTCACCAACGAGCAGCATCCAGATCTTCTTCATCAATTATAGTGATCGTTCAACACTTTACTACATCGTCCAATGAAATCGCCCAATTTTTGAAAACTGTATCTGAAAACACTCACAGTGTTTTCACTTTTAGAAATTTGTTTTTATCAAATGCCTAATTTGCATAGGAATATTAATACGTCCGGTTAGCTTTGGCCGTATCAAGATCCTACATTTGGAAACAATTTGAAGAATTTTGTGCTGCCCGGGAATACCTTGTAAATGAAAAAACAAGTTTGTCAGAGCTCAATAATATTATGCTGGACTGGGCTTTCAATATGAAGAAAACAGATGGATCAGACTACAAGGAAAGTGTCGTAAAAACCTTGTGGAATAATACTGCCAAACAGCTGCAGGAAAAATTCTATTCCGAATGGGACATTAGGTTCGATCCATTCACAGACGTGGCTTTTGAAACGGCGCGGGATGCACGAAATGCCAAGAGGCGTATTTTGCAAGTGGACCCTGAGAAAAAAAAAGTAGTGCCAAGGCGCTGTCTTTGGAGCAACACAAAAAGATGGTCAACTTATGTAAAGATGATAAATAATTGCCCGGTGAGGTTATATAAGCTACTTGTATCCTAAAGAACTGCAAACATAACCACTGAAAGACTATTCCTTACTCCACATAAGAATTGGAAATATGGTTCATGGTTCAAAAACTCCCCAGTCGGTCCCAATACGATAGCTAAATGGACAAAAGAATCGGCAGAACTCATTGGCATCAACACAACCAAGTCGAAAATAACCAACCACTCGCATCGAGCTACTGCTGTCAGCCAATTAGCCAAAGCAGGGATTGGCGAGGAACAGCTGATAAAGATAACAGGCCATTCTTCTGCAGCGTCAGTGAAACCGTATCTCCAACTGGACCAACAACATCACAAAAAATAATCACAGCCATAGGTATGAAAAAAATGTCCTTCAAGTAATAATATCAGTATCTACTTCATCATTCGAAAATAATGCTCGTTATGTGTATAATAATTGTACTATCAATAATTATTATTTTGAGAATAAAGATGAATAATTTGTTGTTATGCTTCTATCTGGTTATTTTTGAATAAAAAACTATTTTTTATTTCGTTTGATTTATATTGTTGAATGATATTTCCAAATACCACACGAGATAAGGATTTTTTTTGAGAACACTCAATACAATACAACTCCTTCTCTGATTCTCCTTCTGCACAATCAAAAGGAGTACGATTAGTTTCAGCTAAACTTGAAATCAAGTCGGATTCCTTTACCATCTAAATTTGGAACTTTAAACCGTGACTACATACTCCCTGACAAAAATGTACTAGAAATTTGAAATAAAATGCAAAAACATTAAGTTTCTACAATATTTATTGGATCTCCTTCAAAATATGCTGTATTTGAAGCAACATACATGTGCAAACGTTTGCCCCAATCATGGAAACATTTTTATAGGTGCTTTCAGTGTTGGCCTAAAATATGAAAAACCTAATACTAACTCTCACAAATTTTCTTCTATTTGCGTATTTATTTTCGATACAGAGGTGGCAACGTGTGTCTTTTAGAACATGTGACCTTCAAATTGTCAAGCAGAGGAAAAAGCAGCGTTGTCTTGACTTTCACCTGAATTTCTATTTTGAAAGTATGAATACTCAACTTAGCTCTTTCCGAAGATAGAGTATACGGTCGGCCGGACAGACATACTCAACTTTGGCCCAACATTCATTATCAGGAGACTAAACCCAATCCATTTTCGATAACCGAAAATTACAGATTTTGTGTAGCACGCTATTCTACTAAAAGAAGCGTCTAAAAAACAATTTCAATCATACGAGAATTCATTAAACACGACATGCAAAAACGTTGAAAGGAACATTAAGTATAGTTTCCATCAAATTAAAGAGTCCCTGCGTTTGACAAGGTCTAGAAGACACTCAAAAGAATCACCAAGGTAACAATTTTTCGAGTCTTTACCTACTTTTTGCCTAACCGCCCATTTCATATCGCCCTTAACTTTTTAACAAGTATAATAACAATATTCCATTGGACACAAAGCCATGGGGCCATACCCCTATCAATTACCCCTATAAAATCCGAATTTTACCTATTATAATTTCAAATGTCGTGCTAATGCCTAATAAATTGGCCATCTAAAATTCAACCCAGCCTCCTTCCAGCCAGAATTATAGACCAGACTGTATAATGTATCCAGTCTCCTCGACTAGACCATCGAAATTGCTCTGCGAGAGATCTCTGTGTAATGATTGGGGTACGTACGGAATTATAGTACTTTTGGTGTCATTTAATTTGGAATGTTGTTGTATTCTGAGCAGCACCGGGCATTATCTGTGGTTATATGTGGATGCTTTTCAGTCGGTTTCATTTTGTGGTTGTATTGAAATACGAGAATTATGGGAATTGTATCTTGATCTAGCTACTACCTGGTTCTCTTGTTTTATAAAGGTGTTATTTCATGGTATTTAAACCGTGGATCTTGACTCAGAGACGGATTTGTAATTCGAGATATTATATGGAATCGGTACAATATATATATATATATATACAGTGATGGGCAAATGTGTGTAACCAAGTAAATATCTCTGGAATTATTGAGGATATCAAAATAAAATTTAGAAGATGGATACTGCAGAATGCCTATTTGTTTTCATATTTTTTAACAATTTTGAACTTCCGGTTTTACTGAAAGTAATGTCGAATTTAAAATTTGCAGTGGAACACCCTACATATTATTTTAGATTTTGATGAAACATTTTATCACGAGAATATGAAAGATCCTATCTTTTTTTTCGATCAGGAATCACCTACTTAGTATTTTACACTTATTTAGTTACACCCTGTATAGAAATATTGAACTTGGCGCTTACAGCTTCTGCGATCTAATGTAATATGAAAATCATCTTTATCTTCTCCTGTTAGTACAATAATGAAATTTAAAAATATTCCAGATTTCAATTGTTTATGAGTGATTACTGCACAAATCCCTGATATCTAAAATCTGTATACATCGTTTCTTACCCTCGTCTGGAATAATATACTTCTTCCTCCATCTCACCAAAGAGATTCACACAGAAGTGATAAATATTAATGGCGAAGAACGTATAATCTAATTCCGTTCACCGTTTTTGTTCTACACTAGATCTAAACCCAACACACATAGCATAAATATTTCATAGTGTCGCATATCCCATCCACACATAAACCAGAATGGCGAGGGTTTACAACTGAAAATCGGTCAGTTTTTTAGGTCCAAAAACAGGACTGTCTGCCTCTCAGACGAAAGAGATAAATACATCGCATCTTTATGGATTTGTCGCAAAATTCTTCTGTTTCAAGGTCAACGCACACATATCTTCAACGCCATTGTTCTTAGGGCGAAGAAGAAGCTACCGTGTCACATGCTGACAACGTGATGTATGGGCCATTTCTGCTTTGGCAGCTCGATGATTATGGGTCTTTTTGTTGGTTCTGTATGAGCCTTCATCTGCATTGAGAACGTATCGAAAAGGCATTTCAGATTCGATTTTCAATGAAGATGTTGCTGATAGTGTTCATCCCGAGGGACGTAGTATGTTGAGGACGCTCACCTTTTTTGTCAGTTATTGAATCACAACAATGGTCTATCAAAAAAATCTTATTTGTTGTGAAATGGAGCTTAATAGAATATTATAGTGCAGAACCTTTGTGAATGATGTATCAGCGCAAAGCCATCTAGGTTCATTTATAAAGACTGTGGGGATTGCTCCGCTTTCACAAAATAGACAAAAATGACAAAATAGATATTGTAGAATTATTATTTGAAAAATAACTATGTCCTTTGTCCCAAAGTTTCAATCTTCTGTCGTTTTCAAGGTAAAAATATAAGCTTTCAAAAATGCTACAGTTCACGAAATTTTTCAATTTTCACTAAAATTTCACGAAAATGTCAAATAGACAGACTACGAAAACAAGATTAAATAAGCACTTATCTATGGTTTGAAGACTTCTTCAAGTTATTTCGAACAATTGGCCTCCAAACGCCCGGCAACTCAATTGATGGTGCACTTATGAGATTGAGTACGATATTCCTGAATGCTGACACATTAATTTTTCTTCTTGTCGCCTTATCTTCTTTATCTATATTTGATGAAGTTTTAATCAATAAATTTTTGGAAGAAGAGAGGCAACGTAATTGTAATGTAGGTAATTTTAATGTTGAACCAAAAATCACAGATCCATTAGGGGAAAATATTCCTCAGAAGGATATGAGGAAACCAAATACTAGATATGGAAGAGTAGTAAAAACTCGAAATTATAAATAATTCACTTCACTTGTTAAACTATGTATTTGAATTTTTTTTTTAATATTTAGGATAAGGAAATCTTAAAATAAGGAATTTTTTGTTTATCAGTTTTTTTTTATATATGGTGTGGGGAACTGAATTTCTCACTTGATTGTTTTATTTTAGAGACAACTATGTAATTTTTAGTAAGTAAAAACATTTATTTTCAAAAAAGGGAAGATCTTATATGTATTGAAGTATTGAGGTGTGTGACCACCTTTATGTGCAAACCATCTTGTCTGATAATGTACAATAGGTTTAATTGTTCACTGAAGAGAACCTAATAAATAAATTCAATATAAAACAGATATGATAGATGTTTCATTCAATTTCATCAAGTAATTTCATTTACAGCATGTAAGACCAACATGGATCTATCGCTGTGCAACACTAGAGGGGGCTTCTGATGTTCAGACAAAATCTCCTTGCGTTTTGTTTCACTTACTACTTGCAACAAATTGTGTTTTATATACATCATCTATACTAAATTGCGATAATTTTACACTAAACTGATTTTTATATTAGGTTTGGCAGAAAGGAATTCAATATTTTTACTCCAATTGTTCAACATAGTTATTGTCATTTGTTAATATTCAAATATGCACCCATTTTTTCAGATTGTTTCCATTTAAAAGGTAATTTCATTATGCCTCGTCCCCAAAACGTTTTGTCCTCTCTTGAGGACAATTTGACATCACCAAGTGCGTTAGACATAGACAAAAGGCGGATGCAGGAGAATCTCCCAACCAAGCTGTTGGTGGGCCATCAAAGACATGTAAGGTTTGGTGTTGTCCTGATGAAATACGACACCTCTCCTATTTGCTAATTCTGATCTCTTCGGATCAATCGCTGCTTTCAATCGGACTAATTACTGGCAGTAAAGAAGCGTCTTGTCATTGGGCAGCAGCTCAAAGGATATGACCCCTTTCCAATCCCAATAAATACACAGCAAAACTTTCCGGCCGTCCAACCTTGTTTGGCCATCGTTTGAGCTGTTTTACCGGCCTTCGACAATGACCGTTTTCACTTGACATTATCGTATGTGACCTATTTCTCGTCACCAATAACCAGCCTCTTCAAATATGGATCGATTTTGTTCCAGTTGGCCAAGGAATCTCAGAAGGAAATACGATGCATCAATTTTTTTCGGACAACGATCAATCTTTTTTATGGAGCCTTTGACGTCCTAATACATAACTAAATCGTTTAGTCACAACAATGACCAAATATGTTTTGCTAGAACATAAATTCTTCTTTTCAAAGAGAAAAGTTTTACCAGATGCCACAAATACAGATATATAGTTCAGTAAAGCAATGTGTCGACAAAATAATGGATTTCTTTTTTTTCAACATAACATGTAGCACCTCATGATTACTCGTTCTTCTGAGATGCTTACGGTATCAATAGTTGGATATTATTGCTGTGGTTGGACATCCTGAACGTGGGTCATCATTGTAAGATGTTCAATTTTTTCTCTTGCAAACAAAAAAAGACTAGATGAATCGACAAGTAGATGCCGCACCGCACACTTGACAACCAACCGATACATTGGGTTCATACTGTAATCAAGAGCAATATCAATAAAAATTAACAGATAAACAACCTAACTTCTCAATGAACCACCCACAAGTGATTAATAGCACGTGAAAGCTCTTATTTCCTGTAAACACCAACTTTCCTGGTCATATACATGCAAAGGTATTGAAATCAAGGTCAATAATTATTCACCATTCAAGAGATCTGGAAGAAAATCCGTTAGAAATTACTTCAAAATCACCACTAGTTGATCGACTTATGGATAGTTAATAATAGGCCGATATAATTTGCTTGAAATTTACAAGCCCGCATCTAATGACTACTGCTGCCATTATAAAGAGCCCGCCTTTACAAAAATCTGCATATATAAGGCAGTTTATGAATATATCAGAGATGGACTCCAGTATATCCGCTGAAGTCTGACAGGAATTGGTCCTAGCCCTGAAGATTCTTACCTACGCGATGCATCAAATTAGGAAATAAGTTTATATTTTCAGCTTTAGTTTTCACAATATTTTCTTTGGTCAAACTATCCTATAAACTACCCGACGTTTAGGATGGAAGCACTTTTCATGGGACTGTTGCAAGTGAGTGAAGAAATATTCCTTCTTTTGTAAGTTGTTTACAGGTTAAAGAAAGACATTCGACGTCTCTTTGTTTCAATTCATAAAACACCTAACTTTTCATCTTTAAGACCATTCCCTCGATTTCAAACGATAGCCACTGGATAGATAAATGTGCTTTTGAAGATTCCTCTTGCATCTGTTATCCATCTGGATAACTCCTACTGGATAATCCTCTGAACCAGAGCTGTGTCGAACACTGAATATTAATCCTTCGGGCAGTAAGAATGTGAGAAAAGCCTACAGAGTACCAAAATGAGTTTCTAGACGAACTAAGAAGAACAAAACTTATAGCCATTGAGTCAAAACTTCACATCTATTATATATATCCATATTCTTTTGTAGAGCCCTGAAGATGGAAAAATATATTTCCGAAACGTCGGCGAACTGACATAGTTTTCATTTTCCCGTTTCTTTGATCCTGCTACCACCAATTAAGCCTTTGAAAATATAATTTTGGATCACTAATTTGAATTTAAGAATTCACATCTATACGTTATACCAGATATTCATATATATAATGTTCTTGGGTTTCTGTAAAGCTAAAGAATATACAGAGCATAGTTTAAAGCCAGTCCTACATTGGAAGCGGATTTGGTCTGGCCAGCCAACCCGACCCGATTTGATTCTCTTCAGAGCAGTCCAGACCAGATCGAACACTGCCTCCAATGTAGGAGGAAAGTACGTTTTCTTTGTTTTGTTTCCTCCAGACCCAGCCAGATCCGTCCAGACCCGCCAGACTGTCTGGTCTGGAGAAATTCCGCTTCCAATGTAGGACTGGCCTAAGGCGTTCTGCTGCAACCTTAATCGCAAATTCTGGGGAAAATTTTACAGTTTTGACAAGACATGGTGAAAGTTGCTCAAGTTTTGTTCCAGAAGGATATATTGACGATTCAGTGCAAAAAAACAAATATTTCTGGACAAATTCTTCTAAAGTTCAATGCAAAAATGTATATTTCAGCAGGGCCTGAGATGACGATCAATACATGTGTGATTGCAAGGGAGTGAGTGGACAATATTTCTTACAACTAGTGGATTGAAAAAAGATCATTTACTCAGTGGATAAACGTCAATTTATCCTTATTACCATGAGTTGAATATTGTCATATTTGACTTTTAAAATGGGATAATTTTTCAATACGCTTCCACGTCTCAAAACTCATAGTGTTGAAAGTGACGTGGAAGCGTGTCATTAATAGTGTCACCTTTATTAATGTTGGTTGTACCAATACAAGGTCTCAATCAAGTACTTGTGCCAGATGATCTCGTTGGTGAATTACTGAAATATGAATTGAAGAGTAAAGGTACTATAACTTATCCTTGTGGAAGACCGATTTTCAATGTTTTAAAATTGTCATAATCATGTGATACTATGACAACCATTCACTCTTATTGTAACACGCTTTGAAAACATATTTTTTCAAATATTAAACTCCTTAGATCCAGCTCTCTACAAAGGGGGCACTAATTGCCGAATTCATGTCGTAAAACTGACGCTGATCCAAAATTATAAGATTTATAGAACAGAATAAATTACACCAATAATGGAAAAAATTATAACATGACATCTCGATGTTTATAGCAAAAGATAGCTCATTTGTCCGTATACGATGAATAATGAGAGGACATAGAAAAGGTAGCAAGCTACTCTCCATGTTTCTCCATTCGTTAGAAATAGCAATTAGCAGTATCTCGTTAACTAATCAGCATAAACAATTTCGAACAACATCTTCCTTGAAAACAACACAACTCCCATCCTGTTTATTGTTAATCGTTTCCTCGGCTCACAGGTAAATTGATAAGGTATAATATTGGCCACATCCTACATCATTCAAGTAACGAACTGAAAAAAGAAAAAGAAAATCATAACACGCAAAACGTCTGCGGTAAATCATGTACACACCTATAATTTTATAGAATTATTAGAATATTTGCTGCCGGTATTCGCATACGATAATTATGTCTTAATTATGTCTTCTCATTAATTCGATAAAAATTATTGGTTGAAATAATAATGAATTGTGTAACCATATATTATTCAATGAAAAATCGTCACAATATGCCTTTGTAGTTTTTATGTTTATTGTTGACATTAAAATTCTTTGTGTTTGTAGGAATATCAATTTTTATTAAAAATCTGAATGAAAATTGTGATTTTAATGAAACATGGGGTGTGCAGTACTCACGTTTTAAATGAAATCATATTGTCCAAACATAGGGATATGAGAGATACATGGTGGTCCAATCAGTAACGTCAACAATTCAAATTCCTCCCATCTGGGGTATCGGATAATACCCCTTTTATGCTATGCAATTTTTCTCAGTTTTCGAATCATAATTTTTAGGTGACTTATTTCAACGAGGTTTAAATTATTCATTTTTTTTTCGTAGAATGTGTTTTGCAGTCTTTCCTTAGTGAAATGATTATCTTGAATGGTATTTCAATAAAATAAAATACCTCAGCTTCTTTAAAATACTTAAAGAACTCATAAGAAAAGGAATGAAAGTTGAAATTTTATTTCAGTCAGATTTACTCAAACATTCAACCTCTACTTAAAAACAAAAAATTGAGTTTCAATACCTTTTGGCTAAGTTTTAAAACTGCGCATGTATTCAAGTACTTATGATAATAGTCATTTGAGATTTGAGGGTGAAAATTTCAATTATTAACAGGATACATGACAAAATTTTAAATACATAATGATTTCTCTTTCTATGTCAAATTTAGGATAAACATATGAAGATGTCGGATATTAAATTACAAATTTTAATTTGATATTTGCAATAAACATCGATAATAATAAATAATTTCACCCGCCTACCGTTTCACATAGGGGGGGGGTCTGACGACCAATGGTTCTCGGCCGACTTCGCAAGTGTCACAGTCGAGGTATTATAGAGTTCCATAATAGGAACTGTGTTAGATGAAATCATAAACTGAAAGCTGTGGCTCGGCTGGCAGAGCTGCGTTATTACGTATAAGGACAGATCCGGGAACTTGGAATAAAAATTATTTGAGGTGTTTGATCGAAATAATGTGTACTTCGATGTGTTGAGTGGAAATATGAGATATATAGAGGGCAGAGGAAAAGATACTAAGGGAATTTCTCGAGATTTAAATATTGCTATTAATTTTTCAAATAAGTTTCGATTAAATAAATATTTATTTTCACCTTCTCTTTTTCGGTTGCGTTTGGGTTGGCCTGGCCGACCCTGCCTACCCTGACGAGCCGTCACTGCTTGTCGATTGTGCATTCATGTTGAAGGAAAGAGGTTTGAGTATTTACTGTAATAAAAAGCTATTTTCAGTAATTCTGCTATCTATTTGTTATCGAAAGCAGATAATTTTTCAACTAGCAATTTTGGTTTTTATTCTTGCTCACATTTTGAATCTTAGTGGTGAAACTGTAATCATCGTGAAACAATACATACTAAGGTTATTTACAGAAATTTCAATTAAATTTGATTTAAAATTACAATTTAAAGTTGAATTCGCCATAGAATGATAAAAAGTAGGTATATAAAATTCAAACACGCTTTAATCCGTCTTAGATGGCCATTTACAACAAGAATAGTTGATTAAGTACTACGTATATTTCAATGATTTTGATTTGGAAACTTATTTTAGTATTTTTAAATTAAATTAAAGAATGTCCAGTAAATCCTACTAAAATCTTGACATAAAAAGTACTCGACTATCATGTTTCCTTGAATTTATTACTACTAATATACAAGAAACCTACCCAAAGAACAAACATATTTTCAAAACATGTTATAGATATTTAGATGATTTATAAAACATCAGCATCCAATGTTATAACCGTTCGTAAGTTTTTTCCTGAAAGATGGAAATCACTAATTGACAGTACAATTTTGTCGAACGTTCCATAACTTATCGAGCGTGAAACCGAAAAAGACGCCTTTGACATAACGATATCTCATAATCTCAGCATTACTGGATGTATAGTGGACCAGTTTTACTGAAGAGATTTATTGCCTCTTCGTATAGAAATGCGTACTTAATCTTCAGTATGTGATAGCATTCAATTCATAAATAAAAACTTGTCATTAATTCCAATTTTAGGTACTGCAGATATACAGATACACAGGCTATTCCAAAATACATAAAAATGCACTATTTATTGCAAAAATATTTCTATATTTCCCTAAATATTCATGAAGGATTTTTGACGCGCTGGTGCCTTCTCACGGAATTTTTTATAAAAGAGTTACAAGTTTACACACTTGTGAAGCATTTAGGGCACGAGATTTGAAAAACGCTCGTTTAAAGCTGCATGTGAAGAAAAAAATTACTTTTAGACACACTGTATTCATAGATTAACTGAATAAAACTACGTTTATTTAGCCTATGCGCAGTTTTCGCGTTTACTGCTCGTTAAAAGTTTCAACATATTTGATTTAGTTGAGCGTCTTTTGACTCGATGGCAGATAACCAAATAATATAAATATCAGGTATACCAGTATGAAATGCGCGTTTTTTTTGTGAAAATAAAACACTAATTATTCATTGGAAGGTAAAAAACATTTCATTCCAAGTATTGGCCATTGTTTTCTACACATTTTGACCACTTTCCGGACAATTTGTGGATACCACGCCAATAAAATTGTTCATTTTTTAAAGCAACCCATCCAGACACCCAATTTTCAAAGTGCTGCTTAGCCTATTCTGTCCCATCGATGAAAACAAATGGTAGTTGGAAGAAGCCAAGTCTGGTGAATACGGCGGGTGGAATAGCAGCACCCGGTTTTGTTTTGGGTGTAGTTGCATTGACATGGAGCAAAATTACCTTGCCGTGTCTTCTGGTCCATTCTGGTCGTTTCTCGATCAATGAATTGTTCATTTTGATCATTTGTCTTCTTGCCGAACCGATCTGGTTTTACAGTCGATGTTGATGGTTGTCCCGGATTAACCCACGATTTTTTTCGTTTAGGATTTAGGAGCTCACATCAAAATCATTATTTCTCAACAGTTGAAACCATCTTTTGCGTGTTGCTTCTGATAGAGCATGATCACTGATCACCATATGCCTCGACAAGCATTCGATGGGACTCTACAGCACTTTTCTTCAAATGAAAACAAAAAATTAATGCTTTCCGCAAATCATCACTTTCTGGTACAATAACCGACATTTTTAACACTTTGAAAAAAATATGATGTTGTCTGTTCAATGACTTGATGTATATCATAGCAAACAAACAAAGAAAATAAAGGCTCGTTCGCAACAAATGTTTCCTATCGAGACATTTGTATCTTGACGCTCACTTCATACCGGTATACCTGGTATAATTAGATCCTCCAAATTAATAGTGAAGCATATAGCGGGCTGTGACGAGACCGTTGACATGGCTGCGCATGCGCGACGAAAGAGAATTTGGTTATGGACGTGAATCTAGCTTTGGTAAAGGAGTTGAAGAAATCCCCCTGTTTAATTTGAGTTATGTCACATACGGTAACTATAGCAACATAATATTAAATCAAGTCCCCTCTAACATTCGCTAGAGTTCACGACGCATGCGCGTAGCCCTAAGGGATCCAAAGTATTGCTTCAATCTTTGGTACTAACATTCTATGACGAACCCGTTCTATTATTAATACTTCTATGGTGAACGCACAGTCGGTTGCAACGTTTGAGCCAAGAGCCATTTGCGCAGCATTCATAAACTCTTGCGATTCGTGGTGCAACATCGAATGATAGCACAGTCATATTAGGTAAAAAAAGGGGTCAACATCGGAATGAGAGAAAATAAGCTATAAATTGGTATAAACCTTTGTTTTGTCGTGCTAAATGTTGTCTCAAAAGTCACAAATGATACTGTGTCCGCGTCTTAAGATATTGAAGGTCAAAGGTCATAAAAATTGGTTTTTCGTAAATATCTCGCTTTCTATTGCTTAAATGATATTTTTATCTATAATAAAAGTTGTAGAGTATAAAACCCCTAAAATGACTGGGCTACGAGGGTCGTCTTCCACGTCCACATAACAGTTTTGTCATCATGATCGGATCACAAAATATTCAATATATCAAATTGTGCTACAGGTGACGCCACTGTCGAACCCCTTCGTATCCACCATTCATCTGACTCACTGTAAAATCAAGTCGAAGGCTGTTGCTTCACGAAACTAATTGATATCCGATATCTTGAGACATGTCAGCTGAAAATAATCATGGACGTCAGATTAGTGAACTCTTCGCTCTTTTCAATGAAAATCCCAAATGTACCATGTGACACATTCCGTGAAACGGTTACGTGTAGTTTCAATGATAAATCCCATTGACGGAATTTATCGTTTACTTTTAGGTTCTACCTTCACATGTCGGATTTTATACTCATGTCACATCAAAAATGAATAGAAATTTCAGGAAAGCACTTACGTGAGGTCAGGAACTTTTGAGCGCTTATTCTTGAAGTGGTGTACGATTTTGGTCTAATTTTTGAAGTGAAGATCAGACGAAGGGGATATACAGATTAATTATCCCCGCCCTCTTGTACCATGAGGGCGTTTCATTTTTGAATGAAATGGAAATACAAAATATATCTGCATGTTTTGAATATTTGAAAATTTTTATAGTAGCATTTTATCGTGGAGAGATGCAGAAGAAATTACCCCCTTCCACCAGAAATTCTTCCTAGGACCACCATGGTCCACTTGGCAATATTAACATGTTTGAGTCACTTTATAGGTAACCACGATGACTAAATAGATATAGCGGCGACAACAGAGGTTCACGCTTTTGATTGGTCAGTTAATTTTCTTTGTTTCAGTAGTAAATCCTTATGTTTTCGGTATATTTCATCTTGATTGGTCAAGTCTCTGATTGGTTAGTATCAAAATGAGAAATAAAGTGATGTTTGAGTTTTTGGTGACAGAATAACTGTTCTGCTTACAGACATTCTTCAAAAAACAACGGCCGAACGACATCTTCGTGCTTAGTTGAGTAGAGGGATGTAGCTATCATAGACTACTAAGGGTTACTCAATCACAGTATAGATACCAACCAGTAGTCGCACTCCGTGGATTTTCTTACACCAAGTGTGACTCGCGCATATCGTAGGGATTCTAGCCTCATATTTTGGTCCTAGTTCACTGTTTTCATCAATAATTCTAAGATGTCTGGAATAATGTCATTATTATTATTTTAGACATCTTAAATAATTCCTTTGTTTTTAATTAATTCGTTTAATATTTAGAAGAATATAATTTTATTGAGATCTATTTAAAATTCAAAGAAGAAGTTAAAGAAAAAAATACAACCTAACCAATAATTCAGTGGAATTTCTTTGAGTCAAAATCTACCATTCCACTAGGATTAGAGCAGTGCTGTCAGATTTACAATTATTATCCATAAATTCAAATCATTACTTAATTCAATCGAAAATTAATTGACAGAACAAAAATGCAAAGCACCGTCAACATATTAAACCTAAGACATAATTGAAGGACCACATTATTTATTTTTCAATATTTCTACCCATATTTCAACTATTACAAAACATTCTTTCTTAAAATAGATGTTTAGAATTAATCAATCTGGAAAAATTTCTATTGTATTATTGCAACCTTTAGAAGGATCAAATTTGGATTACGGGGAATCAAAACTGAAAATGCAGTTTTTTATATTTAGTTTATTAGAATATAGTTTCCATGAATCAAATAAATAAATTGTTTTCACTTAAAGCATCCACTAAAAAATATTCGTTATGCTTGACAATTTCTCCTCTTTTTTTTGAAAAAGACAATTATCTACACAACAGATTGGAACATACAATAAATTAGTAGGAAAAATTGGGGAATTCACTAAATGCTTTTTTTAAATCAACGTGGGTTGTGCAGGGCATGTTGAAATTGTGAACTTTATGTGATTTGTATAATAACAGATCCAAGAAACATCAAGTCATAATTGAGATAGCTACCATTCAAAATTCCTGGTGTATTTATCAGCAAAATTTTCAATTATCTGATTATTTGGATCCATTGTTATACCGACGGAAAAAGAATGATATGAAAGAGGAACTTACGTTTAATCCAGTCAAACTAGTTCTCTTTCGTGAAAATAATATCTAAAAATATACCAATATAAGAGTAAAAATTATATAATTTCACAATAATCGAATGTTTCAATGTTCTGATATACAAATTCAAAATATTCAATTTAACAGAAGACGTCACTTAATAAATTATCACTATAAAATAAAATTAGAAATGTGCTTTATTCGATCTTAGTTATTTTTATATAAATAAAAATAGTCCAATGTATCCCCGCAAATTTCTGAATTTACAAAGCTTTTTACAGATAATTCAATATTTCATGTAGACCTCAATAAAACCGATTTCTCAGTAAATTCAACTGTTTGTTCTCTGCACAATGAAGTACATTTTAAAATATCACAATGAGATGTTCATAGACAACGTATCAGACTGCTCAATTTACTGAAAAGTTGATATTACCAGGGCCTTCAAAGAAAGCAAATACAAAAGCACTGTTTAAAATTTTATATATCATTGCACAGTAATGTAACATCAACACTGTTTACGGAACCATAATGCATAATCGGAAATACCACAGGCTAACCAAAAACTTGCAAAACCTTAGGCATGAATACGCTGTGATTTAAAACACTCAATTGGATATAATTCTGCAGCACCCTAGGCTGGAAAATTTCAAGATGGCAAAAACAACGAAATGTTCCTTTGAAAATGCCCATCCTTCATTGTGAAAATGCATCGTTTACTGTACTAAATTTTGAAGGGAATCAATCCCAAAGCCAAAAATTGTTTCTGATTATATTAATTGTCTGGAACAGTTCGTTATATTAATTTCCTATGAAGTGCACCTTAATTTATTTACTAAGTTAAGCACATATATTACTGTTTTTCGAAAACTTATCAAGTCAATTGAAAAGTAAGCGAGTTCATAATTCGTCATACAAATATTTTTTGGTGTAAGATGGTTTTAGAGATGAAAATCTTCGATTGATGACAAGCGAAGGGTTTAAGCTGAAACAAAATAAGATAATGAATAGTCTGAAGATAGTGCCATGGAATCGTCATGTCAGAATAAAGTTCATCAGATAAGAAGACAAATATTTATACAATTACTGCCAGTATGTTTTTGAAATAGAAACGTATTGAATAAGGTGTCATTGTATTTAAATTATTAGTCCAGTTGGAGGAAAGTGACTCATGAATCAAGTTAATGAAGGGTAATTTTAGTGCATTCATGTTTTGAAAACCTATGTATAGTTCACATAAGCTGCTCAGATGGATAATTATACAGGGTGACTATTAGATTAATTTTATACCATAGTTTCTGGAGACTAAAATAAACACTATATCGTTTTTGAAATTCTAACTGCCGAATAACATGTAACCTAAAAATATATTCTGACGCATGCGCAGTCTGTATCATTTATGATTTTGTTGCCAGATTGTGCATACATCGGATATGCAGAATCTGTATAATTTTGAATTAATGGTTGCGTTCCGTAAATCAACAGTTACAGATGTATTATGGTATTTAAAATATAAATTTTAATTGTTCGGCATGAAATGTATTTATTACACAATATTTACAATAATACATCGTGAGGTTTATGGTTAAGTTATATAAAAGATAAAACATTGTCATAGTGGTTTGGCGAATTTGAAATTTTTTACAGTCTTTTTCGAATGAATTTATGACCACCGCTGTACCTTTTTCAACGTTTAGAAAATCAATTTATAAAGGTTTTTTCAGGTTGATAGTTTTTTTTGCAAGTACTTTTGCCAATTAATTAAATCAATGAAAATTAAACAGGCATACTTCTCAATGGTGAATTAAACGTAAATAATTGTTCAGTTTTTAATTCGATAAGATAACTAATAACAACTAACAACGATGCGAAGTTGTATCTACCAAATTACAAGAACGAAGTTTTAGAACCCGTTCTCAAAATGAATGACTACTTAATATTTGCTTGATTATTTGATCAGTTGTAATTCTTTTATATGCAATACTAAATATTTCATCTTAACTTCTCAAAACTAAATTAAACATTTCCAGTGATAATCCTCATACACTATTCTATTATAGAAAACATAACCTTCAACTTAAAATGATCTTTCTTCCAAAACAAATATGATAATCCTCATACACTATTCTATTATAGAAAACATAACCTTCAACTTAAAATGATCTTTCTTCCAAAACAAATAGAAATAGTATTGATTTAAGGAGTACAAAACCACGTAAAATATTTGATAATCTTGAAGGTAATTTTTTTCAAATAGGTTTTACAATACTGCATTTCATCAAACTGATTGCTCTGTTGGGAACCTATTTCTACTTCAAAATATGAGAAACTTCTTAAATATCATCATAACTTTGCTATTTGTATTCTATGAATGATTGAATCACATTGAAATTTACAGGTTCAAAATGGGACATAGAAGATAACACAGAAATCTTTGATATTAATCGCAAATAAAAAACATGGCAATAGTGTTGATTTGATGATCTAAAGAAATGGAACTATCATAGAATTCTGAGTTTTGGAAGAGTTGATGATAAATGTGAATACTATTTGTTTATGAATGTTCAATTAAATTGTGAATAAAATTCAGTATGATTTTCAGCTGAAATAAGGTTCTTGTTGGAAAATTATGTAAAATTCTCTGAAGAGCAATAAATATGAATTTTTATCATAAATATTACACGTTGAAGCTTTAAACAGGAATAATATGTATAAACAAGTACGTCTATACAATATTATGGTCTATCATAAAGCAAAAGCAAATTTTATTGTGTAATCTCAAAAGGTATCCAGTGGTGGCATAGCCCAATTTGAAACCTTATTGCTGGGTATCATAAACGTTGGTCAGTTGATCAACTCGTTGATTGAACGATTCTATGCCTGAAATTCCGCGAATTCGGCATTCCATTGGTCGATCTGACATCCATTGAAGTATTCTATGAATCCTTTGATCAACGATCTTTATGAAACTCACTATAAATTGCTTGTAACTCTGCAACTGGGCCGAATTTGAAAAAATTGGTATAGGAAAGAAGTGTCTGTTTTCGCTTCAAGAATCTGTAGTTAAAATTCCATGATAATTTGTCAATACTTTCTGAACAGAAATGTCAAAGAATATGGCTACCCCCAAACAAATCAAAGTGTATCCTATCGAAAATTTCACCATTCCTAAAAACACAGCTATTTTTAGTTTAAAATTTGATTTTATTCGGGATTATTCGAAGCAAAATAGTTTGTTATATCTTATTATAAGTTTTCAATGAAAAAATAAGGGGAATAAGTTGAGAACAAAAAATGACTTATTTAGTATATTTACATTGTTATGACATCAATGTAAATAATTCATAACATGAGTGAACTCTTAAGAATCATCATTAAATCGAAAGAACATTCCCATGCATCCAAAATTTTCAAGTTTCATTATACTGGCCATAAAAAATAATTCATTTTGAAAATAATAAGTATATGTCTTAAAAATATACTAAATCAATTTGTTCTATCATTTCTTTGAGCCTGGTTCTCAGAGCTTCGTACCGTCGCTGGCGACAGCATCTCAGCCAATCAGAGTATGTAAGAATATTTCCCCTGACTAATACCGTTTCATTTCCATTTGTCAACATCTGTCACGACACGCCCCTTCTATAGTTGAAAGAATCCAACTACACATATCCAATTTACTTCAATAATCGTTATTAACGAACTTCTAGTTTTATATATACATATATGTATTTTTTTTATTTTTTATTTTCTCCAAGAATCTGTAGTATTTTTTTTGTCATGAAGTTCTATATCATAATATATTACTATAACTATTTAAAAACAAACATATTTTAGTCAATCCAATTCTGCATTTTTGTGTTTAGTGTGAAAGTAGTGTTATTAGTTTAATCAAAGTTTCAAGATAGCTTCACATTTTTCAGAAATTAAAATTCAAATCGTTGACATCCAAGTCAAGAAAGAAATTAACTGGTAATTTGTGGCGTAATATTTACAAAGCATCTTCTTCAACCGATTGTGTATTATATGCTACACATATAAGATGGAAGTAAGCATATTAATATTATATTTAGCTAACAAGAAGACTTCCAGGATTTCCAACAAATAATGAAAATAATAATAAAATCAGATATGATAATATGTGAAATATATATATTATATTATAAAAAAAATCATTATGAAGACGACAGTTCATTTATTCAACGATTCCCATCTAATCATGAGAAGAGCAGGAAAGATGTTCCACCAAGAAAGTTTCAAATACAAGCAAATTTTTCAAAAAATGAATTTAATAAATATAAAATATTACAGTGGGAGGGGCTTTGCACATAATTGACACTTAATCATAAAGGAGAAATATTATCACAGAATTATGGACTGGTATTTTCTTCTCTACCAAAAATAGTTTTCAAAATGAAAGGGAATCTCTTAGCAGCATAACCATAAGGTATTTGATGATTCACAAACATGTCAGGTGGGTCATCACCTGCAATTATTGAATAAAAAACTTCCTCTCAATTATTAAATTCTTTAATCCATAGGAAACGAAGGAATGAAAAACTTTATATTATGTATTAGTTTAAAATCTATGCTTGTTGAATTGAAATAATTATAGTCCATTCAAGATATATTGTCATCAAAGGGGGTTATAAAAAATCTAAATCAAGTCAGCAATGCTCGATATAGGTACATTTATTTCAAATTGTAGAATTTGAATTGTTCGTACTGGAAATCACATGTTTACATATTGTTGATATTATTAACTTTTAAATAAGTAATAAACATCAGTCCTCGTGATTCCTGAATCAAGTTACTTTAAGTCAACTTGTTTTAATGTTTAATCGTTGTGAGGTTAGGTGTTAACAACTCTTAGAAGCTCTTTCAGTGAACTTAAAATGAACTAATCTACAATATTTAAATAAATTCACTTGTGTTATGATACAATCGTTCCCAGAAAAATAATAGTATCTCCTAACAATTCAGTCCAAATATTGTATGGAAGCTCTTGAATCAAATTATTTTCAGTCAATTTGTTTTGATATTAAGTTGTCGTAAAGTATGATAACAAATTTAAATCATTAAGTTAAGTTGAAATTATGTTTATTGAAACATATTCTATTTTTGAATATCATTTTTAATCGTTGTGTGGTAGCAAGCTTTTCCTATTCAAAACTTGAAAGGATGGAATTTCTTTTAGCTTTGAGTCATGGCAGAATCTTTGAAACTTACCTTCAAACAATTTCATCACCTTGTGAAGCCTTCAGAGGGCTAAAGCTTGCTGAGAATAATGATCGAAGAATAAAGTTTTGTCCATATATGAGTCCTAATGTTACTAGTTTATAGCTTGTTGTAGATAGTCATTAAAATCTTACTATGTTATGTAACGCCTGGACAGAAGTCCTTATGAACAAGGCTCACAAGTTGTTGAAAAAGGGAGTCTTACGGCCGGTTTCTGAAACGATGATCATCATACAAATCAACTAATCAGCTGTTAAATCTATGGTCAACTGCCATTTGAGTTGCTGAAAGGATAGTCAACTAGGTTAATTTGACCACGCTGTCAGTTGACACAGTGGTCAAATATTTCAGGTAAATTGTATGTCAATCGTCATTTTGAGTTTCCGAAACGCAAATTAAGGCTAAATCAGTGGTCAAACTAGTGTCAAAGAACTTGTCAACTAATCGGTGTTGTTTGGCGAATTAACTTGAAAGAAATCTTGTTTATGAATGAAATCTATGTATTTTCCAAGGAAATCTTAATTTTATCGGTATGTATGAAAATAATTTAATAGTCTTTAATATATAATTTTTATGAAAAGGCATTTATTTTTTCCAATTTTGCGATGTTAATGTTTTCGTTAATAATTTAGTTTTCTCTGAAAAAACAAGCATTTTTGCAAAAATTGGTGAATATATTTTTTTATTGTATATAATAATTTTGGATATCAGCTTGGATATAAGCATGTCTAGTAATTCTCGCGAAGATGAGAACCCAAGGCCACGAACTCTTAGGAGAAGAATGAACTCTTGATTTCTACAATGATGTTGAATTCAAAAATAGGTATAGACTGTCCAAGGATATTATAACATTACTTCTGAAAATGATAGAGGATAAAATAAAGCCCTCAACATCAAGGAACAAATCAGTTACTGCCTTGGAACAAGTACTTCTAACAATAAACTATTTTGCAACAGGAGCATTCCAAATAACAGTAGCTGACCATATAAGGGTCCATAAAACTGCAGCATGTAGAATAATTAAAAAGTATCTAGAGTCATTGCTGAACTTCGACCCCAGGTCATATCTATGCCAAGAACAGAGGATGAACGGAATAGAATCAAATCAGAATTTTATTCTATAAGTTCATTTCCGAACGTGATTGGATGTGTAGACTGCACACATATAAAAATACAGTCACCTGGAGGTCCTTTTTAGAAATAGAAAGGGATACTTTTCTCTTAATGTTCAGGTGATTTGTGATCCCGCAGGGATTATTTATTGGAGGACAGTGGCTACCCTTGTCGCTCATATTTATTGACTCCATTTCTGAGGCCATCAACTCCCGGTGAGCAAGCGTACAACAGAGCACAGATCAAAACGAGGAATACTGTTGAAAGAACATTTGGTGTCTTGAAGAGACGTTTTCCTTGTTTGTCTCTGGGAATTAGGCTGAAAATGGAGACAAACATGAATATCATAGTGGCATGTTGTGTTCTGCACAATTTGGCATTAGTTCATAATGAAGACGTAGCAGACTTTGATATCGGAGAGAACTTCCCAGATGATCCCCAAATACTTCTACAAATGATGAAAATATATCAGTTAGATCTTTGTTAGTATCAACACATTTCAATGTTCAATAATAATTGTGGAAGAAGACAAAAATCCTATGAAGTAAAAGTAGTGCGTTGAGGAACAGTAGTTACAATAGCTCAAATAAATTTATATTCTAATCTACTCTTATTTATAAACTGAAAACATTCTATAAATCCAATTGCACCAAATTTCATTTCATTGTTTTTACTTCTGTGTACTGTGGTAAAATAATAAAATTGGATGATGTATGAACAAGGTTGTTTGCTCAATTATTTTGAATACTTCAAATTAAAACGATATTTTTCATTTTATTGACCTATTGATGATAAATTTTTCAGTTGAAAAACAGCATCAGTATTTTAATACACCAGACCAGATACGACTTAATACACAGGTACAGTTAAGCCGCTAAACGATCCATAAATGCAATCTATCGTGAAGAAACAGTTGTAAGCAAGTTCAACCAGGTATTTTTTATGGTCACTTGAGGAAAATTATAAGGGTGTTGAAATTTAAACATCAGTTATCGGATAATTTTAAAATCTTTACCACAAAACACTCTTTAATCACAGAATATTAGTTTTTATCGGAGAATCTGTGGTTGGACAGTCTGGCAACAGGGTCGCCTCATGTCAACTGAAAATGATCATAGATTAGTTAAATATGCACTGAACATCCTTTCGGAAACTCAAATTGATTTGACATCTCTGTCAAGATGATCGTTGTGTTAGTTGACATGAGATTTGATCATCCTTTCAGAAACTGGCCGTTAGCCGATTATATTACTATCCAAATCCTAAAATGGGCCAACTTTGGGAAACTACAACACCGGAACGAGAAACAAAAACATGTCATACAAGTATCTATATATTATTATTAAATTGATTTGAAGTAGAATTGACGATCTGGCTACCCTGTTCAGCAGTCTAGTAGTTAACTCTCGAACTGCTGTTCTCATTGTCCAAACGTGAATTCAAACCATCTTGCTTCTTGAAGCTACTTTTTAGTCTCACACTTTCAACTAATCAAAGATTGCAATCAAATATCATAAACGGAAACCAACTTGCTTAAAAGCTAAGCCTCTGAATAACCTATCTATAATAAATACATCCTTTTCAATTCCTACCTCTTTCATCCATTATGAGCGACTTGCGTTTCTGAGACTCGTCCATACTATTATTGAAGCCCTGGTTGCTGCGAGTGCGGATAACAGTATTTCCCACTATGCCATGCTGACCTGACCTGATTGGCTTGGCGATCGTAGCGGCTGGACCTCTTCGAGTTAAGTTTTTCTGTCTTACTGCTTCTTTGATACGGTCCACTTCATACTGGTACCTAAAAAGGGCACGTTTTCAATTCATTTCAAACCTTTTTAGATGAAACTGTAACCCAGGGAAAATTTTTTTATTATCTACATATGGTAAAAAAATTGTAAATATAACCGAAGAAACAGGCACAGCTAATGAATTATCTTAACTAGAAAAGTATGCCAAATTACATCATTTTTACATTAGACACATTAATTTGACGTAATTAAAGTGATGTACGGAAGTGACGACAGTTGGGACTTAAGGACCGCCCACCTGCCATGTTATTAGGCTTTGCATTTGGTGCACTTTCTTAGGTTTATCCAAATTTTATTTGATTGTGATTTGTTATGTTTGTATCATTGATTTATTGATAGAATATGAACCTATTATTATTATTATTTAATATTGAACAACTACCTTCATACAACTGAAATAAAAGCTTAAAATTAAATAAAATGAATCAAATTACGATGAAGAGAAAATCGAATTGCATAAATTATGACAGGAATCCTGAATAATTAAAAATAAAATCCCAATAGATGAATAATTGCAAGAAAAAATTACTAACAATCGAATTATAATAAAAGTAGTTGCATTGGTGGAAACAGTAATAAAAGTATTCAATCTTCAATAATATACTTTGTCATAGAGTTGGTTTATCATCTGAAATGTGTTCCTTACACTCAGTACCACGGTTGATCCGAGAACTGAATCCAGTTTGTTTTGCTATGACTGAATCGAACAATAATTTACAGTTCGAATTACATTTTTATGCCTTGTTGGGACCATAACCTAGACATCTGAGAAAAAGTGCTCTGCAGTTTTGAGTTATCAAAATCCCCGGTGATATTATGCACTGTAATTTTGATGCTGTTGGGACAAAGCTATTATGTACAATGCTTTCATTTATGATAAATTAAAAAAAAGTAACAGTTGTTAGAGAGAAAAGGTGTATTTTCTTTGTTGAATTTGTATCCATAAATAATTGAAAGTTTGAAATGAGCAATTCAAATACAGAACACTAGGTTTCAGTATTAGAACAAAAAAATTTAGCAATATAATGGCGTTGACCTATCAAAAACGTAATAATTTATTGTCGCCACTGCCTTGTTAATGACGTACTTTCTGGTACCATCTTACCAAAAGAATATGAATGTTTTTTGTCTTGCAAATTTGTACATTAGAATCTAATTAGTACACACAGCATTTTTGGACACCTGAACCCGTTGCAAGCTTTATTCGACGTTCCAAAAAAAAAACAAGACACTCCTTAAGGTCACCGAAATAGATTTCCTGACGTTTCTTCCAAAGAACACATTTCATGTTACAGTGTTGGACTCAATAAATTGCAGATTATAAGAATTCATTAGTAGTCCAGTAATTTGGCAGCTTCTTTTCATCAATACATACCTCTTACGATCCCTCATCGCTCCTTCTTTAGCTTCCTTCAGAGCTGTTTCAAGAGCTTTAACACGTTCCATAGTAGCTCGGAGCCTTTTCTCAAGTTTGGGCAATTCGCATCGAAGATCTGCATTATCCCTCACCAATTGTTTGTGAACTTTGGTTAATTGGTCCAAGTTGTTTTCCAGGAACGAAATCTTCTGCTTCTGAGCTAATGAGCCTCCATCTTCCTCATTCTCTTCCAACGAGTGGTTTTTCTTCATCCTAGCCTGAGGTACAAAGGTATGAATTGAATATTTATTCAGCGATTTAGAGCAAACATCAGTAATTGGAATCATTTGACAATTTCATGACAATAGAAGACTTTGGCATAGGGATTCAAGATTTCTACGAAAAAATTGGTGACGCTTTTTTGACGTGAACAAATAAAAGAATAAAAGATATATAATCGATCTAAATGAGTTATTTTTTCTTCAAAGAATCCCAATTTATTACGCCAAGGATTGCATTCATTTCATCTTCAGGTCCCGTCCAAATATATAGCTGAGATTTAATAATAATATAATAATGTTTATTCACAATCTCTTGATTACAAAATTTCATACTCGAATACACTGAAATCGGAAAAACATATATAGGAAAGCTCAAAAGAGCTTGTCCTTGAGAAGTTTCCGTTTGCTATCTGTTAAACTACCACTCCCCAGAAACTGCGGAGGGGAACAACGACCAAGCACCAACCGTATGATACCCCCGGCAATCGTCCCAACTCGCAACACGGCAAAAAATATTTCAATAGATAACTATGACTGTGGACCAACGGTGTTGACATTAAAAAAAAAAGAAAACGGAACATATATAAAATACACTCTACATACATCGAAATCAGTGTAACAACGTTGAAATCTCTAGAAATTTCCTAGAAATCTCAAGTGGTCATTTTTACTCTTTGAGACGTGTTTTTTGTACTGAAGACCAATAATAGATAATTTTATAACATGTTTAGTTCAATTTTGATCTATTTGCCAAGCTATGAATGCTCATTTATCAAAGTCGTTGCTTAAAAATGAAAAATGATTTTGTCCTGGATTCTGCGAGTGATTCCTATGTATTCACAAGACAGGTTTTTTTTGTGAAGAATTTCCCCACTCTCATTCGAAAAATTCTTTCACTGAAATTATTAATATATAAACTAATAATTCATAAGAATATATGCATCAATATTCAGAATAAAGAATAACCTTACTCATAGGAATATATACTAATAACAAATCCAGATGCTAATACAATGAGCCTTGTGCTAAAAATATAGGTCAGCACAAGATTCCACACGAGTAGGAGATACGTAAGAAAACATTAAAGACCATCTTGTGAATATACTCAAAGAGTTTTAAGAGAGCTAGTACAATAAATAGACCCTTGTGGGTCATAGAGGTTACCTTGGGAGGCTCTTTGCAATAGAATTGAATTAATACCCACCTCTGAATTTATTTCATTTTCTGAAGAACTGATAACTTCCAAAGTACCTTCTGTTTCAGCCATATCCAAGTAGTATGTGAACTCGATTTTATTTCAGTTCCAACTGAACGTTGAATTGTCCAAATGAAGAAATTGAAAATAATAGATATTGAGAACTCACAAGCTTTGAATATTCAAGTACCTAGGAGATCTGGGTAGAAGACTGATCGCACTTTAAAACACTCACCACTCAACAATAATTCAACAGACTGTGAGTTTGGATATTTAAAGCCCTTATTCATGTTCATAGATAACAAAAACATTTGCGCAATGAGTATTCAATGAGATAAGATGATAGAAAATATTAAATAAAACATTACTAATAAATGAGGAGAAAGCACTTAAAAATATGGCTAGAATACAATTAGTTACTTGAGTTTGTCTGAAGACAATCATCAAAAAAATGATTGTCATTGCTTTGATATTATATAACGAAGTTTAAATGATCATTGAAAATTAACTAGTCATAATAAGATTTGAACAAAATCTTAAAAAAAAAAAATTTCAACTGAACTTTATGATGATAAGCTTAAATAATAAACAAGTGAATACGTGATCACAATTGACCTACAAAAAAACATCAATAAGCACAGATTAATAGATCCTCTGTGAAGGTAATAAAAAATTGTCTATCCCATATGCAGTTTGGGATTTTGATTATTTATTTTTCATTTGAATTCAAGATTGTTTGTCTGCATTCTTGAATTGATAGATTTCCTCAAAAAGGGCTAACCAGCTTAATGAAAAATGGCATAAAAAATAAAAGATCGTATTCAATAAATAATAAAAATTATCTAAATAAAAAAAAACTTAGGCTGAAAGCTCTCAGCTACTGGTCAACAAATAAAGATTTTCCATATTTCTATTTAATTACTGAAGCTTCGAATCAATTATTAAAAAACACCATAGAAGAAAAATAGGGGGACAGAAAAACAAAATAATGATCACGAATGAAAAATAAAGGGGATACTATGAGAAATGTTACATTTAAAGCATTGGTTGATTCAACGGAAGCAAACTAAAATACTTAACGATTTATAAATTGACAGTAACTTTAAAACAAGATATAAATTCTTCCATTCAAAAATGACCAAAAGAAGATGTAAGCCCATAAATGTATAAAAAATTTAAAGCTTCTCTTTATTTGTGCAAACATGTGCACAGTTTCGGAGTAGTATTTTTATATATTTCAAACACAACAACTACGGAGACAGTCTCCATTAATGAACTGGAAGTCCTGACTTGTAATGCCAAGGTCTTCTATTTATCTGTTAAACTGTCAAAAACCCCTTTCCATAAGAAAAAACAATAATCAAGAAAAGAAGACTCACCTGTAAGTCTTGTACGAAAAGTTTTCGAAGATTATGTAACGTTTGTAGTTCTTTGGAAACAGTATCCTCAAGGCCTTTGAGATCCTTTCGGGCTTGGTCACGCCTGTCATTGGTGGCGCTGCAGAATACATCCATTTTCAGCAAATAGAAACACGACGCTCACGGATAGTTTGGTTAGGTTTCATTTCATAGTTTCACGATCAATAGTTATCTAATTTCGATTTTGATACAAAATCACACATCACATCAATTATCTTATTGCACAAGTGATAATTGTATAACAAATATCGTTTCGACCTGTTGGTCGAAGATCTAACAATTTGTTCAACTCTTCATCATAAATTACAATTGAACAATTCAACGGCGGGTTAAAAATATATGCTTTAAAAATATGCATTTTTCTGGTTTATACAATTTTTTGTGGTTTTTATTTACATTTTTTTCTTCTTTTCAATAACACTTATTCATCGAGTTATGAAGAAAATTTTCCTATGGAAATTGCTACTTCAAATTCAACAATTCAGTCTAAATCTAGTTACTAACTACACATTTTACTTCTTTTTAGAGCCATTGTCAATAATCTTCAAAAAAATGACGTATAGTGATTATGAACAAAAAGAACAATGACTGAATGCAATAAAAGGTCATATGATGGAGAAAACGATGAGCAAATAATTTAAATTGGTATACTGGTGTAGATGAATGAATCATGCATTGCTAAGGAAACTTTTGTAGTGAACATTCCTGGAATTCTGGAACTAGGTCATAAAGTATGACTCCAGATTCGGTACAAGAAAGACATTCATGATGATTAGAGAAAAAATGGAGTTCCATAATTCAAGTGCCCTAAATTTCAATCCGCATAATTATCATTCACTATTCACTATTATGTTATCATGCTATATTTTCGATCTTTAGCTACTGATAATATTAAATTAATATTTATTTTTTAAAAGTTGAAGTCTCTGGTTTTCAATAAAACTTCTAATTCAGCGGATTGATTTCCAATGTGTTATTCTGTATCTTATTTTTAGTGAATCATTATAGTTTCACATTTGTACTTGTCCTCAAATTCTTCCGCAAACGAAATGAAATGTTACATTTTCACTATCTGGGGGAAATGACACTCTATTGCAAATTTAATTACAGAAGTTATGAATTTCTTTCAGGAATTTAATTTTTATAAAATAAGGATAGATGTAAACATAAATAATCTATATCAAGTGTTATCTGGATATATATTATTTCATTAAAACAAATATGGTGGACATCCAACACGCCCTGAATCTTTACTAAATGGATCAATAAGTCCCGAGACTAACCCAGAGATGGCGCTCGTAGTAAACCAGTAACCACGTCTTTCTAGAACCTTTGCTTGAAACGTGGCAAAATTTTAAGTCGATCGGGCCAGAAACAGCTGAGTTATCGAGGTTGGAGTAAAGTCGTTTTGGAGTTTCTTTAAAAAATGGAAAAAACCGAATTTCGTGTTCTAATAAAACATTGTTTTTTAATGGAAAAAACACCGTCCATCAAATGCAACGATTTGTCGGTGGTTTGCCGAGTTTAAACGTGGTCGTACCGACACAAATTGAGCGGAACTGAAAATAAATTTGACTGATGATTTACTATTTTAGCTCATCTCATATAAAATATAAATGGGAATTTTTGAACTTTATGTAGGTCTATTCAAGATACTTATTTTCATTACAATTAATACAGGGTGTTTCTAGTTCAAACACCTATCAGACGTTGATGGAGAATAGTATCTTTTTGAAATCTGAAAGTTGAGATCATGATACTGTACTCTTTACTCTACAGAACTGAAATATTCTTGATTTACAGCCATTTCTGGTTACAATAACATGCGTAATGAGTTTGTCCAAAAAAAATTTGACGCTCTGGTTCAACAGAACATAGTGCTCTTAAATTTGCCAAAATAATTGTAATTTTTCGAAATTTTGGGTAAAAACAGTATTGACAATATTAGCTTAAATCGATTCTATCAGTTCTTGAGCATGAACAAAATGATCTAGAGAACTGAAATGTGAGGATGAGTTGAAAGGAACTGAAAAAGTTCTTGAATTACTCTTTTCAAATTACATTTGTCTTTATGCAGTTTCGTCATTCTTTTTAGTCCTTATTTAGATATGAATCATACCTTATATCAAATTAACTATTTGATTGTGCTTAATAACTAGAACAGTTAACATATTCCTCACAAAGAAATATTCAGATGTGATTTTCAGAAGTTTGAATAGTTATTCCCAAATAGTTCGACAAGAATGCCACAGTCATCTGATCTCACCTCAATGTTTTCTAAATTTTTTCAACTAGAATCAGTCACTCATATTGTTTTCATTTTATCTCATTGTGTTTTGTTCCAAAAGAAATAAATAACGGAAATAGTTTCTTCGAGTTACTAGTGTGTGTTCTTTGCGATAAAAGCAGACTATTCTTAAGAATCATGTGACTGGAAATCATCATAGAATATTAAACCGAATTCCAAAAGTTAGATCAGTTTTATATTTATGAACCAATAAAACATAGAAAATAAAGAGCTATTAGTGTTCAGAGCATAAAGAAGTACACATATAAAAAAGTTAGTCTGTTGTGAAAAATACACAAAGAGCATAAAATTGAGGTCATCCCATGATTAGATTATTTTCCTTAAAGAATTTGCTTCACATTAAGTAATAAAGAAAAACAACTGTAAGTTATTTATTGAAAGTGATAAAAACAAAAAAATTTCATTAAATCGCAATTTGAAAAGATATTCCATCAGACAAAGAAATGAGAAAGTGCAATGGTTTGCAAGTCCTTTACTGGCAATAATAACAGCTTTATCTATCATTACCCCTGTATATTGCGAAGCTTAAAAGATTTTCCGGAGGTTGGTACATGTCTTATTCGTCCTATGATTTCTAACATGTCCAATCAGATTCAGATGTAAGCTAACCAAATAGCGCGCTTAGAAGATCGTCAAGATACCCAATGATTACTTCTCCCACGCGAATTTTCATACATAAAAGTGGCTTCACTTCAAAGAATAACTATGAACCACAAGATCTTTTAGAATTTAGAGCATCGCTCAGGTACCTATGGGGGTCTGAGCCGACTGAATCTTTGAATAATGCGCTTCCCCTTGCCATAACTGATCAACTGCAACATGCTTGGTCATAAAGATAATACAGCCCCATCCAGTTGATTCTCAACTGCCCATTTGCCTATTTTTCCAATTCTTGCACTGGATTTTTCGGTTTCCGAGAGCTTTTGAAGCAAATAATCCATCATTTCGAGCTGTTCCAGTACTCCCGGTACCAAACCAACTCCTCTAGTGAGCAGGCCAGTCTTTAGTTACCTTTGTTGTACCATCCAATAACTCATACCAACACTTATCGAAGTTTCATACAGACAGCGCCAATCTTTTACAGTAGCAGAAGTGCTATTGCCCTTTTTTTTTGGAGTATGAGAATACATCGTAAAGAACATCACACTTCACAAACTAAAGAAACAAAGCGTATGTTGAAAATACTACTTAGATAAAACACAAGGTGACCTTAATTTTAAGCTCAGCAGTGAAGTTCACAGCAAAAGTCACCCATGCAATGCAAATCCAATAATGGAACTTTCATATAAAAAGAATACAACTTTTGCATAATTAAATATTCTTATGCAGAATGTAATGATATATTCAAGAAAAAAGTACTCACTCTTTTTTCCTAGGTAATTGCAAAGAAAGTGTTAATTGATTACCCGTAAAAGGAGGTAATATATCAATCGTTTTTCCAGTCAGAAAAAAAATTCAAACCACCGTTTGAATTAACAATTATTGCATATATCATGTCCCAATAGGGATGAATAAGTGTATTTCAAATAATTGAAACATAGCGATCACATTTCCTAAAAATAAAATTCAATAACTACTTCACAAATAAATATCACAAAGATTCGTGAATTTTCAAAATAAAACTCAACCAAACCATTACGTGAAAAATTTTCAAAAAAAAAAAAAAATGAGATCGAAAAGACTAGAGAATCAGAGATCTTTAAAAAAATTTTTACATTTCTCTTATTATCACAAATTGGGGTTTTTAATTCATTTAATAAGTAAAACTCTTTCAAATTAATATCAAAAATTGTTGAGGACACCGATGGGTGACCAACAGTAACGTCAGAGAAATGAATAAATGCATATGAAACGGATGCATCTGTAATATTGACGCAGACGTTGGTTTGTGATATGTTTCTAATGATTTAGTTATATAATTTTCTGATTCTTTATCTGATTTTGATTTATGGGAAGCGGCGAATTTTTTGTACTTATTCAGCTCGTTTTTGAAAGGAATAAATTCCTCCCATATGAATTTGTTGTTTATGGGAGAATCGGGAATGCTTTTTGGAAAACAAGGATCGTGGAATTGTAAATCAGGAAAGACTGTGTTTTGGCTGGGAGGGATTGAGCGCTTAATGATATATTCATCGTCTACGAACATGAGTTCCTGTAGCTTTTGCGATTTTTCCATTTCATCGCTCTTGAGCCTGTCGTACTCAGTCTGCAATTGCTGCTGTGCAAGGCTTAGTTTCTGGTTGGAACTGAAAAACCAAAACGTTAGTTACTTCCCAACATGGGAAATAAACAGAACATACTCTTTAATATCACTGAGTTGTTGTTGTTTTTCTGCTATTTCATCCCTCAATGTAGCCACTTGTTTCTGATGGACTACCCTGAGCTGATCCATCTGCTGTTCAAGTGCTAATCTGAGTTCATTAGCCTCTTTTTTCTCACTTTCCGAAGCACTCGAAACCTGAGAAAAATATATTCTCAGTTTGACTGCATTAGTTCTTATCTCATGCTATTATATAAAAAAGTATCAACATTATTCAGTGTAGAGGAGAGAAGAGCAATCTATTTAAATGTAGTACCGCAATTTTAAGCGCGTTATCAAAATAAGTTCAACCATATAAGAGATAAAAATATCATGTCAATACAGCACACTGCAATAGGACATGAAGTTGACATTACTGTCAAATACTTCATTTTACGACGCCATTCCTATTTCAATGACAACATTTTAATGCACTGTCAATATACCAGAATATAATCTTAAAATTAGCGAATATGTGTGGTATATTGACAGTGCATTGAAATGTCATTGGTGAACCAAAAGTGTTTCAAACTCAATTTATTTATATTAAATCATTTTGAGGAGGTCCAAATGGCTGTCTATTTAAGTTACAATAACTTCCGAAAATATTTTCACAAGTAACAGTTTCCGAATATTTTTGTCAGATTGGTGAACTTATTCATCTCATTTTTGTCAAATTCGAGAGCTGATTGTTGAATTTCCATTAAAACCTCTAGGATAGAAGCTTAAATAGCAGTTGAATAACATGGAAGCAGAGGTTTCTGTAAATACATCTTCTCGCCTCTACATTCCAAAATTAGTTACGGAAAAAAGCTTAGACAATCCCTACTAAACTCTCATCCCATTATATCATCTTAGATATTAATGGGAAGAAATTTTATGTACAACAACACCACATGCGCTGGTCAAAGAAACACATTGCTGAATTTTCTTTTAAATTTTTTATTAAATACTGGCCTAAATACTGAAATTCGTCTGAGTAAACTTTGACCAGATAAAGCGAAACATTTGACTCATAAGATGTTCCGCTTTAAACAAAGAAACACTTATTGAGTATGAATACAAATTTTTATGAACCTGTTCGGCTGCTTTCAGTTTAGCGCATTCCTCTCGTAAAGCATCAATGTTCTCCTCCAACATCCTTTTCTTGTTTTCACTCTCCTTCATCGATTCTTGTAAACTCTTCATTCTAGCTTCATGCTGCGATATCAACAATTTACACTCGCCGAGTTCTTTTTCATACTCTGTAACTTTTTTATTACTATCTTGTTCTTTGTTTTCGATATCTTGCAGTCTCTGTATGAGGTTCGTGACCTCATTTTTCATTCTTGTGATGTACAGTCTTGCCACCGTGAATTCTTCCTCCAACTTTGTTGGTTCAGTTGAAATTTTTAGATCTGCAACGTCACCACCTACCGATGATCCAATCTCTCCAAGTTCTTTGAGAATGTTTCCAAACATTTCAGACAGTCTCTTCTTCTGATGGTTACTGAGATCTTTTAATTGTTGAAGTTCTGTTGTTGTATTGTTTAAAGATGTCTGTTTCTGCATCAGTTCTTCAGACAAAGCTTCAACCTTAGAAAAACAATGTCGAGAAAATAATTAGACATAGTAGAACATAATAGGAACATTCAATTAAAACTGTTTTGTTTTCATTCGGCTAAAAATATTTCACAAAATACGTATGTAGCATCCTAAATGTCAAAATAGTAAATGTATTCAAGTAAAATTTAAAAAGCTCCCGAATCTCTTGTTTAGCATTATTTTGTTATAGCCAAAAAAATTTCATAAAATAAATATGTTCAACTTGAAGACCAATTACATTACCTAAATGTAAAAACAATAATCTCTGTCAAAATGAAGGAAATGTCGAAATAAGCTTCAATAGAAACATTTAGGTGCTATTATCAGGTGTACAAATAAGTTTCCGCGGTTTTTTATAAAAAATTAGGAATTTATTGTAAAGGAAAAGTACATTACGTTTTATTCAAAGTATTTTCCATCAATTGCCACTACTTTTCCCCATCTTTCTGGCAACATTTGGATACCCCGTCGAAAAAACTCTTCATCTTTTGACACTATCCACAAATCTACCCAATTTTTGGGCTAAGTCTGGTGAATACGGCGGGTGGGGTAAAACTTCCCAGTTGAGTATGTTTTTACCGGCGCCGCAACATGTGGACGAGCATTATCGTGTAAAAGAATAATTTTGTCGTGTCTGGAGTAGTAATGGGCGCGTTTTTCCTTAAGTGCCCGACTCAATCTCATCAATTGTGTTCGGTATAGAGCTCCAGTAATGGTTTCGCTTGGTTTCAGCAATTCATAATACACGACACCAAGCTGATCCCACCAAATACACAGCATGAGTTTTTTTCCATGAATATTCGGCTTAGCTGTCGATGTTGATGGTTCGCCGGGCTTAACCCATGACTTTTCTTCTTTGGATTATCGTAGTGAATCCATTTTTCGTCACCTGTGACTATACGATGCAAAAACCTTTTTTTATTCCTGGCAAGCAGCATTTCACTCATGCATAATCGGCGTTCAACGTCTCTCGGCTTTAGTTCATATGGAACCCAATTTCCTTGTTTTTGAATCATTCCTAACGATTTTAAACGATGTGAAATTGCTTGTTGAGTCACTTGTAGAGTAAGTGCAAGTTCTTTTTGCGTTTGGGACGAATCTTCCTCCAATAGTGCTTCTAATTCCATGTCTTCGTACACTTTCGGCCTTCCACTGCGTTCTTTGTCTTTAACGTCAAACTCACCGTTCTTAAACTTTTGAAACCATTCCTGACAACTTCTCTCACTTAAAGCAGCTTCACCACATGCTTCTAGAAGCAATCGATGCGCCTCAGCTGCAGATTTTTTCACATTAAAGAAGTAAATCAAAAGTTCCCGAAAATGATGCTTATTCGGAATAAAACTTGACATTTTTGCACGAAAAAAATTACGTGATGCTGATACGGAATCACTAGTACTTTAAGGTTATGGTATTGCCAGATGACTAAACTTGGGATATTACGTTTTACATCTGACAATTTCTCCATAACCTTCTGGTGGGGCCATCTTTTGACAAACCGCGGAAACTTATTTGTACACCTAATACTAAAATAGAAAATCAATTTGAAGAAATCCTGCAGTAAAAGCTACCTCTATTAAAAGTCTCAATTATCCTCTATTAAAATCACATACCTCTTTGTTTTTAGAGTCGACTTCTTGAGTCTTCTGATCGTAATTCACAGCCAATTCCTCTAAAGCTTGTAGAACCTCTTTGACCTCATCCTTGGCGCTCTCGTTCTCTTGCTGAATTCTGTTCATTTCCAATTGTAGAGCTTCATAGTCTCTTCGTGTACTACCAATAAGTTCGTCCTGTTCGACAATCTGTTCCTTCAGTTTCTCGACATACTGGCTCTGTTGATTGATCTCCTCGTCCTTTTCGTCTAACTGCTGATATAACCTTTCACGTTCGAGTTCTAATTTCTGTCTTTCTTCAATGCCAAGCGTCGAACCTAAAAATGATAAGTTTCAAATATATTATTGGTTCTTTGAAATGTCAAATCAACTAACCAATCATCAGAGCGGGTGTGGCGGGAACTGGGCCAGCAGTCTCCATTACGGTGCTTTCTTCCATAGCAGAAACAGGTGTGGCAGCTTCAGAAGGATCGTTAAGGTTGACTTGGTCCTCGACTCTGACAGTCTCACCAGCCCTCCATAGATCCAATTCCTTCTCAAGCTTTTCACATAGCCCTTTGAGCCTACCAACTTTTTCTTTTTCCTTTTCGTACCTTCGTTTCCATTCTTCGGCTGTCAATTCTTCGTTGACACATACGACATTCTTGACAGTCTTGGCCCTGCAAACGGCATAATGAAATTAAGTCTTTCATGACTGTTCAAATAAATGGTTTTATTATATTGATAGCTGTTTTCTGCCTGATTTTATATAAATTCATTAATACATATCGAAACTTCTTGAAGAAAAAAATTTATTGAAATCATAAAATATCCCTTCATAGACATTATTTTTGACCTTGAGATGGGAATTCTCAGATAATATTATTATATTCGGTGAAACTTCAAAAATATGCACAAATGCATCATGTGTAAATTAAAAAGATAGATAACTTCCTATCAACTCACCTTTTACCAAAATCGAGTGTGGATTTTGTTTCGGATTCGTTAAAACTGGCTGGCGAGCAGCAAATGACAATAGTCGTTCTTGCGTTACCTCCAAGGGATTCTTGAAGGATCCTGGTCAATTTCGAATCTCGATAAGGTATATGTGTTTTATTTCCATCTGCTAATGCACTTATCACATTTCCGAGAGCAGAAAGAGATTTATTAATGTTCTTCGCTTCATCCAATACAGTCCCTTCTGCACCGGTTTTGGAAACTTTTTCAGAACCAGCAAGATCTACCAGGTACAGTTTACCTGACAATTTTTTCTGATTCTCTAAATTTTCTTGTTTTACATTGATTAAAAATACTGAATGAGACCTGGACGAATGCTCGTTCATGTCTGAAATGAAAATTTTAATCAGAAATACAATAATTCAATAACCCCTTTGAGATTTATTTATGCCTAAGATAAACACAATAACAAAAATAATGAAAGACATTTGGGCAAAACTCTAGCTCGTTGATCTACTAGTTAAATAGAAAATTGCGCAATAATAAGGCTATAGAAAAAGTGATCTAAGGCACTACAGGAATATGAAGGACCTGCAAAATCGATAGGTGGAAAAACATTCCCATAAAAAAACTGAGAAAATATCATTCAATCCCTACATGTTCTCAAGATTGGTATACAAAGCATAGTTCTCTTCAAGATACTGAGAAATTAATACATAGATTTATTCCTGAAATGCAAGAAGTAATAAGAAAGATTCAAGATGACTTCCTGGGGAACACCTGACAGTGTCACTCAAGGCGAGGAGAATGAATATAACCGAGAAAATACACTAACCACTAACCAATAAAGTAAATGTAATATTGGCAGAATGTGAAATGAAATGTATATAAAAATGTAGTGAAAGGAAATTCACTATGGTCAACAACATATGTCTAAGAAGACTTACAATGTACAAGTAAATATGTAAAGTGAAAAAAAAAACATAAACAATAAGGATGTCAACTTACTTGTGACTGCTATATGCCTATTCGCCTTTCCATCAGAGATTGCAGCGAAAACTTCTTCAGGACTAGCCACAAATCTTTCTGTTGCTCCTTTCACATACGGTACTCTGTTTTTATCTTCATGTACACTAAGATTTATTTTTGAAACTGCGAACAAATATTTTATGAATATCGCTTCAAATATAAGGTAGCAAGCAAACTCACCATCTAATAAGTCCCTAATTTTATCCATATAAATTTCAAAGTACGATACTTTAATGTGAAACTCTAAATTTTCTTCCATCGCATAGATGTGATTGAAGATATCGTAGACAATTCTAGGAATTATACCTTGTTTCTGAGGATCACCTGTAGAAATATCGGTTTCAATCAAATGTTCAGTACATAATCAAAAAATTTGATTTTCTCACCTAGGACACCTTCCATTGTGTGTGTTTTACCCGACGATGTTTGACCATAAGCAAATATGGTGCCATTGTAGCCAGCCAGTACATCAGATACGATACCTTTAGCTGCACCATTGTATACCTTTTCTTGTGTAGCATTCGGTTTGAATACTTTGTCAAATAGATACACTTTACCCTGAAATCATAATTACACAATTACCAAAACAATAAATGCAAAAAAAAAATAACCAATTATGTTCAATAAGACCTGATTGTCACAACCAATCTGAGAAATGTTAATGAAATTACAGCTACAGTTTCTACATGGGCAGGAATTTAAAATTATATTCTGTTCTTTACTTTTTCATTCATTTTCAACAAGTACATTCCCATAATGACAGTAAAATATATCCATCCACTATTATTAAATTGAGTTTCACGAACTGAAGATATCAGAAACTATAAAATAAAGCGTGATATATCGTTTTCTGTAAATCTTTTTATTCTGGATATGGGATATTAACTTATAATATACCATAAAATGAAAATAATACAGGCAATAAGTGACATAATAGAAAAACGTTCCATACATATTGATAAATTGAATATAGGGCAGTATCATTTCTGAGCTTCTCAGAACTGCTGTGGTCGAACCACTTCATTTTTTTGCAGTAGACAAGAGAAAATTAAGAACAAAGAACTTTCATCAACAAAATATCTATAATATAAAAATGAATCGAAAAATGTGTTGGTAAGCGCATAACTCAACAACGCCTGGACCGATTTGGCTAAATCTTTTTTTTTTTAATGTTCGTTGATGTTCAAGGATGGTTTTTATGGCGAGAAAAATTAGAATTATTGCTGGAAAAACCCTAAAAATAGCCCTTTTCTTTTTCCCATACAAATGATTTGTAACTAAAACGTATTCAATTTGAGCTTTATTGCTATGGTATAAAGTTCATATTAAATTACAAGCACTCACTGTTGTCTAAGCAATGTAGGTGTGTTCAATATGCAAAGCAATGAAACTCCAACCTGCAACGTTTCGAAGAACTCTGCAATGGCAAAGGTTTTGCAGCAATGTAAATTGATTGTTTGGGATGAATGCACGATGGCACATAAAAAATCTTTAGAGGTTTTAGACAGAACCTTAAAAGATCTACGGAGCAATAATAACCGATTTGTTAGTGCAATGATTTTATTAGCAGGAGATTTTCGTCAAACATTGCCAGTGATTCCACGATCAACGCCAGCTGATGAACTCAATGCATGTCTAAAGTCCTCCAATTTGTGGAAACAGTTCAAAGTACTTCATTTAAGCAAGAATATGCGTGTCGAGTTGCAAAATGGCCAATCTGGAAACATATTCTCTAAACAACTCATTGACATTGGTAATGGCAAATTTCCTATAGGCATGTTGACTGGCTGCATTAACTTTCCTCAAAGTTTTTGTCAGTTAACTCGATCAAAAGATGAACTTATTCAGAAGGTGTTTCCAGATGTTTCTCAAAATTACAGAAACCATGATTGGTTGAGCGAACGAGCTATACTGGCTGCAAAAAACATAGATGTAAATGAAATAAATTTCAAAATTCAAGAACAAATTACAGGCGAATTGAGGATATATAAATCAGTTGATTCGGCTACTAAGCAAGATGATGTAATTAACTATCCACCGGAATTTTTAGACTCGCTGGATTTGCTAGGATTGCCACCTCACAATCTTCAATTAAAGGTTGGATCGGTGGTTATAATGTTGCGAAATATCAACCAACCGCGTCTTTGCAACGGTACACGGTTAGCGATAAAAAAATTACTAAACAATGTGATAGAAGCAACTATACTCAAAGGAAAGTATAAAGGAGAAGATGTTCTCATACCGCGCATCCCAATGATTCCGACTGATATGCCATTTGAGTTTAAACGACTACAGTTTCCAGTACGGCTTGCTTTTGCTATGACTATTAACAAGTCCCAGGGGCAATCATTAAGTGTTTGTGGTATTAATCTAGAAAACCCATGTTTCTGACATGGTCAATTGTATGTTGCCTGTTCCCGTGTTGTAAAACCATCAGATTTGTTTATCTATGCGCCAGGTAATCAAGTAAGAAGTTGACTACATCATCTTGATTAGTAGCCGAATCAACTGATTTATATATCCTCAATTCGCCTGTAATTTGTTCTTGAATTTTGAAATTTAATTCATTTACATCTATGTTTTTTGCAGCCAGTATAGCTCGTTCTCTCAACCAATCATTGTTTCTGAATTTTGAGAAACATCTGGAAACACCTTCTGAATAAGTTCATCTTTTGATCGAGTTAACTGACAAAACCTTTGAGGAAAGTTAATGCAGCCAGTCAACATGTCTATAGGAAATTTGCCATTACCAATGTCAATGAGTTGTTTAGAGAATATGTTTCCAGATTGGTCATTTTGCAACTCGACACGCATATTCTTGCTCAAATGAAGTACTTTGACATGTTTCCACAAATTGGAGGACTGTAGACATGCATTGAGTTCATCAGCTGGCGTTGATCGTGGAATCACTGGCAATGTTCGACGAAAATCTCCTTCTAATAAAATCATTGCACCACCAAATCGGTTATTATTGCTCCGTAGATCTTTTAAGGTTCTGTCTAAAGCCTCCAAAGATTTTTTATGTGCCATCGTGCATTCATCCCAAACACCCTGATGCATTTTATCTCGCGTACCGAAACTAATACAAAAGAAACGCGAGTTTCGGAACGCGACATTAAACTCTTCAAACTATGTAATCTGTGCTCCAACGCACACACGCACATTGTTTTGATTGCTTCTAATTTAATATGAACTTTATACCATAGCAATAAAGCTCAAATTGACTACGTTTTAGTTACAAATCTTTTGTATGGAAAAAAGAAAAGGGCTATTTTTAGGGTTTTTCCAGCAATAATTCTAATTTTTCTCGCCGTAAAAACCATCCTTGAACTTCAACGAACATTTTAAAAGAAGATTTGGCCAAATTGGTCCAGGCGTTGTTGAGTTATGCGCTTACCAACACATTTTGCGATTCATTTTTATATTACAGATGCAAGCTACAGCTGAAAATGTTAATAAAACAAAAAGTACAATACAATTTTAAGTTCCGAGAATCAAGAGCCTTGAAAATTCTTAAAACTGATATCTCGGACGAAATTTCAACCATCACGACAGAAATTATCGCTTCCACAAAAAATTATCCTAGTAATCAATCCCAATTTTCTAAACAATGGTACAGTTTTGAATGGAGGCATGACGAAGTGAACTATTCCAGAAGTGTGTAATTATATCGACCTTGCTGTATACAGCCAGCAAATTTAAACAAAGTTATTCGAATGTTGGTAACGCAGATACATATAATAATCACAGGTGTCTTGACGAGTGTATCAAACACATCCTTGACTTTGTCGACAAAAATAAGTTTTTTGCCGGATAGGTTTCGTTTTCAATTTTTTACGCGATGCGAAAAATGAAATTATTCCTTCAAACGCCCGAGGTGTTTTTAAAATCTATTAATTTTTTGTTGCTGTTACAATCAGGCAATAGGAGCTCTATTAAATGTTCAATTTTTCTTTTCAACAATGGTGCATTACGAAGTAACTGCAACCTATCCGCTCTAAATATATGGTAAAAATATCGAGGTCTCCGGGACCAAAAGGACAAAGAAGTTTCAGAAACTCTGGGACAGAAACTCATCCATAGTGTAGAATACTTTTTCTACGAGTAAATCTCTTATCCGCTTCTTGAACGCTGTTGGATGTAATGATGTTAAACTATCCGGTAATCTATCTATTGTACATTTTCAAACCAGGGTGTAACTAAATAAGTGTATAATATTTAAGGAGGTGATTCCTCATCGAAAAAAAGATAGGATCATTCATATAAAGAAACTTCTTTGGAGCATCCCTTGTTAAGATACAGCCCCTCAAAAGGAGTACATAAAATTTGTATAACAATTATTTTCACAAGCACCAAAGAAGTTACAATATTGAAATTAACCTAACGTTTCCTACTAGCAAAAAGACACTTATCCAGTTATTTATTTAGTTTACCCCATGGTTGTAAGGGTGGGAAATGAGGTACTAACTACAGAATGATAATAAATCCAGTTCGCATTTATGATGATGTAACTATCTCTGTAATTGTTCTTAAAATAATTTTTGCTGCGAACTGGTTTATTTTGGACAAAAAACTCACGATAGATTATTTGTTTAGAATGAAACAGGCTATCGGAAATAAATTTTTAAATGGTAAGCAAATAATAAGACAAAAAGTTACATTGATCATTCAACACTATACTACATCGTCCAATGAAATCGCTCAATTTTTGAAAACGGACCAATAAAAACAAACTGTATCTGAAAACACTCAACCTCAGTGTTTTCACTTTTAGAAATTGTTTTTATCAAATGCCAAATTTGCATAGGAATATTAATACGTCCGGATAGCTTTGGCCGTTGGTGGAAGTAGCGGTAGTCATGGTTACGATAAACAAGCAGTTGTTAGCGATAACTTCAACAGCACATTTGGCGGTTCTGTCAGTTTATTTTCGTATTTTACCATAAAGTAGATAAAAATGAAACGTTTTGGGAATTGTAATATTACTTCAATTGAGGAAAGTGTGAAGAAAAGTGTGCCGCTTAATACAGTGAAGTCAAGATCCTACATTTGGAAACAATTAGAAGAATTCTGTGCTGCCCGGGAATACCTTGTAAATGAAAAAACAAGTTTGTCAGAGCTCAATAATATTATGCTAGACTGGGCTTTCAATATGAAGAAAAGAGATGGATCAGACTACAAGGAAAGTGTCGTAAAAACCTTGTGGAATAATACTGCCAAACAGCTGCAGGAAAAATTCTATTCCGAATGGGGCGTTAGGTCCGATCCATTCACAGACGTGGCTTTTGAAACGGCGCGGGATGCACGAAATGCCAAGAGGCGTATTTTGCAAGTGGACCCTGAGAAAAGAAAAGTTAGTGCCAAGGCGCTGTCTTTGGAGCAACACAAAAAGATGGTCAACTTATGTAAAGAAGATAATCCAGACGGTTTGAACAGAAAATTTTATTTTATTGCTGCATTGGAGCTTGCTTGGTGCGGAGAAGAGGTTTCATCATGCCTTTTTTCGCATTTTTAATGCGAACTTGAAAACGATGGTAATCCCACGGGCCGAATTGCCTACAATCCGATATTTTGTTTGTTTTTTGGTGCCCAAAAATGGGGGAAACGAAATGGCTGACTCCCAATATTGAAGAAGATATTTGCCCGGTGAGGTTATATAAGCTACTTGTATCCAAAAGAACTGCAAACATAACTACTGAAAGACTATTCCTTACTCCACATAGGAATTGGAAATATGGATCATTTTTGAATAAAAAAACTATTTTTTATTTCGTTTGATTTACATTGTTGAATGATCTTTTCAAATACCACACGAGATTCGAATTTTTTTTTGAGAACACTGTCGTTTTGAAAATTATACAAATTTTCACTCAACAAAGTGATCCCGAAATACCTCGTGGTATTTTAAGGATAACTTTGTTTCGTGAAATTTAAACGCATAATTCCCAAAAAACAAGAGTGTTCTCAAAAAATTCTCACCTCTAGTGGTATTACCCTTGAGAATTTCCGAATATTTTTTTGTCAGACTAAAAGCGTCTTCATAATTTCGTTGAATCCTGCATGTAACCCATTTATCCCGTTCAAGAACATTCTCAGAACACATTTTTGAAGTGCTTAGACGATGCAGATTACATGTCGACAATTCTATATTCCATTAAGATAGATTCCGGAAATATTTCTCTATTTTAAGAGACGGCGAAAGTGAAGATTCCTTTAAATGATTCATTAAAACAACTCCGGCGTGAAGTCAGCCAGACGCTTTTCACTTTTAACGATTATTTTTCGTCAACCGATGTTTTCAAGTGAATGATTATTTCTGGGATAACCGAAAAAACGAGAATGATGGAATTCACTGCAGAGAGAAAGTATTTAACAACTTATACCCAGATACAAATATTCAAATAGATGCAACCTTTGTTTCTCCATATAAATTCCAAAGAGTAGTTTCCGGTGAGACTACTAGTATAATCAATGAAAACACCGCAAAATGGCACAGACGGAATTTTTCATAAACTCGATTTTCACATTTTTCTTCTGGTTTTTCCCTTCAGGGTATTCGTGACGCGCTATTTGCTAGCGACTTCGTTCGTAATTTGAACGGAAACAAGGGTTATACGGCAAGACGTCTAGGTGCCGCGATATTGATTTGTTATTACCACGGCCCGCTTTAATACGTCTCTGCATCAACGCCATTGCTATTACCCGCTTTCCCGAATCATTTTTGATCCTGATCTCGATGTGTCAGTCAGGTGGTATTAAGGGCCATTGACACACATCCACCGGGAATTAAACCCCACTCCCCTCTGATATTTTATAGAGTATCTGGATGATTACAGAAAAAGTGAATAGAGGGGGGATGCCAGAAAGAATTTACCTCAACCATCGATTTAGAGAGAGCGCTTCACGACGTTCGAGAGCATTTCCAATTAATGGAAAATATTTCGACGTCCAAGGTGTTTCCGGTTATATCGGAAGTACACAACAACTTCATTTTTATATCATTTTAATAATAGATTCTCGAGACCAAATGAAACATATTTTTCCCCTTTTTTTTTTAAATTCGGCTTTGTTCAAAAGATACAGGGTATTGAAATTTTATTAAAACAATTGTTTTTTTGCTTATACCTTCGTAATGGATAATCCTAATGAATTAAAATGATGCAAAAGGTTACAAATAAATGGGATACACTATTCAGATCAAACATACTTGCTCTATCCTCTCAGGTCTTTGCGTTAATGCAACACCTACTAGAAAAATTTATGATTCCACATTTATTTTTCCAAAATGTACCGTTTCCATGATATTCGATGTAAAAATATTGGAAATTTGGAAAAATAATAAAGAAAATTGGTCTTTTGGCTGGATCCGACCCTGACTGGAAAAAAATCCGAAATAATTCCACATAACCACAATTCTTCCTTTTGTTAAATCAATATTATCATTGAGAATTTTGAATTTGAATGATATAAAAAATTTCACCTTATTTATGGATCAATGAAAATTAAGAGATCATACTTAAAAGTTTTTTCTTAATGTTGAATTAAACATAAATATTTCTTTCGTATTTATGTACTCGAAACAGTTCTTAGAAACTTTTATTTTTTGCCATCCGAACGTAGGTTATGAATTTCTTCGTTACAGTTTCATAAAACAGGTGAACTACTAACTACGATGTGACTTTAGACCTACCAATTTTCTAAAATCAAGTTTCAGAAAAAATTCACAAAATGAATGGATACGTACTATTTGCTTTGCTATTTGATCAGTTAAAATTCTTTAATAAGCATTACTGAATATTTCATCTCAAATTCTTAAAAATAAATTATGTATTAGGTGTACAAATAAGTTTCCGCGGTTTTTTATAAAAAATTAGGAATTTATTGTAAAGGAAAAGTACATTACGTTTTATTCAAAGTATTTTCCATCATTTGCCACTACTTTTCCCCATCTTTCTGGCAACATTCGGATACCCCGTCGAAAAAACTCTTCATCTTTTGACGCTATCCACAAATCTACCCAAGTTTTGGTGTCTTCATATGATGTGAAGCGCTGCTCAGACAGACCATGTGCCATCGACCGGAACAGATGATAATCAGAAGAAGCCAAGTCTGGTGAATACGGCGGGTGGGGTAAAACTTCCCAGTTGAGTATGTTTTTACCGGCGCCGCAACATGTGGACGAGCATTATCGTGTAAAAGAATAATTTTGTCGTGTCTGGAGTAGTAATGGGCGCGTTTTTCCTTAAGTGCCCGACTCAATCTCATCAATTGTGTTCGGTAGAGAGCTCCAGTAATGGTTTCGCTTGGTTTCAGCAATTCATAATACACGACACCAAGCTGATCCCACCAAATACACAGCATGAGTTTTTTCCATGAATATTCGGCTTAGCTGTCGATGTTGATGGTTCGCCGGGCTTAACCCATGACTTTCTTTTCTTTGGAATATCGTAGTGAATCCATTTTTCGTCACCAGTGACTATAAGATGCAAAAAAACTCTTTTTTATTCCTGGCAAGCAGCATTTCACTCATGCATAATCGGCGTTCAACGTCTCTCGGCTTTAGTTCATATGGAACCCAATTTCCTTGTTTTTGAATCATTCCTAACGATTTTAAACGATGTGAAATTGCTTGTTGAGTCACTTGTAGAGTAAGTGCAAGTTCTTTTTGCTTTTGGGACGAATCATCCTCCAATAGTGCTTCTAATTCCATGTCTTCGTACACTTTCGGCCTTCCACTGCGTTCTTTGTCTTTAACGTCAAACTCACCGTTCTTAAACTTTTGAAACCATTCCTGACAACTTCTCTCACTTAAAGCAGCTTCACCATATGCTTCTAGAAGCAATCGATGCGCCTCAGCTGCAGATTTTTTCACATTAAAGAAGTAAATCAAAAGTTCTCGCAAATGATGCTTATTCGGAATAAAACTTTTTGCACGAAAAAAATTACGTGATGCTGATACGGAATCACTAGTACTTTAAGGTTATGGTGTTGCCAGATTACTAAACTTGGGATATTACGTTTTACATCTGACAATTTCTCCATAACCTTTTGGTGGGGCCATCTTTTGACAAACCGCGGAAACTTATTTGTAAACCTAATATTTCCAGTTACAATTCATACTTTATTCTATGACGGAAAACATAACCTTAAACTTGAGAAATTTTTCCAAAACAGCGTCAATTCAATGAGTACAAATGAATCACATGAAATATAAATACCAAAGAAATACCTGATTTTTTCTTCAGGTGGCCAAAGACTCTGAATAAACAAGATACAAAATTATCAGAAAAAAATGATTTATAATGCCATTATGCCTGCACGGCAAAGTAAGTTAATCAAAAGGAACGATAATTCAAAAGAACCATCGTTCCAACGGTGCGAGTTGGCCACGATTGACGTATGATATCCCACACAATCAAAACCCCAAGTGCAACTGTGGACTGCTTGTCATCAGCACAGTGTGGCAGGGGGTGGGAACTCGCCTACTACAAAGGTGGTCACGTTTTTCTTCGACGAGCGGTAGAGACATCTGTTGTCGTCTCAAAAGCTCGGATCGGTAAACTAGGACTTCTCAGTAGTGATCGGTAAAAACGGATTTTATCGGACCTCTCTCTTGGTGGACTTTATGAAGAGTAAGAAACTATTTTATGATGAGCATGAACTGGTTGAATAAAATGGTATATTCTTGCTGTATTCCCAATTGCTACAGTGATAGTAATGTCAAAAGGTATGTGTTGCATTCATATAAGTAGTAGTTTTGGATTAACTTATAACTCACTAAAAATGTACTGTGAATTAATATTTTCTGTAGCAATTTCATATTCGTGTAGTGATTTCTGATTAGTAAAAATTTGGTACAGTTTCTAACACTGTTTTCTTTCTAGGTTTTTCATTACACAAGTTGAGGGTGTTAGAAATGTTTGGTTGGAAAGAATCAGAAATCCATGTCTTCATTCATCCAAAAGTGTTATTTGCATAAAGCATTTTCATATGGATTGTATAGACCCTCATGGAAAGCTGAAAAGATTTGCTCTACCAACACTTCATTTGCCAAGTAATTCATTCTACTCCCTATGATTATCATTTTTGTAATTTCAATAATCTTTCAGATTATGTAAGCATATTTTGTCTACCCTCCAGAACTCCTGAAGAAACTTTGAGGTAACAAGGTATTTATATATAAGTGAACTGCTCATGATCATTGATTATAGCTTTGGGTATTCCACTTATAGTAGGTTTCATAAAAATCGTCTATCAGAAGATTCCTAGAATACTTCAACGGATATGTGAGATTTACCGTTGAAACGCCAAATTCAAGGAATTTCAGTTAATAAGTTTATTGATTTTGCCATGATATTATTCTGTACTTTTATGACAGAACTATTTATAAAATTTTATCGGGAAAAAAAAACAATAAGATCCTATGATCCAATAATGAAGATGGCATCCGAAAAAGTTTCTAAAAGAAAATAGACTTTTAGAAATTGTTTCTGTCATAAAAGTATAAATCTAATGCATTTCATGCTTAAATTGATGTATCTGTCACTAATATTCTAATTTATTCTTTCAATATATTTTCATAACTTGATGAGTAATTGTTGCATAATTATTATTGGTTCGTTTATTCTTTCCCTCGATATTGAAATTTTTGTAAATTGATTATTTACTGCATTATATATATATTTCTAAAGTTTCTTTTTTGTTTATTTCCTTTCATCCTCTAAAGATTAGTATGTTCTTTTATTTGAAAGGCAGATATATTTGAAATTACCATAATTCTTTTAATCTGCTGCAAATTGTCACAATTTTCTGATCATATGATATTTTTTATTGAAATTGTGACAATCTACAGCAGATTAAAAGAATTATGGTCATTTCAAATGTATTTGTTTTCAAATCCAATAAAAAATATGGGATTCAACCTGCGCTTGCGTGGAATCCTATGATAACTCTTATAAAATGCACTAGAGGGCGCCACGAGACGGAACGTTGTGCGAATGGAATCTGTAATCAACTCTAAGATGACGAAATATGGCGCTGTAAGTTGAGCTCTAAGCCGGGACCAAAATTCATGCCAGAGTTGCCTATCTATAGGTAGTCTATGCAGTGTGGCACTGATGATCCTGAAGGAGGCTGCCAGTTTTAACAAAGAACGTGATGAACCCTATAGACATGTCTAGAAACGCGCCATCTACATCTTGAAAACTGAACCAGCCTCGCTTTCTCTGTAGATTCACGTGTTGTAGTATGAACTAGTTTAGTGTTTAATCGATGTATTCGTAAAAAGTGTACTTAGAAACACGAATCCGCAGAGATATCAAGGGCAGCAAAGAAATAATATTTTTTTTGTAGAGATGTGAGTGATTCTTGAAACACCAATGCGATGATGAAAGAAACGGATAGCAACAAGTTCTCTTTACAGTTCAATTACACCACGTAACATAGTTGCAATTTGCAGTGTTAACCGAACCGTCATAAATAAGATCGTAACATCCTTCAACCACCGCTTGTGTACGAACTGAAACCGTTTCCGTCACTCAGTCGATCCCGTTTTCCATCGAAAACGGGGATCTTAGGATCAGGATATGAAATTGAAAACGACCCGAGAGCGGAGAACGTGTAGTTCACGCCTGATTAGACAAGTTGCATGGGTTTCTTTCAACAGTATCACAGTGTCTTAGGATAATGAAGATTGCGGTACCGATCCTTCCTGCATCGGGGAATAAAAGTTTTGTGCGGCCGCCGTTTCTAGATGGATCGCTTCTTCATTAATTATGTAGGTTACATACATCTAAAGATTTTTTCCGCGCGTCCGAATCGGTGCGTTGCGAATGGCCCGTCACGCCGATTCGAGCACTCGTAGAAGAAAAAACTTACGATGGAATGCTCGGGCTCGGCCGTAGAAGTTTAACTCGTCGGTTTCAGATGGGACCTAACGAGATCTAGGCGAACGGTTTTGGTCGAATGAAAATAGAAAAGTTTACGTGTAAGAATGATGTGTACAGAGTGGGCAAGTTGTATTACTATCATACCAATTGAAGTCAAGATAATAATTTATTCATTCTGATACCATAGAGGCATAATAGGAAATGTCAATTAATACAGAATAAGTAAGTTCACAATAACATAATAACATATTAATACAACTATTAGCTCAATTCATCTGAGAAAAATTCCTCCAAGTTATTGGGTTGTTCAGAAAGTAATTTCGTTTTTTCGAAACCAACTTCACACTTAAGCCGCATAACCTTTATATGTCTTGAGAGCTGATATTGCAAGGCTTGCGTGTAAAAAAAGTTCTATTAATTCTACACAGTAGTTTTTGGTTGGTGCCCTTTTAAATATGGAGAGCAATAAGCAGCATTTTCGTCATTTTTTACTTCAGAAAAGGTAAAAATGCTGTCCAAGCGAGAAAAAAGTTGACGGATGTGTATGGAGAAGGCGTGTTAACAGTACGCCAGTGCCAGAACTGGTTTGCAAAATTTCGATACGGTAATTTTGATGTCGAAGATGCACCACGGTCTGGAAGGCCGGTCGAAGCTGACAAAGATGCGATAAAGGCATTAGTTGATGCAAATCGACGAATAACCACATGAGAGATTAAATTTGTCGAATTCGATTGTTTATGGCCATTTGAAAGGCATAGTGTCAACCGAACTGGTGGCGTTAGTCGCAGTAGTTTGCCAGCTTATCTCGTACGTTTCGATGGACGCCGTTGTCGGTGGTCCTTTTCTGTCATCATGTGACGTAGGTTGTCAATTACATCGTTCTTCCCGCATATTTGGTTGAAATGTCCTGGAGTAATTAATCGCAATTTTGCGGATCTGAACAGGATTTCAACTGAAGCCCTGGGAGAAATTTTATCATGTTGGTTTGGTTTGTTCGTTGGTGAGATTTTTGCGCTTTAGCGGAGTGGCGTATTTGTTTGGAAAAACGACGTGGGATTGGTGAGTTAACCTATGTTTGTCACGAGGTATTTTAGATTTTTGTTCGTATTTTAGCATCATTCTGCTTCGAATTGGGAATTATTATTGTACCGTTGCGAGGTACCGCAGATTCTGAACTGTCTTTGAAGTCTTCGAGCTGTTTGTCCAGGCTGTCTTTGAATTACCGTCGAGCTGCCGTGGGAGCTGTCTTTGGGGACCTCCACCAGATTTCGCCATCTAAGATACCACACCTGTCGTCTACCCAGGGCGCATTACTGTGAGAAATTGTACTACGTTGGCCCAGGAAAATATTTGAGCCCAGTTTCCATCTACGAGACTGTGAGAATAATTATGGGTTGAGAAACTATATCCTTTTGTACTTCAGTCAAGCCACGACCTAGACTGTTATAGAAGGTTAGTCTGTAGAATTTAGTTAAGATTGATTAGTATCAAAGAGGCCCCATTCAGTGAATACTGTTTAGTACATAAAACCCGACCTATCGAGAAGGTCGCTTAGATATAAGTAAAGAGCTATTTGTAACGATTACCATCGAGGCTCTAAGTATATACCTTGGGGTGATATTACTGTTTGTTTAGTAAGAGATAAAGCATTATATCCAATATTCGGGTTGTGAAGTAAGAACTAGTTAGTGATCTACCTTATGTAAGATATATCCTCGTTGGAGGGACCTTGTGTATTTCATTTGGGCTCATTATATTATTAAATAATTGCTCTATATTCTTTCTACCAGCCACTACCTCCCGCTTGTCTCTTTTGCGACCCTGAGATCTTTAGTGTACTTTCCTCTTTTTTTCTTTGTATTATCATAAAAGAGAGTGGCGCCCCCTTTATAAGTAGTCTCAGCTCTAGAGCTAGCCGAGGAGGTACTTTGTGCACTCTCTGGAGCCGAGTGGGTTTGGTGACAATAGGCTTAACCTCGAAGCTCGATGTGTGGGTGCCCCATGTCCATACGGAGCGAAATTTGTGACGTCGCGTTGACGCGTGTGACACAATGTTAAACGCAACAGGTCATGGAGCAGAAAAGATGAACTGGCTCAAAGCATGTCAAAAGCCAACATTCGCCAAAAAAGGTGATGCACTCCGTTTGGTGGGATGTCAAAGGAATCGTTTTTTTTTTTTTTTTTTTTTTTTTTAGTTTTTGCCGGCAATACAACGATTAATTCAGAAGTCTATTATCATCAGCTGGACAAATTGAATGATTCACTTAAAGAGAAGAGGCCCGAATTAATCAACAGGAAGGGTGTAGTGTTCCACCAGGATAATGCGAGACCCCACACAAGTTTGGTCACTCGCCAAAAACTTTTACAGCTTGAACGGGACGTACTGCAACATCCACCATATTCTCCAAATCTGGCGCCTTCCGACTACTATTTGTTCCGGTCCCTGCAAATTTTTTGGATGGCAAAACCTTTACCTCAAATGAAGATGTCAAAAACTACCTGAACCAGTTTTTTGCCAGCAAGGACCAAAACTTTGATGATAGGGGAATTATGTTACCGCCAGAAAGATGGCAAAAAGTGTAGGACCAGAATGGCCAATATATAATTCGATAAAATATTTATTCATTATACGAAAACTGTCTTTCATGTTCCCCAAATAAACGAAATGACTTTCCGAACAACCCAATATAATATCCCTTGGAACGAAGCATTTCTTCAATCTCTTTTTTGAATTTCCTCTCACTCAACGACTTAAACCTATTCGGTAAATGATTTAAAAAAGCAATACCGGCATACGGATGACTCATATTTGGCAGTAGAGTGCCTTGGTACACATATCATATTGCGATATCTAGTTCCATAGCTATGGAAATCAGAACATTTTGGCAGCTGGTTAATAATTGATGGCACATACAGAAGGCAACTCAGGATGTAAATACAGGGCAGTGTAAGTATTCGAAAACTCGTGAACACTGGCCTGCATGAGTCCCTAGGTTCCAAGTCGAAAATGTACATGTTTGTTTATACTGGCTTATCTAAGTGTACATATATCAATGTACACCCCTCAGAAGCTAATTCAAGCTTGTGCGAGTTAGGTTAACCAGTGTGTGTTCTGTGTAGGGTTTGTTACAGTGTCACCTCAGGCACAGCTCTGTTAGTTTTAGACCCAACAGTGAATGGTGGCCGCATACCGAAAGCTAGAAAATTTCTTTCCTAGCCCCGGACTTGAACCTGCGAATGATGAGGCGAAAAATGTTTTTTGGGCTATAAACACCGTATTACACTCCGACGATCCGCCCCACAAGATTGCAGTTAAAGTGAATACCCGCAACACTCACTACAAGGGGAGCAGATCCACCGAAATCTCGGTTTTCAAACTTGATAATCTGAGTTTTCGTCAAGTTTATTACAAGCGAGTTTTTACGACATCAGTCAAGAAATTGCTTAATGAGTTCTTCGCATATATGCTTCAGTTCTCCAATACTCTCTGCCCTTACCGCCAAAGAAACATCAACTGCAAACAGCACCAGAGCAGACGCAACCAGATAGTCAGGTACGTCGTTGACAAATAGCAAAGGCCCCAGAACTGACCCTGAGGAACACCCAATTTTGTACGAAATATCTCGGAAGAGCAGTCATTGAGTTCGATGAACAAGGTTCTGTCAGACAGAAGATCCAGTCAAGGAAAACCCCTTTGAATCCTATGTGTTTTAACGATCTATAATTGACCCACCAATCGAACATTACAAATCAGAATGATTAAAGCTGAAGTAAAAATGATCGATCAACTAATAGACCTGATACAATCAAAAACATCCTATCATTAAATAAATTTCACTATTCGTTGACCGCCAAACCGACTCGAACATTCTAATCATCTTTATATTGGGAGGTTCTAATTCAATATAGAGAAAGTATCAATAAAATCCGATCACTGTACATACAATGTAAAAAAGACAACGAGAACAAATATTGTTATGTACCTCTTGTTCAATTGGGATTACTCGGAAGAAAGTAGCTAATTGAAGTATGACAAATGGGAATTGTAGTGAATAGAGTTATTTCCGTCTGTTTCATTCGTCAGACAGTTAAATTTAATCATTACGTTGTAAGATCAGCATCGACATTTTTAATCCAGCATTCATGTTGAAAGATTCGGCGATATTAAGTTTCCTGTTTCGTCTAAAAGTGAAACAGGTAGATGGGTCACAACCTGAATTAAGTCCCGGAAGCGGGAAAAAATTGTACTTTGGCAAAATCACTCTTTATTCATAAACATTAATTTCTTCAAGAGTGATAGAGCTCAACGGCGCTTCAGCATCTAAATACTTTTTCTACGCTCTTGCTTTTTGAACAGGGGATTGAAGATTAGCCCAAATGTCAGTATTTTTTAAATATATTGATCAAATAGGTATACATTGTTTTGTTTGGACTTTCTGATGAAAAATACGTGGTCAAAATCGATTCTATCCGACTGCCCGTAGGCACAATTACGTCCGAACGGAATGGAGCTACAGCTGAAATTTTCAGGGTAGGTTTGAGGAATTTTTTTTTCAAATTACACTTCCGAATAAATTCTTCTCCTAATGCAGGTCTATCATACAAATAAATTGATGCCATTTTTAATCGCGACAAACCTATTATTTCGGAGATGTAAGCTCTCAAAGTTTGAATAATTACTCTCTAGAAAATGAATCAACAAGGAATGGATTTCCCAAATTTGATCAAACTCTATTGAACTGACAAAGCAGCTTTTCTGCAACCCTTCCTTTATCAATTTTTCCAATATATTCCATATGCACATGAACAATTAAGCTCTTTTTGGAAAAGAAAAATGAATCCACTCGATAATTACAAAAGTAAAAATATCCCTTAATTAGAAATAATCTATTACAGGCTGCGTCTTTGACCACTGCAATAATTCTAACCATAGATTCTTGACGTCAAAAGAAACATTTTCTCCCTATAACATTTTTCCAAATTTGGCCCCGTTCGAAAGATATAGGGGGTTGAAATTTCATAAAAATTTTGCTTTTTTGACCTGTAATACTCGAACGACAATATCAATTGAAATGATCTCTTGTAGAAGGTTTTTCAAGAATGTACAGGTTCTCCGGAGCAAATTCGAGATCCGACACACGACCCGTTCGGTTTACCAGAACGTCCCCACACACGAGGCAGACCTGTGCAGGTATACCTGTACAGTTTTCCTCTCCAGTCTACCGTAGCGTGTATGCCCTGCATTACGCTTCAGATGAGCCAATAGCTCAACTTTCCCAATCCCAACAGAAACCACCCTCTCCACGTCGAAGCATTATGCACCATTGCAACTTGATTCCATTTAACTTTCCCCCATTTCCATCTGGGCCAAGTGGCGAACGAATAAGCGCGGGACAACCGTTTGAGCAGCCCGTTTTCCCGCCGACATTTCCCCGGTCCTTGATCAATAGAATATATACGATCTCGCTGAGTCCTTGACCGTCCGCAATACGTTCCTCATTTCCATTCGAGGGAGACGGAGAATTCAGCGGAGGGGCCAAAAACAAATATGTCCGACGAGATCTGTAAGGATTCCATGGCGTCTATCGATAGGACTGTCACAATGGCGGATACTACATTGGTAGGTCGGATTGTGGCTTCTAATTTGAAATGTGCATTTTCAAAACTCCAGAGTATTGTAAGGTTTTTCGGTCAATAACAAAAAATTACAAGTCCGATTTAAATACCTAATTTATTCAAACCACTTAGAGTAATAATTTATATACAAAGAATTTATGTCGGCAACGTTCTTCAAAAAAGATCAACTGGCCTCCCAGAAGCCCCGACCTTAACCCGCTAGACTATTTTGCATGGGGATACCTTAAAAGTAAGGTTTATCGAAATCATCCGACTAACCAGTTGAAGCAAACTTTTATATTGCTCACAAATATTTTTTGTTTTATTGAACTTACAAATACCCGATACTCTCTCTGGACACCTTGTATTAGAAGTACTTCAAATTTTTAAATGATCCGAAATTACCATAAATCTCGTCATGCTAGTTCCAGAATTGCTATCATTAATCTCAGATAAGCATTATCGTCAGATAAAAATCAACAATTTCAGCCTATTCAGTTTACACTGCATTTCCCTAATGCAATGATTACACAGCAACATGAATAGAACAATCTGGAGTTAGTAATGGAATTAAATGATTGCAAATTGCGGCAACTTTTTCGACAATATTACTGGTACTCCGCATTGTACAATATTGCTGATAAAAATTGCCGAATATCCAACCGGTGTGAGAATTCGAGTCAATTTCTTTTCTATCTCGAATGCATTACTTTATTCTGAGGGGATAGAAAAGGATCGAGTGAAGTACAGTAGTATATATCGGCTCAAGGAACCAAATGAAAAACTTATTATTCTTTCAGCGACGTTTCGGAAACTTATTTCCTTCTTCAGGCTACAAAAATAGGAAAACACAATCAATGAAGCACTCAGAAAGAATCATAAGGAATACAAACGTCAAAAAATATAAAAAGAGTAACAATGTTAAGTACACATACGTAATAAAATAAAAATAAATATCTGTCAAAAGTTAAAATGAAAACCAATAATATTTCATAATGACCCAATAAAGTCATGTTCAAAGACTCACACAATATGGAATATTACAATTAAATATATAAAATATAACAAGAAAGGGATCTCACCACATCAAAATAACAAGTACAAACATGATATAATATTTGAATCCATAATTAACAGGGAAAACAGGGTTCTAACGCAAATGAATGTATACATCGTAATATAAACAACAATATGAGAGATCAAAGAGTTAAACAACAATGAAAGACGGGCGCACATATGTTCACTGTCACAATCTAACTTCTTTGATCAAATTGCAATACACAGCGCTCAACGTATCTACATCTGTTCTAAAATTTACTGTATTAGGTGTACGTCTAATAAAAATCATTTCATTAATTAATCTTTTTGACAAATTTTGTTTTGTATACAACACTTCAACATAGGGTGGATTGTCGGGATTGGGATGGTTACTATATTGGTCAGACAAAGCAGTACTTAAAATCCAGAATGAGTCAACATATTAGGGACTGTCGTAATTTATCGCAGGCTACTGCACTACACATGCGGTTGTCAATGATCACTCGTTCGATTTTGATAATGTTAAAGTGTTGTATACAGAACAAAATTTGTCAAAAAGATTAATTAATGAAATGATTTTTATAAGACGTACACCTAATACATTTTAGAAACAGATGTAGATATGTTGAGCGCTGTGTTGCAATTTGATCAAAGAAGTTAGATTGTGACAGTGAACATATGTGCGCCTGTCTTTCATTGTTGTTTAACTTTCTGATCTCTCATATTGTTGTTTATATTACGACGTATACATTCATTTGCCTTAGAACCCTGTTTTCCCTGTAAATTATGGATTAAAATATTATATCATTTTTATAATTGTTATTCTGATGTGGTGAGTTCCCTTTCTTATTATATTTTATATATTTAATTGTTATATTCCATATTGTGTGAGTCTTTGAACATGACTTTATTGGGTCATTATGAAATCTCATTGGTTTTCATTTTAACTTTTGATAGATATTTATTTTTATTTCATTTTATGACGTATTGAATTATATTTGGAACGATATAATCTTCGACGGATCGAGTGGAGTTTACTATCGCCAGCACTACTAATATATGAATGTATCGTCTTTCTAGGAGTTGCCCCATATCGCTCAATATTACAGTTGCAGTAGATGCTTGTTGCCGTAAATTGTTGGTTATTTTCTATCCTCGAAATCAACAATCACTGCTCCTAATGAAGCAACTTTGTTGCCCGTATAAGCGCACATTAAGTCGAATGACTTATTGTTTACAGTGGCAATCCTAAAAATTGAATAATTTTCCATATAAATGGATATGAAAGCCGAAACCATTCGGTTATTGAGTTTGAACGATACAGGAAGTTGAACCCGCCTCAATCTGCTCGAACTGGAAAAAGTAAGATTCACACCTACATAGAAATGAATCTAAAAAGTGAAGAAACGAAGTGGGTGTCATTCCCACACGAATGAATGGTTCTCCGTTGAGGATTCATTAGAATACACGCTAATTCTCCATACTCATTTTTCTGTTGTTAGTCGTAAAACAAATGCATATACTGAATATACAGGTTGATTCAACCGAGATGAGCTGGAGTTTTCATATTTTCCGAATAGATTCAAATATCTCGGTCAAGGCCATTATAGGGCCAAATCCGTCGAAAAGTGCATCAGTTATGACCTTCCGAAATTTAGTTTCTTCAGCAACTCCTTCAATATCCATCCGTTCAAATTTCTTTGAAAATATGTCTGAAGGTAGACATATTGAATATTTAATATTATTTCTACGTGTTGTGTGTTTTGTTATTAATAAATTAGTTTTGTTTTTTACCATTTAGTCGGTTAATGCAGATATTAACTAGAGAATAATAATAAATCCAGTTCGCATTTATGACGATGTACCTATCTCTGTAGTTGTTCGTAAAATAATTTTTTGCTGCGAAATGGTTTATTTTGGGCAAAAAACTCATGAGACATTTTTTGTTTAGAATTAAACAGGCTATCGGAAATAAATTTTTAAATGGTAAACAAATAATAAGACAAAAAGTTATTAGGTGTACAAATAAGTTTCCGCGGTTTGTCAAAAGATGGCCCCACCAGAAGGTTATGGAGAAATTGTCAGATGTAAAACGTAATATCCCAAGTTTAGTCATCTGGCAACACCATAACCTTAAAGTACTAGTGATTCCGTATCAGCATCACGTAATTTTTTCGTGCAAAAATGTCAAGTTTTATTCCGAATAAGCATCATTTGAGGGAACTTTTGATTTACTTCTTTAATGTGAAAAAATCTGCAGCTGAGGCGCTTCGATTGCTTCTAGAAGCATATGGTGAAGCTGTTTTAAGTGAGAGAAGTTGTCAGGAATAGTTTCAAAAGTTCAAGAACGGTGAGTTTGACGTTAAAGACAAAGAACGCAGTGGAAGGCCGAAAGTGTACGAAGACATGGAATTAGAAGCACTATTGGAGGAAGATTCGACCCAAACGCAAAAAGAACTTGCACTTACTCTACAAGTGACTCAACAAGCAATTTCACATCGTTAGGAATTATTCAAAAACAAGAAATTGGGTTCCATATGAACTAAAGCCTAGAGACGTTGAACGCCGATTATGCATGAGTGAAATGCTGCTTGCCAGGAATAAAAAAAAGAGTTTTTTGCATCGTATAGTCACTGGTGACGAAAAATAGATTCACTACGATAATCCAAAGAAGAGAAAGTCATGGGTTAAGCCCGGCGAACCATCAACATCGACAGCTAAGCCGAATATTCATGGAAAAAAACTCATGCTGTGTATTTGGTGGGATGGTGTGTCGTGTATTATGAATTGCTGAAACCAAGCGAAACCATTACTGGAGCTCTCTACCGAACACAATTGATGAGATTGAGTCGGGCACTTAAGGAAAAACGCGCCCATTACTACTCCAGACACGACAAAATTATTCTTTTACACGATAATGCTCGTCCACATGTTGCGGCGCCGGTAAAAACATACTTGGAAACACTCAACTGGGAAGTTTTACCCCACCCGCCGTATTCACCAGACTTAGCCCCTTCTGATTATCATCTGTTCCGGTCGATGGCACATGGTCTGTCTGAGCAGCGCTTCACATCATATGAAGACACCAAAATTGGGTAGATTTGTGGATAGCGTCAAAAGATGAAGAGTTTTTCCGACGGGGTATCCGAATGTTGCCAGAAAGATGGGGAAAAGTAGTGGCAAATGATGGAAAATACTTTGAATAAAACGTAATGTACTTTTCCTTTACAATAAATTCCTAATTTTTTATAAAAAACCGCGGAAACTTATTTGTACACCTAATACATTGGAAATAAACTTTAGGGGTTGCGTTTCCCACCCTTACAACCATGGGGTAAACCAAATAAATAACTGGATAAGTGTCTTTTTGCTAGTAGGAAACGTTAGGTTAATTTCAATATTGTAACTTTTTTTTTTTGGTAAAAAAATTGTTATACCAATTTTATGTACTCCCTTTGAGGGGCTGTATCTTATCAAGGGAAGCTCCAATGAAGTTTCTTTATATGAATGATCCTATCTTTTTTTCGATGAGGAATCACCTCCTTAAATATTTTACACTTATTTAATTACGCCCTGTATAATAATCCAGCTTATAGCCTATAGTTACATCTCGCGCGATCTCTCGACTCACATAAGTACTGAACTATATTGCCCATCGACTTATAGCCTTTTCACCGCCATTGGCCCAAGAATTCAGATCATTTTCAATGAAAAAATTTTTTCATTGTCATGGCTTCAATAATGATTGGATAAAAATCGATGATATGAGGAAATTTTAATGGTTGTTAGAAGTGTGGAAAATTTCTCAGAAGAACAAAGTTTGGGTTTCGAACAAAACTGAGGAAAAACTGTGAGTGATTATTTCGAATGCAAGTTATAGGTTTATGGATTCTCTCACATTGTGACGGCTGTTCCAGAGACTAGGGCCTTTATAACAAGCGCACAAACGCCCCCGACTTCACGCCAAGGCTTTTCTAAATTTTTTCATACATTCGAACCATTCTAATTTGGGAAATGTATCAGGTAAGTCGATATTTATCCGCAAGGCGGAAGATACATCAATATCACAATAATGTTCAGGTATAAACAATTTTAATATTTATGTCGCAACATGAGCGCAACAATTGGTGGTTTTAGCTCAACGAGCGCTGATTATTCATAATCATCATTAGGTATTATTACATTTCAGGGAACGCAAGCACAAGTATGACTTACATTTCACGAATAGGCAGGTAGTCGATTCTAATTACATTCGCTGCTCTTTCCTTCCGTACTTGATTTCATGGAGGATGAGCACATCAGGAACTTACGGAACAAACTTTCTTCTTTTCGTAGATAATCGAATAAATTTGTTCCATTTCGAAATGACCATGTATAACAGAAACATGAAATCCGCATAAATTTATGTGGAATAGTTGTTAAGAAAGTCTCTGCAACAACGAAAAGTAACAAAACTATGAAAGCAGAACAGAGTGAAATCAATTCGCCGAAATGACAACAGGAACAATGTACAAAAGCACTCAAGTGAGGACAGCAGCTTTTGCTCGCTTTTTCTAAAGCCTTTTTCCGAATACTGTAGTAGTGTGTTACTTAAACAACAAGAAAGAATCAACAAACCTATATTTTAATTTAAAAATAAGCCCTCAGGTGTTTTCTTTCAGTTTCGTTCAAAACTGTATTAATTCTCTTCTCTCGAATTCAACCAAAAAAATATTTCCTCTTTACAGTAAACTCCTGTCTTCAGGAATACCCTTGTTCGAGTCCAAATTACGAGGAAAGCAGGTGAGATCTCCTTCAGAAATATTTAGGTACGAAACTGTATTGAAATGTTAACAACTGAATCAAAAATTAAAAACAAATATGCTGGGTCTCCTAAACATTGACGTCCTGATTAACTCGTTGAGCGAGCGATTTTATGCCCCAAATAACTTCTATCGAAATCTATTGGTCAATTTGAAAACTTCGTTGAAGGATTCTTTTATTATTTCAATAATCGAACTTTACGAGACCCCCTAATCGATGATCTCTATGAAATCAAAATTTATTATCATTGAACGTCTTCATGTATTGAAAACATGCTTCTTATTATGAGAAGGTATAATGCTGAAATTCAAGGATGTTCTGGTTATCAATCAAAATTTTGTGGATCTGAAATCAAGCCAAAATCTTTCAAAATTAATGCATATTCTTCTACGCCTCTGTGTTCATTTAATTCGTTTTTTCGTTCATGACAAAAACCATAAATAGTGTTTTCGGGAATTCTTTTCTCTGATGAGGGAACTCATACAGGGTGTCCTGAAAACAATGGATAAGTCTGCAACTATAGACTGTCGTGGTCTAACTTATTCCAAATTTTGACCTTAAGGAAAATTCCACGGTTTCCGAGATATCTGTGGTTTTCGTATTTTTAGAAAATTTCCAAGTGCGATTAGTTTTTCTAGTGCCACTTCTACAAATGGAGAGGTATTTCGATATGTTTTTTTTTAATTTCACATGAGATAGTTCAGCTATCGGAAACAAAGACTTGAATTTATCAAACTAGTGTAAAAAGTTAGAAACTCGTGAATTACAAAGAAAAATTGAAAACTAAATGAAATTTCCTTCAAGTTTGATGAGCTTCAGTGTAAAAAAAATGTGGGACGCCCCTAAACAAAAACAGTTTTTCGAAATTTTTCGACTATTTGGTAATCAAGTAGTTACGAGAATGAAAAACTACAGAATGTCTAGATGATGTCTACCAGGGGCGTCCTACATTTTTATTACACTGTAGCTCATCAAACTTGAAGGAAATTTCATTTAGTTTTCAATTTTTCTTTGTAATTCACGAGTTTCTAACTTTTTACACTAGTTTGAGGAATTTAAGTCTTTGTTTCCGATAGCTGAACTATCTCATGTGAAATTAAAAAAACCATATCGAAATACCTCTCCATTTGTAGAAATAGCACTAGAAAAACTAATCGCACTTGGAAATTTTCTAAAACTACGAAAACCATCAATATCTCGGAAACCGTGGAATTTTCATTAAGGTCAAAATTTGGAATAAGTTAGACCACGACAGTGTCTATCTATAGTTGCAGGCTTATCCATTGTTTTCGGGACACCCTGTATATCAAAAATTCTCTTTACCGAAACGTGGCATTTCGAAATTTATTTCGAATCTAGTGGTCAAAATCAATTGTGTAGTCATAGCGAACGATAATTGCACTGAGAGCAATTATCGCTGTAATTTGGATTTGATTGGTTAAAAATCGATGATATACAATATGAGGAAATTTCAATGGTTGTTAGAAGTGTCAACAAATTTTCACTGCATTAGGAGTCTGAAGGTGTCACATTTTAACTTTTTCGAAAAATGTCATGGAGACATGGATTTTTTATTTTATACCGCCCTATCGGCCGGTACCAGGTTATCTTTGAGTTTAGGGGTATCCTGTATATTTTCAGCATTTTTGACCTAAGAGGGCAATAAACTTTTTCATTAGACCCACTCTCGTCATCAATTGTGTTCAGTCGTCCGTGAGCATGATAACTCTAAATGGAATAAGCTTAAATTGAAATCTTTGATTCCAACGAAGTATTCCTTTTTGAATAGCGGTAAATCTCCATTCGAAAAGTAATAATAATCTCATTAATTCAACATTTTCTTCTAATTTTCGACTTGAACAGTTGATTTTCTTTTTCAAATCAAAGTTGGAGATCGTTTAATTTTTTTTTGCGATTTCCTTTTATCCATCCAAGCTCAAATTATGATCAGTTTTCTATAAACGTCGAACAGATCACAGTCGTGAGCTGCCTGGTGAACATTTCCATTATTAAGGAAATAAAAATTGTCAATTTTGCGCGTTTTTCGGTAATAATTTTCAACCAAAAATTAAGTTGCGTCTAAACCTTCAATTTTCAATTGATTTTGATAACTATTCGATAAAAATAAAAAGATCAGTAGGAGATCGTAAATAAATAAAATGCTGGACAAGTTAGAGAACAAAATAAGTCGATTTGCGATATTATAAAATATTATACTATCAATTAATATTATATTTATTATTTATTATATCATGAAGACGAAGAATACAAAAAGCAAGGTTATATCAATACAGAAATATCAACAATATGAGTCATCACCTCACCTAAATGGATTTTATAGGGGGAAATTATTAATTTTACAATAAAATGATTATATTCATACTAAAACATTGATCAGAGACAGTAAAATAAGATGAACAAAATCGGTGTTTCTTGAATTTTTGTTTTTTTCACAAAGTTATAAAAAAAAGTTATACAATGTTCAAAAGAAAACAACAACGAAATTTTAAAACTACGAAACTGTTCCATTGGTTGGATTTATAACTGTTTGAATCTCATGCTAAATTTCGAATTAAAAGAGCACTTAAATGAAACACGAACCTTTGAAGCATTCAGTGGAATATTTTAAATTTTTTGTGAAAATCTGATGCCATTAACTCAAGTATTTATATAATTGAATTTGATCAGAATATCACTATCTCCAATGAATGTTTATACTTAATTGAATACAAAAATCGAAAGAAAACAAGGAGACATTTCAAAGATGAAACACAACAATATCGATATTTTGTTACTTGTATATTCTTGATACTGCTGAATAAGCTATAGTAAACAAAAAAATTGTATTAGATTGAGTTTTTCTCCATCCTACATGTTATTGTGATAGATTGCAAAACGTCAATACATAATAACCTCCTATTTCATTCATTTTTGTTCCCAAATTAGTCGTGACAAAGAAAATCAATTGAACCGAATATTATAGACGAACAGAAATAAATCTCAGAAATATCGTTTTTCACTTACCCCAACAGATATACAGTTATCTTCACTACTTGATGGAAACTTTACTATAAATCTCGACCCAGCCTTTTCTTCTGAATCATTTAGGGGACGAAGCCTACACACAACCTTAATACTATCTTCTGCAGCTATTTCCCGTTCTCCTGACATCTTAAAGCACTTATAATTCACAGCTCAATAAAGAATATATTATAAATTAAACATTTGTATTAAAAAAAATATTACATCAATAGACCGTCTTCGCACTGGCAAACAACCATCTTGATTTGACAATTCTATCAGATTTTGGTCAATATTCGATGTTCGCAATTTGTATCACAGAATTCTAAGACAAATGAAAACGTTGCTCTATGCTCTTGGAATTCTCATTATTTTAAATTTTATTCAATCAGAATGAGGATATTGTGTCTACAATATTGACAATACATTCCACACTGGAGAGAATTTATGAATGCTAAAAATATGCGTCATAAAAAATATGATAAGACATTTGCAGGTTGACACATCACACTTCCACATTTTCGATGAAAGTCAAATTATTTGAATAATTCAGAGACAAACGAAACGGTCAACTTCTAACTAAATTATTAATTATAATTTGTGTTTGATGTTATTTTTTATTTCTCTCAAAAAAATACAACCTATTTTCAGATGGCGCTGAGAACGGCACCGGTAAAAGAATGGCGGGAAATTTGAATCAATAGCACAGGATCATGGACTTTTGGAAATGAATTTTGCGAAAATAATGAAAAAACTTTCATCCTTGATATGCAATGTATAATTTAGACAAGTTTTTCTAATATAATAGATGACAATTTTTTCATTACGTTCGCAAAATACATTTTTAAAATTACATATCAATATTTGCTATATTTCATTTTGAAAATTATGATTATTTGAACTAACAATAACAATAATGTATAATCATCACATTGATAACATTTTATGCAAGATTCAATATCTATTAGATTTATTATTTTCTTTTAACGGATGCAGATAAAATTCAAACATTTCAAAGTGCCTACTAATTACGAAACAATTAGGTTAACTCTTCCCTCCTAAGACGATTCTACAGCAAAAGCATGAAATGGTCCAGAGGATAGTCTCAAAACCGTCAGAAAAAAATCAGAAAAAGACTACTCGGTTCGGTCAGAGAAAACTGGAACACCAAACACTGAAATGCGCATGTTACTGATGGTTCTGGAACAGTCAGTTTTTGAACCTGAATATAGCTATAATCATTGTATATAAATCTACCTAGAGGGGAAACGCAGTTCAAAGAAATGAAGCCAGAAATTTACTAGTACGATTTCTGGTTTATAGATGGACTGTATGTTTCTGGAAATAAATGTATTTGTTTTTTACATCATCTAACGGAGAGTTACCGAACTATTAGACGATGGCCAGGGCCGGCTTCAGAAAATATGTTGTTCTTCTCGAAGATTCATAGTTATTTCATTTCGATATTTGTTCTTCCGAACTAAGATTCAAGGGGAGGCCAAGATAGTAGCATTATAAATTGAATCCCTCATATCATGATTTATCCGAATTTCTTCCATGTATGTTATGTCATTGGATCTTCTCAGTTATGATTTTATATATTATACTTATGTTTTTATAGAATTTCAGGAAACACTGATCTAACTTCACTTCACGTATTTGATATCACCAAAATATGCCCATAATTCATTCATCAAAATCGTCATCTAAATATACACAGATCATTGGACAGTTAGTCAATATATCTAAATAATAAAATATTGTGAGAGGTGATGTCGAATGAATAAATCCGGCCTTGGCTCAGACCAGCTCAAACAGAGAGACCAAGTCTCTGCAACCATAAATACAATGAAATAAAGGTTACCGTGTTTACACGCTTGAGACCGCCACTTTACCGGTAGAATTTTTGGCTTCATTTCTTTGAAATGCGTTTCCCCTTTAGGTAAATTTATACTCAATGCTATAATTTAGTACTAGTCAGAGATAATCTGTTGTCTCTGGTACTAGTATAAAACGTCAGTGTGCCAGATTTAAGCACTTTCCTAGAAGATTGCAGTTTTTTTTTTACACCAGTAATAGTAAGGGCTGTCAGACTCCCCGATTTTTAAAAAAAATTTGTAGGTTTTAAGTTTTATTATATCTCTATATATCTGTTTCCTTTCATGCACACAAACTGCGCACAACTGTAGATTTTGATTTTTGTGATATTTTCAAATAAGGAGCTACTGGGAATTGAACCCAAACCCTTTCACGTCCTAGGTAGCTGTGTCAAGCCTATAGATTACCTGAGATTTACTTTGCTGTAAGACCTTGAAAAGGGCAGTAATTGATCAGATAGGTACGAGGTTTTTTGCACAAATAAGTGATATATGTATCAACAAGCATTATTTGATAAAAATTTATTTTCTTCTGTACATAGTCAAATATCAGTTATAATCAATCACAATTGAGTTATAAAATATAATACATAATTATTCAACAGTATTAAAAAGTTAAATCATATCATCTTAGTCAACTGATCCACTGAGTACTATTACAGCCCTGTGTAATGGTTTTCATTACTTCTCCTAGTAGTTCGAGATGGTTCATTTTCTTTTTGATCCCTGCGAAATAATAAGGAATAAATCTTGTTCGAATTTATGACGTCGGTTCATCCTAGCTTTCAAATGTATATTAATCCATGCAGAGTGAGGTTTTGACCACTGTGTTGATTTCAATTACACATTCTTGAAGTAATAAGAAAAATTTTTTCTTTCACCACTTTTTCCAATTCTGCTTCATCGTAAAGTTATAGGCAATTTAAAGTTTCAAATTGGGCTATGCCACGACTGGATACCTTTTGAGATTACACAAAAAATTTAGCTTTTGCTTTATGATAGAGCATAATAATGCATAGACAAAATTGTTTATGCACCCTGTCCCTGTTTAAGGGTTCAAAGTATAATATTTATGATGAAGACACATATTTATTGCTCTTCAGAGAATGTAACATTTTTCTCCATCTAAAACTTTATTTCTGCTGAAATTCATACTGAATTTGTGAATAAGTGATTTTACATCCGAATATTGGTAAAAATATTAAAATTTCCGAATTTTATTCACATTTAAAGAAACATTGCATAAGAAAATACTTATATCTAACATTAACTTTTGCAATAGTCTGAATTCTATAACTATTTCCTATTTTTTAGATCATCAATTCAACACTATTGCCATGTTTTTAAAATTAACGTAATAGTCGTATACTCATCCTGTAAATTTTTGTTATTATAAATATTCTTACTTGAAAAATGAAAGATGTTGCTCGAGTAAATGTCGACTGGAACAATGAGACAACTCCGGCCAATGACCTAATATTCTTCTGAGGTAGGTTTGTAGTCTCTTTCTTCTACTTTCAACCAAGGCAGCATCCTAGAGGTTTGAGAAAAACAAAATAAAGAAACGAAATAATCCAATAAAACTTTCAAAAACATCAGTTTATCTGTTCCAAAACAAGAAACATTCAGAAAATACCAGTAAGAGATAGTAAAGTGTCATACATCCGATTTAATAACAACTTTTTAAGATTGTAGGTTATGAAAGACCAGGTCCAGGTGTCAGATTTAACCTTTAAAAGCAATTATCGCGCTCGCGCAAAACTTTTTTAGAAAACATCAATTTTATTCATGATCAATCTGGATTATATCAACAATTTTATGAATTGAACTTCTCATAGGTTTAAATTTTATGAACCTTACTTTTTTCCCAATGCTTTTCTTTGGTGGAAAATCAAACGATGCAATTGCAGGGTCAACTTTTTTCAAATCTGTGTGCAAAGCATGGAACTGCGCATATCTCCTGTATATATTCCACTCATCATTACCGGCTCTAAGAAAAATTTGGTATACATGGTGCGAATCAGAACCAGAACCTGAAATAGGAAATCAAACAAATGATTGATCAATAGACAGAATTAAGAAGTCTAAGGCCCGTTTGCACCAACGCCCCTTAAAATGTCGCTTAGCTAAGTACCACTTAAAGGGTCGCTTAAATTCATCTCCAGTTAGATCACGACTACACGCAATATTTGATGTTCTTTGGTTAAAGAAGTTTTAAATATTTTGTCTATTCTATGGCAGAAATATTTGTTGGGTCAGTGGTGCAAACAAGCCAAAAATAATTGTTATTTTTGACAAAATAGTGCAACTGTCAGAACTACAGAGATACTGGAAATTCTTTAGTCACAACTGAAATAGTATATTCTAAAACAAGTTGCAGAATGGGTACCTATTCCAACACAAATGCGAAATTCGAAATTCCAACATGAGTGTTGGAATTGCCTTCTGCAACGAGTATGAGACGATATTTTCTCTATTTCACTCAAGAATTGTGAGAAATTAATTGGAATTCAATGAAAAATTCAGATTATACCTCCTAGTGCCTTTTGTATTTTATTTTCGCAGTTGGTGTGTCTGATACGAAAATTGACAGATTATAGAATTAGAATAGTGCGTTCAAATCTCTACATGGTTTAATATTGACAATTGACATGCAATGGACGCGTGATGACATTCGAAAGGATAGTTTGTCAGTGTTGTCAACCAAAAAACGAAAAATATAACTTACAGCACTGTTTTTAGTACTGTAATGAACTCATTACGACACTGAAATAGAGAAATACTGTTTTAAAATCTTTTTTTCATCACAAAATAAACTAATGTTCCTAATAGCAATAAATTTGAAATATCACCATAAATAATCAATTCATTTATTGCTCTTTTCGTAATAACATCATGAAGTGTTTTAAATTTAGCAATAAAATAATAAAATAATTGTCATCACCGCCTTTGATATTATAGAAGTACAAATCAGTAATTAAAGTATTCACTACATCTTATATTCAGGAAGAACCTAATGAAAATACGGATACAAATAAATCAGGTTTTTTTACCTGTCAAAAACGCAGAAGGTATCCACACATGCACATTTGTCATGTTATCTTCCAGCATCAAATCTTCTGGAGACAAGGGACCCCTAAATACTTCCAATTCAGTTTTTAAGCGGTCCAATAGTTGATCTTTTTCGCAAATTACTTGTTGTAAATGAACGTTGAAGTCCATAAGTTCTGCATGCATCTCAGCAACCTGTTTCGAATGAAAGGTTATGATTTAAGCAGGAGAAAGTCGTTCATGTTTAAGAATAAGTTCAAAAATAACAAGATAGGTTCATTTTTGAAAGATTTAAACCTCCAGATACTTCAGAAAAAAAGTAGAATAAGTTTAGCTTTTATGGTGAAAAATATTACATCAGTCATTATTTTCAGTAGAAAGTAATCGAAAAATATCTTAAACTTGCATTTTCCCTGACACTATGGATAAAGAATGTACAGGACATCCCTCTCTCTCTCTCTCTCTTAGAGGTTTAATATGCTACATTTGTTAATCCACATCGGATACATCTTGGGATGCCTCAAATTTTTTGGTGCAGTGAGGCGGATATGATCATAGACAATTTCAAACAAACGCTTATGACAGTCATTGGATGAAAACAAAAACATATGACTTGTTGAGGTTGGTGTTATGTCAACGTAGTTGAAATTTAAACATGAAATTATTTATAAAAATTACTTGTTCTTTATGTTTATTAAAAATTACTCAGTATTTATTAATAAATCGTCGCCAGCCAAAGATATTGACAACTCCATTGTTTACGTCCACAGAAATTCGAAAATATCATAGAATTATTTGTTTAGATCTGGTACAATCCGTTTGAGATCCAGATGTGAAAAATGTGATCTGAAGCAGCATATCTGGTAATGACAAATGCTACTTCAGATGTAAAAGATGGATCTGATGTGGATAAACAAACGTAGCAATAGTACAATTTAAAATGTAGAGTACATGTGGCCTTGAATTCTGTGAAATTATGTTTTTGCAGTATTTTATATATAAAAAATCATTATATAACTGAAATTTTTGGACCTTAGTCTTATTGACTGTGAAATTTATTTTGCTGTACATTCACACAGAAAAATCATAATCTGCGATATTTCTAAAATCAACACGAAAGTTATAATCCTCACCTGAACCAATTTTTTCTCAAAGATTTCTGCCTCACTTTTATAATTCGGTAATTCCTCAATTTCATCCAGATCAGTAACATCAGGATCTTTTCCCAGCATCTTCAACACTCCCAAGTACTTGCTCACCTGATCCTTAAGAGTATCATTTTCCTTATTGAGTGAATCGATCTTTTCTTGAAATCTCTTTTTTTCGACTTCATTTTTAGTCTCGACAGCTGTTAACACAGCACTAATGTCGCTTGGAGCTTCCACCAATTCGTCTGATAGATCAAGCAAAGCATTATTCTTGCTAATTTCTACAGAAACTGGAGTCAATTCCCCTACCTCCGCTTGAGAGATGGGGGTCAGAGTTTCCGGAACTTCTGTTGAGTATTTAGTGAATGTTCCGCTGTTTTCTACGGATACTTTTCTTTTTGTTTCAATTTTAGGAGTTTTTTCTACACTCTTTTCCTCCATAGTGCCAGAATTATTCTTGGAATGCTTGATTGGATTGTAAGAGTATTGTGTTTCGTTCAAAGAACTGGTGTCTGAAGATAAGCTGCCAGAACTTGACGGTATACTTGATGATAGCAAGCTATCTTCTTCAAAGGAAATGAATTGTCTGGCTACTTTCTTCTTTTTCTTTTCCTTCGCGGTTTTAGATGAATCTGAAATATGGTTAAAGGGTGCTCACATTTGTTACAAATAGAGTTCTGCATTAATTTGAGGTGCATCTATGGAATATATGTGTGTAGTGAACATAGGAATGCAACTTTAGAATACATTCAAGTTTTTATGAAGTTGCTCTCGATATAAGTACTTAAGGGTAACATTCACATTTGATGGTAAAACAATAGAAAAACTTGAAAACAAGATTGGTCAAGGAATGCAGGCAATTCAGCAGCTAAATTATTTGCTTGGTTGGCTTCCAAAGAATCAGGGCTAACTAACTCAAGTTGCTATGAATAGCCACCGAAAATCGTGGTCATCTTCAAGGTCAGTTGCTAAGCGCGAAAACGGTATTCATTATTCAAGAAAGTGGTTATGAAAGTTACTATGTAACGACTAGTGACTATCCCTAGTAGTTTACTGGCAACTGCTTTATAGGTGTAGCTATCGATAACCACTCTTGTCGGCTACTGTTTGTTTATTGTTTTTTTTTTTCATTCATGTGAACAATTAAAAGTTTTAATCTAATAAGAATGACATTTTTAGTGTAAATGAACTTTTTCATGAATTTGGAATTACAATGGTATTAATATAGAGTATTGTAGGGTAAATGCGCCACTGCTGCAAAGGTTTAACGCTGTCTTCATATTATTCAACTCTTTTGTGAGTTGCATTTACAGTTCTCCAACTTTTACTTATTCAGCTGGCGATAGTTTTACTTTCATCATCACTTTATGTTCGCTCAGGAAATTCATCATAAATTGATATCTTCATTGCTTGCCTTTTTAAACCTGTTATGTCTAAAATACGAGATGTTAAATTAAAAATACCGAAAATTGTCTTTTATATAACCTCATTCTTCTTCCATAGTTACAGTACAGATTCCTCGAAAATCTTTTCCCAACTTTCTTTAACGGTCATTTTTCGTGATTTTGAAGGTTATGTATGTGCTTATTCCACAGACAAATCCATATCATTTGTCGATGGTTGAATCGAGAAAGCGGACATTTGAACTATTTTGCGGTGTTGCCATGACTCTCTTCACAAAAAGTTGTTATGATAACAGCAGTTGTTAATGGTTAGTTAGAGAATACCAAAAAGGGTAGCAGTGGCTATCGAAAGTTGTTATACGAGTTGCTTTGGATAGCCACGGTGAAAGCAACTTGAGTTAGTGAATAGCCCTGAATATCTTAGAACTGCGGTAATTTTCAAAAGAAAAGAAATTAATACTTTCTGATAATTTCTTAAAAATTCTTCCTCACAATCCATCGTTCAATGTTAAATAGTATAAAACTCACTTTGAGATTTTTATGAATTTAACTTAAACTTGAAATATAGGAAAACAAATATGCTTTGCTCACCTTGTAATGGAGCTTTGATCTCAGGTTCAGATTTCGAAAGGCCACTCAAAAGCTTTCGTGGACTTCCCAATTCGTTCAGTTCACCTTTATCTATGCTTACTGCGAATAATATGGCAGCTAAACCTACAAAAACATTTTCTTAAATTTCAAAAACTTAATTTTTTTAAACTTATTGTTAACTATTATTTGACAGGAAGTTAATTTCCAAAATAACAACAATTCTCCATAAAATCATTCACTTACCAGCTGCCATATTAGGTAACATTGAACCCTTTTCATGATCTCTCAGTAAAGCCCAATCTTCATAATATACCGCCAATAATTTGGAATCTCCAAGCAAATTCTGAATATATCTGTGAAAATGTTGTATAAAAATAAAACTCTATTCATTTCAGAGATAATTTTTCAAAATCTCGAAATAATATATTGTGAATGATCGTAGTTTGAAAAATAACTAATAAAAATAAACAAAAAAATTAGTTACAAAATTGACAAACACTTGGTGACTGAACATAATTGAATTAGAGTAGGATAAACAACTGATTAATCAATACTCCTAAACATAATGCTCAAAATTAACAATGGAAATGAAAAAAAACTGGAACATAAACATAAAACATTAAATTGCATGCTCTAATTACTAGTTAATTCTTACCTTTCCAGAGACCTTTCATTCAAAGATGCACGAATCCAAGCTCTTCCTCTTCCAATATCTGTATTAATATTCTTCAAAACAGCATATCTCTCTTTTTCATGTCGAGTCAAGTGATTTCTCAGGAACGGCCAGAATGCTTGAATTTGAATATAAAATAATATTCAATTAGAAATACAATGTTTCTACCAATATTTCAGAACCAATCTTAACTCACACAAAGAATCATTTCCAGAGAGCAAACTGCTAGTAACTAATCCAGAAACTTGCTTCAAAGTGGAGGTTGGCGAGTTTTCTAATGGTTTACTTCTCAAGCCATGAGATAAAACACACTCTAAAGTCAAGCAAAGAGCAATCACACAACTATCAAATTCTGTTGCAAGTTCTGTTTTTCCACCAAACCTTTTCTGACAATTTTGAACACATTCCAATAGTTGTTTGAGCAAAATATTAGAGTCTTCAGATTTGTTTGTGTTCTGGCTACTCAATGATGCAGGAATAACAACAGACATCAGCTTCAATGACTGTAAAGTTAATTATATTAATTTCAATAATATAAGAGAAATTTTCTCGTTTCAGCAGTACCATAATTTGTCAAGGTAAAACAAAGCAGTGCATCGCCACTATTAATTATTGTCTCACATATTCCATGAGTTAGCCACGAGGGGGGTTTACACTAGAAGCTCAGTTACCATTGTATTCGATGAGTCAATCAACGTTATCAAAGGAAATTAGACACTAGTAAACAATTTCTGACACCAAAAACAACAAATATCGAAATAATTCAATTTGACACATCGGACTTGAAAACAATAAAATATTACATTCAAAACAAAAATGATCTCTACCACTTCTACCAGACAGAAATTCCGTTCTTATTGGGATAGATGACGCTAATGCATAATTGATCATTTCTTTGATAAAACTGAATTTCAAAGCATTCTGTTTGAATCGTCAAATAGAATTGGAAATAGTAGCTCTAGAATCGCAGAGATGGCACTGCCAAAAAATACTCTGTACAAAATAACAGAATTTCATGCCACCATTTATTCAATAAAAGCATTGTATACAGACTGAAAAAAAAAACAGTTTTCTTTACACAATGATAAAAGGTATGCACACAGTATAGATACCTACCAGTAGTCGCACTCCGTGGCATAGACTACCTACTCCGTGGATTTTCTTACACCAAGTCTATTCTTTACGATTAGTTGAGACATCAGGAACCAATGGAATTTCAAGAGGTTTACGCCTACTGTCGTCATTTCTTTACGATTAGTTGAGATATCGGAACCAATGGAATTTCAGGAGGTTTACGCCTACTGTCGTCATTTCTTTACGATAAGTTGAGATATCAGGAACCAATGGAATTTCAGGAGGTTTACGCCTACTGTCGTCATTTCTTTACGATAAGTTGAGATATCAGGAACCAATGGAATTTCAGGAGGTTTACGCCTACTGTCGTCATTTCTTTACGATAAGTTGAGATATCAGGAACCAATGGAATTTTAGCAGATTTACGCCTACAGCAGGCTTAGTATAGTCGTCATTTCCTTACGATTAATTGAGATATCAGGAACCAATGGAATTTCAGGAGGTTTACTGCATGCGTATACAGAAGAGTGAAATTTTTTTAGATAAATATTTTAGTGTGTATCTATATGATTTTCAATTTTATAAATAGCAATAACAATAATTTAATATATATATATAACAATAATTCAATAGGTTTTTTATTTTTTTCCCACCATAATGTCTAGAAACATAATTTTAGAGATCTTACCCGTAAAATGGACAAAATAAATAATTCTTAAATAAGCCACACAGAACGTTCAATTTCAATTGTGATCATTCAGTTTATTGTTACAAATAAGTGAATTAAAACAATCAACTCCTTTGCATGTACCGCCATCTATCCATACAAATCAGAACTTCTATTTTTACCTACTCCAGTTACCAAAAACATTTTTTTCAAAATACAGGTGTTCCTTTCTAAAATTTAAAGAAAGCGCTACTTTATAATTGGAACAGCAGCGTTAAAACTACTTTAAATCGATTAGGTTTTTAAAGTTTCAAGATACTACAGAATTTAAGAAGCTTTGGAAAACTGGTTCCCTAAATCGTACCTATACCTACCTGCTAAAATAGGTATATTTTACAATAGGACAACCAATAAGAAAATTGAATACTAATGAAGTACACGTATGAGGAAAAATTATATTACATATAGATGTGGACTTCTGATTTTTTATCTCCCTACTATGAATTTATTTCCTTGCACACAGACTGAACTTGTCAGTCTAGCTTCAGTGTGTGCGCCATCTCAGACTCGTGAGGATTTTTATTTTATTATATTTGAATCAGCACTTGGTGACTACTCTTATTTATGTTTGTGATATGAGGTAATGTTTCAAAATACTTTCGATAGATATAGCTAACTTTAGCTTCATATTAGAAAGATTAGCGGTTGTACGATTTAAGCAACGATACAATTGATAGCTATTTTACCCTATTGAGGTAACTTTAATTATTACTTGACATAATCTTTCAAATATTTTATCCAGATACTACGTGACAAGGAAAAATTTTAAATCATAAAAAAGATAAACTAATAGATCACTGAGAAGGTGAATTATACTGAATGGCACGACAAGGGCCTTTGAAAAGTAAAAGAAAACGATAGAAAATTATCAATGAAATTCTGAAATAATATGAAAAAAAATGACTCGAAAGAAATGCGAATGCTGGAGTATCGACTTCTGCCTACCTGGTTTCACAGTACGGCTGAATGAACTTGTCCAGGCACTCACGGGCGAGAATAGTCACTTTTTCACTAGAGTTCGAATTTGTAGATTTAACGAGAAAGTTATTTATTCCCAAGAAAAGTGTTCTTGTACTTTATCGGATGAACGCCGCTTTAGTACTCTTTGTTCGACATAGGTCATATGCTCCAACATATGTTACGCGTTAATCGGAAAATGAAGTGAACATATACTGAGTGTATCACTATTGAATCGAGCAAGCAACTCGGAACAGAAATGAATGAAACTAACAAATTTAATTAAAATAATAAGTTGCAGTAACACTGAATATAAGTATTTTTCATTTATTCATCTTTCAATTTTACAACTGCAAGAACCAAACATAGTAATGGTTGAAGAATTTCATCCTCAAAAGCATTTTATTACAGAATAACAAAAATTATCATTTCGACAATAAATATATTAAAATCTGATATCACTTTTCCTCAAATCTCATGAATCACTCATCTTCAAATACTTCAATGAGATTCGTTTCCTCTCCAAATCAAGATCGATTACTTCAACTTCTACCCGATCTCCAATTTTCAAACTAACCCCTCTTAGTTTACTGACATGAATCAAACCATTCCATTTAACACCAATATCAACAAAACAACCAAAATGTGTAACATTACCAACTTTACCACTCAACACGGTACCTATTTTCAGATCTTCTATATTTGTTAAACCTTTCTTGAACAACGGAGTAATATTCAATTCATCTCTAAGATCATGATTCAGTGGTTTCCTCAAAGCTTGCAGTATCAATTTCAGAGATTCTTCATCTGTTTTTAAATCCTTTGATAATTCGCTTTCGTTCAGTTTATACTTATTTAACGTTTCTAAAAATTTTTTAGTTCCAATATCTTCTTCATGTAAACCTAGTTTATTCAATAGCTTTCGGGTAATGGTATATGATTCAGGATGTATGATTGTTCGGTCTAGCTTTGTTGTATTTGCAGTTTTGTAGAAGAAGTTTTCTTCTTTCAAGCTTATAGGGCCAACCCTTAAAAATCCAGCGCATTGCTGAAATATTTTTTCCCCTATACCTTTCACTTTAAGAAGTTCTTTACGGTATGTAAATTTTCCCTTCTCTTCACGATACTGGATGATCTGTAACGCTCTTTTTTCCGTCAATCCAGCAATTTCCCTGAAACCAGACATCTCTTATATTATTTGCAAATCGAAATTATTAGTGTGGAAAAGAAATTCAAATAATGATCAAGTGCTTGATGAGAAAGATGCCAAAAGGTGATAGGTTAGCAGAAATTAACGTATCCATTTTTTACAAGTAACTTGGAGAGAAAGGGCGTTGAACTAAAACTTATATGGTGTCTGAAAAATTGATTCAGCCTGTTTGTTCACAGAATATGGTACTTACTTCAGTAAACACTGAGATGCTGTATTTAAATCTACACCAACAAAACTCACGCATTCTGAAACCACTTCATGCAAAGCCTCGTTCAGGTTTTTTTTCCTCATATCGTGTTGGTACATTCCAACACCCAGATGTTGCGGTTCAACTTTAACCAATTCGGCCAAAGGTTCTTGGATTCTACGAGCTAAAGAAACTGAAACGAAAAGTTAATTTATGGCAAAATAATTGTTTAGCAAATCTTACCTGCGCTGATGATATTGGGATCTAAGTCTGGAAATTCTTTCTTAGCTTCAGGACTGCAAGAGTAAATGGAGGCTCCATCTTCATTCACAATCGTGTAGGTTATTTTCAGAGGTGAAAATATATCAGAAAGTATCAGTTCAGATAACCATGATTCTGTTTCACGACATGCTGTTCCATTGCCTAAAGCAATCAGTTCACATCTGTAATCATTATTTTATTTTAAAATCCATGAACAACAGCTACAAGAGAAATTCATAAGCATAGGCTTTATTACCTCAGTAAATAGTAATTGTGTGTTATATCTAACATTATTTGTTTTTATTTCTTTGAAAGAATTTGTTTTATTTTCAATACTACGAATTATTCAATGTTTTATTTCTAGCATACAGGGGATTTGGAAGGAACACACTAAATTCCAAGATAGGGCTTACCATTCATTGTAAATTGCACTGTATTTAGTGATTTAATAAAAATAAAATGAGATTGTTGATTAAAAGATGCACAGAATACTTGAACGAATACGTTAGACCCATGGTATGCCGAATTAACTGAATTTCAGGGATAGAATCGCTCAATAAACAAGTTGATCAACGTTTATGAAACCCAGCGTAAATTGTGGAAACCCCAACTTACTTATATTTCATAAGAATATCCTTCAGAATGTTTTGAGCCTTGTATGAGGCGTCTCTCGAGAAGGGAAATATTGTGGCTTTAGCTTCTAAACTACCAGTTTCAGATATTAAGGCCAATTTACAACCATTTGAAAATCCAGGGTCAATACCCAGTATAACCTTTCCTTTAATTGGGTTCACAAGTAATAGCTGTTTCAAATTTTCACTAAATGTCTCCATTGCAGCTTTTTCTGCCATTTGCTTGTGGGTAGAACGTGTTTCCCTCACAAGAAGAGGCTTAACTGAAACAATTCGATTTAATTTTTGAAACCTTCATGGTATGTTCACTTACTTAACCTTGTATAACAGTCATCAACAGCTTCTTTTAATATCTGTTGTCTTGTCTGATTTCCTGATGTCATTGAAAACTTGTCAACACAAAAGGAAGAGAATTTCTTAAATATAAAATCAGGTATATTTATTTTCACACTAATCACCTTCTGGTTTTCCGCTCTGTTAATGGCTAAAACCTAAAGAAAATTAAAACCTATCTTGCGAAGAACTATAATTTTACCTGATGTGGTTTTATATCAGTTGTCTTTATTCTAAAATCAAAATATAATTTATATTTTGACTCATCTATAGTTTTAGTTTTCTGGGTTGTTTGAGTTTTCTTTTCATTCTCAGAGGTTTTCTTTGTTTCTATTGTGAAAAAGTGGTTTGTCCTCCTATAATATCAACTATTTACAAATTGAATAATTGATAATAAGAAAATCTTACAAGTCCCTCACATATCCTAAAACATCTGTATCATTAGCTAATATTGATGCAATGATATGCACAACGCCTTTTTGAATATCTTTCACAGACTCAAGTCCCTTTTTGGATTGAATATAAGAATGAAGATTTTCCTGGCCTATATTACTCAGAATATTTTGAGCAGGTTTATCTAAACCAATAGATTTAGCTCTTTCAGCCAGACTCCTTTTACTTTCAGGTTTGAATGGTGCAAACTAGAGAGAAAAATTTAGCACCCCTTTTATTCACAAAAAATATAAAATACTCACCACATGTTCTAGCTCTTCCATAGTTCGAACTGATGCTAAAGATCTTCTAACTACTTGATTCAACTGTCCAGATTTCTCAATTGTTTTTGCCACAGTTTTCAATTTAGATTTTAATGTGTTAATTTCTTCGTATTGTTCTTTAATCACTCTGAGTTCTTCAGGGTTCATATTGAAGACTATATTTTTACGGTATCTTGCAATGAATGGAATGGTATTACCTTCGTCAAAAAGTTTAATAATAGACTTTGCCAGACTAGGTTCAATATGAGTTTCTTCAGATAATAATTCGAAATCCTGCCAATTGGGAGAAATTTCTCCAGTTTCCATATCATAATCAGTTTTGGCGCTTTTCGCACACCTTGCATCATCTGACTTATTTTTTCTCTTCTGTAAAACGAATATCGATGTTATAATATTTTTAAATAACATTAATGAAATTCTACTTACAGACATCGTGCAAATAATGCATCAACTATAGACTTTTTACAGTTGGCCAAGGTTTGATGTCTTTGTTATTATTCTTCCTGATTTAAGTTGGAAAATTTCGAAATTTGAATTTGTGAACCTAACCTTGATTTGTTATTTCCATTTACAGAATTCTATCCAACTACAAAACCTTCCATCTAGTGTCGCGATTCGCAATGAGGAACGTGTCAAAATCTCCACGATTCCGAAGAAATTTACTGTCAACTGCTTGTCATGTAAGTGTTTTGTGATTCTAACCAATAAATCCACAGTTTGACGTTTTTGAGTAATCATATTTTGTTTTCTTCCACGTAAGACGTAAATTTCTTTTAAAAAATTAAGTTTCTTTAATAGTCATACTGGCGGATTACAAAGCTCCAATGAGACGAAACAATGCGGCCTACGGCTACCAGCCTCTCCCTCAAGAATCAAATGAAATCGAAGATGAAAACGATCGATTAACAGAGGAATTAAGAGACAAAGTTGATCAATTGAAGTTTTTATCTATTAACATTGGAGACGAAGTGAAAAATCAAAATAGGATGATGAATGATATTGATTATGATTTGGAACGAACTGGAGGATTTCTTGGAAAAACTATGAGCAGTGTCAAACGGTTGTCGAGGAATTCTCATAATTGTAATATATTGCATATAATTCTCTTTTCTGCTGTACTATTTTTTGTTGTGTATATAATTTTGAAGTTTAGGTAACTGATTCCAAACTTTGTGATAAAACTAATATTAAGTGCATAATTACAATATAGGGTTTGATTGTGAAAAAATTAAGATTGTTGATAAGAATTATGTATTTAAGACGAAAAAATTAGAGTATGAGTTTGTATATTATATTTTAATAGTTAATGTTTTGAATTAATATTCAATACAAATTTTCTTACAAGCCACTAGTTTTCTGATTTCAAATTCACATTTCAACAATTCAATTTCCATATAATACAATATTAATTTTTCCTCAGTGCCTTGGTATCTTTGATATCAGGGTACTCTGAGACTGCTTATTTCCAGAAAGAACAACATATGGAGACTGGCTTTCTTTCTGCTTAGCTTGTAGCATATCCAGCGTTCCTAAAGGAGTATCTGTAGAACTCATTTTCTTCATTAACTGAAAAATAATAATCAAGTCAGAGTTGAAATTTCAAATTAAAAATTAAGCTTACTTGTTCCTGTATATTTTTCTTTATTCTCTTCTCTACCTTGTTTTTCCCTGGTCCTTTTCCATGGAATTTATGAGACAAATACCTGAAAATATAAATTGATACAATTTGCCATCCATGTAATGAATTTTGTTGAATTCAATATGAATAATCCTCACCTAAATGCTTCTTTAGAATTCAAAATTCTACCATCGTCATCAATGTATTCCAACTTGACATTGGGTTTGAAACCATCTTTTTCTTTAAAATCTTGGATGGGTCCGGAATAACGTTCTCCTCTTCTACCTCCACCTCTTTCTCCATCCTCGCCATATACCTTATCCTCAATTGAATAATGCTGGGCTTGCAAATGAGCCAATCTTGAATTACTAGGTCGGTTTTTGATTTCCTTTTCCAAGTAACCTGTAATATGAATCACAATAAAAAATCTTGAAAAAGACTGAAAAAATATAATGTTATTTCTCAAGAGGTCTACTGTATAAAGCTCTGCTCATTGTAGGCAACGTTATTTTTTATATAGGTATATCATTTTTCTCAACTTCCCAACGAAATGTTTAAATTCAGAAATATTTACAAGTAGTTTATGATATTTGCTAAACCGTTTTCCTGTGTCTTATAGCAATTTCAAAATGGACAAACAATACAGGGTGTAACTAAATAAGTGTGAAATATTTAAGGAGGTGATTCCTCATCGCAAAAAAGATAGGATCTTTCATATAAAGAAACTTCATTGGAGCATCCCTTGTTAAGATACAGCCCCTCAAATGGAGTACATAAAATTTGTATAACAATTATTTTCACAAGCACCAAAAAAGTTACAATATTGAAATTAACCAAACGTTTCCTACTAGCAAAAAGACACTTATCCAGTTATTTATTTGGTTTACCCCATGGTTGTAAGGGTGGGAAACGCAACCCCTTAAGTTTATTTCCAATGTAACTTTTTGTGTTATTATTTGTTTACCATTTAAAAATTTATTTCCGATAGCCTGTTTCATTCTAAACAAAAAATGTCTCGTGAGTTTTTTGCCCAAAATAAACCAGTTCGTAGCAAAAAATTATTTTACGAACAACTACAGAGATAGGTAACGCGTCATAAATGCGAACTGGATTTATTATTATTCTGTAGTTAAATAAATAACTGGATAAGTGTCTTTTTGCTAGTAGGAAACGTTAGGTTAATTTCAATATTGTACCTTTTTGGTGCTTGTGAAAAAAAAAATTGTTATACAAATTGTATGTACTCCCTTTGAGGGGCTGTATCTTAACAAGGGATGCTCCAATGAAGTTTCTTTGTATGAAAGATCCTATCTTTTTTTTCGATGAGGAATCACCTCCTTAAATATTTTACACTTATATAGTTACACCCTGTATATTCTTCCACCTATAGCTTTGAAGGGGAACTGTTAATCAAGTATTATTTTTATCTTTTCATGGTTAAATTCATTTGCATTTCTGGATTTTTTGAAATTTTCTGCTGGTCTCTTCAATATTTTTCCTAATTTCTCTGAATATTTATCCAATATACTCGTTAAGTTTTTTTCAGTACGGAATTTTTTCTTTCAGCACTTTTGTATGAAGTATTATGTAGTCTAATCTTGCCGGTTCAAGACTAGTATTCACTCTCAATAATTCAGAATAAATGGTTAATTTTTGCACGTTTTTTTATTTCATTAAATTAGTAGAACAGGATGCTACCGTTTCTTTAAAATATTTTTTTCACTCTTCCCATTGCCATATAAAAACCTAAGCATGAAAGTCATTCCTTAGAACTTGTAGAACATTTATAAAAAAATGTTGTCATGGTGATCTAATTCATATACACCCGCGTTCAACAAAGCTGGCTGTGATATGAATAAACTACATTCCACATCCAGATGGTGAACCCGAGTATCTACAAAATCAACATTTTACAACCTTAGCAGATAGTCTGAACACCACAAGAAATCTTCTCATACTAGTGCAAAAGCCCGTGTCGCCACGGGCGCAAGTAATTTTCCATTCCGGTCGTATGTTATATTTGTATCTATTCTTTTATATTTTGGATAGCCATTATCACAAATGACGGTTTCCTCTTGAAAGTCTTCTGGGAAATTCTTCTGACAATTACCATTCGACATACATGGAGAATTCGCATTTAGAGTACCGCACGGTCCGTGGATCATATGTCGCATTACACATTACAGTACAGTCTCTATAATCCGGCCGTGCGTCACTCCGGCACGTCCAGTAATCCGGCACTCGGCGTCGGAGGAGGGGTCATAGCGCCTCAATGTAAAACCGTTTTTTTACATTGACCTTAACTGTGTTTTGCTTATATGTAATATTTTTATCGATTTATCCATAATATTATGTAATGATTTTTATACTGTACTTGTTTTGTAGTAATTATACGATGTTTTTATGGTCTATTTAGCTTTTTTTTACCATATCTCCACTAATCCGTCAATTTCGGCACTACCGATCTCAACATAGGGTCGGATTAGCGAGATCCTACCGTATTATAAAGTCTGGGATATTCATTTGGGTCTGGGATTTCGGCCCAGACCGCTTCATCAATCTGATGTTCATTTTGAAGAATTAAAAGAAGATGAGCATGTGGAAGTCCTCGTTTTTGAAACTCTATAAAATAAACATGAGCAACAACTTGTCCGAATATATTTTTCACAAATAGGTCATTTAACATTTCTTTCAACTTCAAGTTAAACACACGCGCTGTTAAGTCCGGACGATGCTCGGCCTTTTCCCATGGTTTTGAACTATTTCAGGTCATTTCGGGTTGCAGGTAAAGGTTATGAAAAGGTCTGGTTTGCCATATTTCCGCACAATTGCCATGGCATCTTGGTAATTTTGCTGCATGGCAAGATAATAACTCTTCCTGGAGGAACATTTCTCTGCTGCACTTCTTGTTCTACATAATCCATTAAACCTTGATACCTTTCTGTTCTTAATTTTGGCTGATTCTGTCTTACCCAATTTAAGTTATTACTTTCTTGATTGACGTATGAACAGCAATGGTACTTATGAAACAATTTTCCCGCACTGTGTAATACACTAAACCCCGGTCCTACGGCAATTCGATAAGCGTAGTATTAAAGCATGGTCAAACGGTTACGCTGGGCTGTTGCACGTTCGTTTCTGTGGCTTATGTTGAGGCTGAAACCAAATTCGCCGTTCGGAAAAAGTTGTGGGTACGCCATTGGATCCATGAGTGGGATAAGATTTGATATTGTTGCAATGGTTCATTTTTTGCATGAACCGCAAAATCAATATGTTCTGGCGGTTCGCCATTTTCGCCGACAAATATTGTTGCACCACTGTCTCCTGTCGGCAAATTGTATCTTCTAGGATCGTTGTCTGTACGCGCAAAAACCATTCGAATATCTGGTAATTCACGATTTTCAGCTATAGCTTTCCGAAGTTCTTCTCGTACTCTTTCTCCCATTATGTAAAAAGCGCTTGCAAATGGGTTATTTTCACGAAGCATTTCATCTAGTCGAAGCATTGTCACTGGATTGCATCCTTGGTTAGCTGGGTGTTGGAAGCTATGTTGCAGAGCTTCATTAGTATCAAGTGTGTAAAGTTGACAGAATCTGGGCGTGTTTCCAGGTTGCGGAATAATGGAACCAATTCTGTTGTATGATGTTCCATGTAGACTAAATGAATAAGGGTCAGTTGATGCAAATTCTCTTAAGGCTGTACATCACCTTCTTTGTGGCTATACTATTTCAATGCTAATTTACTTCAAGAATAACGCATAAACCGTTTGTCGGATTTCATTCAAAATTTGAGTGAGCATTGGCATGAGTATTCCCTAGTGCGTACTTTCCGCCGATTTTTGATATGCTGCATAGTTTTTGGCTAATTCCACTTTGAAAATTGAAATACTCTTCAGATGCAAATATTTCCTCAAGGAAATATTTTATCGAAAAAACCTCAGAGGTAGTCGTTCGGTATTACATTGAACTTTGACATTAGCTAAATTTTTTCAATTTTCTCAATTTTTCGAGTTATTCTCGTTCTTGTATTAAATAATTGTATTTGCCCGCCTCCCAATGGTTGACACCTGTTTACGGCAGATGGGCCAATAGAAATATTCTATGCTAAAGCACCGACTAAATCTATTGTAGGTACTTGAGTATTGTTGTGTATTGTGTATTATTATGTACTTGAATAATTTCTGTACAGTTGATTTATACATTTCAAATTAACTTATTGTATGTACAATGTCCAAATCTGTACAAGGCTAATGACCCAAGCAGTCGATGCCTTCAATTACAAATTATTATTATATTCTACCTGAACAGCTGGAGTCCTATCTAGCGAAAGTAACGAAAGTGATCTCAGATTTGCTGTTTCAAGGAATTTCATTTTTAGTATAGACGTCAACTTCATCTCTGAACGCTCTTTATTTCTGAACTATTCAACACAGTTAGTACAGTGTTATTTAAGTATAAGATTCTAATACATAATTTCATTCCGCACCTATGGCGAATAAGCGAACTGTTCCGTCAAGAGTGACAAAAAGAACCATGCAGAATTGTATGGTACCCCGTGCACCAACCTCAGCTAGGGACATTTTGTTTCAATATGTATTGCATTATATCAGCTCCCTCAATCCAAATAATATATTTTAAAAAACAAAAATTTTTTATTTCCCATGTTTGATATGCCCAGGAAAAATGTTTTGGAGACATGGAAATTTTATATGCTTCTTCAACTGATTAGATTTGTCCGAATAATTTTTTTTTTCATGTAGTATAGTGCCCCATGTTCAACTTCAAGAGATTGTTTTAATTAATTTGCATCACTCACATTCACATAAATAATTATAGGGTCAATTTAGACATTCAGGGTTACATTCCCAACAAGCTGAAAGTTGGTGCAATTGTTCAGAACCTAATTATGAATAAAATTTGAAAGTTTTTCATTATTCCGCTGTACGGAAATATTCAAGTCAAGGTCAAAGGTCAAGAATGCGTTTTTCGCGATTTTCAGCAAAAAGGCAAGTTTTATCACAAAATTACTCCAGAAAAATTGTAGAACATATATTATCTATAAAATATGTATCAACTTTTTTTCCTAAGAACCACCGTTTTTGAGATACAACGTTTCAAAAAGTTATAAAAGTTGTAATCGTCATTATATGCATTCTGGGATATGAGTTTATCCATCATACTATACTTATTTTTCAATGTACCCCCAGATAGCTCGATACACAATTTTGACTCACCCTGTATCGTGGCCAAATCATGTATATTATGACGATTACAACTTTCATAATTTTTTGAACCGTTATATCTCAAAAACGGTGACTCTTTGGAACAAAATATTGATACACATTTTATAGATAATTATATGTTCAACAATATTTGTCTGGAGTAATTTTAACATAAAACTTGACGTTTTGCAGAAAATCGTGAAAACCGCATTTTTGGCCTCCTTGAATAAAATTTTTCCATTCTTGTAGGGAATTTATGTACAATAACTTCATCCTTGCTATTTGGTCTCAATTGACCGGTCTAAATAGAATGAACTCTGTATTTACCATTCTCTGCGAAACCCACAAAAAATCTATAAACACAAATTCACGTTCCGTTTCGATCCTACCCACCGGCGACAGTACCTAGAAAGTTTATTAGGGGTCATAAATACCGTACAGACCGTCCTATTTGGTACAATGGGCGTGCCTGTTTTCAGTTCCTTGAAATTTTCGCTTGGTGCCATCTAGCGGAATTCGAGTTTCGCCGCAAGGTGGTATACAGTCTTAAGCTAACTTTTTGGGAAGCAAACACAAAGGCACTGTTATACTGGCGTGTATTGTTTTGGAAATACTTCGATTCTTCATCTGTTCCTGTGTAAAGTTCTCTGAGCAAAGCCGGTACTTCTTTCAGCACTGGCTGAATCCATCTCGCCCTTTTTCACCCCTAAAATGCAGAGCATTGCAAAACTGACACGATTCGCTCATTTCGCCGACAGAAAACGCGGACATTTCGTCTTCAACAGGAGCCCTTCTCGCTACAAATACTGATCGCATTGCGTAATTGTTGTTATGAACGCGGCGTCGGTTTCTTTCAGTTCGGGTTGTCCGGGTAGCGTTTCGAGAACCCACTGGTCTGCCTCGTCGTCGTGTCTCCATTGTAAATTAAAATTTTACACTGGATCTAACTCAAAATTGAAAAATCGGACGTGACCCGTTTTCAATTTGACTCAAAAATGGAGAATAACCATCCAAATTTGGGTTTTCAATATCTTTTTCGATCATAATTTTCTAAATTAACTTACTCGGAAGGTTTGGAAATTAAAATAAGCTTAAAATCAAGCTTGTCAAAACACGTGTTACCATATGATTTATAAGTCACATGTTATAATTTAAATACGAATAAATTTAATCAAATTCACAAATGTTTTTAATGAGTTATATGACGGTAATGGTGACTTGGAGTGCAAGAAGAAGAAATTAAAGCCCATATCAGTAAAAATTTGTTGAGCGGTGGCGCCATCTACAGCGAAAACATGCCAAACACCCTTAATATTTAAGTTTTTTGTGTTTTTTTAGAGAAATTATAGATGTCTGGCACTTGTTATTATTTTTCTGCATCAGTTTAGATGCCCCAAATCGGTTGATTGGTTTAGGCGCTAGACCTTACAATGCACCATATTATTATAATAAATTTGTATATCTAGTCCAAACTGCAAATGACCAACTGATGCTTAAAATCGCTCTTCCTTAACAGATCAATATCCAGTTAGATTCGTAGGACAACAATCTAGCATAGTTTGAATCCTATCAGGTACCACTAGAGGGTGTTTTAGGGATGAGATTCTGCACTAATACACCCTTCTGACAGCTACCTTAATTCATCAGTCGAAGAACTCTCTTCATACAAGAAATTCCGGTGGATAAGACGTTACATCACTCAATAAAGCTGGCTGTGATGTGAAATTAAAAAAACACTTCGCAACCGCTTTACTGGGAAATGCAACATCATGATAACCTGAAAAATTATCGAAAAAATTCGTCTCTCAACTCACCTTTGCTCATAGCAACCTTCAGTGCAGCACCCATACCCTTACTAACATCTGGTTCTTCATCCAAAATCTGAACCTCCTGTGGTTTATCTTCGGCAACTTTAACAGATACGTTTGGATCAATGCTGTTCCAACCTGTGGTCTCAATTATTTCCACATCCTCGTCGGAATTCTCGTCTTTCACGTTACTCTCAAAGTCCATGTCCAAGTCTTCAGTTTCGTCTCTGTTGCCAGCTTTTCCATATGTCGGGATATCTCCTGAAAATCATGACGTTACAGTTAATTAAAAAAATTGACAAAGCAAAAGTAGTTTTACCTAATGTTCTGCAGAATTCAGCGGTCTTGTTTAGTATGATACTTCCGCTATCTATGGGTTCTTCTTTTACTTCAGTTTTAACAACTGTCTTCTGAATCAACTCTGCTAGAACTTGCTCCCTATCCCGTATCTTTCTGGCTCTGTGTAAAGCTTGCTCTAGCTCATCATCATTGCCATCTATGTTGAAATCAGTTGGGATATTGATATCTGAAAAAAAAAACAAGGTTCACAGGAGTTTAATACTAATAGAAAAATCCAACAGATCAACATAAAGAACTGGACAAGGTCTTCTACCTTCCAAAACCGGCAGAACTAAACCATAATATGAGTAGCTTTTACTTGCCGATGAAAAATTCAGAGAGCACTGACGAGAGTGAGTTTATTGGAAGAGATAAGTATGAGAAAAGTTTTTTTTGTTACCTCAAAACTACTGGGCCGATTCAACCCAATAACTAAATAAGCCGAGATATTCAAACCTTCAAACCTACACTATTCAGTTCAGAAGTCATTGTGCTCGGTTTAAGCGGTTGATTCAATTTTAAACAAAAAATTTCAAATATTCACAAAATTGGAGAGCACTCTATTCAGATAAACAAGAGCGTCAACATTTTTGTTGACAAACTTATTTCGCACCCTGTATAACCAGAAGTGCTCAGGTTTCAAGAATACTTCAACCCGTATAGTATAAAGAGTAATATCATAATCCAATGTTCAGATTTCAAATGGACTCAATCTCCTATAAATGTCTAATAGATAATTGAACTTGTAACACACTGTATAATGTTGCGAAAATCTTAAACAGACACACAAAAAGTTCAGCGAACGTATATATATATATATATTCTGGATAGTCATTATGGGCGAATTATTGAATCATCAGTAAAATGTATATGCATGAAATTTAATTTCAGTTCAGGTAATTTTTCAATTCAAGTAAAAATAAGAATCACTTAAGGATTTTTTTTTAGGTTAAAGGCTCGTTTATACTGGCTGGTACCTTATGCAGTAACCTTAACCTTAAAAGTTGAACCATAGGAATTCAATGCTTTCGTTCATACTCATTCCCTAACCTTTTCCCTTACCTGTAAAATGTTCAACTTCTAAGGACAAATTCATAGAAATATATATTCATAAATAATTTGGACAAATTACATATATATATTAGATAATTAGATTAGATTATCTTATAAGTGTATAAGACTATCTTATAAGTAAGACAAATTAAGGGAATGTAATATTGGGCGAGTTTTTTTGACACATGCGCATTCTATAGAGGGTCAATTATTTATATCAGAGTATTGAATACAGAAAGGATCTCTGTTTTAATAGCGATAATTTCAAATAATATCATAAATTATAATACAAGATGATCAGCACATATCAAAGCGTAGAAACACAAATTCAAAATGACAAATTATTAATTAGCATAGAGCAAAATGCTTAAACTCTATGTTCTGCTTAAGGTTAAGTTAACAGCCAGTATAAACACCTACTGAAACTCTTACGGCATAGGGAATGAGTTAAGGGCTTAGGGCATAGGGTACCAGCCAGTATAAGCGAGCCCTATGTAGACCTACTGAAGATCACCCACATAATGCTGAAATTCAAATTAGGTTCTGTCTGTTCTCGAATCGAGGACCTCTGGGCGGAAACATGAACTGAATAACAAATTTTCAATAATGAAAAATAAAATTTCTGCATTTACAAGTTCCTCACCTTCACTATCGTCAATACTAAGATCATCCTCTATTTTCAACTTTGATTTCTTCGAATCAGCCATCTTACTTTCCTTGCTCACATTCTCAATTGGATCGCTAGTCAATTTCCCCTTAGGTCTGATTTTTCTCACTTTCTTCTTGGGCTTCTTGAATTTGGCCATTTCGGTATCGTCGTAATATTCAGAGGCAACTTTCAGATCCTTATCGAGGATCCTCTCAAGTTTCTTTTTGGTTTGATCAGCCCTTTCTGCCTCGCTGATGGCACGTTGTTTTCTAGCCTCGAAAGATATGTCCGAACCGAGTGTGAAAGTTTCTCTTTTCTCGCCATGTATTTCTTCATCGTACTTTGAAAGTACCGACTTTTCGATGGGGTTACCGAACTGATCGAATTCTTCTTCGATTGGGTTGAAGAGTCGGCTTTTCTTTCTGTTCTCCAGGTTCTGAAATCATTGAATATCATCAATTTAGTGCAATCAACTTCAATAGCTGCGTACTAGAAATAATAACAATAATTTTGAATAAATTCACACTAGAACTAAAACACCAGAAAGAAAAGCTTCGAAATTACAAACTTAATAGTAAACAAAATAGTTAAATTGTACCAGTAAGATAATTCAATTTAATACCAAATACCTTACTCGCAAAAGCTAGTAGCTTCTGACGAGTATACAGGGTGAGTCTTTGACCACTGCGTTAATTTTAACCATAGATACTTGATGTCAAAAGAAACATTTTCTTCCTATAACATTTTTCCAAATTTGGCCCCGTTCATAAGATATAGGGTGTTGAAATTTCATAAAAAAATTGCATTTTCACCTGTAATATTCAAACGACAATATCAATTGAAATGATCTCTTGTAGAAGGTTTTTGATAACACTCGTGCATATTTTGGCATCAATAGATTTATTCCACTTCTTGTGGGTTTCTCACTACTACTCTACAGATTGGTTAAATTGCATGAAAAACAAATATCGGTTGAACTAAAGGTCCGTATCTCGTACTTCCTGGAATCATTAGTCTTTTTTGAAGATAAAATCATTCATCATCTTTTTTCCTAAATTGCACCATTCTTGAGATATTTGAAGTTGAAAGGAATTGAATCGATATAATTTTGTCTAAATTTTCTGATTTTCCCAAATCCAACTCTGTGCTGAAATGATTCAATAATCAGATTTGTTCAATGTTGCCATATTTTATGTCTTTATTAAATATTTCTACAAAAGGTTGGGGAAATCTCTCCAGTCTATGGTTCCACCACTAAACACTATAGATGAAATTAACCACTGAACAATTTTTGTCTTACATTCACCACAAAATTTAAATTGCCATTTGCTGTATTCATTGTTAATGATGTCTAGCACCTTGTTTAATATTTAATCCAGAATAATATTCCATAATAAATAGAGAAAAAGTTTTCCATCACTCTTTGGTACTTAGGTATATTTTGACCATTGAAATAGGTAAAGTATTTTCTGTCAGGACCTGTTAAATTGAAGACTTGTCTTTATGAAGAGCTGGTTTTTTATAGCTTCAGAATTACAAGGTTCATCAAATTATATCTATTGTAACATAGGAATGCTGCAAATTAAGCTCATATGAGTTTTAAAAACTTCGAACCCAGTCTCCTAGATTTGTTTAATTCCTTTATCTTTATTTCATACACCGATTCAACCTTGTTCACAAACTTAGGAGATAATAGAATTTGACTTAGTTTTAATATTTCTGAATGTTTGTTATGATGCATGGTTAATTAAAATTCAATCAATATTGAAACTGGAAGCTATAAGCTCATAAACAAGAAAAATTAGAATAGAATGCATTTTCTGACCATAATCATTTCATACTGAATTGAATAATTTAAAACTATCGATATTATCCTTCCAATATTTTCCACATTTTTTTGAAAGAAAGCTACAAATAACTGTTGACAGTTTCAAACAGAATCAAAACAACAAGGAACCACAGAACACTTTTTTATTGGGAACTACCCACCACAGAGACGTTATAATATTTTAATGTGATAATAATTCACTCTAATTATTCTGAGGAACATTATAATTAAAGATCATTAATAGTTACAGATATTATCTTTCATTTAAAAACACATTGCAAATATTAATTTTTTCTCTCCTGGGGTTCGGTAATAAATTAATATTCTATGGTAAGGTATTAAAATTTGACATATTCTATGAATAATCATTATTCAATATTTATGTTCTTGTTTACGTAATTAAAACAGATACTCTGATTATAAAAATCAGTAATCAGTAATTATAGTCCAAACAGAATAGATTCATATTAATGATTTAACAAAAAATTTTTTATTAAAGAACACCTAGTTGATTTTTCAAAATCAAATTTAGGTATTTCTTCAAGAAAGTATAATTGCACACCTAAATCTGGAAATACTTGTAATCTATCCAGGTAAATTGTTATTGGGGTTCAGTACAGAAAATAATCATCAAGCAAAGTAACATCACTTTAAAATGATTATTCGTAGTGACATCATTCATTGTTGTTGGAGATTTCGAAAAAGATTTTCATATTTTTAACAGTATGATATCAAGAGACCTCATAGACCTGTTCACTGGTCTCTGTCAAGGAGAAGAAACTTCAGAAATATCAGTATTTGGAAAATCATAGATGATTTTTTCTGGCTTTGAGTGAAAAAAAAAGCACAGTGACAACCTCTTGCCTTGGAAGTTTTCGTAGAAATGATGGTTTTCATGATTTGGAAATTTCAAGAAGAAAATTACAAATGTATGATGGTAACACCCAATAATTCTGAGTTTTTTTTGGAATTTTTCACTAGAAAGGCATGGTTTATAATATCTTGAAGTAGAAAGAAAATATAGTAGAACAACAAAAATCTATGTTTATGGTGTTGAATTTTTTTTACCAGAAAATTAGTATTTTGTATCTTCCAACATGAGGGAGTGAATCATTTCTTAGAGGGAAAATAATGTTTTTAAACAATTCAGAATCAATAGTGGATGCTGTGGAAGGTAATTTTCATTCAAACTAAACTGGACTACAGAGGGGTATTTTCCCAATGTGAAAACTTAAAATGCTTATAACTTTTCAACGCAGCTGAATATAGAAAAACCGTAATGGAAAAAGTGTTTCTTTTGATCTCAAGAACCTATGGTTAAAATTAACGCAGTGGTCAAAGACTCACCCTGTATACAGACTGTTGTTAAGTTAAACCACGTTGAAAGTTGTTAAAAATGATAGCACGAAAATGTTCACGATTTAATTCCATTTTTGGACGAGATGAATCTTTCAAATTACCGTAGACAACACGAATAGTATGTCAAAACGTTCTGACTACGTATAACCTCAAAAATGTCAAGCTTTACGTTAGAGCTATAAAAGGCAACCCTCATAACATTGCAACAGGCAAAATCGGAAAAAGTTGTATAGGAATAAAGTGTACTAAGGTGACAGGGAAAACAAAAAGAATGAATTCCAGTTACCTTTTTATGTCTCTCATCATCAAGCATATTGACGTTAACCAAAACATCGTCCGCATCCTCATCCAATACACCTTTGTCCTTGAGCGTTAAGATAACATTTTTCTCTTCAGCGATGTCATCAATGTTGTGATCTACTCTTAAACCACGCAGATCTCTGTCAGTGTACTGATTCCTCCTTTTGTCTCTTTGTGAAGATTCTATGATTTCATTTATTCCAAATTGAGCATCTAATTCTTCCAGAGCTTTGGCCTACAAACAATTATAAATCAAAAAAGATAATAAGACATTTTTGTAATACATCTTGGCATGTTTATTATTAAATAAATCTGTGAAAAAGTTGCTTCTAATATTCTCTGTATTTTTGCTCATGCTCTATTCTTATAACATGGCGTGAGATGCAAGTCACCAGGTTAAGTACTCATTTGTCGCAGAATTGGAACAGGTTAAGTGGAGATCAATAATTAATACAATAAAAGCATAACAGGTACAATAACACTACCGATGTTCTTACTGCAAGAAAAAGCGCTTACATTTAACGAAATTCAAGGACTCATATATTATACTGAAAAAACCGCATTCTGAAAATATGAAAACTCTAGCAAATCTTTTTTGGAAAACAGAATATACGACAAGCAGGTTATAGTCCAGTTTGACCACGGATTCTTTATCAGGAAGCCGAACTCAATCGATTAACACTTTTTTTGGGTCATTATTCGAAAACAGAAGCTCGCAAAAAGAACACCTATGTCCTCTCGTAGGTTTACTCAACGAAAATGAAATTTCAGCATATGCAATATATGGATAACCTCCATAAATGTTCAAGTTTTTGTTGAGATCCGACTAATATCTTATGAATAATTAATTATTTCTAAAAAATTTGTCGTGATTTCTTAAAAATTTTCTAGCCTAAGGATTTTCAAGTTTCAAATCGATCAGATTCCAGGAGTTATAAGGAAACGATTGTTTGGGCTATTACCATCATCTATTGTGGATGTAATGTTTTCCGACATTTCGATAGACATCTTCTAACTTTATCAAGGAGGAAAAGTAAAAAACCTTTTGGAATAAATAACATCTCGAAAACTCTTAGAAGCAATGGCTACCCCAAAAAGATATTAAAAAAAGCTAGACGAACAAGAGAAAGTCAACCTGAACCAACAGATATAAATCAGACCACTAAAACCGTAATTCCTTATGTAAAAGGTTTGTCGGAGAAAATGAGAAGAATTAGAAATAGATACAACATAACAACTGCATTCAAAACTCAAGACACTATCAGAGCTAAACTTACAAAAGTTAAGCCTAATAATGAGACACGAAGGACAAAGAACTGCATATATGAATTACCTTGCGAGTCCGGAAGATCTTACATCGGAGAAACTAAACGCCCTCTGAATGTACGAATAAAAGAACATCAGAAGCTTCTACTAGTACTAGACAGCGACAAATCCAGGTTGGTCCAACATGCTGTAGATGAGAATCATCGTATAAAGTGGGATGAAGCATCAATAATATCCAAAGAAGAAAAACTTGCAAGAAGAAAAATCAAAGAAGCAGGATTTATGGAAATAACACCTGATTCCATAAGTGCTCCATCTATAGATCTGCCAGAAGTTTGGACGCCGATAGTTCGATCCAACTTAAAAAGATCATCATATCACAGATGAGTATATAACATCGTTCATTTTCTTTCACGACTTCTGTCAATATTGACTTTTTTGAAAATTGATAATTTTCAAAAGGTTTTTTACTTTTTCTCCTTGATAAAGATAGAAGATGTCTATCGAAACGTCGGAAAACATTACATCCACAATAGATGATGGTAATAGCCCAAACAATCATTCAACACGAGCTCCATCATCAACAATATCTCGTCATCAATTATAAGGAAATCAAATTCCAGAAGCTAATACCTGCTTAACTATTTAATGGATTTGGCTAACGTGATATTTGGGAAATTTACCTACTCTGAAAATATTAAAACTCCAGCTCATCTCCTTTCGATGATAGAATGTATACGGCCGCGCATACTCAAATTTGACCACGGATTCTGCATCAGGATGTCGAACCCAATCAATTGAGACCATTTTCGGCACGATATTCGAAAATTACATATATTTGGACAAAATGATAGCTCGCTGCTTCGCTAATTTTAGACAAGAAGCGCTTGAAAAATACAAAGACGACAATGGATAAAATAGAATATTTGAAATTTTGTATTAATAGAAAAAGTAGGGCATTTTCATATTAAATGCATTTTTCAGTCAATGAACTGTGAAAGGACATCACATACATGTTCAGAGATTTAATCACCGAGTACAGCCAACAAACGAGAAGATTAAATGAATTTCTTGCAAGTTGTTCTGTATCACCATATTTATTATTCGATAGGACCATTTTTCGAGTTTTATCCATATTTTAAAATGAAGATAAAGAAACATGTCGACCAGGCATTGGAAATAGCTGGTACAATAAATGCACTTCCTGTAACTTCTAAATGTCTAAATCTTGGAAGAAGAGGGCCTTTTCCTATGATACTTATGCGAGGACACCAGGGTATAAATGCTTCATAAATATTTTACACTTGTCTGTTTTCTTTCATCTATTTTATCGTTGTTGATTAATGATCAACATTTGTATAACCGAATTCTATATCTACTACACTTAAATTGCAATTCTTGAACTGTAAAATGTTAAAATTTTAGCAGCTTCATGAGTCCACTCAAAAATTGCGAATTTCCCTTATTTAAAATTTTTCCTCCATAACTATCAAACTGTTCAATTTAGGGATAAGGTTCTCGTAAGTAACCCCCCTTTACTATTTTTATGAAAAATTTAATGAAAGAAGAAGAGAAAAATATAGGTTCAAATAAAAAAATCGCAAGATATGATGAATTTGAGTTGTGCAAGTTCATTATCTCCCCATGAACACGCTATACATTTTAGGTCCTTATCGCAATCACATAATATTCCATATTGGTAGAATTTAATATTGTAAATTCTTTTGACATTGTTTTCACATAAATGTCATGAAATATATACTGGGTGTGCCATTTGAAATAAGCTGTAGAGGTATAAAAATATTTTAGGGAGAAATATCATTATCCCAAATCACATTGTACTAATTTTTCTAAATAGTTTTGCATAATCACCCAGTATAAACTATTTCAACATCAATCGAGGAATTCATATTATGTTGTAACACAGAGAGTAATCTTAGGACCAATGCCCATAAACAAACTGGAAATACTTTAAAGAAATAGTATTGTAGATTTTGACCTTGTTATCAGTCTGTTGAAAATCTCAAAATCGTTGTCAATAGGTGATTACCTGTAGAAACAGGAACATCAAAAAACATAGAACCAGCAATGTTAGGTCATGTTCTTACAATTACCGTCTTCTATAACCTGTATATTTCTGTACATTAAAGTGCTTTAAATCGCAATATCACAAGTGGGATCCTTCCAAGGTCAATAGAAAGATGTAATTGTGTAACAAAATTTAAGATTTTTCTTCTCTTGCATTAGTAGCATAAAGCATTTAGAGATGAACAATAGTATGTCAATATTTAAAAACATTGAGAAATGGAATTGACTCACCATTTTTTATATACTAATAATATAATTTATAATTACTTTATATATTAATATATAATATCGATATAATAATAGTTATATTAATGAAATTTGATAAAACGTTATGTTATTGAAGGCAAGACAAGTTATATGATTTGATGATTCTTGGTATAGTAAATAAGGACAGTCCTACAAACATACCAAAACTTTAAATACTTAAAAATAGTCAACACGGGCTATTTAAATGAGAATTTCCTGTTACTAATTTGTCACAGTGTGGATTGCATCATTGACTCTTTTACTTGTCAACTAATGTCAATTTTCACATCAATACTAACATGCCGAAATATGTTTCATTTGTCATAGAATTCGAGTAGATAAATTCTTCAATTATATTAATTTCACTGATTTTTCCATAAAGCTAAGATGTCTATAAGACTGGTGTGTGCACTTCGCATAATTTGAATGGAAACGTCATTACAATCTTGAGGTCCAACCATCCAAATCATTCATAAATATATGATAGATCTTTGATTTCAATCATTTCAACATCGTCAAAGAATGATTACAGGATATTTTATGCAATTTTTCGCTCACTATGAACAATTTTAGTTGTATAAATGTGTTCATAAATTCACTACATTGCTGTATTTCATCTGATATTTTCAGTTCTAAAGACCGAAACTGATATAAGCCTTGACAATTTGACTTAAATACTGTGTGGCCACATCTAACGAAAAGCAAAGGAAAGATCCTCTTGTCGTCAAATCTGTAAAACAAGATCGAGGCAGTACACACACCATTTTTCTAGACACCTTCCATGAAGCTATAATACCTCGATAGATCATTAACATTGTACATATATGTTCCATGATTTATAAAAAAAAAAATCAATATTATCGATTCCTGTGACTAATTATCCGTTACTATTTAAATAAAATCGACCAAAAAAAGGGTCAGCTTGGTTGGTACGGAGATTTACTGTCATATTCTCAGTCATTCGGCATTCACTGAAAAGGTGTATGCAATGGCAGGGAATAATCAGCCTTAGAATTTACTAGAGAATTCTGTAGATTATTATCTGTCAATAGAAGAGGCTTTAGTAATCAGAATTTATGACATTTAAATCAACAGAGGGCGATACATTAGTCCCTATGGTTATATAAGAAATTGTAATGTGGAGATCACAACATTTAGATATTAAAATATATGGTTTATGTTAAGTTGTGATAATGCTACTTGCTCTTTGATAACTCAACATATGCGAACAAAGAGTAGAAACAATATTGAAGTATTTCGATTCCTTACATTTTTACTAATTTTTTATATTCATCATGGGTATATACAACAACCTAATTCAATTGAAATCAAGTGTCAGAAAACTTGTTTTAACCATTCAGGAGTTAAAAATACTGTAAATAACACAACTTTCTTTGATATATATATAAAGATCACGTCATATTTAGAAAACTTTTGGCCACTTACCTCCAGATGACCTCCTTGCAACTCACATTACCTTAGTGGCATCTTACTAGTCTTCCCAAATAAGGCAGAGATATTTCCAACTTCTTAATACAGATATTATTTAATATTAAACATTACAGTACAAAGTTAATACTCACCCTTCTTTCTGCTTCCTTCTTTTCTTGATCTAATTTTCTACTTTTATCAACCCAAGAGTTCACATCATCATCGCTATCGCTTTGTCCTAATGACTTGACTTTAGAGTAATGACTTTGTAGTCTCCTTTTTTCTTTCTGTTCTACTAATTTATTTCGAATTTTTTCTTGTTGCGCCTTATCTTTCCAGTTCTCTGCTGGCTTATGGTGGAATTCTCCCCAGTCATCTTTAAATTTGTCATCACTATCACTGACTACTGATTCTTTCGAATTACTTTGTGCTGATGAGGAACCAACTTCAAGAGGCTTCAAACCCAACTTAGCTCTGAGTTTGTTTGTCTCTTCAATGGATAAACTTTCAACTGAAGCACTATTATTTGATTCTTCTGATTTACTAACTCCAGCTCTTTCAGGAGATGTTTTTCGATTGTTCTGATCAATTTGAACTTCCACTACATCAGAATCTAGAAAATAAATATGTCGAATTTAGTAATGGAAAAGTTTACCCACATGCCTAACAATTATCACTGAGGTACTAGGGACCAGCAAATATATTCTTACCATCACTGGTATGATTCGTTCTAACTTTTTCTTTCTTTCTTTCTTTATCCCTGCGATGTTTGTGTTTGTGATGATGTTTATGCCTTTTCTCTCGTGGAGAATCAGTTTCGTCTACATCAGATGCTGGTCTTTTTTTCCTGGAGTCACGTTCTCTGTGTTTTTTACTACTAGAACCCATCTCAACTATACGTAGACAAAACTTAAGTTCCTGTTCCTCCTATAATTAATTTAGTAATAATCAAATGAATTATTTTACAATCTCAAACGTAACATTTACGTTATTTTTTATAGGCATCCACCATTTCTAGTTGACACCTTGGCCTTGGTAATCAGCATTATTTTAGGTAATCACAGATATCAAAAAAATTTTCTTTTCTTTTGTTCAATGTACTTGAGAATCAGTGAAACTACTTCAATAGTATTCTGTGCTGGCCAGGTTGTCAGATGTCACTGTCATCATGTCAGTCATCCTTCAAGATTATCGGTTTGTTTTGTTGGTTTTTGTTATTTGTGGCTTTGAAAAATAAAAATTGTACTTATAATAATCTGCTGATCTGCTATTAATACTCATAATAATGTAATTATTACTACAGTATTCGCAAATGTACTACGTGCTTTTGTAAACATTACGGTGTTTGCGTTTCTTTATTAGGCTAAAACAGACAATTTATTATGAGGAATCAATAATGATTGAATAATAAAGTTATTCTACTAATATTTTTTTAATATGGAAAGCTTAGATAAATGTGGTTTAGAACCACCCACTGTTACTAATAACATGGATAGAGTTGAATCGGGATGGCCCCAAGATTCCATGGTTGGCTGCAATCCCAACAATTCAACTCTGTTATACATAGCAGTGAGTACCTCTAATTTTAAATTACAATTTCTGAAACTGTTTTTGCAGGTAGAGTATGTTAAAGATGAATTGAAAGAGACAAACACCACAATGGCATGTGATAACTTTATGCATTTGCAAGATGTGAGTTCTTTCGATCCAAACATGAATTCAATCACTGATTATAATCCCAGTGGTAACAATATGAATCCAGTTGTGATTCATCAATTAGTGTCTACTGATTCTATTGAAAAAAATAATACTGCATTTGTGAATTCGCATAATTCTACTCTTGAAAGCATTCCTGCAGTATTGTATGATACTTCTTTTAATGACATAGGTGAACAGTACATACAATTAGATAATAATATTCCAAATACTCAGAATTTATCTGATGTAAGCAAAGAACACGGAGTTGAAATACTAATAACTGATCACTCCACAGGTAAATACCTACTTATCATCATGTATTATCAACTTATGATAATATTTTATTTAAGGAATATCATACAGTATTAATACACAGCAACTATTGGTAGAACAAGAAGAGCTTCTAGAATCTCTTTCACCACCTGAAGCATTGTTAGATTCTGATTTGCTGACAATAGACGATAGTACTCTAAAGAATAATTTGCCTGATGACCTGATAGATACCAATGTTCCCTGTGATGATATGGTTACAAACTTCATACCAGAATTTTCTGTTGACAGAGTGAAATTTGAGAGCAGTATTGAATTGAGGAAAAAAAGTCAACCTGATGAGTTAGAGAGTGAGGATAAGTTATGTGAGTTTTAATTAGGTTTTCTTTAGACACGTTGGTGAAATATAATTTATATATGATTACAATTTTCTTTCAGTATCCAAAGTTTTTAATATAGTTGATAAACCAATACCGTCAAGAGCTAGGGCAACATTGCCTGAAATTTACTTAAAAATAACTAAAGTAGAAGAAGGTAGGCTACAATTTTCTAGTGATTTAGGTGCTCATACTTTTATCGAACATTAATGAATAATGTAATTTTTAAATTTCAGACTGGGCAGTATTTGCGAAAAAAATTATACGGAAACAGACTCAATTTGGTCCAGTTCAGGGTATACTCAAAGAAAGAGATGAAGTGGTTGGTCAAGTAAAAAGATTAGAACTTTTACTAAAAGATAGTGAGAATAAAACTTTAAGTTTAGATGTATCAGATGAAGGTTCGTAATTGTACATAATGATTTCTTTGAGAAACTGTTGGGTTTTATTGCAGAACAATCAAATTGGATGTGTTTTATTAGAAAAGCTGAGTCATATGAGGAACAAAATCTTGTTGTTAGTCAGCAAGATGGCAGCCTTTATTTCACTGTGATAAGAAATATCTTGCCAAAAGAAGAATTAAAGGTGAGTTTCATTATGAGTCTAGGGGAAAATACGCAAACCTTTTATTTCTTGTGTGCTTACTCCTAGTAGAACATTATGGTTGACAACACTTGACATCCTATCCTTTCGAATGTCAACACGCGTCCATTGCATGTCAATTGTCAATATTAAACCATGTAGATATTTGAACACAATATTCAAACTCTATGGTCTGTCAATTTTCGTATCAGTCATACCAACTGCTGAATAATATAATTTAAAATACAAAAGGCACTAGGAGGTATAATCTGAATTTTTCATTGAATTACAATAAATTTATCACACTTCTTGACTGAAATAGAGAAAATATCGTCTAATACTCGTTGCAGAAGGCAATTCTAACACTCATGTGTTTAAACACTCGCTCCTTCGTTGCTCGCATTTTTGAAATTTCACATTCTCATTGGAATAGGTGCCCATTCTGCAACTTGTTTTAGAATATACTTTTAAATAAAAAACTTTTTTTTTTTGTGATATGGGTCCTGACTGTTTTATTGAAATATAATGGAGGCATGTCAAAATATGATATTTTTAGGTTGGCTACAGCTTTACCTATGCAAAACATTTCAATTTTCCTGTTCTGGAAAAGAAACCAGGAGATCAGTGGCCTTGCTTCGAATGCAATGAAGAATTTCCAACCTCACAGAAGCTACAGGAGCATTTAAATGTTCATGAAGAAAATTTCGAACAGAATAAATATAGAAGAAAAAATTTAAAAGGTAGAAAGAAACTTCTGCAAGCCGTTATGAGGGAAGCTTGGCAATGTAAGATTTGCGAACAGGTGTTCAACCCTCCTAAATTTAGCGCTCTTAAATTACATGTGGTGCTGAAACATGATGGTACTGCTGAAAATGTTGAGGAAAATTTTGTATTGTTGAGGTGAGTGAAAAAATTAGCTTCAAGGTGTTAGAGTTAATGTATGTGGTCTGTAATCAACATAAGCATGCACTATCAACCCAAGCGGTGAACAGATGGTTACTTTGGTTAGCATTAATATATGTATATGTGGGAGATGACATAACTCAATGTCGACCTCTGTATAATTCCATAGTTAATCGATAGTTTCTTCTTTCTTCATTTTGATATGTATATAGTGTTATTGAACATACATTTCTGAAATATTTTCTACTCTCTATACTTTCAATGGTTTTTGAGTTATAATTTGATTATTTCTATGTCGCTCAATATTCAAGATTTCAGTTTGAAATTTGACGTGACCTTATATAAGTTTGATCAGCAACACCGTTTTGAATCTTAGTTGTCAGTCATAAAGAATGGTCGAAAGAAATTACCATTTTCACTCACAACATTCTTAGACTTTATTTTTCAAATCCGACACCCAGTATGTTTTGTCATTTCCAGAATGAGAACAACCCGCTCTACAATTTTTCAATACATTTTCCTATACTTATCTTGATTGGATTCTAAGTTATCTCAGTTTATTGAATTTCAAACTATTATCTGAGGTCGTGCCGAATTTTGAAATCTTGAATTTTGAGCCAGATATAGTCATTCCCATGACTCAAATTCGATTCAAAATTTTAAAATAATTTTTAACTCAAAAACCCTTAAAGATAAATTTGGGGAGTTGGAATAAATTAATGTTACGTTTTTCCTCAGTGAAATAGAAAAACAATACAAGTCTTCTTTAAATTAATTTATATTCACACTTAACTAACACTAATCAATAATTTATATACAAAATTTATCTACAGAATTTCACTAGGAATACCTGTTTATTCGTCAGCAAGTTCTATCCATGAATCGGCTTCAGTCATTTATATCTGGCGCTGTTACCAGTTACCAGAAGTTACCAGAAAGATGCTTCACATTCCAGAACAATCGTGGCGGCCTCTTTATGTCCCATAAATATGCCATCATTAATCGTTTTTATGTGACAGCTTTATGCCGAGCGGTCCCTTTCATCATGTTCTTAATCCCCTTTGTCGGCGCATGAAACGGAACTCCTCTGTTGACGTAGTAGTCATTAGAAGGTTAATATATTGTTTTGTTACATTAATATAATTCCTTATGGAGAACCATAAAAAAACAGAAATACTTGGTGTCCCCTTGAAAATAACAAAGCTGTTGTCAAATTTTCATAATCTGGCAACATTGGAAATTCGAAAGTATTTCAGAAATGATAACCTTATATTTATCTACAAAATTTGAAATATTTTGCGTCAGTATAATTTAATAGTCCACAAACCTTGGAACATCCGATATACTGTTGTTTTTCATTTAAACAACTCATGAATACCTCCATTCATGTATTTGTTTATCATTTTCTATCTCATTTGATTTGTTTTTGAATAATCCATCAATTTATCAAATTTTTTCAGGAATTACAAATGCGAAGTATGCAGCCTTGTCTTTCAAACTGAAGAACTTTACAAGTGCCATAATCTGCTTCATGGCAAGGTAGAGAATGAATCCTGTAACGAGAATTATTGCATTTGCCCCGCTTGTAATTCTGAATTCAGAAATCAAGCAGAGCTTATTTCTCATGTCTCTACTCATGCTCTTCCGAAATATAAGATAATTCCTGAAAGTTTTCAATGCCCGATTTGTTCTACTTCATATCCACTCAGAGAAAGGCTTCAGGTAAGGTTTTTTAAAAGTTGCCAATATATCTGTTTAATATTTCTTTTTTCCAGCGTCACATGTTGATCCATGGACCGGAAGATTCGAAACCTCATCAATGCGACAAATGCAAGAAGCGATTCATGAACAGTTCCGCGTTGATATGCCATTTAAAAACGCACATAACAGGGGAAAGTATATATGAATGCCCCATCTGCAAAGATCGCTTTGAACATCTACCGGAATTGAAGGCTCATGTTCAAAAACATTGTGTCAACAACACCTACACCTGCCCCTATTGCAATAAGAAATTCCGGGCGTATAGCATCATAAGGAAACATATCAGAGCATTCCACAGCGATCAGAAACACGTCTGCCAACATTGTTCCAAAGTTTGTCACACCATGAATAAACTGAAGACACACCTGTTGAAATATTCAGATCATAGGGAATTTCTGTGTTCACATTGTGGAAAGCAGTTTAAGAGGAAGGACAAGCTGACGGAACATTGTAGAAGGGTTCATTCGGAGGAGAGGGAGAACAATAGGCCCAAAGGAAATGAAGAAAATGAATCTAAAAAATTGGCCGCCAAAGCTGAACCCACTGATTTTCATCGATACATTTATAAGTGTCATTTATGCATGATAGGATTCAAGAGAAGAGGTTAGTTATTCATATACTCTGTTTATTTTTAGTTGGTCATCCAGGATCTCATGGAAATTTGACATATTTCATTGCATATATAAAAATTTAGGTTAGTGGGTTTCATACATATACTTATATGAACAATACTGTTAATGTAATAAATACATTGATGCCAACATAGTAGGTTTTGGCGTAAAATAATTATAATACTGGTCAAGTTCGTCTGAGAAATGCGCGCCAAATTTCAAAAATCGGTTATCTAGACCTTTCAGTTTTGCGCACGCGCAGTAATGATGGTCTTACACATTCATGCTGGCATCAATTTTCAGTGCGTTTGAAATGACATTCACAATATATGTCTTATATATTCTCATATATGGTTTATTAAAGATTGTTGATCAAAGTATACTTTATGAGATATGTCGGATTGAGCAATAGAATGCCGAATTCACGGAATTTTAGGCATAAAATAGCCCAATCAACGAGTTGATCAACCAATTAACGTTCATGAAACCCAGAGTAAGTTTGTAATTTTTTTGTCAGATAAATACGTAATTGGTTTCAAATATTTCACAACAAATATCCGAAGACAGATGACGTCTTCGGATATTTTCTTTCATTATATCGAAATGACATTTGAAAACCGAAAATTTCATGAATCAAAGTATTCCAAAGAAATGTCAGGAAGCAAGGAGGTACCAACTCAAGGAATTTAAGTCACAGCAAACTAAGTGACTAAATAAAAATGAACAGACTATATGCATATGAAAGATGTACCTACCTGGTCTTCATTGAAACGTTCTGATTGAAATTTCAGGTATGCTTGTCAACCACTTGGCAAAACGACATCCGGACATAAGCTTGGACTCTGTTCCCGAACTTAATTTACCAATACTCAGAGCTACGAAAGACTATTTTTGTCAATATTGCGATAAAGTCTACAAGAGCAATTCAAAGAGGAAGATGCACATCTTGAAAAATCATCCAGGGGCGGGTTTACCTACCATGTCGTTCTCCCAGACGGTGGGTAGTGTGACGACCTCTCCGCAGAATTGCAAATGGTGTCACAAACAATACGCCAGCAAGGCTAAATTGTTGCATCACCAGAGGAAGGAACACTTGGGTAACTTGAACGATAATGAAACTGATCCCGATAAATCCGATAAGGAACTAAACGTTTCTACCGAAGGGAAAGAAAGTGATGAACAGGAATTTCCGATTTATAAACAAAGCGATTTTGAGGTAAGCACTTATATAACTGTTTTTTTATATTTATTTTTTTGAGTTTACAATATTACAGTTGTCAAATAATATTGCCTGTGGGTTGAAAATTTGAGAAGAGGTTAATGTAATATAATATGTATTATATGTCATGGAATGACATTGCACTTTGTTAGGTTAGGTTTCTCTTTAGGGAACGAATTCCATGAAAAAAATTCAAGTTAGTTGTTTTCTGTGTGATCAATGTTGTTGTTTATTTCAGGTAACAGATAAAGTTTTTGATGCCAATGTTGCAGAGGAGTTCATTGACGATCCCGAACCCGAGGACCATTTCAACGGTTTGGAAAATCTTGGTGATAATGAAGTTTTCAACCAAAACGATACATTCGTTCTCCCTAATTCCCATTTATATCGACTTCTCACTAACGTTAACAGTAAGTGAAGGTAATTCTGTCAAATCCAAGCCTTAACTTTTTTTTTAAATCAGATATGGTGCCACCTCGTTGAAGTAAAGATGTAGGAAGTTTTGGGGCACCATAAGCTATCAAGCTTCGAAGAAGAGTGACAAATTGTGGGATGACTAAGAAGGTGGGAAATAAGCCAAAGAAAGGAACGGAATACTGAGGACTATGGATTATAAATTTCAACTGTTGTTTTCACCATAATATTAAATAATTTTGGATGTATTTTGTGTCTCAAAGATATGGGGACTGCTTAATGACATTTTCTAGATATGCTTAAAAAACGTAGTGCAATGATTTTGCCTTGAAATTTGAATATATAAAAAAGCGAAGGGAGATTAAATTTTGAAATTAGTTTCGGTATATAATTTTCAATTAGTATGGAAACTATTCAAATAGGCGATCATTTTTGATAAATTTGTGGTTTTTCCAACGTTCACTTTCCGTTGGTCGAGAGAATATTGGTTATTTGTTGTTTTCTGTCAATTAGATACTCCTAGATTGACGTTTTTGTCACTTGTCAAATTTGTAAGCTGCTAAAATCTGAATGATTTTGTAAGAGCAGACCATTATGGTGTTATACAAATGGATTCTTGAAAATAAAATCAGGACTGAAGGGTCGTCCGATAAAATTTTTCCTATTGAGATTCTCGATTGAAAATTATCTTGAACTGTGACTTTGAAATTGTTATTCATTGACAGTTTTATAATTTTGCTCGTAGAAGTTCCATTTTTGCATATTCAGTGGAAGTGCTTGAAGTAAAGATGTAGGAAGTTTTGGGGCACCATAAGCTATCAAGCTTCAAGAAGAGTGACAAATTGTGGGATGACTAAGAAGGTGGGAAATAAGCCAAAGAAAGGAACGGAATACTGAGGACTATGGATTTTAAATTTCAACTGTTGTTTTCACCATAATATTAAATAATTTTGGATGTATTTTGTGTCTCAAAGATATGGGGACTGCTTAATGACATTTTCTAGATATGCTTAAAAAACGTAGTGCAATGATTTTGCCTTGAAATTCGAATATATGAAAAAGCAAAGGGAGATTAAATTTTGAAGTTAGTTTCGTTATATAATTTTCAATTAGTATGGAAACTATTCGAATAGGCGATAAATTTGTGGTTTTTCCAACGTTCACTTTCCATTGGTCGAGAGAATATTGGTTATTTGTTGTTTCTGTCAATTAGATACTCCTAGATTGACGTTTTTGTCACTTGTCAAATTTGTAAGCTGCTAAAATCTGAATGATTTTGTAAGAGCAGATCATTATGGTGTTATACAAATGGATTCTTGAAAATAAAATCAGGACTGAAGGGTCGTCCGATAAAATTTTCCTATTGGAGATTCTCGATTGAAAATTATGTTGAACTGTGACTTTGAAATTGTTATTCATTGACAGTTTTATAATTTTGCTCGTAGAAGTTCCATTTTTGCATATTCAGTGGAAGTGCTGAGTTGTAGAACTTCTGAAGAATTAGTTATCATGATTTTGAAATAATCAATGTATATTTCTTGGAGATGGTTTCGAAAAGCGGAGGCTGTGGTATTTTTGTATGTGAATTGTGATTGGTTTTTAAAGAAATAAATGGATAATTAAGGAAGTAAATGAATGGTAAAATTTCACTTTATACCTTGTCACGGTTTTGAATTCCCGCGCCAGGATTTTTCTTTTTATTGTCGCCTGATTAAAATTAAAAATGCCTCCGCCAATGGTTCCTGTGATATTCGAAGACCGCGAATGTTTTTTTTGGTAATGTTAATGCGCTGAAGATTATCGATAGATGTGAGATTTGATACGCACGTATTTCATTTATTGTTTGGCTTTTCCAGGGAAGATATTGAACGTTGTATACGGAGATTAAGTTTGGAAAAGTTTTGTTTCAAATATTGAATTGTGCTCGTACCTTTCGTTTTACCTTACATGGAGTACGAAACAATACGACTTTGTCGGATTTTTACATTCAAACAATTACAATTAGCCTGCCCACCATCCTGTAAGTACTTTCGAACATTTTCACTTTTTATGTTTCTTTTTTATGATGTTTCTCGTTTATTTATTGCAGAAGGCGATATATATTACCATAACTTATAGTATTTACTCGCGATATTCATTGTATTTATGTACTGATTGCGAATTACCACCGTTTTCGTCACTGCCAGAGCACCTGCAGGCCAGCAACCAATGAAATCCGTGGGGCGGCGTAGACAGTCATCAACCCACTTTTCGAATAATTCAGGAGAGTTTCCTGACGTCAGGAAATATCATTTTGTCGGAGGAGAGAGTGGTGATAACTCAGCTAACTCAAGGTCAGATAAATTCTCTTATAAATATAATTATTTTCGTTGGATAAAATTCCATCCTGTATCAACCTCATTTAATTTACGATCAAGTATTTTGATCACTCTCCTATTGTGTTTCAATTAATGAATATTTGTAAGAACAATTTTATTGGAAAATGAGTATAACGTTATACAAAGATTTCTTTGTCATAGCTTATTAGAACAATACACATTTCTTTTATAATTGCTTAACGCATCAAAGTTGGAATAGAGTGCATTGGACTATACATATTTTCCGTTTCAGTTGTTGAAGTTTTAATTTTTTTATTTTTCACTTGTTGTTATATGTTTATTTTACCTTAAAAAGGGTTGCTATGAATACACTCATTATGCCCGTGGGCATTTTAGCGGGCATTATGGATCAAAACGCCCAAGCAAAATAAGCTAGAAAGAAATTATTTATTTCGCAGAATTTTAATACTAAAACAACGACAACTCAACAAACGAAAACAAAGTCTTTCTTAATTAAAATTAAAAGTGCAGTTTTCGAATTTCCCGGAAAAATTCTTCAATCGTGAATCTTGGGATGTTTTCGAAACCTGAGGAGCGAAAACTTGACCACAAGTACTTGGAAGTTCGTTCACAAGAGAACCACTAGAGAATTCATGATAATCTGTTACCGAATTCACAATCATCGTCGATATTTTGTTTTTGGAAAAAATGTTCTGCTCTATGTAACCTTCCGCCACCGATGCACTCTACCATCTTCCGTGTATTTTTAACGTTTCATATGATGCACCAGCCTCAGTTAAAAGAGTTGCTGAAGTCCGTCTCAAACAATGTCCTGTATATTCATTTGCATTATCCAGTTTTAAGTATTTGGTAATCATCGAAGGCACACTCCCTATGGTATTTTTGCCAACAGGTTGGATGGTGCACCGACCATTTCGGAACGTGAGGAAAAATCTAGGATTCTTCACTCCACTGGGTCTCAAGGATATATATTTTCTGACCAGCCCCAAAGCTCCTATTTTTTCTTCCTCTACAATGCTAAATCCTTTTGACATACCGGTTTTAGTTTAGGGTATTTTAACAAGTAAACAGCTACCCTTATCTTCTATATCTTTGATAGACATTTTCACTAATTCATCTCTCCTTAGTCCTCCAAAAACACCCATTATTAGAACTATTTTATGAAGAAGATGAATTTCATCAGGAGCTTCATTGATGAATGTATGAACTTGTTCTGCTGTCAAAACTTTGGATTTCTTCGGAATATATCCTTTAGATTTCATTTTTAAAAACGCTACTAGCCGGAAGAATTGTGAAATATAGATATTTTCATTGACAATCAGTGTAGATTTCAAAATAGAATATTTCGTCAACAATGACGCAGGACAAAATTTTTCAGACTGAAATAAAAAAAATTACCCACACATGAACAAAATGAAAAATAAAATAGCATACCAATTCTTTTAAGTACGCCAATAACACTGTTTCATCTATAGCAATTATTTCATTTTTCAACTTCCATTGATGGAATGTTTCATAATCCTTGTCGTAGACGAGTCTGGATTTTTCTGGTAATAAATTATTTGCAGCTTTGGCTGCGTTTTCAATTATATTATTTGGCAAATTGCTATTCATTTCTGTTATTTCTTTCAGAGCTGTGCCAAAACATTGTGCTTAGTGCTCGTGAAAGCACTCTAAGCACTTTAGTGCTTCCGAGCACTGTGCTCGCGAGCACTTTTCAAAGGCTAGTGCTTAGTGCTTGTTTTTCGGAGCACTCTCGCGAAAATCTTAGTGCTTAGTAATCCGCTAAGCACTAAGCCTTTCCGAATTCTTGAAGTAGGGTCAATATAAGCAGGTACGGTATTTGATTTTTTTATGTGCGCAAAGATAATATGATCGTTTTTAATTAATATTCAGTATTTCTTCAGTCACCATTGATTTGACTTTATGGTTATGAAGGCCAGAAAATTTTTTGTTTTTGCGCGCTTGTTACTAGTGGAACAGGCGGGCTATCGTTCTGTCCAAATGTCTGTAATTTCCGAATATCGAGCCGAAAATGGCCTCAATCGATTGGGTTTGACTTCCTGATGAAAAATTCGAGGTCAAACTTGAGTATGTCCGGCCCTCCGGCCGTATACTCTCTATCTTCCGAAGGAAGGGACCTAGAGTTTTCATTTTTTCAGAATAGGTCGAGTGTCCAAATATCTCGGTCAAGTTCGTTATTGGGCCAAATCCATCGAATAGTTTAGCAGTTAATAACATTAATTTCTTGAATATTCATCCTATCAATTCGTAACTTAGAGAATGTCTAGATAGCGTTAAAAGGAAGAAGTGTGCCAAATTTCGAGAAAATCGTCACGAGAGAAAATTTTTTAAAAATTCCCAAAATGTTTTTTTTTTCAATACACGATATCTCATAAGTTATTCGTCAGATCACAACAATTCAGAGCATTTATGCAGGGTATAGGTACCTAAAATATTTTAAAATTTCATCATCATAGCGTACAATCTCCAGAAGATATAAGAGTTTTTCTGAAAATGAAGTCACAGATTATATTTCTATCTATGAATTCACATCACATCAACTATAAATCTCTATGAGGGTGGTTTTAATTTTATGACAAGTTGTCATAATGAGTGAATATTGAGCCGAAAATGAAACTAATTCTGTGGGTTCATTTTTATGACAAACATGTCTAAAATACTGGTGTGTGCAGTTGTCATATTTTGAATGGAAATGTCATTATGAATTTTGCGACAAGATGACTATTTTTTTCCCAAATGTCTGTAATTTCTGAATATCGAGCTGAAAATGATCGCCATCGGTTGGATTTGACTCGTGATGAAGAAACGGTGGTCCAATTTGAAAATGTTTGGCTGAATATTCTCTATCTTCCGAAAGAGATGAGATAGAGATTCCATATTGATAGAATTAGTTTATTATCCAAATATAAGTCAAGTTAGTTATTGGGCCAGACCTGTCCGATAGCTCAGCAATCTGAAATTCGGTTCTAATTGATGACACTCAACTACAACAACTTATATATGGTATAGAAATGTGGAAAGAATGCCAGATCGAAGAATTTGCTGAACTGTAAGTTCTCTAAACTTCCATTTAAGATATATGTTTATTGAATCTTTCACACTCATTGTGCTGGCTGATTTTGAATCGCACTCTTTTTAAGTCTGAGAAAAGACTTTAGAACAAGCGCGTAAAAGCTCCTGATCTCACGTCAGTGCTTTCCACATTTTTTCAGTAATGTGTTCTCGCTTATAAAATAATTGGTCATCGATTATTAATTCAACTTTATGCATTGATTAGGAACAGCCATTCAGATTCAGATCGACGAATAAGATTAACTAGTACCAGAATGTAAATTGAATGCATGCGTTTCACAAAACAAATAAAATGGCTTTTGAGTTTTTCCCAGTCTCGAAATCATAATTTTAGATATGTCGATGAAGCTAAAGAGTTCTCATTTCAATCAAACAACATTACATAAAATAGTTCCCACTAAAGTGCTTAGTGCTCGAAATATTCAATTACTTTTGCAAAAGTGCTCGGTAATCTGAAGCCTTCTGTCGAAAGCGGTGCTTAGAACTCGAGACTGAAGCCTTTTTTGGAGTGCTTAGGGCTTAGTGCTCGAAGCACTTTTTTTCGGTGCTTAGCACAGCTCTGATTTCTTTAAATCTTCACGAAAACAGTAATGACATTCACTTAATAAAATGATGATAGCAATAACGAACTTCAAAATATTAACAAATGCCATGGTTACTACTGAAAGTTAAATGGAAAAAAAATCATAGGAGCATCGAATTTTATTGTAATTAAATGATATATTCGTGAAAAATAAAATCTTGTATGCACCACGAGCGTTATTAGATCCTAACGCCCATCGGGCAACATTCATCCCTCGGGCCGAATGTTTCCCTCCGGGAATCCATATAACGTGCTAGGTACATAAATAACTATTGATGCTTCGTGGTTAGTATCAAATCGGTCACTTAAAAACTACTTAAAATAACCACGTGGCGCCCTTAAATGAAATAAGAAGTAACAATACATATTCATATATTGTGCAATTCCACCCCCTGACTCTCCGACTGAAGGGCATTCCTTTTTTTTTGTTTTTGTCACTTAAACTTTCAACTTAAGAAGCGTATTTAGAACACCTTATTTATTAATTTATTTTAATAATTGCGGAGGCTATTCGGAAAGTTCGTGACAACCTAAAATCCTAAGCAAATTAATGCTTCTGATGAATAATTTCCATTTATTTATTTGGTTTCAGATATTCTATGTTGAATATCCTGGTTGTTCCTTGAGGATGTTCCCAATATTGAGCAGGCCGAATGATAATATTTTGTTGAAACTAGTTGGCCATTATCCAAAAATTTACAATACTGGTATTTGAATTACGAATGAATGAAAAAAATTGCTGCTTCGAAGTGTGTGATGTCTTAACAATTCCAATTTATTATTTATTTTCCTAACTTCAGCAATCATTCTAAACAATTCTTGGAGTGTAAATGAAAATACTTATTTTATTAAATCAATTTATAATAACACATTAATATAACATATATGTTTGGTGAAAACAAATGGGTATAATTTGCCATAGGTTTTCGTTCAATATTTACATGTATTAATTATACCTATGTTCATCATAAAAAACAGTTTTTGAAGCTTTTTGTCACAAAAGTTTTGAAATTTCTCGATCTATTTTCAAATATTGCACATGGGTTCAAACTACTCGTGAATTTCGAAGCCATCAAACACTCTTTCTTATTTCATTTCACTTTCAACCAACGCAGATAAAGAATGAACAATTTTTATTGCACTCGCTGAATATAAATAACGAACAAATCAGTGTAATCTGTACAAATTGATCAACAAAGAGACATAATGATTTGAAAAAAACAATTTAAATACTTACACTTGAGTGATAACAAAACGAAAACGGTATATACAATATAAATTTACAATATTATTCTAAAACAGAACTGGTATTTTCTTTACATTTCTTCAATACATACCTATTTACAAAAGATCACATTTTTATGAGTACGTACAAAGAGTTATTCTAACGAATATACTAACTGAATCAACTGCTTCGAAAAATGGATTCCAACAATTAGTAATTCTAACATCGAACATTGCCTCCAAATTATAACAGAAACTTTCATTCGATAACAAAAATACATGTAGGGTAAGTACAAATTTGATCTTATTTTTGGAACAAAATCTTTGAAAATTGCTTCTTCAAACAACAAATTTATATTGAAATATCCACCAATAGTAACTTTTGGAATTCATCAATAGAATTGTAGAGTTCTTCTCCCCATTCAACATGATCTTACAAAGTTTGATACCTTTGCAACAGATGGTGCTATACTCAAAAAAATCATATGGTCATTAAATGATATCATCTTTTTCTGTTAATAGAATCTTGAATTCAATTAATGATTTGTTCATTAACATATTTCATAAAATAAATTCAAGTCTAAATGATGACTGGTAATAATTTTTTCAAGACACCATTATGTCGATGGATGCGCCATCTAGTGCAATGAAGTCAGACTTACCTGAGACAAGCTTCAATTCATATTCACAAGGAGAATCAATTCATCAGAAAAACCCGTTTCCTATTGGATCCTTTACATGCAAATTTGGTGGATGCGCGCATTCAAAATTGGAAAAAATCCCCACGAAGCAATTTTCAAATCTCAAAGAAAATTAATTTAATTTGAATCAAATCGGCATCTTAGATCGGCGTAGGTAACACAGTGAAATCTTGCAATGCACATTTAACAGTTTCGTAAAGGGGCCGACTGTCTTCGTTACAGTACGATTCGGGCGTACACAGGGTCTGCAGCTTGGTGAGGTAAGAATCGAAATTTTCCTGGCCGATTTTCTCTGGATTTGGTCCACCGCCGGGCAGACGAACGTGCTCCAGAAGAGTGATGACGTTGTTCCTTAGACTCTCGTAGTATTCGTTCAGGTTGTTGTTCCTCTGGGCCATCGCCTGGGTTTCCTAATGGGAAATGGTAAGTGATGTAGGCCAATTGCTTTTTTTACGAAAACGCTGGTAAATACGAAACTAATTAGGCGAATCTACCACTAGGACGCAAGGTGTCGACAAAGAGAACATATCTTTGATCGGAACATTTTCTTCGATTACAAGATTTGTTTGACAGTTGGCAACGCTGTAGATGAAAAATTCTAAACACGGAAGAGAAAATTGTTTTCAGCTTGAAACAAGTAGGAATTAAAGCATGTTGTTCGAACCAATTCGACTTAATAAAGCGAATGAGGAAGAAAAATAGTTTTTTCCAAGTCAGGAGAACAGAAAATTTACGAAATTACGAAATTTGTATTTGCGGTGTAAAGTTGAATATTTTTTAGTTGAAAAACGTGAAACTATCATGAGTGAAATGAAAAGAAATATTGATATGTTTTCTTTTTCAGGCATGTTAATGGTAACTGTTAAAACACCTTGCGTTCTTTTTCTGAAAGAATCAAAATTCATTTTACATCGTGGTAATTTTTTCAATGTAAACCGATGAAACTAAATATATTGGCCATTTTTCTCCATTTGCCTTCGATTCCATATAATACTGAGCGGACTGTTGAAGAAACATTTTTGACAAGATCTGGTAGCAAAAACAATAAGAGATAGTGGTTATCACCCAAATAATGATTCTAAACTGAGCGGACTTTTTAAATCAAGAATATATGTGTAGTGATCCATATTTTGAAAAGGCGCACAGCAACCAAATACTCTCAACAGATGACGCAACAGACAACATAAACTTCATTACTTCGTCACCTCCTTTAATATACCCAGTGGATGCTATGATACCGAATACAGTCAATAGATAGAGTTGCACGAAATCCTTCATTTAGAAGAGTCACTAATATTTTCATAGAGTGACAGAATTGCATTACTGGGCATGGAGAGTGTAGTCCTATCTAACATAAATAACATCGTTGTATAAATATCTAGTGCTCTCATATAATTGTATAATTTATTGTGTTATCTTTCCAGTGAGTTTTCATAATAGTGTGATAGTAATTCAATGTTTTACTTCTCCTCAGCATCACGTTCATGGTTCATCACATAATTTAAATCATTAGTGTGTGTTTAATTCAGATTTGATGTTGGAACCATAAACCATTTCGGACTCACTAATTGGCCCTTCCATCATATAAATGTAGTTCTTTAACGTTGGTATTATAATTATTCTAATCAAGAAAGGCGAATGAGTTGTTACCAAGCTATAAACATTTGAACGATACAATTCAATTCAATAAAGTGACATACAAATACCGAAAATAATTCGCAGATCATAAAAGTTCTCTAACTATTTACATTAATCTTGAGAATCCTAGTTCTTCCCCACGAGTAAACTTATGTAGGGATTTACAAATGCCATGTTCCACGAATAGTCCCAGTAAACTGTATGTTTGAAGTTGAAGCGAAGCATTATTGAAGCATTGAATAGTCCAGAATCTCAAGGCCATGATATATTTACAAATTTCTTCGGTACAAAGTGAATATACTGGCTTAGCTTGTTACCTACGTATGTGCGGTGTCGATAAAACGATGTAAAAACCAGTAACTATACTTTAAAGTTTAGCAGACTGATGTTTGGAGATTCATTAGATATGGTGACTTACCCAGAAAGTCATCGCCCTTTTTGCGTATGTAAGTATTACAAGAATTGTGATTCGGTCGTCCTGAATGACTCTGATTTGAAAAATTCAATATACAGTAGGCACCAGAGGATAAAATGATTCGACGATGGGTCAAGATGGAGAAACTGGCAACACAATGACAGCCTACCATAAGAGTCGACAAGGATCTGCTCGGGCTTGAGAAATAATTTTACAATGAGAGAACTTCAGTTCGAATTAATTCTACAAACCAAACTAAAAACTAAACGTTGGAAAATCTTACGTCTTAAGAAAAAAATCAACAGACCATGTTGAACCATTGAATTTTGCGATTTAAATGTTCGAGAATTGTCTCCACTGCGCCGAAGTGAGTCTTTAACGACCTCTACCCTTTTGGCTCGATGAGATAGTGCTGTCACAGTAACTTCGACCGTAACTCTCTCATATTGAGGCCATCTGAAGTGCCATAAGTCGAACAATTTGAAGGAATCTATCAGAGAAGATTATTGTTCCAACAGAACTTAACCACTTGCCACATTACGAACGCGTCGCTCGAAGCTTTTAATGTAGTTTTGTCAACAGAATCGTTGATCGTAGTAGGCACTATTGGATGGCGGCCTGCCACGATTCCGGACTTGAGTCTGCTTGATTATTTCTTATGGGGATATATGAATGAGAAAGTTCATCAACCTAGATCGTGAAATGAGATTATTGGATCAGAAATCCGAGTCAAAATTTCAGTAGTGTCGAAAGTGATATTTGTGCTTGTTCGACAATTGAAGTTAGCAGTTAAAATATTTCAGCTTATTTTTGTATTTTCACACTTAGACGGGGAGCCAGGGTTTTTTTTTACTGGGGTTTTTTCCTAGGCTTTTATGTCGTACGCCGAATTGTATGACACCCCGTCACTAACCCCTGATCTATATGCTTTATTGTTTGCTAACTAAATATTGTCAGCCAAAAATTCAAAATATATATATATATATAGCAGTTAAAAAGTTCTAAAAGCGTGAGGGTGCAACTTAAATTAGTCATTTCATATTCATGAAATGAAAATTAAAAACTGGATGACTTTCGTTGTTTTCTCTTAAAAAAAAAACAACTCTTGACTCTTTTTGGTCAATTTGTATACAGAAAAAACGTTTTTTTTTTATATAAAACGACATTCTGCTGCGCTTCCATGTTACTGGAGACAAGAAATTCAGCTAATATATTCCTATTCTGTTTATTCATTAATATCAAGTGGTGATATTTGAATATATATTTTTCCTGACATTTCAAACTCCATATTTTATTAGTTAGTGATTGAAATAATGAATTTAATTAGGTAAAATTTCATTTGTAACTATTGTTCATATGTCTCAGCATACCAATGTTACCTACAACAACTCATATATGTAGTGCAGGGTTCCACCTGCAACAAATCCCGAGTTCTAATTCAAGAGGCTTTCGAAGAGGAATAAAACAAGCGAAAAATAACTATTGAACTATTGCAATTCATGTTTTGCTGAAAGGCATAAACAACCTCAAAGTATCTTCCTTCCATCTGAATACCTATAAAAATATTGAAAACTGACAGTAACCTCGGACAATTGTCTTTTCAAACATAATTTCTATCCTCTTACTAGAGAGTTGAATTAGAATCATTTCTTGATTTGAAGGCCCATTTTGATTATCTGAGTCTGATATTGAATACTAGAAATAATAGCACTGGTCCTACGTTTGGTTCAATAGAGTGCATACACAAAAAAATTATGCTCAGTAGAATACATCTATGAAATATAATCACTGGAACCATAAAATCGATTGGTTTCCAGTTTTGTCAAACATTGTCCCTAACCCTCACTCTGAATTCTTGAAGCAAAAAATATTTTCTCTATTTCAGTGTCTTAATTACAATACTAAACTCTTATATTAATTGCAGAAGGCAATTCCAACACTCAATTTCGCATTCGTGTTGGAATAGGTTCCCATTCTGCAACTTGTTTTGGAATATACTATTATTTTAGCACTGCCCTGTTAGTCACTTTGTTTTCAACAAACCAGACAGTCGCGGCAATATCCGTTTCTGATTGGTCGGCGCTGTTGACGTGTAAAATTCCTTTATTTTAGCACTGCCCTGTTAATCACTTTGTTTTCAACCAACCAGACAGTCGCGGCAATATCACGTTTCTGATTGGTCGGCGCCGTTGTCGTGTAAAATTGCTTTCTCTATTTCAGTGTCGTAATGAGTTCCTTACAGTACTAAAAACAGTGCTGTAATGAACTCAACACAGCATTGTTTTTAGTTATATTTTTCGTTTTGTGGTTGACAACACTGAAATCCTATCCTTTCGAATGTCAACACGCGTCCATTGCATGTCAATTGTCAATATAAAACCATGTAGAGATTTGAACGCACTATTCAAATTCTATAATCTGTCAATTTTCGTATCAGTCACACCAACTGCGAAAATAAAATACAAAAGGCACTAGGAGGTATAATCTGAATTATTCATTGAATTCCAATAAATTTCTCGCAATTCTTGACTGAAACAGAGAAAATATCGTCTAATACTCGTTGCAGAAGGCAATTCGAACACTCATGCGAATTTCGCATTCGTGTTGGAATAAATGTCCATTCTGCAACTTGTTTTAGAATATGCAATTCCCAATGGATTTCTAAAATAAGATGGTACATTATTTTTCGAAAAAACTTATTATTATAATTATTGTTATATACAATAGTTCCTACAATATGAGCATAAGCGACAAAAAATTATGACAGACTGTATGAAACTTTTATTAAATGATCAATAAAACCCTTTATTCTGATACTTTCGAGATAATTCATGGTTTTGATCTTCCTGAACCAATTTGATCGGTTTTTATTTGTTTGAAGTCCTACCAATAGCATTCTTTTTTGATGGAATTCAGTTACGACGGCTATTTATGAATATGAAAAAGAAGATAAAGTAATACCAAACCTGATCGATTATTGTTCCATATATACAGAGTGCGGCAAAAATCAGTTTACACTGTCTGGTATTCATGCATGCCAGGGCGGAAGGAGGCATCTGAAACTTAGCGAGTTGAGTTGTCCGCGTGTAGTAGTGTTGTTGTGTACGTTCGTTGCTATGGCTGCGCGTGTAAAGTACACGATTGAAGAACGTGTTTGTTTGCTTCCTTCTTACCTAAAACTTGCCGGAGATTATGCTGAAATTTTCGAAGAATTTTGCCAGCGCTTTCCAAATAAGCAAGTTCCCACCAGACAAATAGTGTAAAATGTATCGTAAATTCGTAAGTACCGTAGTCGACGAGCCGCGTTCAGGTCGTTTTTTATTTTACCGTGACTAAACGATGCCGCATGTGTGTTAAAGAGGAGGGGAAACGATTCGAACATAAAATGTGAGGCAACAAGTAATTATTGATGTTATAATTTTCTCGAAAATGCAAATTATTTTTGCGTTTTTTTACTCATATGCAAAACGGTAAATGACTTTTGCTGCACCCTGTATTTCCAGATAGTTTTAGGGTCATATTCAAACTCATGCCCTGAACTGAAGCTTGGTAAGTTGAGAATTTGGTTTAAACAGAATCGGGAACACAATTAAATTTCGATAAATAGAAGTAATTCTAGTTTCAGCCAGGGTTTGAACAGAACTTTCCCTGGTCATAAAAGGAAGAAATACAATATTTCAACATGTTCCCTGACCTGGGGCGATCGAAAAGTTCAAAGATGAATATTTGTTCACCACCAATTGAAATATCACGAATGTGGGTTGTCCATGTATGATTGAACTCGAATATGAAAGGGACTAAGGGAGCATTGTTTGTGATTTTATATTGCCGAAAAGGCTCTCTTACCGCTTACTTCATAGTTTTATGAATTATTTGTAACACACACACAGGTGGTTTCATTTTAATGCGTGTCCAGACCTTATAGAGAGATATTATTTTGATTATTTGTATAAAGATGATTAAAAAACAAAAATTCATCCGTATGGCTTGAGAAGGTGTGAGGCAAACATGGAAGAAAAAGGCCAATTTTCCGAACCTAGAATATCAGGAGATAGACTCACCTTTTCACCGTGGTTGAGCTGGCTCTCCATGGCATTAATATCAGATTTCAACCTGATCATTTGAGATTCGACTCTTGCATTTTCTCTCTGGAGTTCGGATATTTCCGCCTCCAACGTCATAAGATCCTCGTTATTGCCACTGTTTTCCATGCCTGGAAATTCCATTCTCTATTGTTTCCAAGGCACTCTCAACTTTTTTTTGCTATGATTATTTTACGGAGGAAATGATTTGGATTTCGTTTTGAAGTCAGCAGCCACAATAAGAATAAGAAGTGAGGAATTAAAAACACTTAGGTAATTTCGAATTGAAAATTGTCTCGGTTTTGCATTTTCTTTTTCTTTCTAAGGGGCAACTTCAAATCATCTCCATCTTAGTCAAATTGTATGTTTTATCTCCATAATATCTTGTGAAGTAGTTAAAATTATCATCAATCAGCATTTCCTCTACAAATTAATCAGAATGACTACTTTTTCCTTTAAAGGACATCACAACGACAAATTAATATGGAAATCGGCAATTTCGATAGGAGCAGAAATAATTAAAGATTTTGACTTCGGCTCTTGAGTAGCAAATCAGTTTTGGTGTTTTTTCGAACGAGAAATTCTACGCTAATCCGTTGTTCGTCAAGAGGAATTAACAACGGTTAGTTTCTTACCGCACCATAAAATTATAAAAAACCGACAAAAACATATTTCGTACTGGAATAATAGATACTTGAAGCTATCCAGAACCGTGTTTGGTTCCCCCTAAATCTTCTACAATGCTATCTGCACGAGAAGATTTGTTTATATCCTGGATTTGAACGTTTTGAGCGCGGATACTAATTCAAACATAACCGCCAAATCCTTGAGATGGCCTCTGTCCCTCTACTCTCATTCGGTTGATAAAGCAGCTGCTTGTGAACAGAACTTTGTACATCACTCATCCAGCCGTTGGCATCATATTAGGTCCTGTGATCTCCTCTCGTGGTCTGGGGCAGGGTTCAGTGTTGGCTCCTCCCCTTTATAACTTGTACTCCCTCCTACCGTCTGGTACACTATCCCCCGGTACAGTTAGCCTGCAGTTTGCAGATGATTTTTCTCTCCTTGTAAGTGGCACTGATTTAAAGTTGGTGGCAGACCAACTCACAACTGATCTAGGGAGGATACTCTCCTGGATGTCTCACAGAAATCTTTGTCTTTCCCCTGACAAGTCATCAGCCATGATCTTTTTCAAATCTAGGACTCCCTCTTCCCCCCCTAGCATATCTTGTCGTGATCACACTATACCTTGGAAACCCTCAGTCAAATATCTAGGTGTCCAACTTGAGAGCAATTTCCGCTGGGGCAAGCAGATTGCCAGTGCTTGTGCCAAAACTTTAGGAGCACTAAATATCATCAAAGCCTTGGGCAAGACGAAATGGGGCTGCCATCCGGCCGTACTGATCAGAATATTTAAAGTGTTGGCTCTACCGCATTTAGATTATGCGAGATTTCTTTACAGGAGATGCTCCAAATCCAACTTGGAGCGTCTAGATAGAGCACAATATGCTGTTCTGCGAGCGGCTATGTCCTTGCTGCGTTCTATTCCAACAAATGTCATCCTTTATGAGGCAGCACAGCTTCCTCTCTCATTGAGACGTAGATGGCTTGCGTTTAAGTATGTGTCGAAGATTTTACAGGTGGAAGACCATCAAGTGTGCAAGATTATTGGAGAGCATGAACAGTTAGACCATCTTTGGGCGCGTACAACCATCCCCCCTCTTATTCGGGCCTTTTTTGACTTCTCTTCCAGAAAGCGACTCATAAATGGCATGCAAAATATACCTTTCTATGAAATTCCGCTTGAGATATGACTAAGCAAAGTATATGTACACAACTCGGGTCTCCCCAAGTATTCGTTATCGAACCCTCAAGAGTTTGCTGCATTGGTGGCAGAAAAGTTTCCCCAACATCGAATTATATTTACAGATGCTTCGCTATCCAGATCTCCCGACTCTGTAGGCTATGGTGTATACTGTTCGAACCCACTGCTAAGGATGTCAGCTCGCCTACCAGACCACTGGTCCATATTCACCGCAGAAATGTATGCAGTGGGATCTGCTGTTCAGATAATTCTGCAGCATAATATCTTAAGATCTCTAATTGTGTCAGATTCTTTGAGTGTGTTTGAGGCTCTTAAATCTGCAAATTTCAACTCCAATACTGATTGTATCTCGGTTAGAACATTTGAACTTTTGCATCAGGCCAGGCCAGCTGGATTAGTGATCAGGTGCATTTGGGTTCCCAGCCATTCTTATATTCATGGCAATGATATTGCTGATATGCCAATATGCTAGCCAATCAAGGCAGATATCAAGTTGGCCCCCCTTCCATACCTGGTGGTCCTCGAGAATTGTGGCCAGACTTTCGTAGATTATTGAAGGACACTTGGATTAATCAGTTTTACCGTAGTGTACCGTGAAACGCCATGGCGAATGGAAAAGCAATACTGTCGCTGAAGGTTACATCGAAAATTCGAAAGAGCAAAAGAAAAAAATATCAGAAGCAATTTTTGATGCCAACAACCAAACAGGATTACAAGTTTGCATCAATCATCAACTACTGATGTAAAAACTGTAGAATCCATTGGTATTAATATTACAAATTGTAGTAATTCTTTTTTTACCATTTATAATAAATAGTTGTGTACATAGTTATGCATTTTGATTAAACTTTTTTGGTCAAACCATTACATGTTTTCCTCATAGAATTTCATTATGGTACTTAGTACTTAGACATCAAAATTGAGTGACATAACGTTGTCATTATGACATGCCATCAGATAAATTATATTAAAACCTCCTCAAATTCTAATTCAACCCCCATTAATATATATTACAACCTCCATAAATTTAATCATATTTATTCATACTCCATTCGAATTTGCTTCATTCATATTTGTACAAAATCTACGTAATCGTACCTGGATAACCCTTTGTATAAAATGAGGACATATCATCGGGGTATTTGGACTTTTTAACCCCTTGACCCGCTACAGGACACCCGCTCAACGACCTATGGGTAAGAAACGACCCATTTATATGTCCAGTGCCATCGCATCCGGGGGTGGGGCAGTTTACACCCTCGAATTTCATAACAGTAGCTGCCGCTACTGCTGCCTTATGCTGGTCCACGGATCCTCCACTTTCTAAGACCCTCATCTTGTTTCTGTTGGCGATCGGACATCCAGAGGCGCTGTTGACATAAAGATTTAGATATTACAGAGGAAAATCAAAATATTTTCCAAAAAATTTTGGAAAATATTTATTGTATGGGTTCGTTGAACACGTTTTTCATCCTTTTTGTTTAACCTCAGCTCATTTTTGAAATGCATCGAAATAAAATGGCACGAAAAATTTATAGCTTTTCAATTAAAGTCTAGAGAACTGCCATTTTAACATTTGACAAAGGAAAACTACACCACTAGAATCATTTCTGTGGAAATCATTAATACATTAGAAGAAAGGAAAAAGTCGCATTGGATTTGTTACAATTGGCGTCACAAAAATGGTGTAAACTTTACAGTAACAGTTCACAAAACTAAACTAGTTGTTTAGGCTGGCAGTTATTAAACTGTTGTGACAATTTGAGCTCCTGGGATGAGGTTGCAATGAAGAATCTAAACCACTCTATGTCATAAAAAAATTTGATAATATCTCAGCTGTAGCTTGTAGCATTTACGAAAATCCAGGTTTGTAAAATTATAGAATTTTGCATATGGACTGATTTCTTCTCTTAAAACACTTGGATATCAAAGTGAATCTTCTAATCGAAACCATGCTCAAGGTTAAAAAGGGTTTTACCTCCTGTGCGACAAGAATTTTCCAGTAGCATGACCAGATCCATCACAACCTGGTATTGGACATCTGATAGCATGAAAATTTAAGCATATCAATAAAATTGAACTTTTAGCTATACAGCTTGATCACACGCGTATAAAATCTGAGTATTCACTAAACAATACCGAAAAAATGAATTTGTTGGTATCTACCTTAAGGGTTCCGAATCTTGACCATCTCTAGGTTTACTTTTTGGTTTGTTCGCTCTAGGACAGCCAGACAGACTTCTATGCGAAGAGTAGTTTCCTGTCACGTGACCAGAGCCGTCACAGCCGGGTGTGGGACATTTCAGTTCCTGCGAATGGGCCTGTATATGCGTCCTGTCGTTCCTTGGGCAGCCAGAAATACTGAAAATGATGAAATTATTACAGAGACATGCTTATTCTTTATGAATATTTTGGTATCTATTGTTTATGTTTTTATGTTGTCACGTTCACTCATATAAAGGTCAATTCTTTGGAAATGAAAAGAACTACATCCAATAGAAGAGGTTTTAGGGAGTGTTCAGATGCAAGAAATTTGGTCTGCAAAATCTGAATATCTTATCATCAAACAAGCTCACCTTCCGTCTTTGCTCGCTGTTTTCTCATGCTGAGATAAGGAATGTTGAGGTGGTGGCATTGAGTAGCAAGGATTTGGAGAGTATCCTCCAGGAGGCACTGGATAACCAGTGGTGACTGCGCCAGGATAACCCCCCGTTCCGCATCCATAACCCCCTGGACCTGGATAAGGTGTAGTATAAGGGTTCGAAGGGTAGTCAGCCCCAACGGAAGTCATTCCATAGCCAGGGTGCGGACTCATCGGTGCATATCCTGGAATTTGAATAACTTAAAGATCGCTCAATAAACTAATACGTGATCCAATAGAAGAAAAACAAACCTAATCTGAAAAAAGCCAAAACCTATAGGAACTGTGCAAAGGCTTTGCCTAAATTATAATAATCATGTTCATTTCAGGACTCGATAGTAGAGGAGCAAAGCGGATTCTAGACCGCCTTAGATTTCATTGCATTTCTAATAAAATTTATTGATTATATTCTCTTGATAGTTAATTATTTCATGTAGGAGCAGGTATGACTGTCAAAATAGAATTATTTTCTGAAGTTTGGGTACTCAATAGAGACTAAATGTAGTTATACCACTGAATCTCAGTAATAAGACGTTTATGAGTCCAACTATAGGAAAAGATTGTTCATAATTTAGCGTTTCTTAGGGAAAAACTCAGTTTATAGAAGTCCATAACAAACTTAGACTAAAACAATTGGGGTTGCTCACCTGAGGAGTCTCTGTAGGCATCCATGTAGTGTGACCCCGCGCTCTCTGGCGACGATTCCCTGCTATATCCAGATCCGGGCGCCAGGATCGGCCCTGCGAAGGTGGCCACAGGTCGGACGCCACTGAAATTAACGGGTTCGTTTGCCGTTGAGAAATCGACCGGTTCTGTCTGTTCATCACGGGGGGGACCTATGTAGCCGGGGGGCACCGGCATCGAGCCTTCTCTGGCTTGGTACTGGGGACTTGCGTTGCTGCAATTCGGTACATTTGCGAAATTGATTCAAACGCATTTTTTTTCATCAGACGCGTTTAATTTTTTGAAATAGTATCCTGATATAATTGGCAGTTTTGCAGCCGTTATCGAAATACTGTATTTATTGATTGTCAATTTCGTTTTATACTGAATTTACAATAAAGATAGTGTTTTGGATCATGAAACTATTACAGAAGGCTTTTGTCATAGAGGGTGGAGGAAGGTAAACCACCTACTACTGTTAGTAAGGATGCTGTTGTCGCTTTAGTGAAACTTAGGATGACATAACGTTCATAATACTATGAATACCATTCTCAATAATCCTTTATAATTGTACAGATATTCAAAAGTAACATATATACACAAATATATAAAAAATTTTTAGTTAGTTATTTTAGTAATGCATATATTCCGTTGAGAAATGGATACCACGTAAGAAGCAGTTCAGAAGCAAGGACACATTCTGTTCATATTGAAATGACGGGAAATATGCAAGTATTCTTTCATGATCAACGGATATTCTATTTTATTTACTTGAAATGTATTGTTTGCATTATTCAAGTTCACCTTCGCTACAGAAGATCATTGAATCGAATTATGATAGTTTTTTGTGCAACCAGTTGAGAGAAGCAAGTGTTTCACACAATATTTTTTCTAATTTTGTCAAGAATTTGCTATAACCGCTGGAGATTTCGACGGTATAAATTGTATCTAAATGGTTAAAAAATAGATTAATCTAAGACCAACAAATGACAGATTTTTTGTCAAATATACTTTTTATCACGAGTTGCGTTTGCAAAACGTGGATGAGTTTTGAAAAATGTCACTTTATTTGTCCAAATTAGAAAAAATATTTTTCATTTCAGATACTCCTGATTAGCAATAATGAATCAAATCACTATATTCTTTGATCGTTGTTGAGTTGCTCTTCCATTGAACTTTATAAAATTATGTCAACATAGTTTCAAGCGGCAACAGCGTCCTTAATAAATGTAAGATTGAGACTTATAAATTTCTTTTACTTATACTCGTACGATTTAGACTTTTGGTAGTTTATTCGACTTTACTCAATTTTCAATTATCATTCAGTTCGGAGCTAATTTTGATTGTTCTCACAATTTGAGTACTCTCCACCACCCGCCCCTCAAGCATCGAAACTTCCGAAGCCCCCGTCAACTGTAGTGGCCCCAATACACCCCCTTATGTAATCCAACAAGCCCATTTCGAAATCCTACAACCAACACACATGTTTACCCCAACTATCAAACTACCGTCAAACTATATACAAATTGGACCGGCCCCGTAATACAGTGTGGTTATGAACTTTGGGACGCTTTCGCAATAAATAACGGGAGGGGTCAACTCACCTGTGGGACAACCGGCTGATGCTTAGGTCCAGCGTCTGTCCCTGAGGACTTGGAACTTGCGGACTCGCTGATAGATGGGGACTCGCCGCGGCTTGCGGACTTCCTCCGACCCGTTGCCCACCGTAATGGGGTGAGTTATACGCCACCTGCCGACAAACGATGATTACGTGGCGGAAACGTTATGTATGGCCCCGGTTATGGGGTATTAACTGGCGGGTTATGAGGTGTTTCCGTAGGAATTTACAATTTTCAGGACCTTCCAGGACGAAGGTCAACGTAGAGCGCATACATAAAATCTCTGGTCTGTGAGGGGTCGGTTTGCCATAAGAAATTGAAAATTTTGTTTGTATACGAGTAGATTACTCTCTCTCTGAATGAAGTACATACTTCATAGAACATAATTTGGACTATGGCAACGCGGTATGGCAACTGAAACTTGTTTTATTGATCCTGTATATTTCGGAGTTCATATGGTTCATGACTTATAAGTAATATATACGGGTTCCATAACGTTTGCGATTAGTATTGGCTGATTTTTCCTGAATTACATGTATATAGCTGTGGCAGCCATTTTGCTGATATTGTTTCCCATTAATAATGACATATTAAAATAAACATCCGATCAGAACATTATGTCAAAAAATGAAATAATGTAATTTTTTGTTTTATATTGTGATAACACCACTTATTGGAGAACCCTTCATGGACAATCACTAAATTTAGTATTTTTGTGTGCTTTTTCTAGTAGAACAGCATTCTATCGTTTTGTGCGTATGTCTGCAATTTTCGGAAATGGTCAAACTTGAGTAGGTCTCTTTGTAGAGATATATCGACAAGCTGCTATTGCATAACTATCATATCTGTAATCATATACAATTGTAGTATGTTAAATAAAGAAAAATGAGAAATCAGAGCTTTCTATTAGAAGTATTTTTCGTGATAACATTTTGCACGTCAGTTCTCCCCATAACCCAGTTATGAATCGATCTATCAGCTGTATTGTAAAAATGACTCACCTGAGGACTCGTGGTAACGCTGGATGTCGAAAGGTCGATAACAGAACCCCCGGGGGACGTGTGGGGACCAGCACCCTTCATCTGGGCCTGAGTTGTCACACATTTTACGGATAGGTTGATGGCAGAAAATCCCACGGGCAGCGGACCTCCCGATGTCTGTTCGTATTGGTACATCGGCCTACAAATTAATTTTCCCAATTAAATGGTGACAAAGGTGAGTGATGATGATGAAAAATTATCTTTTAGGTGTTGGAAAGGGGTGGAATAACCAGAAATATAAATTTACTGGCGAAGCACTCGTGATTATCCACTTAGGATTTCGAATTGTAGTTTTGCCTATAGGTGGCGCCAGTTTTTTCATTAGGACACACATTTAAATTGCTAATTTTTATGACGAACTTTTTGTCGAAACCGCACGTCACCATCTATAATCGTTTTTTAGTTTTTGAAGAATATAATTATGTGGTGAAAAAAATTGCTGACTTTTTAGAATATGTGGCTTGGATTGAGAAATCCACAGAATTTACAATTTGGTTATCGGATTCACCATTAGGAAATCAGAATGGTTGCAAAGAATTAATTGAGAAAAAGAAATTAACAATCAAACTTGTATATTTGCTAAATAATCGAAGTGTCTTTGTTCAAAACTGATAAATCTATATAGAAAAAAATTGAAAATAGTCACCTTGGGTATATCGGCACAGTCGGCTCTTGTGCTTCAGTTTTGATCATGCTCTGAGAAACGGCAGCCATATGCTGCTGCGATAACGTCGATTCCTGCTGATATCTCTGTTCCTGCTGATCAGCCATACCACCATAACTGTACAAATTTTGCGATGAGGCTATCCTTTGCGGAAGTGGCTGCTGTACACACTGATTTGGTTCGTATCGTTCAAAAGCCGTTGGGGTTCCGGTACCAGGGTCATATGGCCTATGACTCGTCGAGTTCATGATCCCAGAATCATACGGCCTCATTATATCGTTGGAATATGTGACTATTGGCCTTGCCACCGTGCTTCCCATGGATTCATTCATATCCGAATACGCTCGCTCCCTATGGTAGATTTCCTCAGAAGAAGGATGGTGATACGGCGACCTCTGAGCCATGTGATTATCCAAGTTGTAAGGAGACTGTTGATTGTGATGGGGTCCCACAGGGTGAGGTATTTGGTGCGGATTACTCCTAGAATTGGAAGCCTCCATACTGGATATGGAAGACGAGTTTGAATCTTGATTAACGTAAGGCTCGTAGCCCAGCCTCATGCCGGAAGAGGGCGAACAGCAACTGCTTGGATTTTCTGTCTTTGGTACAAGTAATTCGGATTGACCTTGCATTCCGCAGCAACTGCTATTGTTGGCTTCGCTCTTAGGAACCTTTAATTCGGGTTTGAGTTGGTTGAGTTCGGCGTTGTAGAACTGTTCGTACGTTGGTTTGGTTGAAGAGGAATCTTGACTACTGGAGCTGTAACTGTGGTTGTAACCAGGCTTGATGTCTTCGTTGTTTACCATATTTGGAGGCTTTTTGGGTTCGAATGGTGTGGTTGGGAAGTCGCCTAGAAGTGAAGAATTGGTTTTTAGGTTAATTATTCATATAGAATTGTATGTTATGGAAGGTGCTTGTATATATAAGCAGAGCGTGAGAAAGGAATCATAAGCGTGTTTAGTGAAATATGAAGCAACATGCTACTATGTAGAATGCCATTATCTGATTCCATTTTGATATTCCACATTGTGTGAAGCACCATTTTGGGAAGGTTGTGATCAAATTATTTTTCGACTCGATTTGCTCTCTGTTAGTATGCATTTCATCTTCAGTGAGGTCTTTTGTGTGTATATGTTCCTCATTCTTATTCATAAGTTCTCTTTTTTCACATTGCGAAAACTAGATTAGAGAAAATATACAACGAACATTAATCAGTACGCAATTTTTTCTTTCAGTATTTTGGTTGAGAGTCCTCTTGAAATGTACGAATATATCACATCTATAGGAGTTTTCTTTATGTTTTCTTCTCCATATAATATCATGATTGATCTCCAAATACATATGCAGAGCTATAACCATAAACTCGAGATGACTTAAACACATTTTCTTCTTTCCGTAACCATTGTTGAGGAGGGAACTGTTCTCGGGCCAGTGCAGGGGAAGGAGAGGGGTGAAGAAAGAAACACGTATCGCAATCAACAGAAAACAAATGAGCGTGGGAAACAATTAGTGATACTCACCAAAGTGCGGTGGAGATTTGGAACTGCCGGACAAATTGGATTGATATTTTTGTTCTCTAGCTGCCTGTTTGTGGGCCGCAGCTATCGGACAACCGGAAAGGCTCCGGTGCGTGTTCCGGTTCGTGCTCACGTGACCACGTCCGTTGCATCCCGGTGTAGGACATTTGAGGATCGTTTCATGCATTGCCAGAACTGAATCACATCAACAGAACATCATATTGAGTATAAAAGGTATCAAATTGAGGATTAATTTTTTTTTGGATGGGGTTAAAACGAGGGTAGAGAGTCTAAATATTGTAACATTTGAGGGGTTTTATACTCAATGTGACATATACTGTGGAGGTGATTCATGAAATGTACGTTCTGAATGGTGAATACAAAGCGGTGCTTAATTGAAGCCATTACAAAGCTGAACTAAAAAAGCTGATGCTCTCTACCCCGTGAAAAGCATAAACAAAAAAAGAGAATTTGGCACAATACAGTAAAACTAGAAAATATACGGATCATGGTAAGGGGAATTTGATATAAATAGTCTTCAAATGCTTCAAGAATGATCGCAAAACTTTGTGAAATCATTTCAGAAATTATATTCGATTTCAAAACTGCATTATACCACTAGGAAATTGTCTGTGATGATGGAGATGAAACATTTCCTATATTCACTTCTAAAATAAACAGTATTCTTTGCAAAATGACTAAGAACTTATCTAGCGAAATTATCTTTACAATAATTCATTTCAATCCATGAACTCAGCGAGAGCTGCGAAATCGAAAAACTATTAAACAGAAAACAATAATTTTTACCAAAAGGATGATTAACTTAGATATTTTGCAGTTTTTCGCATTTCAGAAGATTCAATCCTTATTGATTCGTTCTGAGAATATTAAATTCAAATGAAAGACTCCAAAAAAATAGATCATTAATGAAATAACTCGTGATTACTTCGAATTCAATTAAAAAAAACATGGACAAGGTTATTTAGATGAAATCTCCAAATATATCCAATCATGACGAAACCTAGAATTCGTGAACAGGACGTATATGTGAAGGACTCTAATATATCAGAACCTGTAACATACCCTTTCCAATAACTGACCGAAGCTTAGTTATTAAACGAATCAATGCTCAGAATGAAACTGAGTTTGGTCAATTTTATTGTTTCACTGGTGTCATTCTTGAAGCAAATATTTGTACATTTTGCATTATAGTTTTAAAGACTTTCTATGTTCGGTTTTTTTATATTTCATATTAACGAATTTCTAAACACCAAAAATTTTATTTTCGAGACATAAACTTACTTTCTGGTGTTACTTTATCCTTTCTAGGGCATCCGGAAAGACTGTTGAATTTGTAATCATTAAGTTTTTTTCATTGAACGGGGTTGAGGTTGATATTTTTATTTATATTTTCTTTATTTGATATTCAATGTACCTACCTTCTGTGATGTGAATAGAGTCCTGTAACATGGCCCTGCCCAGTACAACCTGGAGTAGGACATTTTGCTCCTTCTGAAAATGAAAATTTGATATGAAAGTTATTGTTACGCTCACTATATAGTTTTGTGCAATACAAGCATTGTTGAATCACTGTTTCACTTGTGAACTTTTCATATTTATTAAAACCCGATGTCATTTCAATAATTTTCAGATCAGAATCGAAATCAAACATGACCTTATAAGCCAACAAACTTGCACTTTCACCATTTTGCAAAGTATGTAAGAAGGATTCCTTCCTTAGTCCTTTCAAAATCGAAGTGAACAATATGAAACAAAAACAGTTTTATACCTAGCCATATTTGATATATTTCAAAGAAGAAGGCAGGTCACTTAGGAAACGAACGACTTTGAAACAGTGGATCAACTTATTTATTTCTCCTGAATCAAAATAATGTGTTTAACCTATACAACAAAAGCAGTTATCAAGTATTCAATTGAATCGAATTGTTTGTCGAGTTATTTAAAATCAATAACAAATTCTCCTATCCATAAGGTATTTGAAGCATCAAATCAAATCTCACATTTTTCAGAAAGATATAAGAAAAGCTACAAAATGGCCTCCGATTCCATTTATATATTAATATTCAGACGCGACATACCAACCTAGCAAAAAATTCCAACTTTTCAAATTACGTGTTTAGTTTTTTCATCCCTACAATATGCGATGCAAAAAGGATCTCACGAACGCGGTGGGGACACTGGTGGGGTAAATACCAGAGCGCTAGATTTATTAGGGGGGTTCTCCAGAGGCACACCTATGATCCCGTTTTTTTCTTCTTTCGAGCGCATTCAAAATGTCCGACGTCAGGATCCGGAACGTGTTAGGAGAGGACGAAATAAAGTTTCGAGCTGCGCGAGAAGTTTCCCGGAGTTTCCGGAGTTCCCGGACTCGTAAAACTCCGCCCCACCGTCGGTCGATTAGCCTATCCGGCAATAAACGGGTGGAGACTCGGGAGAAAAATATTTTTTTTTCGAAAAAAGAAAACGCGCCTGACGGAGGTGGGCGGCGCGGCGCGAGGCGTCGGTCACCGCACCTGCGAAGTAGATGCCTGGCTCCGGAGGCCACCCATTCCGAGGCGGAGGCGTCGGACGACGCCTGGAAAAAAGCACGGACGTCGGTATCGAACGACGGATCGGTCATCGGGTGCTGGCTGGAGGTGGGAGTCGGGATATTTACGCCCTTTTTAAGGGCGAATAGTGGACCTCGATGTATTTTCAGATGAGATCCGAAAAGGATGGATGCTTGAATTGTCTATACGCATTTATGAGAACACTATTAACCGTAATTATGATAAAAGAAAGAAAATTTCAATTCACAATTGTAATCCGAGTTTTTTTGACAAGTCGCTCTGTTTTGTATAACATATAAGCCTTACCAACCACCTCAGAAATTGGCCAAAGATTTCTTCAACTGATATTCATTCTTTATATAGAGTGAATCAATAACTGCAATATTTAATTCAATCATAAATACCAAAAGAAAGGGTTTCTTCTCATAGCATTCTTTGAGATGTGGAACCCTTCAAAACATATAAGACGTTGAAATTGTAGGAAAAATTGTATTTTCTCTTATAGCTCCCGATTGTCAATTTCATGTAATTGAAATTTGGAGTTGAGTTCAAGATCTTCAGTATTGAATACATTATTGATAAATCTCATACTCTCGGCAGTGAACATAAGTTTTTATGCTGAATATTTGGTTATTGTGAGATATAAAATCATTTTTAGTGGATTTGCTTAAAACCGATAGTTTAATAAATATCGAAATTTATTTTAATGGAACTGCTGGAAAATCGACAAAGTATAAAACTGTCTTTAATATTTTATGTTTAAAATTTATTCAGAATGGAGATTTTTACGATGTTGTCAGCCTCTAGTTCGATTGATTTGAAAGACTTTAAAATATAATTTCTTCAAGCCTTCGTTACGTGAATGTATTAAAACAATTTACACTTACAACTTTCAAACAGAGCCGAATTGGATTAAGTGATATATGAAAAATATTTTGTTTGGCTTCTGGAATCAATGAAGAAGTCAAATAATCAAAGACAGAATTCGTTTTTCCTTCAATTAGTATCTGAGACGATATTTATAATCAAAGAAAATTTACAAACGTTGAAGATGATGTCCATATTGTAGTAGTATCCATTAAATTATGTTTATTGACAAAAAGGCCAACTATACTTTTTAATGATGTATATTTCATAGTTGTACAGTTTACTTCGACGTGGTGCGTGCCTAATATTCAATATTAGCATTCAATGACCTCGCAGGAATTTCGAAATCAAGTTCAAGTTCCAACATTGGAAATTTTCCCACTCCCCACTTTATCAACAACTCCCATTAAAAAGTTCAACTTCGTCGAAGAGTAACTTTTTTGAACGCTACGATGACCAAGTTGCTGCACAACTTTAAGACTTCTCAAATAGTTTGTCTGGTTTGTACTAGACGGCCTACAGATGGAGGTCACCCAGTTATTTTCGAAAAGTTTGCCCTTCGGAACTTTCAAAAGTTCAGCCGCTTGCATAGAGTTGATTCATGCACATACATATATGTTCAACAATGTGGATGATGCAGTAGACTCTTTGGTGTTGTTTTAAATAGGTTCAAACATGTTTGCATTTTTTCTCTGCAAATAAGTTTATATTCTTCATTTAGAGTTGTCGCAAATTGGAATAATTCATAAAAATTAAGGAAAAAATCAAAAACAAGACAATATTTGAATTAACCGTCATGTTTGACAGACTTGTAGTGGGTTTCATAAAGATCGTTGAACAGAGGATTCACATAATACTTCAACGGATATGTCAGATTGACCATTTGAAAGCCGAATTCATGGAAATTCAGATATAGAATCGCTCAATCAACGAGTTGACAACATTTATGAAAACCAGCATAATTATACATAATTATTATATATCAGATAGCGGTTTAACCGATTGTAGTTAGTAAATAAACATTGAGCATTAAACGGTGAAACTGATAGTAAATAAAAAGACGGGTTGCACTCCGGGAGTGCCGGCAGAAGTGAAAACTTGAATATTAACGTTGTGCATTTTTGATATTTTGGAATGGTTAGAGAATAATTTTGTATGAATTGCTTTCATTATCAGTATAAAAGTGCTATTATTTATGTGGTGGAATACAATATTCATTTATTATTGCGCAATAGGTTTGTTATCGTACTGGGGTCACAGAGAACCACACTTGGAAAACACATGAACGGGTGAGAACAGGTGGGAACAGATAATTTCAAAACGATTTCGTTAAGTGCATATATAAGTGAAAGTAAGGTTATGTTGTACATCATGGACATTGAACTCTAAATACCATATAGGTATTCATATAGAGTTCAATGATCATGGATCGTATCATGGATAGTGAAGATATTGAATAAGTTATTGTGTTATTAATACGGTGGAAATACTTTAGAAATTACAAATATTAAAATTAAACAATTTTTTTGTCATAAATAAATAAACATAAACATATCCATATAAATAACTGTAAATATAATTTATATGTGATGAAATATTTAAAGAAATGATTTAAATTAATTATAATTTGAAATTTCAATACATGTAGTAGTGGTCATCAGTGGAGAAATTATTTTTGTTAGTTCATATCTGGATAAACTGTGAATTTTTCTGTTATTTCATTGTAATTTTGGTGGAAACTGTGTACAGAAAATTTTATATAATAGAATTAGGTAATTGTATATGGAACTCGTGGCATTTGGGAAATAAATAAAAATATTTTCTAACAATTTTCATAGCTTTGTAATTATTTTTAGATAAGAATTGTTTTAACAAGTCGTTGTGTTCTTGAAAGAGGTCATTCCTCCGTTTCCTTCCTAAAGATACATTTTGATTTTGGTGGTTAAAAATAAAGATACTACAATCACGAAATAACAAAAATAAATATATAGTATCTAAATACGAAATATCGTATATATAAATAAATTAAATATTTATCTTACATACTTTGATCAACAACTATGCAATTGTTTTATTCATCTATTGCAAATGATCCTTCCTCTTCTTTGAGATAACAAAAATTTTGAGAAGCTATTATAACGAATTGATTAAAAATGTATACTCCCACAACATCAAATATACTCAAAAACAGCTATGCGAATATCCTAATCACCAAATATATAACTTAATTTCCAATTAGAACTACTGAAAATTTGAATCACCGATGATTTGAATTTACCGCTTCTTCTGTTGTACTTTGTACCATTGTACCATCTCTAGATCAGGAACCGTAAGAACAGTAACGAACAGTTCCGAAATCAAGTGTTCCGACCACACGAACGACAAGGAACTCCTGTTCCGTCCCAGACGAACGGGTAAGAACCACAAATTACCAAAAATTACAGTTCCGAACTGCCACGCGAACAAACCTAATTTATATTACATTAACATACACAAACATTCGCACAAGCGCCCTGCACCGCCTAAACGAAACAGCACACGCAGGCACGGTAGAAAGAGTGTGGGATATTATTCTTACGCTTTTTTTTGACAGTGTGCTCAGCGCCGCTAAAGAAGTTTTCACTTCAAAAATCATTAATAATGAGAGTTTAATTCAAAGTACGTTAAAATTTCAATAAAAAGTTGCCTAACTCAATTACAGTGAAAAAATAACAAAGAGCATTGAAAGAACCAGTACGACAAGTGATGTTGAACATACGAAAGTGGGTCCTTGTGGACCAAATATCACGTCAATTCGTGGGAGCGTAGCAAAAAGAATTTTTCTGAACAATATCAGCTGCAAGCCTTCCAAATCCGAGGCGCTCAACCACTCGACTACAGGTGGGCCCTGAATAGTAAAGAGTATCTACCGATAAATCTTTGGCCAACCTTTCCAGTTGACAAACAAAAACATTTTCAGTGGTGAGACACATTTTTACTTTAATTGCTTCGTTCTGTGGTTTATGCCAATAAGAAATAAGTTGGATCATAGTTTTCAAAAAATCATGGATATGAGAAGATTATAACCAAATATTTAGTGTTTAGCGGTTTACTAGTGATGCCAGATAAACCAATTAGTCTCCATTGAATAATAAACTTTGAAAATCCCCTCGTGGATCGTACAATTATCAAAAATGTCAAAAAATTCTCCACATATAATGATGGCTATAGAATCTTGGGCCAAAATAAAAATATCTTAAGGTCAAAGTAGGTTCTACAGAGCTGAACCGCTGAGAGATCTGATTTTTTCTGTTGTGCCAAAAGAACATTTTGCAATTAGGATTTCTTTAGTTCAGATATTATAAGCTGTTTCTTAAAGTGAGTCGAAGACAGAACATTATTTGGATTATCTCTATATGATCAAGGGCAATTTTGCTGCAACCGTCGAGCTAGTAAACGATATCTGAGAATAGACTCAACCAAAGCCATTCGTCTTATATCATCAATAAATAACAGATTTTGGGCTTCATAGATCGTGATATCAAAATCTTTATATTGTTCAGGAAATGTTTAGAATTTGATAAATATGAGGGAAATTTCGATTTAAAACAGTCAAAATAATAAGACAAGTTATGGCTGGTTGGCAAAGATCTCATGAGGTAACCTTAAGTTGGCTTCTTCAATAGCTGCAAATCTGGGGAGATAAACTGCTCATTCTACCTTTAAATCACCACAAAACAAGGAAAGAGCAGTTTGCAACATCGTCAACAGTAGCGATGTCGAGAATTCTTCAAATATACAAATTAGTGTGTGAATGACAAATGTCACTGGATGTACTAAACAGGACTTCGAAGGATTGACGTATCAGTCAAAACAGTTTTCTTCCAGATTCATATATGGACAAAGAGAATGATTGCTTGAAATGGACAACCATGAGTAATTTATTGTAGAGTCACAGGGAAGGACATCGGAAATCGATTGGATACGATTTAGACAATAAAAACAGATCATTTCCACGTAGATCTGTCCACTTCTCAACACCGCATTCGATATCCTTGGGAACATCTTGAACGAACCCGTTTTGCGCCTTCCAATCTGGCCCCAACCCCAGAGGGTAACAACAACGTTGAGATGGCAGTTCTGAAGCAAGTCACGTTATCGTTAAAACAGCTTATAACTTGTTACAAATAAAGCCTTGCCGTAAATGCTGAAGACGTTGCGGCTAGGACGAAACAGGTGACAGCTACGTGCTCCATAATTTATCGCGCCATTGGTTCTTGTGGTTTCATAATTCATTGGGGCTGGATCTGAGGTTATATAGAATTAAGGGTTGACGTTGAGTTTCAGAGAGAGAAGACATCATTCTGAGGGATCATGCTCGATGCCATTGGAGAGAGATTTTTTTGAAGACATCATTTCTTCATGATTGATGTATAGGGGTCATTTTCGAGGTTGATGGGAAACTTATCTCTTTATGGTATTCTGTGTTCTCTTTGTTTTGTAATTTTTATTATCTAGCCGATAGGTTTTGACTTCCTGGCGAATAATCCTGGTGAAACATGAATAGATCGTAAAATATTTTCCGAAGAAGATAAGCTGGAGTTTCCAAATTTTCAGAATAAATTAATCAGGTCCGAATTCGTCATTTGGCTAAATCCTTCGAATAGTTCAGCAGTTATTAGCTTCTGAAATTTGATTTTCCGAATGAATCCTACAATATCGATTCGGTTGTGACTTGGAAGATATTTCTATTTGAGGTTGAAACAAATTGATCTGCAGATTTCCGTGGAAATCGCTATGATAGTTAAATTTCAAAAATCCTACAGAATCGTTTTAAGTATTTGATATTTCAAAAGAAATTCAATACCTTCTTTGGTTGATTTTCAAGAAGAGGGAATTTAAATTTCCAATTAATTAGACTGATCTATCTTGATATGGATTTCTAAGGACATTGAAAATCAAATCTAAAAGAATCGATTTTAATTGGAAGGTATGTAGTTCAAACCAAACTTCTTTCTCAAAACAATGCTATCAGGTATCGACTTAATTCTAAAGTCTTTTTGAGGACATTGAATTCGATACCAAAATAATCAATAAGTCCAATGAATGTTAACTACCAAAAAATATATCTTGAATTAACAGTTTACTTCAAGTTTTGCATGAATCCTACACCTTCAACTAGCGAAAAAGTCCCAAACATCTCACTTGTTTATCATGACATGATCGAGAATCACATATTTCATTTGTTTCAAAAGCAATAAATGTATTCCAATAAAATGAAATTCATCTAATTTACTTCGGAAACCATAAACTCCATGTGATAATGAATTAATGGGTGAAAGATTGTTCAGTATCAATGAAATTATCAAACTCGATGGATTTCAAATATAATTATATCTAATTTGTTCAAATATGAATGAAAATTTAATGAATGCTATGATTGTTTTTGAAAGATGGCTTAACTTATCTTTAGCAGGAATGTAAATTCGAAACCTTCAATGTATACCCTCTTGGATGTGTAGAATTCATCAGTCGTATCATATTAAGACTAAGTACCTATTTTCAATCATATTTTATGTTCAAGTTCTGTGATTTATCGAGGAAACCAAATCTCAGATGCTTAAACATCTGAACCATTTAACAGATTCTACCCCATAACGAACATAACCTAGATATTTGGTCAATTAACCTATACGGAAAACATTAAAACTTCAGCTCATCTGCTTTGAAATATATTCATTCCATTTGCGGAATGGATAGACGACCTTACGGACTCGTCAATATAACAATCTGAAGATGCCATACTGTGATGAAATGACTGTCGTTGAACAAATTTTTGGGAATTCAAACTGTCCTTTTTATCAAATATTTATTACGAATTTTCTATCAGGTGGTCGAATACAGTTGTTCGAGACCCTATACGGCTCGATATTGGAAAATAAACCTACATACATTTAAAAATTGATAGCTTGATGTTGCACTAAGAATACGAGCGTATTACATTGAGTTGACTAATACAAAGTATTAGCCAAAAACACTAAAATTTAATATAAAATGACAAATTGATGGATTTCTTTCTCGAATTCATCAATTGAAACACATATATCTAATATAAGAGAAAAGTATCTCTCCTCATATCATGATTTGTGAACATTATCATTTTATAAGTACTTCAAATATCGACATTCATTTGCTCAAAGCAATAAATCGAATGAAACTCAAATGGAGCAAGCACGCATGAAATAAATAATCCAGAATTTTCAAAATTTACAACACACAAATTTCTTCAGTACAACACTCAAATAAAAAGCGAAAGAATTCCGACAAACATTCACGAAACAAATTACACTCACCTCTTCCGATGCTGTTAGGGGACCACGCACCCCCCGCAACTGTCACTGCTTTCCCAACGGGGTTGCTTCCGACGCCAGTCGAAGATCCGCTAACTGCGGCCACCCTCCCTTCTTTAGCCGTATCCTGCTGCATCCCCGTAGATGCCCTCGAACCGGTGGTTGCTGGCTGAAGAATGGTATACTGTTTGCTGGCACCCTCCGAAGATTTGGACGTCGTTTCCGGTCCAATCTCCGCCGGTTTAAGGACCACTGGATGTTTTCCTTCGTGTGTCGGTGAAGGAACACCCATCGCCTCTGGATACCCTACGAAAGTAGCCTCAGCAGGAAAAGGACCAAGGTTTCCAAGGCTCGTCCCTTTGGTTGTATGTGGAGGACGGAAGGCTGACGTGGAGGAAAATGGAGATGCTTGTGTGGGTTTCACTAAGCCTTCGAAGGTCTTTGGATCATCTTTATCCGATTTAATTTTGGTTTCACTCCTCACTTCGTTCTTCTCAGAGGCTGATTCCGACATGTCAATTTCTAGCTCGTTGGAGGAGTCGTCCACCAGCTCGTTAAAATCAGGAGGTTTATATACATCATCACTTCTCACCCTTTTACATTTCTCTTTGTCCCCCAATCTTTCCTCTTCCTCATGCTGATCCCTCAATGTTATGACGTCCTTCAAAGAGGAAGTGTTGTCAGTGCTACTATTTGACGTCGAAGAAGGAGACATCTTCACGTTCGCCTTGTTCTCATCAAACAGATTTTCGAATGCAGGTTCTTCTTGTTTAACGTAAGAAGATCCCCTAGGTCCTGGCCAGCTTCCAGAAAGGTTCTTCAAGGCAGCTTCAGTTTCTCGAATCAAGTTTTCGTCAGCTACACTCTCGTCGTTGGAGTTTTGAGAAGGTAGTTTTTGGATTTTTTTAGCTGGACTGTTGGTTGATGAATTTGGAAGAGCCCTTTTCTTCTGAGGTAAGACGAGAGGTTTGAGACATTCGTCATCTAATCTTTTTCTACGTTTGTCTTCAATTTGGTCGGGTTTGAGAGGGTTCTTGGTGGCTGTTGACATACTGAAAGGGTTTCCTGGTTCAATCTTCCTCTTCTTCACCTGTGCCAGTGGATATTGCCGGTTGGACCTGGAAATGAACACGAAATCAAAATTTTGTATATAAACAGTATTGAATCAGAAGATGCTTTAATGGAATTTAGTTTCCTTCTATAGTTTGTGTCAATTTTTTTTATGAAAATCTACCAAAACCGGTATCTGAAAATTAATTGAAACATTTCAATTTCCAAAGTCAAAATCTACAGAGTATCATTTGAAATTCATACTGTAAGAAATTTTCTGAAAAATCATGGGTGTATCGTATCTATTTGTAATCTTGGGTTCTGGTTTTTGTCGGTGCATATTTGCAAATGCCAAACAATCTTCTTTTATACGAAAAAGACTAATTAAAATTAATATTTGATGGATTCGGTCTTTACTTGTTGGAAGTTCATTTTAATTACTTAATTTAAAAGAAACAGTTTCCACAACTGTTTACTTTTAATTAAGTAATGAAAAAAATAAAAATTAAACAATGGCAGAAAACAATGAGTTTATTAGTTAACAAGTATATAGTCTTCATTATTTTATCAAATTGGACAATTAATTATGATACTAGTGGAAATACTGTTAGAAATATATCTTTCCAAACCACCAAAAAAATATAAAAGAAAACGCGCGAGCAAATGTGATAACAGAACGAATACTTTTAGCACAACAAAAATAATTTCATACATGCCCTATCACATAACTGAATGAATGAGAATATTTAAATATAGAACTTGCACATTTTAGATGGATAAAATATTTAACAAATACAGGATTACAAAATTGTTGAGACTCGAAAGTAGTTCACAGTTATATGTACCTTTAACTTCATAGAATTTGATTAATGATACACATAAATTAAAATAAAATTGTGTTTAAAACAGAAAAAAAGATAGATAAAACCATATTATGTATTACAGAAAATGCAATAAAAAAGAAATATAGCTAATTTGGTTCCCACTTAAATGGGGATTATCAAAAAGAATGGAACAAGTGGTAATAAATTTTCATTTCACTTATTAAGAATTATTATTTGATATATTTTCCTCATTGCTGTCTGTAGGTATGTGTTCAGTTGAATTTGAAGTGGGCAGGCTCCTACATACATTTTTACTAGGTAAACAGATAATTCGTACCTTTGTATTGATGAGTTAAAAAGTTGTTTACATAAGAAAAAATTACAAAATTGCAAAATAAAAAAAAATGCAAAATTTTTTGTCACTTTTCAGTGCGTATTTATTTGTTTTTTAGTTCATTCTTTTCTGGTTGAAAATTATCCATTATACTTTCTGAAACTTTTAAAATCGAAGCGTTGAACGAATAGATGAAATTTCATAATCCTTCGAATTTTGCCGTTTTGCAATCATCCCCAAAACGAAGGGAGATATCGCCGAATTTAATTGAATACTCTCCCGAACTTCCCCAGATTGAATTGACCACCTTGAGTGGGTGGATTAATTTCGAGACAATCCAACTAGGATTTTACAGGATAGCGCACCCGGTGAGGGGTACATCCAGGCTCGCTTACCGAAGGGATAAACCGCTTTATCCTTGTCTAAATCAAACACTCCAGACTTTAAAACGATCCCTCATCTGACGTGAACCGATATCGAAGAGTTGAAGGAGACCCCTGATTTCATCTGAAGGGAGGGGTATGATGCTCCCGTTGTACACAGGGTGAGGCGCGCTCAACGAAGTGGAGGAATTTGGGGTGCTCTTCGTCCCAGATATAAAGTGAGTTATGGTGTCACGCATATTCGGTGTTATCGGATTTGGTGAATTTTTTATTAGGGTTATACGTTATTTTTTATTGGATTACTTATATCAATTTCTTTTTCTCATTTTTTATTATTTAATCTGATTGCGTGAATCTTTGACTTCTTTGGAGATTCTTATATTAGATTTCTGCAGTAGTAAGATATACATTTCTCTTTCATCACATCATAAACTATAAACGTTCAAAGCTTTCAAATTTGGCTGAAATATCTGCAAAACTGTATTCAGTTTGGATAGAAATAGCATTCGATACTAACTCAAATTGATCAAACATGGGGTTGATAGTAACACAAACAGTTTTTATTCTTAATGATTTCGAAATCTGATATATTTTAAAATTGGCCGATTTTTTCAGTTCAACACTTAGAGTATCTCGAAAAAAAAAGAATTTCGAGTTAATTAATTAATACTGATTTCATCTATGGAAATAGCTAAGTACCCAGAGAAAGGCAGTTTCTAAGCTTTTATCTCTGGCGAAATACCTTTTTTCCACTAATTTATGAGTCAGTTATGTTATAGCAAATATACCGACATAAAAATAATGTAAATATGGCCATATGATTATGTGAAAAATATAAAAAAATCGCCAAATTTTCAAAATATAGTCAGTCACTTTTAGATTAATAAAAACACAACATTTTTAATCAATTTTGAACATCTATGGGCCAAATTGTTATATGAGAAATAGTTTTGAAATTAATGCAGCACTATTAAAAAATATAATTGAGACAACAAAATGACGCGATTTTTCCGATCTGAAACCTTTAAGGGAAATAACATTTTCATGAAATGTAAGTCTCTTGAGAAAAAAATTTCATACTTTTCGTGAATGATAGAATTTCGTTTCAGAATGAGAATTTGTTCAGGTCGCAACTCATCGAAGATTCTTGAAATCAGTGCTATCAAATTATGTCAAATTTTAATGTTTTTTTTTTCTGCATATTGATTTTGAACATGTTTTCATGGAAGAGAGTAAAGTAAATTTTATGTGAAATACTGTTATTATCTTCCCTTGGTTAAAAATATCTAATTATTTATTATGTTAATTCAATATTGATTATTATTTTTTATCAAAATGTAACAGTTGATTATTGAATATTTGATGACAGGGAATTGATGAAATACTCAGTGATATATATGTAGATAATATTTTTCAATAATATTTTTTACTTAAATATAATTGTTTGAAAAAAAATTATTATTTACAAAGCACCTTGATTTAATACCTTCAGTTTGTTAAGTTGAACTCAAAGAAGTTATGGATATATCTAAAGAAGAAATAATTGATGATATATTTTATTTCATATATGAGATTTTCTAGACTCTCATGACTGATATATCAAGAGAAGAAGTTTTTTTATATTTTTCGAGAAAAACAAATTATAATTGGAGATTCTCACAATTATCCTTAATTCAAACCATCAGTGAAACTCGATTTTTCATATTTTGAATTAAATGTTTTTTTTGTAGTTATAAAATATATTTATATTTTTGTGAAAAACTTCTCATCGAAAATTTTCGAACAGAAATCATATTGAAAAATGTAGTTTCATTCTGGCTTTTATATTGAGCTATTCAGAAATAAGATACTGATTAAAAAAATTTGAGTAGTTACTCAGTTATAACACAACTAGAATTCGAAGCTGTATAATATAATTATGAGAACGTTATTTATTACATCTTGAGTAATAATATTACGTAATGAATAAAAATTGAAGGTTTTTCGTAAAAACACATTTTGAACTCTGGTCAATTCCCAACTCATAGATTGTGAAACTTGACTTACTCACTTGAAATGATTTTCCAAAATTTACGAATACTTAATGGAAATTGAACTAAGTCTTAGAAAAAACAAAAGAGTATTAAATAGTCACTGACAAATAGAATGTGTTCCAATAAATCTGTCACCACTAATAGAAACAACAAAAAATTTTTTTATTGATATTAATTCTAAAAAAAATCAAAAACATGAGTTTAATAAGAACAAAATTTTCGTCAATTGTTGAATCGTTAAAATATTGAAATTCAAATATAAGTTATTCATCGTTTTGTTGATAATTATGATTAGTGCCCTGAATATTCTTATCATGATTGTTAATAACGTTCATGAATGAACTAAAATTCATTTTATTTTGACATTATACATTTAAGTTATAGGGTCATTCTGAAAATAATAATTAACTGAATTGAAATATTGTGATTGAAATCAAATTCTGGCTTGAGTTGGTGGAAAATCCTTCTTGGACAAAAATATGCATAACTGTGATGACCGTTAATGAGTTTTCATAAAATTTTTTATCAAATTGAAAAACAATCCAACAATATCGTTGAGGACAAAAAGACAAATTGTTATTTATTCAAATCAATTTGCTTGTGTTGTGGATTAATCTCAACTACTGCTTTGCGCAGTATTTCAGCATTTTAGAGTGTTTTGAATATTATCACATTGGTTCGTATCAAAAATGTTTTTGAGCTGACAAGAATTTCTTGAGGAAAAATTAAGATCGTATCCCAAGAACTTATTTTCGAACAAAAAAAACCTATCTTATAGCTGAAGAGAGTTCATTCACTTCCAACTTCTTGAAAAAAAGTAATAATCATCTCACAACTGATTCGACACAATATACACAAAAGTATTTGACTATCGCTTACAAATATATCATGAATAGAAACGTATTAATATACCGACCAAGACTTGCCACAAATATTCTATGAACTTCATAAGAAATACTGATTTCAAAGAATAGCTAATTTTCGAATTATTCAGAGGAAAAATAATTGTATTCTCGTTAAAATACTTAGCATAATAATATAAAATATAATATCAAAAGAAAATTAAACTAAGAATGATAAAAATCGAAAACAATTCATACAATTTATATATAATTCTGCAGTTATTTTGCCTTCCGAATAATACTGTACCACCGCAATTCACACATATCACCATCTACACTTCTCATAACTTCTTCGAACTTAGCACCTACCTACTGACTACCGCCTCGAGCATCTCAGAGATAGCGCCCAGTCGCCTTTTTCACCAACTGCAAAAAGGCAAACACTGCCAACTTTCAAAAGTCACAAATCATCCCCTTGATGATCGAAGGGCGCGATGCACGCATATCACACGCAACAACAGTAAACGCGCAAAAGAGCTCCGGCGTCGCGGTGCGCTACGATCAGGAACAAGATGCGTGTACGCTACACGCACTGAACTGCAACTGAACATTGCAGGAGGGTCGCTCCTGCCTCCGCCGCAGGAGAGAGGATCGTCGACGCGTCGCGGCGCCTGACGTCGGTGCAGGAGCGCGCGCGCGGTCTTTCAAGAATGCAAAACCGTCTTGCGAGGACCACCTTCCTTTCGGCAGCGTTTCGAAATATGCGACGGTAGATGGCGCTGGATGGTTATGAGAGGGTTCGGTGCAGCTTTTTGAAGCGGTCCAAGAATATCTGGGTCTTTTGAAGAAGAAGCAAGAATTGTGATTGTCCAAGCAATTAAAAGAAGACAACACTAGCGTTCCTCTTGAGAAAAAAATTTTTATATTTATTTATTATAAAATTTTGGTGATTCGAAATTTATTTATGTAATATATTGTAAATGCGAATAGGTTTATCTTGTATTTTATGTAATTTCTTCATTTGAATCGAACGATTCAATGCCGAGAACAAAGTTCTATGTTGAAAATGTATGAATTAATAAAGTTCTATGTTGTTGTTTCAGATTGCAGCACTATTGGAATCATCAATCTGGCAACATGGTGGACGTCACATCGTACTAATGATATCTGCAGTAATGGACACACGAATGTAGTGGAAGTTGAAGATCGAATATTTTGGAGTCTTTAAACGGAATTCCTCCATTTTTGGGATCAACTAACACTGATTACAGTCTAAATTTACAGAGCAGAAAATTTAATGATGATAGAAAACAGGATAATGACGGAAATTCTGCTGTAGGCCACGTTGAGAAAACTCAGATGTGGAAAAAATATATCACTCTGAACGTATCCACCGCTCCTTCAGGTGTCGAAAAACGTCGACCTCTCATTTTATTTTTTACGTACGGGAATAAAAAGAAGTCAATCGATGCCAAGTCAGGACTATACGGCGGATGGTTCATCACACCGACGTTTTGAGTGCTCAAAAATGCAGTTGTTTCCGTAATATCAGGCCCCAGTGGCCAATGAATTATTTCTGAAGTACACTCATAAAAGGATAGAAATACATTGTTACTCTTTGACTTACCCGATACCATTCATATCTTTTTCTTACCCGCCACTTGAGGTGGCGACCAGTACTATGGCGTATTAGGATAATGAAGACTTTTCACATTTTCAGCCAACTGGCTTGCGTATTTGCGTTTAACGAGCAAAAACTGTAGAATATACCGAATTGACTCTTTACTTGTGTCCATATTTGAAGCTGTCTCGAAAAAAAAATTGAGTCGATTACGAATCACATCTTTAAAACGCCATCTAGATGAACCTGTTTGAAAATATACAACACAAGCTAAAGATATTAAAAGTCATCTATTATAAAAGTTATGGTAACCTTCTCACAACTACTCTGGAGAACAAAAATGGTTGACTTACAGTCCAAACCCACAAGTTTAACTAATCCAAAGCCATGATACCGATCTTCAATTATTTATTTACTAGTTATTTTCTGTAAGAAACTAAAGATGATTCGCATTGTCCCAATTGCAGCCTGAGTTTTTATCCACAATGATCTGGCAACATGGGCTCGAAAGTAATGAAACCTTGAGAAGTTAGCTATTCAAACTTCGAACAGAGAGAGAGTACGAGAAGTTCAGCCGGAACTTTCACCATTCCCAAAATTTTGAACGAATTACCGAAGTTCCCTTACTTGCGGCTGAAAACAAAACTTTCCAGACAAAAACGCTGGGACACTTTATTTGTCGCCCCAATTGGCAACAATTCTGATGATATTCCAATTGAAATTTGTTATATTCAAGAGAAATATAATTATATGGCCTTCATCATTATATTATATACGATGGAAAAAATTATATCCAAACTACGAGTACAATTCGTAGTCGTTGATTTCGATGGACAAATACTGAATCTCGAATTGAAAGAGATATGGTCTGCTCGGCATAATGACGACCGATGTCAATCGAATACGTTTCTTTGAAAGCATTGAGTATTGAAATTACAGACGGAATTTTTACATTTCTCTTTCCTCTTAAGTAAATGAGAAAATAATTATAAAAGGTGATTCTTTGTGGTGGGGATTTAGTTGCAAATCGCGCATGCGTCGTGTAAACTAAAGTGATATTCTGGTTCAGTAGTGTCTGACATTTCATAATGGAACGACTTAGCCTGGCACAGCGTCTACAAATTGTTTAGTTTTATTACGAAAATGGGCGTTCTCCGTTTAGTGTATATCGGGCACTTAGAACGACTTATGGTCCACATAATCGGCCTACCGAAAGCACAATTCGCTCTACCATCACTAAGTTTGAGACTCAATATTCGATATTGGATAATACTCGACCACATAGACAACATCCAGCTCGTTCCCAACAGCATGCCCTTTCGTATTCAACGACATGGCGGATTTTACGTAAGGATCTTTCTTTGAAAGCTTACAGAATTCAATTAGTTTGAGAACTGAAGCCCACCGACCTACCGAATCGTTTAAGTTTTAGTCGTTGGGCTCTTGACAAGCTTTAAAAAATAATTGTAAAGAAGGGTTCTCTTATTTGTTATGAAGATTATAAAATAAAATTGTTTTTATTAATTTTCTTTTATTGAAAAAATAGTATCTCAAAATGAATCACCCTTTACTAATACAATCGCCACTATGAATGAACAAACATATCGGCTGTCCCAAGGTGTGTGGCCTATTAAATTATTTTGTAAACTATTCGTGCAGAAAAACATCTTCCAAGTTACAATATGATCGGAAGGATATTCTAGTAGTCATTGAGTAAACCTAATTTCAGTTGCACATAACGACTGAACTAATAATAAAGTTGACCGGGATATTTTGACCATTAACCCCGAATTGCATTTTTATTATCAATAAAAATATGAATCTCCCTTCAGATGACACAGTTTGTAACAATCCATTTCTCCATTTACAAATCATTGTAGAGCTTGAATATTAATCCATTCTTCTAGACTGTATGTTACCAATATCAAATCAATAAATGAGGCTCCTGCTTCGAACCTATAAGAACTTATCATTGAAGACCACGTTGAAACAAAATTTTATAATTTGATCAAGATGTAATTTACATCCAACACATGCACTTTTATCTAATCAATTCTCCTATCTCACTCTAAATGAAAGACGTCTGTTTACGTCGGAAAGCAGGATGGCGTAAAAATCCGGAGCTGAAGGACCATATAATAATTTTAAACTGTCTGCGGTCGGCCACAGCGACCATTCTGTTATGATTTCTCTTGTTGCCGCCACCCCTGGGCGACCCTTGTCGGCGGCAGTGAAAACTGTGAATACTTTCGCACACCCATACACACAAATTTCATGCACTGACAGTTCATTCTTTTGATTAAATTTTCATTTAAACAGCCGCCCTGCCGAGTCGGCAGCTTCCTTCGTTTTCTACCGAGCGCATCTCTATTCGAACATGATGAATAAGTATTCTACGAATTTTTACGTTTTGAAGCTATATGTGATTTAATCATTGATTAATAGAAATTGAATTAATTTTCTTAGTTTTTGATTTATTCGGTATTCACTTGTTGGAAATTCATTTTAATTACTTCATCACAAGGATACGGGTTCAAATTCCAAAAATGTATTTTTTCAACGACTTAGGATTTAAATATGCAGAAAAACGTGACTAAATGAGTGTTATAAAATCCTATTACATCAAAACTACCAATTTACTGTTTTAGGAAGATATTCAATTAAGTTGACGAATCTACATCTACATCATTCACTGATGAGTCCAGAAATCAGTCGTCCAAAATCAGTTGTTGTTCTGAAAACCATTGTTGCTGTGCGCCAACTGATATTGCGAAATCGTCATGTGACCTATGGTGAGATTGTGACGACCTTAGGCATTAGTGGGACCAGCATATATTCAATATTGTATGAACATTTGACCGTCAGAAATATTTGTTCGCGTTGGATCCCACACAATTTGTCAATCGCCCAAAAAAAGGCTAGTGTCGATTGGTCGAAAGAAATGCTCTAAAACTACGACCGCGGTGCTTCGAAGTACATTTATGACATCGTGACAGGTGACACGCGTATGAGCCTGAAAGTTTTTCAACCATACGCCATACGCATCCAACCCGTTTGTGATGTTGTCATAATATGTTTTATTTCTTGCAACTGTTTGAAAATATTCAGCATGTTGACGTCGGCAAAGAACTAAACACTAAGAACTGATACTTCACTATGTGATGATCGACAACTCTGCGCGAACACATTCATTCATAAAATTCACTCACCGTATTTCCCCCTTACAGTATACGTGACGTTGCCAAAGCGCTACAAAGTTACTTGTATTTGTTTACAAGTGAAAATTAAGTAAAATTAAGTGGTTATCGTGATTTTGCAGCCTTCGACTGTAAAACATGGTTCGACAATGTTACATTTGCAAAAAATATGATTATTTGAACCTAAATCTTTCTTTCCACCGGTAAGTTTCTAAATATGCTTTTGGCGTCAATATTTGAACAATCAGTGTCGTAGAATGAAGTGCATGCAAAGGTTGTTTGTATTAATTGTTTAGCTTTTAAAGTTATACATTTGACCAAAATGAAATACCTGAATCAATATCAAACCCTATTTGTATCATTCATCCATGCACGACTTCTTCAATTTTTATTGCAGGTTTCCGAGCAATACCGAACAAAAAAAATTTGGTTTTCCTTGGTACGATTTTCTATGTCGATTGTCTTGGTGGGTTATTTAAATATAAGGCTCAATCATGAAAATTTGTAGATATTTCGAAGGAATTTAGGACTAGGTCGATATACACTAAAGCAATTTTGTTTTGGAATGAGTGATCAATGTTGAGTCTATGTTTTAGATGCATAAATATCATTTTGAGTGGTTTTGTTATGAATTTATGTTATCATTAAATTTAAACATCTAAAGTTTGTTTCATTAACCCTTTTTTTATCCAAATTTGATGAAACATGTTTCACACAATTTTATGCTCTGGTCAAAACCAGGTTTTTTTTTCATGGCATTCTATTAACGTCCTATTACCGCAGATAAAACTGCTACTCGGTAAAATTTAACAGACTTGGCAGTTTCACTCTTGTGACTACCTACAAATGATATCGATTATAATCGTACTTGGAGGGATTATAGTTCAATATTATAATGTCTACACTCATTAAATCTTTCGAAATATAGAAAGAAATACCCTCTATTACCGTATGAATCTATTTTAATATTATAGTGACGCAATTTGTCTTGCATCATTAACCTAAAATCGATTATACTAGATTTACAGTTCGTAATTCTACAGGTTTTCTATCATAATCTCAAATATTTCTAATATCGAAGGTTCTTCAAAAATTGTACGAAACCATTTAATCAGTAAGCCACTGAGTATTTGACGACTTCATTATGCAGCGTTGCCAAAGTGTTAGAAAGCATATATTCCTGTCCTTTTCAGACACATGGTGAAATAATTCAATGTTGGCCATTAATTTCAACAGTTTTGTGAATGAAATTCTAGGTCTATCTCTTTATATGTTTATGGTTCCAACGCATGTAAAATTGTAAAGATCTTAATGGGCAATGATGATGATTTCAGACCTATGTTCTTAATATTTGCATATTTTTGACAGGGACTAGGTCTAAGGTAGAAATAAAACCAATTCTTCAAACAAGGCCTACTATTTTCGACTTCTATCTGAAGTCTTCCTCAGGGCACTAAAATGTACAAAATATATAAAATTTTTTCTTTGTACATGAATTAAATTAGAATTTTTCCTTTTCATCAATTAACATATAAATAACAAAATTTAAATCTTGAAATAATCTTTTTGAATTTCTTCTAACATTTTTCTGAGCAATTCACAGTTTTTGCCATCTATTTCATCAAATAAAGCTTATATAATGTGAATATGAAAACAAACTTATAAAATAATGGATTTGACTGATTCGAATATATTAAGAACAAATATATTGAATAATAAATAATGAAATATTTTATTGATGATCACTTAAAACTGACAAGAGAAAAATAATTTTCTTTTTTTGGTATACATGAATCTGTTCCTTCCTCACAAAAATCTGTTGAAATGTAATAACCCGCATATTATGCCATATTATGGTGAAACACCTGTCATTGAATAAATAAACACTTTGGGAAAATGTCTCTTTTTAATCAAGTAATTAATTTTCCCTGGATACCTGAAAATTCCTGTTTCAGAAACCCATATTGATTTGCTCGAAACGCCTCTCTTTTTGATAAAGATGATAATACATGTCTTCATGCATAAGAAAAAAAAATAAGACATACCTACATCTATCTATAACGGAGAAATTATACCAATGTATATCGATATTAAATCTGAACACTTCACACTGAGAAAAAACATTGATATTGAGTTAATAGGTGAGCATTTTCGCATCACCCTTATTCCAGGGGGCGCAGTTACCCACAACGACGTGACGTCAGTCATTCGGCCTTAGGGTGCTTCACAAACATACGTTTTAATCTTTTTAAAAATGACACGGCTTACTCGCTAATTAAGGACCATTTAGACTTCATTTTTTTGCGCTGTATTCACGTAATTGTGTCTAATTTGTCAACTCTCTACTTGAAACGTGTGTTCAGGGTGATAAGTGGGAAATAATCGTCTTCCTTCGAGATTGCATTCATTGTAATATATATTATTTGAGGAAAAACAATCGAAAACATCTGTAGGAAAGGTATATCGGGTAAATCCACAAGTAGCAGAAGGAAATGAACGAAGATAGCACAGAATCAGCAGAAACACGTGTCGGCAACTACCATCTTCGTTCATTTCCTTCTGCTACTTGTGGATTCACCTGATATACCTTTCCTAGATATATTTGATCTCCACGATTATTATAGTATTAAAATTTTATTAATCCTGGGTTAGGGTTACATCATACATGTTGCTTATGCTTCCTTCATGTCAATGCGTTAGATATTCCTGCAAATGATAGGTACTAGTGTTGAAGACATAAATTGGTCGCTCGCTCCTGTTTGTGTACGCCCATTATCTATTTTGTCTTCTAACCACCTCCTTATTCCTAAGGTTTCCTTACCCTGACGAATCCAATCAGCAGAAGCACGTGTCAGCAAGTACTATCTTTGTTCATTTCCTTCTGCTACTTGTGGATTTACCTTCCCTACATATATTTGATCTCCATGATGAATATAACATTTAAATCGAAGAATATCATTTGACAAAAGTCACCTGACGCTGAAATGAAGTTTACATTCATGAACAATATGATGTACCCACTACATTATGCACTATCCAAGCAAAGAAAGAAATTCTAGTTCAGTAAACTAGTGCTATCGTGTAACGCTCGAAATCGAACGTTTAAAAATTCGCGCGGAGCTGCGCAATAGGTCCGGTGTAGTGGAGCGCAACTCCCATATTACTGGTACGATCTCGTCCTTCTCTCGATCCTTTATTATAACGATTATAAAGGATGCTATTGTTACTTCTTGAAATAAATAAAATATTGAAACTAGATTTTCTCGACAACAAAGGTGGGATTTTTAAATATTTGTTTCGCCGAAGAACAATAACAGCATTGGTGTTGGAATCACCATTATTTCGATTAGTTCGGATTTTGAGTTGTTATAAGGTAACCGAGGTACTTGATACTTAAATAGGGTTGTTTCAAACTTATAAATTTATAAAAAGTATAATAATAATAATATAATAAATATAAAAAGCCGAACGACCTTTCAACTTCAATCTAGAAATCTACGATCTCTTCTTCCATAATAGAATAATTTTTTTAATTATTATCATTAATTGAATTACCCACTCAAGTTGGTATTCATTGTATTGTATTGATGGATATTCTAGGAGTTTTTGAATGAACTAAATTTCAATTGCTCATACTGCTGGAGTATTCGATAGATTTGGCCCAATAACGACTCAAACAAGATATTTTTCCAATCAACCTATTCTGAAAATATGAAACTTTAATTCATCTCCTTCGGAAGATAGAATTATCCAAAATATCAGAATTCTTGCTTTTAGCAATACCCCTATAGCATTTCTCTGTACCTTCCATCGGATTGTAAACAATATTGATTTCTCAGAATTCATGTAATTCCAAGAGAAACTTCGATTCAATTCTGAACTGCTGTTAACTGAGTCAGAAACTTGACTGGGACAAACTTCGTCGGCCCTCAGTCTTCGTTTTCTTTCTTACCCGAAGGGGAAAAGGCGCACTGTGATCCGTGAGGTAGGTCTTAGTAGAAACGATACGAATATAAATGAGAAAAACTTTTTAACGATACGACTCCAGACGTAAATTTAATTCTTTCACCTGCACTCCTACGTTATCGACCGATGTTCTTCTCAGAGATCATTACTGAGGGATGTAAGCTAGATTGCTGTCCTTTGAGAATGGGAAAAATCTGACTGGATCATTTCTTAATTGTATTGAATTTAAGTGGGTAGAGAATAAAAAGAAGCAGTAAGTTCATGGACAGAAGAATTTTTGTCGAATTTGGTAGATTCATAAAAAATGTAAAGAGTTCCTAACCTGCTTTTGGGCGCTTGTTCTACAGCGTTTCCCGGACCCTGGAATAGTGTGATACTAAAACAACTGACACATCGAACAAACAAACCTATATCATAAGTTAAAATTACCATTTATAGCCTTCCTTATGTTTTGTTTTCAACTCCAATTCACCTTGTGTCTCTTGTCTCTTCAGGCATTCATAATCGATTAATCGATTTTCGTCAACACTGAAGACAGCTTGTGCAGAAAACTCGTACGCAATTCTTTATTCCCTTAACCGAATCAGCAATCTTCTTAACACGTCCAATATTCCACTTCATAAATCTACTCCTGCACACATAAGAAAGAAATCGCAAGAACCGATATGCTCTCGATTCTGGGGAACCCCCTAAATCAAATAGGCTGAACGTTGAGTGACGTTCACGTAATTAGAAAAGTCTGGCGGAGTGGAAAAGTGCCTCAGTCGGTCACCGATAGTGAATATAACTCCGGTAGGTAAATCCGGAAGGTCTATAAGGGGTCGAAGGGGCATAAATCCGGTTATGTTGGCAGCCAGTGGCGACGCTAGACGGAATTATACGGCCGTCGAATTTTTACTTATTATTGCAGACTTTCTCGTTTTGAGAATACCAGGAATAAATAAAATAATGAAAACAGCATCTCGTTCCAATGAACAAAACGACAATTTTCCATGTATGTAAAGTCAGGTGATCTTGCACGCTATTCTAGTCTTTTCCAGTACTCTGGAACAATGCGGACAAAGACAACAGTCACTATGAATAAACCCATATTTCAAATCAAAAATAAATATTCATAGCATTCCTTAAGTTGTGTTGGAAGCTCAAATTCTCATCGCCAAAAAACTCACGTCAGTACTTTTCTAAATTTTAACAACGTACATTATTTCACATTATTTTACTTGACTAAAACATGTAAATGTATCATTGTATAACAAATGTTCACGCGGACGCATTACTCACTCAAGTAAAAGAGAGATCAAAGCTGCCATACGTGGACCCCGATTTTGCTTCTTTATAGCCGCGCTCAAGCTTGCACTTCAACTTAACCTTAACTGGAACGCCTCAGAGCGAGGTAACGCCGTATGACACATGTTTTTTTGTGCGTGCAGCCGAATCCAATCGAATTATAAGACTTTCTCATGTCAAAAGTTGTAAAATCCTTATTGGAACACTCTTTACCACATTTTCACATTGAATAGCTATTATTTCAGTCACATTGCTATGTCCGAAGACACAGTTTTATACATCCCGGATCACATAATAAACTACCCAACAACGACCCCAAAACCCCGCTAAATACTCGAAACCAACTCTCTGCATCGCCACTGTACAGATCGGTCCTAGATAACCGGCCTATGCCGCATTTCTTCGAGATATATCTGGCCGTATATCAAGAGGTATATCACGTTTTACCGATAAATCAGTGCCCTGCCATACCGTTCTCAGGGCTGCACAAACTGTAGTGACACGATGGGGTGGAAGCTTTTTGCCCCTCGTTTTTCCAAACGTTTTCTTACTGCCGTAATTCAGGGGGCATATTTCATATTCGGAAAGTACGGGAGTCCCTTGTAAGTGGCGGGTCTAATCAAACCGTAAATTTTCATGGGATGGTGGAGGGGAGAAGTTGAAATATCATAGTTTTAGTCATTTAAAATATTTTTTGTGACAGGTTACGACAACAGAATTATTTTCACTGAAATTATGTTTCATTTTGATTGAAAATTTGAATTTTCAGAATAAAATACTGATGTCTGTAAATTGTGAATTCTGCTGTTCATAAAAAAAACTCTTCAAAATGCGAGCTATTTTGAATAATAATGTGAAATGACTCTGGATGTCTGGAAATTTACAATTCAAAGGAAAACTACTTACCCTGATGTTTCCAAATGTGAACCAATGGGATGTACTCTAGTATCCTGAAAAAAAATTAAAATGAGTAATAGAAAAAATCTAATATATTGAGCAAGTAGAAACGTGGTAATTTTCTACATTTTATTTTTTACTATAGCGTAGTTTTATATTTGAAAAATTTTTGTTGAATATGTATTTATCTCAGTTTGTTAAGTGTATTGATTTGCTATAATGATTTTTTTCTAATTTTCGAAATCTGCACTTTTTCTGAATGATGATCTAAATGATGACATAACTTTTAGAGATATTGGTATGGCAGTATTTACTTGGTGTATAAAGATCTTATCGGTTTTTGATTACAGAATGCTATGATGATATTTTCTTGAAGTCTAAGAATCGAAACTAAATCGACCTTAAATGATAATTGAATAAAACTTATTTCATGAAGAATTTGTTTATATATTCAAGTAAATTCAGGTAAATTATGGCCCTCCCTGTCAAAAAATCGCTCCAATTCACCTAATTCTAACAGCATGTCCTCCAACAATGAGATTGAATGAACACTTTGACGGTGTCTGACACAAAGCCCTCTGCTTCATTATTATTTAATGGCTCCTTTAATAGAATAAGAAGAGCCATTTCGAGGTGTTTCTTCTTTCATCTCCTCTCCGCGATTGCCTGGGACTTCAGTTGAAGTGATGTTATTGTGGCAAACGCTATCAATTCTAAGAAGTAACGATTTTCATGAATGGCGCTATTCTCAACACCTGTTGAACGACTATGATTTCTTTACTGATGCCAACATTTGCTCATGAAAAATTTGTGGCTTTTCTGGATGGGTTTTTCAAATCCAATGAATGGTTTCATAGTTTTTTATATTTGCTGAAGTTAGTGGGGGGATTTTTGGGACCTTATATTTGAAAATCAATTTCTGCAATCGTATATCCTTAGTTTGAATATTATTCGTATTAAAGTCCGTGCCTATGCTTTCCTGTTTCATTTGATGCCAGTGAGTACTGGTTAGATCTCCTAGTTTAACTCAATCCGGCAGCGTCAGTAGTTCTTTCCAGGAATATTCATGAGGAAAATATAATTGGTGCGCTCGAATCCCGAGGAGCCTTTCTTCCCGAGTCAATTACCATCTTACCCATTTTGTTTTCGATGGCAATAAAGTCACGTAATGGAAATATATCCATCCATCGCTGGATGAACGGTTGGTTTAGAGTGCGGAGGCGAGGTTTCTCCTGTCAAAGCGCTATATGCCAGTATAGCTGGGCCTTTCGGGAGATTATGATTTGATTTGGATTTGGTTATTAAATTTCGGATACAAATTAGACGTTTCCGCGAAGGAGCAGGAGGACGAAACGAAAGAAGGGGATGCGGTAGATCTGAATAAATTAGCGGCGAAACTGGGATATAAAATTTTGAATATGAATGGGGAATTTTGCATTCGTAATAAGCCTTTTGAGAAACAAAGCGCGGCTGACGGAACATATGTAGATGAGGAAGAAGGAGTTGGGACACAGTTGTAGGAGATGTGTACCCTGCTTATTTTAAATATTAATATGCTAATCTGCCATCTATCGTTTTTACGATGAAGGCAAGGAGATGGAAAATTGCGCTCACGTTATGGGTTTTGTGTGAATTTATTGCGTTAAATCTGTACGTTTGTCTCATTTGAATACGTTATGTTGGGGGAAAGGGTTAATGTTTGTGTGCTTGTTCACGCACTCCTGAAATTCATTTCGAAATATGACTGGGAACTCGAAGATATTAGGTTGGGGAAAAAGATCCATTATTTTTACTTTAATTTTAACATGGTTACAATCATTCGTTAATGCTCGAATATGCACCCATTTTTCAGTTACTTGTAGGTATTAACTAATTTTATTATGCTTCGTTCCCAAAATATCTTGTCCCTATTAGTAATAGTATTCGTATGTGTCTTCTTGTCCTTAGAAATACCCTCTATATTCAAATCTAATACACAAAATTTAGATGGCCCCTTTCCAATCCGACCAAATACACAGCAAAACTTTCCGGACCGTCAACCCTTGATTGGTCACTGTTTGAGCTGCTCACCGGCCTTGGAACATAAACGTTTTCGCTTGACATTATTGCATGTGATCCATTCGTCGTGACCAGTAACCAGCCTCTTCAGAAATGGAACGATTTTGTTCCTTGGCCAAGGAATTGCAGATGAAAACACTATCCATCAATTTTTTTTCAACAACTCGTGCGGTGCCAGCACATTGAACTTCTTTTTGAAGCCGACCTTATGCAAATGGTTTAGAACTGTTTTATGATCCATCTTTAGCTTCTGAGCGATGTTGCGGCAGCTCAGCTGTTACGGTATTGGGACCATAAACATTACATTACATTAAATTTTCTGCCGCCTGACTTGCATTCTCCCCCTTATCAAAGCAAAATTGTAAGATTGTCACGGTTTCAAAATTCCCGCTCTAGTTAGTACCTGCAGACCGAACTGGTGGCGTTAGTTGCAGTAGTTTACCAGCTTATCTCGTACGTTTCAGTGAACGCCGTTGTCGGTGGTCTTAGTCTGTCATACTGTCATTCACTGTCATTCTGTGCCGGTGACGTAGGTTGTCAATTACATCGTTCTTTCCGCATATTTGATTGAAATATTCTGGAATAATTAATCGCAATTTTGCGGATCTGAACAGGATTTTAACTGAAGCCCTGAGAGAAATCTTATCATGTTGGTTTGGTTTGTTCGTTGGTGAGATTTTTGCGCTTTAGCGGAGTGGCGTATTTGTTTGGAAAAACGACGTGGGATTGGAATATATTTGAGCCCAGTTTCCATCTACGAGACTGTGAGAATAATATCCTTTTGTACTTCAGTCAAGCCACGACCTAGACTGTTATAGAAGGTTAGTCTGTAGAATTTAGTTAAGATTGATTAGTATCAAAGAGGCCCAATTCAGTGAATACTGTTTAGTACAGAAAGCCTGACCTATAGAGAAGGTCGCTTAGATATACGTAAAGAGCTATTTATAACGATTACCATCGAGGCTCTAAGTATATACCTTGGGGGATATTACTGTTTGTTTAGTAAGAGGTAAAGCATTAGATATAAGTATTCGAGTTGTGAAGTAAGAACTAGTTAGTGATCTACCTTCAGTAAGATATATCCTCGTTTGAGGGACCTTGTGTATTTCATTTGGGCTCATTATATTATTAAATAATTGCTCTATATTCTTTCTACCAGCCACTACCTCCCGCTTGTGTGATCGGGCTCGTTTGGCATCCTAAGAGTGCGTTCGTTATTTTCTCTCTTTTGCGACCCTGAGATCTTTAGTGTACTTTCCTCTTTTTTTCTTTGTATTATCATAAAAGAGAGTGGCGCCCCTTTATAAGTAGTCTCAGCACTAGAGCTAGCCGAGGAGGTACTTTGTGCACTCTCTGGAGCCGAGTGGGTTTGGTGACAAGATGTACCGAATTTTTGTTTGTTTACCACTATTTTAGACGCTCTAACATACGACGAAACCGTTCAGTCACAAAAATGAAAAAATATGTTCTGCTACAATATAAATTTCATTTTCATAGAAACTAAAAACTAACTAAAAACAGATGTATTTCAGAGAAAATCACGCCAACCTCCGTACTGTAAACATCAAGCTCAGTCATAGACTGACGAAATAATAAAGTGACTTTACTGTTGTAGTTAAATAATGTTTTACTTTGAGCTAACCCAGCAGTATCAAGTGAAATTTCGATACACCGTTTTGGTATCGACGTATATCTTTGAACCTCTAAGATATACATCCCAATTGAGTCAATCGAAGATTGGTTCACTAAGAACAGCAGCAGTAAACTAGCTGTGGTACGCAACAACATCCCTTAGTTAAGTCTCCTTATGCCTAAAACGTAATGAGTAAATGCTGGTCTTTTTGTTATACTCAGAAGGAGGCATTGTGTCCCAAGAGACCACATCTGAAATCAGGAGTTACCATTTTGGATTTTGTTCAGAAGAGTTGAAGGAATTATTTAATAATGGGCTGCCGTATGTCGCTTATGGTTGCCCACTTTACATACTCCTGGAAGAGAAACTGAGCACAGAAAAAGACATTTTCTTTTACGATTTCAAGTATATGATTCTCTTCAAACAGTATCGGTGTTATTCACTTGAACCCTGATACTGTTGTATTCTGTGTATAAAACTCATGTATCCTAAGAGAATTAATTCAGCTGATTTCACCACAGCCTGTTCCACTTCTCATAAAAAATAACATCTAAACATCACCCTAATTTCCGTCCACAAAATCGATTACCGTCGCGAATATCTCTCCGTACCGTCGTCGCATAGCCTCCCCGTAAAACGTTACCAATATTTCCGATTTTTATAACCGAAGCGGGGCGGTTAAAAGCGACGACCGCCAGCGCCATGATGCGGGAGTCATTAGAGGCAACACCTGTGGCACGCAACTTCCTCATTATTCTCACGGAGGCAGATAGCTATTGAGCGGAATTAATAGCCTTCGATCATTTTCTCAGTCAACACGTACATTACCGCAATCCTTTCGGGCTTATTGACAAGAAAAGTCATTGTTTGCGCTGCCATGGCGGTTGAATGACGACGAGCTCGCTACACCTATTTATTTTACGACCATTTGTACGTAGGATTCTGCTTCGGCGGGGGTATTAATACTTAAAAGGTCGTTACGGCTTATTCGATATTAGGTCACTCGAGGTAATTTCGGTCGACTTATGTCGGTACGACGAAACCCTAATGGGATAATTGCGATGCGTTTTGTTGTCGTGGGTTAATGATGCCGTCTCTAATGGTTTTCTGGTTAAAAAGGCTAGTTTCTGATGTAGTCCAGTAAAGGAAGGGCTGAAATCACTTTTTCTCGGAAAGAGCTGCATTTTTGATATGTATAATAAGAGAAACATATGGTTAAAAATGCAGGTGTTAAAATTTTCAGGAATATTGAAAAATTCTTGAAAATATAGAGAAAAATACGGTTTTTCTGATATTTTCGCGAATTAGAAGGTTTAGTAAAAAAAAGTTCTAAACAAAAGTTGTAGAGCGGAAAATTCTAGTCCAAATTATGTACTTTATCGTTCTCGAAATTTAATTTGTATACTGATAAACAGCGTATTTCTTTAGTAACGCAATACCAACAAATTTTAAATTTGGCGCTCGATGAAATGACTACCTGAAGGTTGAACCAAACATCTGGCAAATATTTGGCAGAGTTGGACTCTAGTCGTTTTGTTATTGTATTGCATTTATTATATCGAACCCTAGCATATAATGTTGAGTTGGTTGTGTGAAAAAAAACTGACAGTTTGGGTAAAACGATGTTCGGTTTTCTGATCTGATCTGCTAGCGAAGGTTTTTCAATGAAGGCTAGAAGTAATATGAAGAATAGAAAAGTCAAAAATTGAATAAATTTTAAAAAGGAAATTTTGTAATTTGAGATTTAACTGTCTCTGCTGTTGGAAGTGTCTGTGCCGCGTTGTTCAGTTTTTTAAATTTGTATTTTTTTGTTTTTGTTACTTTTATCGACTTTTTGCTACTGTTGTTTAAATATTGGTGGTTGATATGCCTAATTTCACCAACGCTGAGTATGCTGATATGGTGATGGCATATGGCAAAGCCGATGGTGTTGCTCGTGCAGCTCAAAGGATTCATCAAGCCAAATTTCCTGATCAAAGATTACCCCACCACCAAACATTCTCGACGATTTATCGACGATTAAGAGAGACTGGAAACTTAAATTTTCAAGAGCCTCGCGTCAATGTGAGGCAACACCATGTAGCAGTTGACGATCAAATACTTCAAGCCTTTGAAGACCCGAGGCTCTTGAAAATTTAAGTTTCCAGTCTCTCTTAATCGTCGATAAGTCGTCGAGAATGATTTAAAAGACCGACTGCTGGTCATTGTTTTTCAAAATGTTTCTTGCTTATTTGTATTTTTCATCCAACGCAATAATACGAGCACGAACAGCATCTCAATCTCCGAGAAAATTTTCAGAAATAACGACGAAGGGCCCTACCAATCCCACGGAAGCTCTGAATGCTAATCACTGCCGCAGCTCGGCCCTCCAGAATAATTAATTAGCATTCTTTCCTATATTTTACGTGCCTCTTTTTCTTTTAGCCCCAACCCCCGCCTACCCTGTTGTATCCGCATCCGCTCATTACATAAAAATTAGATTTAAAAATGTGGAAATTGTATCGTTGATTGCAATTTCGACGAGCCAGGCCGCTGGCTGGCAGCGTTCGTAACTTTAAAGTGGATTTTCAATTAACCATTGAATATAATGTATTTAAAACAGCGAAAAAGGTATTTGCGTGCCGCTGCGGCTCTCGAAAGTTGAAAGTTTCGACCGCAGAGGGAGCTTTTTATTTGAGGATCCGATATTATCTTGTCCAATATTGTGTGCATGGCGTATAGGCATGTAGTAATGAATTTTTCATGCCAGATTGGTTCCGCATTTTCAACACATTTTTGCACTTTTATTCCAGCTTGCTTAGCGAGCTTTCGTTTTGCTCAAATGTCTTTATTTTCGACATCGAGCCGAAACCGTTCTCAAACAATTGTATGGGTTCGACTTCCTGATGAACAATTTTTGGTCAGACTTGATTACATGTATGTTCTATCATTCAGCTGGCTTCATACTCTCTAATTTCCATAGTATAAATGGATCAGAAATTCCATATTTTCAGAATTGTTCAAGTGTCCACATTTCTCATTTAATCAGCCTCATATGTCGAGAAAATTTTGTGTATCCGAAGGTGATTGATATCTCTCTTGAATAATTCATCATTAACTTTTTTATTCGTAAAAAATCACTGTTATATGAAACTCTCTTAATGAAAAGGGGGGCAACCTAGATTCCGAATATAAATTTGGAGAATAACTTAAATGAATTGGCTTAAATGGATCAATAAGGAGTCTTCAAATCCCCCTTGGCAGGAGTCATCTGTGTGGAGATGAATAAAAGATCGAGTGAATGAATAAGAAAATCCTTTATTTGCACACTCAAAATATAAAATTAAAAAATTTCTTGCATATAGAAAACAATTCGAATACATATCGACATCATAAAAAAAATCATTAGCCCTCATTTATTTTCATAATAATGATTCAATGGAAAATGAATTCATAATAGATAAACCTCAAGACGATCGTTAATTGAATTTGATAAAAAATAAAAAAAAGAAAGACAATGATCCGGAGAAATTAAATAAAATCATGTTTCAAGATGTTTTTATTTGTAGAGAGTATTTTAAGAAAGAAATTTGAAATGAAAAGCAATAGTACATTGTTTACCGGGTAGGAAAAGCTTAACATTCCTGGACTCGGCTTGCGCCTCGACTTAGCAACACAGAGTCCAGGAATGTGGCTTTTCCTACGAGGTAAACAAACTATTTTTCCGAAAATCGTTTAAAATTCGACAGATATTTATTGATTTAAAAAAAAACGCGATAATTTTATTCCCAAATAAATGGTGCTTTGAAATTCCTAATAAAATTACTTGGGTTACTATGGAAACGTATTGAGGTTGAATTGTCAAACTTGACGCTTATAAATTTAATTGCTGGTGTTCTCGAAAGTAAAATGATAAGTGATGATGAAATTTCCATTCCTGGGACTCCTCCAGAGCTGGTTGAGGCAGTGAATACTGCTTCATAAGAATTATTGCCAAAGAAATCAAGAGAAAAGTACGAAAATGCATACAGACGTTTTATGGATTATCGCATGAGTAAAAATACGAGTTCTTTCTCAGAAAATGTTGTAATGGCATACTTCCTAAACCTTTGTTTAAAGATGAAATCTTCAACATTATGGGCCAATTATCCAATGCTGAAGTCAACCCTTGCACTTAAACACAAAGTAGATATATCTACATACTCAAAACTTCGTTTCTGAAACGGCAAGCTCAAGGTTATAGGGCAAAGAAATCTGAGTTTTTAACGAAGGAAGAAATTGAAAAATTTTTCCAGGAAGCTCCAGATAAAGAAAATTTAATGATTAAGGTAATTTACAAGTTTTTAATTTCTATTTAGATTATAGCTTTATTTATTTTTTAGGTGGCTGTAATATTTGGTATTTATGGGGCCTGTAGAATGGATGAGTTAGTCCGAATGACTGTACACGATATAGAAGACTTAGAATCTAAGCTTTCAATCAGCATACCTGATTCGAAAACCAACAAACCAAGATCATTTGTAATTAATCAGATCTGCTTGAATGTTTATCGAAAGCATGTTTCGTTAAAACCAGAAAATATGAACAGTGACCTATTTTTCTTTAAATATCAGAGCGGAAAGGGTTGTAGACAAGTGGTAGGAATTCATCAATTTAGAAAAATGCCCAAAATAGTTGCTACTAATTTGAAATTGGTAAATCCGACAGAATATACTGGTCACTGCTTTCGTCGGTCTTCTGCAACAATATTGGTTGACTCTGGTGCCGACATAACTAGTTTAAAGAGACATGGCGGATGGAAGTCATCAAACGTTGCTGAAGGATATATCGAAGAATCGCTTAACAATAAGGTTGAGGTGGCAAATAAAATTTTCACAGTACAAAATATTCAACAAAATGACCCTTCCACCCTGCATGTTGTCCAAAATGTTTCTCATAATTCTAAGAGTGTTCCTCCAATGTTCAATAATTGTACTAACTGTCAAATTACTGTAAATATAACAAATTGATCTTAATAATGTATTCAGCAATGACTTGATGTTTTCAAAATATAAATTAATTCCTTATTAGCAATATGTTTTCTATCATTTACGTAGAACACTAACAACTGTACGGAAATATCATTTCCTTACAGTAAGGAAGTCCTGACTGTTTCTTCAAGAAATTTTGACAGGAATGACGATTTGCGGAAAAAATATTTTTTTGCTTTTTCAATATTTATGTAATCTCCTTCAAAATATGCTCCATTTAAGGGATAATTTTTCATAAACGCTTTCGAGACGGCCTTCAAGCTCTTCTGCGAATTTTTTTATGGCGTTTATAGAGTCAAATCCGTTTCCATGGAGCGGTAATTCAGTCTGGAGGATAGAAAAAAGTCATACGATTATATGTGCTTTATTTGTTGGGACATTGGTCTTCTGTATTTCAATTCATAAATGTTGAATGATGTTTTAAAGGAGATATAATTTCCAGAAGAAACTTAGCCATGTTGTCTTGCAATACAAGAAGAGTAAACGTTTTTCGAAATTTTCAGCTGAAGGGTTAGCATCACATTAGTTTCTAGAGATATCAGGAAACCCCATAATCAAATATTCATTTCATCTGGAAATCATAAGCCTTCTCGTACATTAACCCGAGAACACATAATCCTAAAACCCGTGCCAGACAAGAACGGCAGACCGATTTCTAGGCAGAAGCAATTAGAAGAGAGGTGATATGGCATGTGCCGTCTGCAAGGGAAGCGCGAGGCTCTCCCAAATAAATTCGAATAATTACAATTCCCCCCGGAGGCAATGGAGGGTGGGGTGGTTGCGAATTGAAGTAAATGTCGAATTTCTTAACGTGGGACCGAACGCCAGGGCGCTGTCGTAGACGAGGTCTCCTCCCAGCATCCCCCCTCATTCGGAAATCGGGTGCGGACCCTGGTTGGAACAAAGGCTCCCTTAATTAAGATTTCTTTATTTTGGTTAATCTGCGAAAGTTTCATTACGACTATAAAGTCTTATGTCGAAATCTGTTCGGAAGTTCCGGTGAAAAAGGTCGTGCGACGCTGACTTCCCCGGACTCATTCCGATAATTGAAATCCGGGATTGGGAATTGAAGGCGCGATTTTTCAGACATTTTTGTTGTGAGGTCGATTCGTTCGAAATTCTGAGATGATGATTGTTTAGATCGTTTTTGTGCGCGTGCTGTCGTTTTGCTTAAATGTCTTTAATTGTCTAATATCGAGCCAAAAATGGTCTGAATTGTTCATTCGACTTCATGGTGAAGAATCTGTGGTCAAATTTAAGTATTTCCGATTGGCCGTTTATTCTCTATTTTCCTAAGATGACGAGCTAGACTTTTCATATTATCAGAATAGGTTTATAGTCAGTTATTAGGATGAATCCGTTGAATAGTTCAGCAGACAAGTTCCTCAGTTTCCTCAATAACTTCTAGAATATGCATTCCATCGATTTGAAACCCGGAAATTGTTTGAGAAATGTTGAAAGGAAAGCAGTGAAAATCTACATGCTAGAACGGGCAGATCTGATACGTACGCCAAAAACAGGATCGGACCTAAAATAGAACCCTGCGGTGCTCCACTGATAACGAGTTTGAAGTCAGATAATGAGTCGCCAACTCTTACTGAGAAATACCTACCAACAATGAACGAACGTCTATGGTCTTACACCAAGATGTTCAAGCTTGAATAGCAAACGGCAAAAAGGAACACGATCGAAGGCTCGGGAGAGGACAGGATAGATCACATCAACAGGCACTCTACAGTCGATATACTTGGTCCAACGCTGGAGACCCTGCAGAAGATAACTGATCGTCCCGGTAGAAAACCATGAACCATTTTTCACACTTTTGGATCTTTCCCATAGCTTTTAAACGGTCGGAAATTGTTTGTTCTGCATCTAAGAGCATGATCACCATATGCCTCGACAAGCATTCGTTGCGACTGTGCGGCACTTTTCTTCAAATGAAAACAAAAAATAAATGCTTTCCGAAAATCATCACTTTCTGGTGAAAAATCCGACATTTTAAACACGATGAAAAAATATGATGTTGTCTGTTCAATTATTTGATGTATACTTAATATGTTTCACAGATGTCATAGCAGACAAAAAAATAGATAAAGGCTCTTTCACAACAAATGTTCCTATCGATACATTTGTATCTTGACGCTCACTTCATATCGGTATGGTATTTCCATTGCTCGTTTGAAAATACTGGCTTATATAGCCTATCATCACATGCCTACAACTCATCAATTATTTTCACATATGCCTTCTTTCACTCGAGTCCCCGGTGGGATATCAATCCGGCAAATTCTCATGTCGCTTTACCATAATGCGAACGCTCTAACGTCGCCAAAAATTCATTTCCCTTGCCGTTTATGGTCTTCAATAATCATTTGTCAGGGAAAGATTACATGCATAGCTAAGTGTGTGATATTTCAACGTCTACCGTATCTCAGAGTTATCGTTATCGTCATGTTCTCCTAATCCTACTAACCACAAGTGTGACATTCCCTCCTCATCTGTCTTCAAAGGAGGCATAACTACGCGAGATTTCCCCACACGATTGATTCTGGGGCTCAGGAAACGCAATAGGATAATTTTTCCATTTTTTTTGGCATGCCAATCATTGGATTTGCGAAAACATTTTTTGGTCATTTTTGGAAACTGAAGACGGAATTTGAAAGAAGCTACAAAAGCATATCTCGAATTAATAAAAATGTGACTTGATGTCAGGAGCTTGTTCTAAAGACTTTTGCCGTAATCTGGAACAGTGTTATAAAGGGTGAATCATTTAGAGTAACTCTATGTGGTGGGGATTTAGTTGCAGATCGTGCATGCGTCGTGTAACTGAAGTGGTGTTCTTGTTCAGTAGTATCTGACATTTTACAAACTTGGAAAAACTTAGCCCGGCACAGCGTTTACAAATTGTTCAGCTTTATTACGAAAATAGGCGTTCTCCGATTAATGTGTATGGGGCACTTAGAACGACTTACGGTCCACATAATCGGCTTAGAACACAATTCGCTCCCGAAGAGTCTCAAGAGTTGTCGTTAAATCCAGAAAAAACAAGTGTTTGGTTTGTTTTATGAGCCGGTGGAATAATAGGTCCATATTTCTTCAAAACAGAGGACGGCCGGAATGCTACTGTATATGGTGACCGTTATCGAACCATGATAACAGACTATTTGTTGCCCCAAAATTGAAGCCCATGGTCTCGACGATATGTGGTTTCAACAAGATGGTGCCACTTGCCATACATTTCACGCTTTTGACCAGTGAATTGGCCGGCTCGATAATGTGACATCATACCTCTTGATTTTTTCCTTTGAGGCTAAAAGTACCTCTGAATGAATCCAAAATAATGTAAATATAACCTCATTCCCAAAAGGTCTCGCATTTTTCAGAAGGAAGAATAAAGGCAGCGAAACCAAAAAATTGAAAGTCTTTGGCAGTGAGTAGATGAGCAATTTCATCAGGGGAGCTGATAATGAAACATATCTAAAATTTAACCAAATATTACGAGTGTAGCATATAAAAGTATCAATTTGATTTTTAGGTAGCGACAATTTTCGGGTTAGACGGGGCATGTAGAAGATCATTCAACACTATACTACATCGTCCAATGAAATCGCTCAATTTTTGAAAATGGACCAATATAAACAAACTGTATCTCAACCTCACAGTGTTTTCACTTTTAGAAATTTGTTTTTATCAAATGCCTAATTTGCATAGGAATATTAATACGTCCCGATAGCTTTGCCCGTTGGTGGAAGAGCGGTCGTCATGGTTACGATAAACAAGCAGTTGTTAGTGATTCCGTATTTTACCATAAAGTAGATAAAAATGAAACGTTTTGGGAATTGTAATATTACTTCAATTGAGGAAAGTGTAAAGAAAAGCGTGCCGCTTAATACAGTGGAGTCAAGATCTTACATTTGGAAACAATATGAAGAATTCTGTGCTGCCCGGAAATACCTTGTAAATGAAAAAACAAGTTTGTCAGAGCTCAATAATATTATTATCCTAGACTGGGCTTTCAATATAAAGGAAAGAGATGGATCAGACTACAAGGAAAGTGTCGTAAAAACCTTGTGGAATAAGACTGCCAAATAGCTGCAGGAAAAATTCGTGGCTTTAAAACGGCGCGGGATGCACGAAATGTCAAGAGACGTATTTTGCAAGTGGTTCCTGAGAAAAGAAAAGTCAGTGCCAAGGCGCTGTCTTTGGAGCAACACAAAAAGATGGTCAACTTATGTAAAGAAGATAATCCAGACGGTTTGAAAAGAAAATTTTATTTTATTGCTGCATTGGAGCTTGCTTGGCGCGGAGGAGAGGGTTCATCAAGCCTAATTACGCATTTCGAATTCGAATTTGAAAACGATGGTAATCCCATGGGCCGAATTGCCTACAATCCGATATTTTCTAAAACAAGACAAGGTGGTGCCCAAAAATGTGTGGAAACGAAATGGCTGACTCCCAATATTGAAGAAGATATTTGTCCGGTGAGGTTATATAAGCTACTGGTATCCAAAAGAACTGCAAACAGAACCACTTAAAGACTATTCCTTACTCCACATAAGAATTGGAAATATGGTTCATGGTTCAAAAACTCCCCAGTCGGTCCCAATACGATAGCTAAATGGACAAAAGAATCGGCAGAACTCATTGGCATCAACACAACCAAGTCGAAGATAACCAACCACTCGCATCGAGCTACTGCTGTCAGCAAATTAGCCAAAGCAGGGATTGGCAGGAACAGCTGATAAAGATAACAGGCCATTCTTCTGCAGCGTCAGTAAAACCGTATCTCCAACTGGACCAACAACATCACAAAAAAATAATCACAGCCATAAGGAATGGAAAAAAATGTCCTTCAAGAAAGAACATCAGTATCTACTTCATCATTCGAAAATAATGCTCGTAATGTGTATAATAATTGTACTATTGTAATGAATAAATAACTACTTGATCATTTGGATATCTTTATTCGATTGATTCTCTCCTATTCCGAATTCATTGAACTCGGATTGGTGTCCTACAAAATATATTGCAAGCTTGGCGTATTGACTAATACCAAGCCTGAATGAATAAACAATATTGTTCTCTTTAATTTGGAATTAATATACAGGTTGTTCAGGCTTTACACCTCTCCTTCCTGAAGATGTCCGTTACAACGGCCGATTGTAAGGACATCCAGGAATGTGAATTGTGAAACAAGCAATCAAATTAAGGAATAAAGACATAACAAAAGACATAACTAGGTACATATTACAACTCTGCTACATCTAGAATCACTATTAACTATCTACTACAATAAGGTATCGCTTCAACTAAAACTAGAGATTGTTATAACCCTACAATTATACCTAAATAATAAAATAACATGATAAGTAGTAATTTAATCAATAACACAAAAGTTCATCAATAGGGTGGTTGCAACCGTCGGGGACATAATAAAATAGTCAATAGGTATACCTCTTTACTGCGCAGGGAAATATTTTTTCACTCTATTTTTATGCATGGTAATATGCCTACCCTTGTCATCCTCAATTGTGCAGTTGACACCTTGTGTTTCAATTACTTTGAAGGGCCGTCAAACCATGAATTCAATTTTTTCTATCTTCGTTTGACGTCAGCACGAGATCACCGGGAACCAAACTTAAATTGTTTGATTTTTGGTCTAATTTTGATTTCCGCTCCTTCTTTACTTTGTCTAGGAAATTTTTAGTTCTATTCAAGGCAAACTGAAGTCTGTAACGAGTTTCCTGGTCAAAGGCATCAAGATTGTATACTGGATCTATGCGAACTTTTGTGAACAATTCAGTATCTAGGTTTGCTTTCCTTGCGAAGACTAGTTCAAAAGGTGTATAGTTATGATAAGTACTTGGAGTAGTATTATAGCAGAATGCAAAATGTCTGGTCCAGATATCCCAGTCTGTAACTGTTTCGTTCACATACATCCGTATAAACTCATTTAGAACACGATGATTCCTTTCACAACCGCCTATAGTTTGGCTGTGGTAAGCTGTTGAGGTTTTATGACCCAGAATTTAACAATTTAATAACATTTGTGAATACTTCGTTCTTATATTCGGTGCCCATGTCAGTTCTAACCTCCTTCATGGGGCCGTATATCAGAACAAAGTCATCTACTATTGCCCTCGCCACAGTTTTGGCTTCTTTATTGACAATTGGTATGATGGTTACATATTTCGTCAGTTCGCATTGAATAGTTACTGCATAAGAATTTCCAATGTTTGATTTTTGAAAAGGACCTATTGTATCAATGGATACAATGTCAAAAGCTCTTTGCGGTGTGGGAGTCAAGACTAGTGGTTCTATATGACCTTTACCTTTTTATTGATTTGACACTTATGACACTCTCTTGTGTATTTAGCTACGTCACGCGACATGCCTTTCCAAAAATAGTGAGATTTCAATTTTTGAGCAGTCTTTTCTGTCCACTATGACCACCGTAGACAGGATTGTCATGAAATTTTGTCATTAATTGATGTCGTTCTTCTTTATCCTTAATTACTCTTCGCGGGCTACAAAGTACAATTTCAACATTTTTCAAAATATTTTGACCTACTTCCTTAAATTCATTTACAGTGCACTGTGTAAATAAGGCATCCTTCAAATTCATTCTTAATTGACCCAATTTTTTTCTCACTGGCGAAACGATTCAGCTCAGACAAAATTTGTGCTAACACAGGAATTTTGCCGTTAGTGATTAAAAACAAGGTGAGAGCGCTCTTCTTTCTTTTATGAATGATTGTTATTGTAATATGATCTCGCGAGATTGTGAATTGTACTTGTGGTAACTTCAAAACATCGAAATTATTCAACGCCTCCCGAACACGACACTCGGGTGTAGTAATGTTAGATGATATTGTTGAAGAATCAGTTTTACTTTTATTATAACTTGACCTTGACATTGACCTAGTTGCTGCTAGTATTTGTGAGTTATCAGCGTTTAGCTTTTTCAGATCCTCTATAGTTATGCGTGACAGGGCATCTGCAATCACGTTGTTTTCTCCTTTAACATATTCAATTTCGAAATTATATTCTTCTAAGTCTAATCTTATTCTCGTCAATTTGGAAGAAGGATCTCTCATTGAGAAAAGGTGAACTAGTGGTCGATGATCAGTTTTACAAAAATTTTTTAGCTCCGTATAGATAACATCTAAAATGCTTAATGCCAAAATGAACTGCTGTTAATTCCTTCAGGATTGTGGGTTTGTGTTTTCTCCCTTACTGAATGTCTTCGAAGCGTATGCTATTGGAAGTTCATTACCGTCGAAATTTTGACATAACACTGCTCCGCACGCGGTCTCGGAAGCATCTGTAATTAGTATGAATGGTTTGGAAAAATCCGGATACTGCAGAATTTGTGGACAAATCAATGCTTTTTTAATTTTTCGAAAGAATTTTGACATTCCTCGGTCCAAAGGAATTGTGTCCGTTTTCTAGTGAGCGTATTCAGAGGATGACATATTTCTGCAAAATTTGGAATAAATCTGCGGTAGTAATTACAAAAAGCAACGAATCTTTTGATCTCTTCACTACTTTTTGGTATAGGGTATTTATTAATGACTTCAAATTTTGCTTCGTCCGGAAGAATTCCCTTATCTGTTATTTTATGACCTAAGAATGTTACCTCATTTTTGAAAAAATTACACTTTGCAGGGTTCAGCTTTAGGTTGAATTTCCTACACGTTTCGAATACTTTTCGCAAATTACTCATATGATGTTGAACGGAGCATCCTATAACTATCAAGTCATCCATATAAAGAAATGCTTTTTCGGGGCTCAATCCGGAAAAGGCAATAGACATCATTCTTTGAAAACTAGTTGGACTGACTGATAAACCAAAAGGAAGTCTTGTAAATCGGTATGATTGAGAATCAACACTGAATGACGTGATGTCTCTCGATTCCTCATCTAAGGGAATTTGATGAAAACTACTCAAAAGATCGATGACTGAAAAGACCTTTGAGCGACCAAGATTGTCAAGTACATCCGAAATTCGTGGTAAAGGAAATTTCAAGCAACAAGCTTCTTATTTACACCCCTAAAATCTACCACTAACCGATATTTCTTACCGGAAGTTGACTTTTTATCGACAAGCAGTAACGGACTGTTGTAAGCTGAAAAAGACGGTTCGATAATTCTGTTATCTAAGAGGTTTTGGACCTGCCGATTGATTTCATTTTTTGAGAATAGGGCAGCCTATAGTTTTTATATAAACTGGTGTATTGTCTGTCATTTTGAGCTTTTGAGAATAAAAATTATTTGTTGTTAGTATATCCGTTTTTAAACCAAAAATATCCGAAAATTCCGAACAAAGTAATAGTACATCTTCTTTGACATAGTCCGGTATATCTGAATTGAGTTCACTCATTAACTGTGGAATTCGATCAATGTTTTCCTTTTCTACACTGTAAATATAGAATTCATTCAAATTTCTTGTCTGAATTTTGGAAGTGTCGACCAGGGCATCTTCTAATGTTGTATTTACTATGCGAACAAGTTTATTAGATGGTGTTATTATGGTTCTCCTACGAATATTCCGGGTGCAAGTTCCTTATTCATGACTAACTGATCCTCGGTTATATTGTCTAAACAGCGAATGTTTCTAACAACTTCGCATCGAGCTGGAATGAAAACTTGATTTTCTGCGGGGCCATTCAAAATTGGAATAGTTATTTGGTATTCGTCCACCCTGACTCTCATAGTCCAATTGCCGTAATCGATAGCAACGTTATACTTTGCAAGAAAATCTCTACCCAAAATTCCGTCACCTGGTATCGGAAAATCGTCGTTGACTACGTGAAAAGCATGTTTTAGATCGTATTCTTCGACTGAAATGTAAGTTTCTACAACACCCAATGATTTGGTGAGTTCATCCGTAATTCCTCGAAGGTTACTCGCTTTTGAATTATCCACGAAAATGTCTGACCGTATTTTTCCCTTTTTGAAAATTGAAATATCAGCACCTGTGTCGACAAAATACATATTTTCCATTCCTGTCATTTGAGTCGTAAGAATAACTATATTTGACAGTGACAAATTGATAGAA